>JAJJWW010015630.1:0-600000 GCA_023531295.1 Papaver armeniacum
GCTCGTCTTGTTGCTAAGGGTTATACTCAGCAAGAAGGCATTGAATACTATGATACCTTTACACCTGTAGCCAAACTTGTCACCGTACGTATTGTATTGTCCATTGCAGCTATCAAAGGTTGGTCTCTACACTAACTGGATGTCAACAACACATTCTTACATGGAGATCTTGATGAGGAAATCTACATGAAGATACCTCCTGGTTTAGCTAGAAAATGTGAGACTAAAGTTTTTAAGCTTAACAAATCGCTATATGGCCTTAAACAAGCCTCACGGCAATGATTTGCCAAATTATCTTTTGTTTTGCTATCAGAAGGCTTTCAAAAATCACTATGTGATAACTCTTTGTTCATATATCATCGAGGTACAACCTCCATCTTTGTGCTTGTTTATGTTGACGATATCATCATTACTGGCACATACGATGCTTTCATAAGCTCACTCAAAATACGACTTGCATCACATTTTTCAATAAAGGACCTTGGTCGTTTACAAGACTTCTTAGGGATTGAAGTTTTTAGATCCCCTAAAGGCATTTTTTTTGTGTCGACGTAAATATGTCTTAGACATTCTCAAAGACTCTGTCCTCACAGGGGCACGAGTATCCTCCATTCCAATGGATACACATCTTAAGTTACTCCATACGGATGGAAAGGAGTTAACTAATCCAAGTTTTTTCATACGACTTATTGGTTGTTTGCTGTATCTCACAGTCACTCGTCCAGATATTACTTACTCAGTAAATTACTTGAGTCAGTTCACAACATCCTCGTACTGCTCATCTCGATGCTGCTCATCGTCTCTTACGCTATCTAAAAGGAACAATTGGACATGGTATTTTCGTGTCCTCATCTAGTTCTCTTTGTATCCAAGGCTACACTGAATCTGATTGGGCAGGGTGTCCTATGACTCGACGTTCCACTATAGGCTACTTTGTTACCATTGATAACAGTCCGGTTTCTTGGAAATCAAAGAAACAACCCATTGTAGCTCGCTCTTCCACTGAAGCTGAATATCGTGCCTTGGCTAATCTGACTGCTGAACTTCAATGGTTGCGATATCTTCTAAAAGACATGCACATTCCATTTCCTCTACCTATTCATGTCTCTTGTGATAATCAGGAATCAATTCACATTGCTAATGTAGTAGCAGGAAATCCCACACTACACCCCTCACAAGAATTCACACAATCAAATCATTTTAAGATGAACAATTATAGTCTTTATTGATTAAACTCAAAAATGTTACAAGATGAAAAGGAAATAAGCTAAAGAATTGACAACCGTTCTAAACTTTCTCTCTCTTAATGACTTGCCCAACACTCGAAAAAGATCTCCCCATTCTTAAGCCTGTTCGGCTATTTATATATGACATTACATAGTGGATGACAGCTAAGCTGTCCCTTTATTTTCGGAGCTGACTTGCGAATTCTCGCAAATGTACAAATGTGAAATCTCGCAACACTCCTAAATCTCGCTAAGTCTTCACATCTTTATCGTGTTCAGGCTGTCGTCATCCGTTGCGTCATTTTTATTACCCATCTGCAATATCTTCGCAATGTGTCGTTTATGGATTTCGCAAGGGTCTTGGTATTGCAATATTCTGATCCTACATCTTGCCTCTTCTCATGTCTTCTGCGAAGGAGAGAATGTCATGAGAATTAGTACTTTCAAAATGCCTTGTTGTACTGTTCATTTTTCATATTTTTCTGTATTGACATGATTCGTACTTTTACGCTTAATTTATTACACGTATCTCTTCCTCCATCCATTTCTTGACACGTCTTTTCAATTGTTATTTCTCAACCGTTCACGTCTACTCTTCGCATTAAATGTGTTTATCTTTTCGAGAATCCTTCTCTATATATACTTTGCTTATTCTTTTCTTATTCTTTTTTGGGATAATTGGTGTTTGGTACTCGGGTTTAGACCATCACTAGTGTTTGGTCTAACATTTGTCCAACGTTAGGGGTTGGTACCTGGATCCGACGTTGACCCGTATTGACTAGGTTAAGTCCTAACTTCTGTTTAGTAATTATTAAAAAAATTATGTAAAATGTAATTAGTAAGGAATTTACTATCATTACCCTTCAGAGCATAAGCCATTAAATGTGATATTTCTGTACAATGAAAAATGAAAAATAAGGAACAAATTTAAGAAACCCCATTATCATCTACATTTTCATCACACTTCTGCCGAAAAATTCAACCATTCATTTTCTTTTGTATCTCTCAGTCTAATCTAAATTAACATAAATCAGTTAAATCAACCTAAATCCTAACAGCTGCTACAAGTCGATTTCTGATTCAATCCCAACTTTTTTCCGCAAAACCTGCAAAAAGTTTAGCTGCTAGTTCTATCCAACTACAGCCATTAAAAAATCAATCTCAATTACTCATGCTTAAAATTCCCAAATTCATCAATCCAATTAATCAAAAACAAGATCAATAATCGGAATTGATTCTACTTTCAAAAGACAAAACCAATTCTTATGGTACAGTGATTCAATAAAATTTTCAAGAACCCTAACTTTTTAATCCCCCTGTCCAAAAAAAATTAAAAAAAAAATCAATACATGCAATTGAACTTGATTGTTGCCTACCCCATATCTTTAGTTACCGTGATTAAGTGATTACACACATTAATTCGGAGGATTCCAAATTTTTTGTGACAGGGCGAAAATGATTTTACTTTCAAAAACTCACCAATCACATGGATCAACTGGAACAAGATTTAGCTGTGGATCTATCTTATGAATCTCCCAAATCAGTTTTCCGTAATGACATAATACCCTAATTCATCATCAGAACCCTAAATCAACAACTATCTTGATTCAACCAGAATCTGTCAAATCCAATATAAATCTTACCCCGAAATCACCACAAACTCATACCCTATTTGTGCGAATCTTCATCCTTGATATCCTCCATGAAAACTCATCTCTAATCTCTGTAACCCTAATTTCTTCTTTTATGTATCTTCACCGATTCAAACCACTGATGAATTATTCTGGAATTAACACAACGGTCGTCGAATTAACACAACCATCTTCAACTCATGATACGTTCATATGGTGGGCTTAAACGAAAAGAAAGAGAAAAAAAAACACAGGGGAGGTTCTATAGAATGGAAACGGGAATAGCAGGAAGAAGAGAGAAGAATTTGTTGTGAACGAGCCAACAACTTGTCCATAACAGAGAAAAAATAATAGAGAAATACTGATTGCCGACTAATTTTCTTTTTATTAGAACCGTTGGATCAGATCCCTTATAAGGGTAAACTTGTAAACTCGATATTTTACAGTATTTTTTTTTATAAAATTAGATAAAGTCAGGTCATAAACTGTCAACCACAGTCAACGTCGGGTCCAGGTACCAACCCCTAACGTTGGACAAATGTTAGACCAAACACTAGTGTTGGTCTAAACCCGAGTACCAAACTCCAATTATCCCTTCTTTTTTACTTTCTTTCTTATTTTCTCTGCAACTTTTCTTTAATCTCTCTCTGTAACTTCCGATTCTGCTGCTGTAATTCTTCTTCTTTTCACTTCTTTTGATCTCCGATTTTATCTTCATTCCCATACTCTGAAAATGCCTCCAGTTGGTCGTAAATATGAAACTTCTCTGGACAAAGTGCAAAAATATTTCGAAGATAAAGGTTTCATGTTAACCACCATTCCCGATCAAGAATCTAAATCCATTCTTTCTGCCAAACTGTTTTCTGATCATCGTTGTGATGATCATAAAATCATAATTTCGGTAGGTCAGATTCTCGCTGGTCTTCCCATTCCTCTATATGACCCTGATTTTCCCTTATTTTATGAAATTCTTGCTCATGCGAAATTCTCGCGAGCCATCTACCAATTGAGCGGTGATTTTATACGCTAATGCTTGAGTTCTCCAACCGTGGTGCTTGTAAGGGATCTCTTTATCCCAAAGAAGTCAGAAATCCTAAATTTGAGGACTTAGAGATATTCGCTGAAAAATATACAGTAGAGAGCTCCTTCGAAAACTATGAAATAATAAACACGAAGAACGATAAAACTCGCTGGGGTGCACGCTGATCGCTGTCGTAGGCGTCAAAAATAAATTACACTTTCTTACTACTCAAAATATATAATGAAGCAAGGGCAAGAAAGGATCGTTCCCACAGAGAGGTCTTGGTTGTCAAATTGATTCGGTTTCCTATAAATAACACCGGGAATTTTCTGATTTTTATAAAATTAAAACTAAATAAAAGAAAACAATAAAGGTAAACAAATCAAATCAAGGATGAGAAAGTATTGGTCATGGATTTCGTCTTCAATCACAAACATGTTTTCAACACAATAACTAGAATTGATATTTTAATCTCAACTTTCATCAAATGCCCTAGAATACCTTGATCGCAAGAATATCCCGCTAATCTCCTCTTGTCATCAACAAACACATTAAAAGATGCGAATATGAATTCTATCTAAAAGAACAACCTAACGTGTAAAAGCACTAATCAAGTTTAATTCCCTAGATGCATTAGGTTCTATGAAATCAGGCCAATCAACGCAATCGAACGTGTAAAAGCACTAATCCGATTTAACAAAGGTTATGGTTCACATAAGATCACAAGAATATATCACTACAAACTATAATCTTATTTATGCTACTTGCAATCAGGAATTATCACTTTTGCGTATAATAACCCTAATCTAGCAATAAAGATGAAAGCAAACTCAATCAATTCGCGAATCGACTAAACAAGCATTCAAATCATGTAACAATATTAATGGTGAATCATAAACGATAATATGAGAGAAAACTAATTTATTGCACAAAAATTCATGTTTGGAAATCCAACTAATTCATAACCAAAAGAAAACTCTAGCTCATATTCATGGAGTTCATAACAAGAAGAAAGAGAAAGCGTTTCATGTTTCTAAACCCTAGAAAACAAAGTAGAGGCCAAAAGATAAGATATATTAGGTTTAGAGAAAGATTTTCTATTTATAAGCTTCTCCCATTCCAAAAGGATACTCTTTCCAATATTAGGTCTTCTCAAAACCCAACTCCGCGTGGTCCACCAAGCCCATGTGCGAAAATAAGTCTCTGGAAATTTTGGGTCCAAATCTGGGTCGCCGGATTGCTGACGTCATCACCGATCACCGGTCGCCGGAATCCGGGCACCGTGAAACTATCTCCAGCCGCTTTTGTCATCGGAAACTGTCGCCAGCAAGTGTGTACTCCCAGCAACTCATCTCTGCTTCTCTATAGTTCATACATTCACAAAAACCATCTAACCCAACTTCTCATTTCTTGCGAAAACGTACCTAAAAGCGCGGCTCGTAGCTCATATATCCGACCGTCGAATCATGCATCCAACACATACCCCTTTCGTGATTCACTGAAATATTATGATCCCCACTTTCGGTTCCAAAATCCGACACCCGGAACTAGTACCACGGGCTTGCCATTCTTGTGCGTTTCGCACAATTTCGCAATCTTGTTCAAGCAATCGTCACTTCCCGCAATTCCTAACATGCATCTACCATTCATTCCTCATTTCTGCGGACATCGTATTTGCCTGCAACAGACATCACCTGTCTTCTCACATCGGCTCTCTGCAACACCTAGCTTGACTACTACCAACAAGACGAGCAATGATCATGCAACTCGTGCAAGCCCGCATTTCTTGTGTGTTTTTTTTTGAAACTCATTTGCTGTGTCTTTGTATGCATCATTGCCTCATACTTAAACCTGCCAATCCCATCACCTGCAACTCAGCATACCCTCAACTCCATTCACAGAACCGTCAAGCAACAGCAGCACAACGCCACCAATTCTTCACTTCATTGCCTACTGGCAAGAAATTGCGCCTACGTCACTTTCTTTCTTTGCTCATCTAACCATCTAAAACTCAAACCTCTTCAGCTCTGCGACGCATACCACAAGCACCAGCTGCACATACACAGCCTTACTCAAGTACCCTGTTTGCCAGTTCACAATACCAACAACAACATTTGTACCTGCAACTCCATCAAATCAACTCCTTGTTGGCTTTACATAGCCAACTGCAATTCTGCAGCTTCACCAATACCAGCTCATGCCATTCACTTTAGTGCCTGAATTCATCAATTACATAACTGCAACAACACCATCATTGCCTACATAACCTACAACATTGCCATGTAACTCTGCATCACCTCAGAGACATTCTCAGATTCTAAACCAAGTCCCTGCAATCGAAACCAAACATCATAGTGTTACCAGCACCACTTCATTCTCTGTATCATCTATATTCTCGCCTCTCTTACATAAACTGAACTCGTGCAACACTACAAGCAGACCCATCTTACATAGTTCATCATAACCAGCTATTTCAGTGGCAGTAGCACCACCTTCATCATCTTCTTCCATTCTTAAACAATTGCTTTAACTCCATCTTTGATCTTGTCGCTGCCATGAATGGCTATCGACTAAAAACCCGAAACCAAGACCATTCTTCAATCTTGTGCGCCATTGGCTCTTGTCTACTCGAGCTGTCAACAACACCATTAACCACATCAAACTCATGCTCTCTGTCGTAAGGAAACGCTCTTCCAATCGTCGTTCAACCCATCATATATCGCCACTTCCATGCTCTGCCCGTAGCTCCATCAAGCTTGTCCATGGGTATCTTCCTCTGGTCCGTATTTTTCTCAGGCCAAACTCACGACTGGTGGAGATAAAATTCTAGTCGTTCAGGCATTTACACAAACGCCTTGTCTGCGTTTTGCTAATGATGGAGATACAACACTGAGGTTGATCTCCAAGCCATTCTAAACCTCCTTCCCGCAATTACAAATTTAATCACGCAAACCCATTCATTTATAATTATTCATCACTCTGAATCTTCTTTATTTGTCAATGGCGAAACTCCAACTTCTTCTCTATCTTTAGGACAAAATTTCTTTGAATCTCCTCATACATTCTTTGCAAACTCGGACCCGTGAGAAACCAACTTTCCTTGTTAACTCGAGTCTCTTTGAACGATTGAGCTTGAGAAATACCCATCAATCAATGGCATCAATCCGGGGGCATTCTCATGTTTCTTGATTCCTAGCTAAACCCAAAATTGGTACCACTTGCTATCTTGAATTCGAACCTCCTGTTCCCTTGGTACTTTCAGCTATCGGACCCTTGGGTTATACCGGAAGTGAACCCGAGTATGAGCTTGGAGTCATGGCTTGCCGGCAGTGTGAATTGGTGCAGAGCTGGGACTGGAAATGAATCAGATTAAAATCTCGACCTAGTTCTAGTTATAAAGGAAGAGGTGCCCTTTAACGATATGCAGTCTGTCCTTAGTGTATCACTCAGCTGGTTGCCCCCTTAAACTCGGCTGGGCTCCAAATAACACTTGCCTATGAAATTCAGTTTTGCTCTTTTATACCTTTTCCTTCTTCTTTTACTCTGATAACTCCAAATTACCTAATAACTCAAAACCAATATAAGATACATAATTTACAAGAAAACTCGCAAAGAAAGCATAAATACTAGATATAAAATTAGGTGTTTTACGACACCTATCAGATTCCCCCACACTTAGACTTTGCTAGTCCTCGAGCAAATCAAACAAAACAATTCTAAAACATACATACAACTCCGTCTCGCCGAGGATACGGTTACTTTTAGCATAAATAACAAGCCTTTAAACCCCTAGGTGCCCCTAGTGGACGAGTTATAGTCTCGTGAGGGTTTACTAGAGATATACCCACAAAACCTACTTTTCCAACTTACTAGTTCTCCGAAATGATAGCATCCAATGCGCTAAGAAGACATAGAGATTCTGCACACTAGTCATAAGAAGTTAGACACATAAATGAACACAATCTCATCCTTAAAAGTTGAGAGAGAAATAACCATCCCTTATCGAAAGAAATTCGGGTTCGGAGTGATCGAAAGTCTCGACTCTGCCTCACAAGAAAGGGTTTCATGAAATTGCTCTCAATAATAAACAGCTTTTTATGGGTCACACATGTGTCCAGGTAAGAATGAAGAGAGAATCCTGCGACACGTTGAATGGTAGTAAGGCATAACCCTTGAAGTGTTTTAAAAACCCACATCTTTTATCATTTTTGAAAACCTATTTTTCTGACGATCTCTAAGAAAGGAAATCAACCACTTAATGAAGGTGGGAATATTCTTACTTACCTCGTTATCCGTTTGGCGTGCAGCTAGCACCACTCTCACAGCATCCATAGAAACGTCTTCGGTCTTCTATCGGTGTCTTTATCTTTGTCTTCGGTCTTCAACTCTTGATGATAACTCTTGAATTTCGTAGAATCTTGACAATATGATTCTTTCCCTAAAATTCCTTGTCGTTTGAAACTTCATTATAGATATTCCTTCTTCCCTTGGCTTTATTGAAAGAATAAAAACTAAAAACAAACTATACAAACCCAAAATATGATACAATGAATTTTTCTTGTCTCTTTTTTTTTTTTTTTTTTTTCATTTTTTTTTTTCATTTTTTTTTTCCTTTTTTTTTTTTTTTTTTTTATGAGACAAGAAAAATAAAAACAAATACAAAATTAAAAACAAATACAAAATTAAAAACAAAACAAAATAATAAAAAAAACTAGTAACGAACCTAAAAATTTTCTCTTGTCATTTTTTTTAGACAAGAGAAAATGAAATACAAATAAACAATAAAAATAAAAATAAAAATGCAAGTACAAAGGCCATGGTGTAAGTACTTTACCGTTTGATTCTTCACAACTTGTATGTCTTGATATCATAAACTTCTCGAATTCTCATCTTGATAATCTTCACTCTTGTACAATAGTCTTCAACTTGTAAATATTCTGCTCCTTTCTTGTTGCTTTACTTAAATCAAATCCGCTCAATTAATCTTTGTTGCTTGTAAACCTCAAACGTGTTCAACTTTCCTTCAAATTTGTGATGCTCCTCTTGTTGATGATGATGGTGTTTCTATGGACTGTTGGTGTAGAGAGAGATAAGGTGGATGGTGCTAATGCGAACAAGATTACAAGTGGTATGTAAGTTAGCAATTCGATGTCACCATCATGATTGATAAAAATAGCACTCAAGAGATCAAAATAGTGCTTATTGTGGAGGTTGGACATGACTCACCATTCGCCGGAATTTACGTACGGTGACACACACTCTAAAAGCACAAATTTAGGCAGTACAAATAATTGAAGGTCGGTGCCTCACATTATGTAACATGGGTAGTCTCCACTATAGGGGATCACTACTCTAATACCGAATTCAGTCTGCACCTTATTTGCCACTGGCATGTTAAATCCAACTTTAACTCTCATACAATTAAGAAACCCGATCATGTTCTCTGTCATCTCTAAGTTCAGTCACTCTTATGAGATTCTCGATGTAATCTTAGCGACATGTATACTATGTGACTCTAAACTAACCATAAGTTGGAGTTTCCTTATTCACTATTTCACAAAAAAGTTGAAAAAATTGAAAAATTTACAACGCAAATGCTTAACCACTCCCCCACACTTAAACTTTACATTGTCCTCAATGTAAATTGAATCGTCCAAAGAAAGTCAAGGTGAGAAATTTTATAACAATATGCGACAAGAAAAAGTAAAAACAAGAAAAGAAAAATTTAAAGATAAGAGATACAAAACCTATGGGTTGCCTCCCATGTAGCGCTTGGTTTAAAGTCGTCAGCCCGACTTGCAAGATCGATTCCCCATACACCAATAACCGGAAAAGTTGAGGATCCTTCCATAGAACCTGTTTTGCAAACACTAGCTTCACACAAATATTAGTAATATAAAATAGAAACGAAGCTATTAAGCGATAAAAGTTTCCCCCACTCTTATTCTTGTCCACACTTGGAAGCGTATAAAGAATATAGGAGTCGGGTACTTCCACGGTTTCTTGTTCCAAAACCTGCATAGTATGAGAATCAAGTATCTCTAATGACGGAAAACGAGAAACAAAGTCATTCAACAATATTCTCGAAGCACATACATTCAAACCAATAAGAGGTAAAGGAGAAGAAACAATAGGCAAAGGGTTAGACAAACCTTGCACAATCTCTTGTATCACGGAATCCTCTTTATCATTGAAAAACTCAAGTGAATTACTCACCTCTTTTATATCATGGTCCTCTATCAAACCTTGCAACCATTCTTCGTCCGTTTCTGCTAGTAACCAAAGTCTCGAGCATAAACATCATCATTACAATCATTTGCAAGCTCAATTGGGTCTTCCACAATATTGGTCATACCAGGTCTCATTCTCAACATATTCCTCTTCATTAGACTCAAACCTTGTTGCATGGAAGTTTTGTAACACACTAGTTCCATCATACTCATTTTACCTTTTGAATAGGTGTTTGATCATTATAAAGATCATGAGTTGAGTTAACTATACTAATGTCACCAAATATTTCCAAAGGGTGGTCCTTTTCAACACAATCATCTTCGTCTTCATTTTCAGACTCACCATAATAAGAATCGTCGTCGGTTTCCCAACCCTTATCACGACGTCGTTTAAGTTCCATATGAATGGTCCTACTAATTTCATCGACAAGCTCTTAGAGGCTCCATCATCTTCCAACTTGTATAATTTCTGCGCAAGTTTCTTGACGTTCACACGCTTACCACCATTGATTACAATATGTTCTCTTTCCCGTGACTCTTCCCTTTGAATGGGTGAATGATCATAACTACGATCTGGAGTCGGGAAAGAAGAAATATTCCAAAAATTAATTTGTGCGACGTTCTCTCTATCACGGTCAAGTT
The DNA here is from genome assembly GCA_023531295.1 of Papaver armeniacum. Lineage (NCBI taxonomy): Eukaryota > Viridiplantae > Streptophyta > Magnoliopsida > Ranunculales > Papaveraceae > Papaver > Papaver armeniacum. Next base: position 10,751 of record JAJJWW010015630.1, read on the forward strand.
GGTCTAGCCTTTGTTGCATGTCTTGTAATCCATTCAAAATCTGCATACAACTCGAATAAAGCCAATTAGAAGTAGAATTATCCCACCTAGGTGCTTGACTTACATACCCACTACAAGGTTGTTGTTGGTATGTATGAAAATCACCATAAGGTTCTCTAGGATATGCATCATAGCCAATAAATTGGTTTTGATTGCATCCCATAGATGGTGGGTAATTTTCATAGTGTTGAGGTTGTTGAAAACCGTATCCATTGCTCCAATATACTCCAGTCCATAGTAAGTACCTAAAACAAGAGTTCTCAAAACTATGTCAAAACCGAGAAAATAAGAAAAATAAAACAAAACTAAAAACAAAAATAAGAAACCAAAAACAAGTTACAACCGCTGCCTCCCCCGGCGGGCGCCAAAATTTGATCATTTGTCGTAGGCGTCAAAATAAATTACACTTTCTTACTACTCAAAATATATAATGAAGCAAGGGCAAGAAAGGATCGTTCCCACTGAGAGAGGTCTTGGTTGTCAAATTGATTCGGTTTCTATAAATAACAGGGAATTTTCGATTTTATAAAATTAAAACTAAATAAAAGAAAACAATAAAGGTAAACAAATCAAATCAAGGATGAGAAAGTATTGGTCATGGATTTCGTCTTCAATCACAAACATGTTTTCAACACAATAACTAGAATTGATATTTTAATCTCAACTTTCATCAAATGCCCTAGAATACCTTGATCGCAAGAATATCCCGCTAATCTCCTCTTGTCATCAACAAACACATTAAAAGATGCGAATATGAATTCTATCTAAAAGAACAACCTAACGTGTAAAAGCACTAATCAAGTTTAATTCCCTAGATGCATTAGGTTCTATGAAATCGCAATCAACGCAATCGAACGTGTAAAAGCACTAATCCGATTTAACAAAGGTTATGGTTCACATAAGATCACAAGAATATATCACTACAAACTATAATCTTATTTATGCTACTTGCAATCAGGAATTATCACTTTTGCGTATAATAACCCTAATCTAGCAATAAAAATGAAAGCAAACTCAATCAATTCGCGAATCGACTAAACAAGCATTCAAATCATGTAACAATATTAATGGTGAATCATAAACGATAATATGAGAAAACTAATTTATTGCACAAAATTCATGTTTGGAAATCCAACTAATTCATAACCAAAAGAAAACTCTAGCTCATATTCATGGAGTTCATAACAAGAAGAAAAGAAAGCGTTTCATGTTTCTAAACCCTAGAAAACAAAGTAGAGGCCAAAGATAAGATATATTAGGTTTAGAGAAAGATTTTCTATTTATAAGCTTCTCCCATTCCAAAAGGATACTCTTTCCAATATTAGGTCTTCTCAAAACCCAACTCGCGTGGTCCACCAAGCCCATGTGCGAAAATAAGTCTCTGGAAATTTTGGGTCCAAATCGGGTCGGCCAGGATTGCGACGTCATCACCGATCCTGCAGTCGCGGAATCGGACCGTGAAACTATCTCCAGCCGCTTTTGTCATCGAGCTGTCGCGAGCAAGTGTGTACTCCAGCAACTCATCTACTGCTTCTCTATAGTTCATACATTCACAAAAACCATCTAACCCAACTTTCATTTCTTGAAAAACGTACCTAAAAGCGCGGCTCGTAGCTCATATATCAAGGCCAGTCGAATCATGCATCCAACACACACCCCTTTCGTGATTCACTGAAATATTATGATCCCCACTTTCGGTTCCAAAATCCGACACCCGGAACTAGTACCACGGGCTTGCCATTCTTGCTGCGTTTTCGCACAATTTCTGCAATCTTGTTCAAGCACTGTCACTTCCCTGCAATTCCTAACATGCATCTACCATTCATTCCTAATTTCTTGCAGCATCTGTAGCTGCACACAGCAGACATCTGTCTTCGCTGCATCACTCTGCAACACCCTAGCTCGACTACCCACCAACGGCCAAAGACGATCGGTCAGTGACTCGGGCAAGCTCGTATTTGTTGTGTCTTTATATGCATCGTTGCCTCATACTTAAACCTGCCAATCCCATCACCTGTAACTCAGCATACCCTCAACTCCATTCACAGAACCGTCAAGCAACAGCAGCACAACGCCACCAATGCTTCACTTCATTCAGCTACGGCGGCAAATTGCAGCTACGTCACTTTCTTTGCTGCTCATCTAACCATCTAAAACTCAAACCTCTTCAGCTCTGCGACGCATACCACAAGCACCAGCTGCACATACACAGCCTTACTCAAGTACCCTGTTTGCCACTTCACAATACCAACAACAGAATTTGTACCTGCAACTCCATCAAATCAACTCCTTGTTGGCTTTACATAGCCAACTGCAATTCTGCAGCTTCACCAATACCATCTCATGCCATTCACTTTAGTGCCTGAATTCATCAATTGCATAACTGCAACAACACCATCATTGCCTACATAACCTACATCATTGCCCTGTAACTCTGCATCACCTCAGAGACATTCTCAGATTCTAAACCAAGTCCCTGCAATCGAAACCAAATATCACAGTGTTACCCGGCACCACTTCATTCTCTGTATCATCTATATTCTCGCTTTATCTTACATAAGCCCCGAACTCGTGCAACACCACAAGCGAGACCCATCTTACATAGTTCATCATAACCAGCTATTTCAGTGGCGGTAGCACCACCATCATCATCTTCTTCCATTCTCAAACAATTTCTTTAACTCCATCTTTCAGTCTTGTCGCTGCCATGAATGGCTATCGACTAAAACCCGAGCCAAGACCATTCTTCAATCTCGTACCACAGCAAACTCATGATCTCTGTCGTAAGGAAACGCTCTTCCAATCTTCGTTCAACCCATCATATATCGCCACTGCCATGCTCTGCCCGTAGCTCCATCAAGCTTGTCCCTGGGTATCTTCCTTTGGTCCGTATTCTTCTCAAAGGCGAAACTCATTGGTGGAGATAAACTGCTAGTCGTTCAGGCATTTACACAAACGCCTTGTCTGCATTTTGCTAATGATGGAGATACAACACTGAGGTTGATCTCCAAGCCATTCTAAACCTCCTTCCCTGCACAGTACAAATTTAATCACGCAAACCCATTCATTTATAATCATTCATCGGCTACGAATCTTCTTTATTCGTCAATGGCGAAACTCCAACTTCTTCTCTATCTTTAGGACAAAATTTCTTGAATCTCCTCATACATTGCCAAACTCGAACCGGTGAGAACCCAACTTTTCTTGTTAACTCGAGTCTCTCTTGAACGATTGAGCTTGAAATACCTATCAATCAATGGCATCAATCCAGGGCATTCTCATGTTTCTTCGGTTCTAGCTAAACCCAAATTGGTACCACTTGCCTATCTTGAATTCGAACCTCCCTGTTCCTTGGTACTCGCCCTATCGGACCCTTGGGTTATACCTAGGAAGTGAACCAGTATGAGCTTGGAGTCATGGCTTGCTGCAGTATGAATTGGTGCGGAAGAGTGGGACTTGAAATGAATCGATTAAAATCTCAACCTAGTTCTAGTTATAAAGGAAGAGGTGCCCTTTAACGATATGCGATCTGTCCTTAGTGTATCCCACTCATTTGGTTGCCCCCTTAAACTCTATTGGCTCCAAATAACACTTGCCTATGAAATTCGGGTTTTTGCTCTTTTATACCGTTTCCTTCTTCTTTTACTCTGATAAATCCAAAACACCTAATAACTCAAAACCAATATAAGATACATAATTTACAAGAAAACTCGCAAAGAAAGCATAAATACTAGATATAAATTAGGTGTTTTACGACACCTATCAGATTCCCCCACACTTAGACTTTGCTAGTCCTCGAGCAAATCAAACAAAACAATTCTAAAACATACATACAACTCCGTCTCGCCGAGGATACAGTTACTTTTAGCATAAATAACAAGCCTTTAAACCTCTAGGTGCCCCTAGTGGACGAGTTATAGTCTCGTGAGGGTTTACTAGAGATATACCCACAAAACCTACTTTTCCAACTTACTAGTTCTCCGAAATGATAACATCCAATGCGCTAAGAAGACATAGAGATTCTGCACACTAGTCATAAGAAGTTAGACACATAAATGAACACAATCTCATCCTTAAAAGTTGAGAGAGAAATAACCATCCCTTATCGAAAGAAATTCGGGTTCAGAGTGATCGAAAGTCTCGACTCTGCCTCACAAGAAAGGGTTTTATGAAATTGCTCTCAACAATAAACAGCTTTTTATGGGTCACACATGTGTCCCGGTAAGAATGAAGAGAGAATCCTGCGACACGTTGAATGGTAGTAAGGCATAACCCTTGAAGTGTTTTAAAAACCCACATCTTTTATCATTTTTGAAAACCCATTTTTCTGACGATCTCTAAGAAAGGAAATCAACCACTTAACGAAGGTGGGAATATGCTTACTTACCTCGTTATCCGTTCGGCGTGCCTAGCACCACTCTCACAGCATCCATAGAAACGTCTTCGGTCTTCTATCGGTGTCTTCATCTTTGTCTTCGGTCTTCAACTCTTGATGATAACTCTTGAATTTCGTAGAATCTTGAAAATATGATTCTTTCCCTAAAATTCCTTGTCGTTTGAAACTTCATTATAGATATTCCTTCTTCCCTTGGCTTTATTGAAAGAATAAAAACTAAAAACAAACTATACAAACCCAAAATATGATACAATGAATTTTTCTTGTCTCTCTTTTTTTTTTTTTTTTTTTTTTTTTTTATGAGACAAGAAAAATAAAAACAAATACAAAATTAAAAAGATAACAAAATAATAAAAAAAACTAGTAACGAACCTAAAAATTTTCTCTTATCATTTTTTTTTTTAGACAAGAGAAAATGAAATACAAATAAACAATAAAAATAAAAATAAAAATGCAAGTACAAAGGCCATGGTGTAAGTACTTTACCGTTTGATTCTTCACAACTTGTATGTCTTGATATCATAAACTTCTCGAATTCTCATCTTGATAATCTTCACTCTTGTACAATAGTCTTCAACTTGTAAAAATTCTGCTCCTTTCTTGTTGCTTTACTTAAATCTGAAATCTGCTCAATTCTGTACTGTTGCTTGTAAACCTCAAACGTGTTCAACTTTCCTTCAAATTTGTGATGCTCCTCTTGTTGATGATGATGGTGTTTCTATGGACCTGTTGGTGTAGAGAGAGATAAGGTGGATGGTGCTAACTGCGAACAAGATTACAAGTGGTATGTAAGTTATCAATTCGATGTCACCATCATGATTGATAAAAATAGCACTCAAGAGATCAAAATAGTGCTTCTATTGTGGGAGGTTGACAGCTCACCATTCTGCCCGGAATTTACGTACGGTGACACACACTCTAAAAGCACAAAGTTAGACGGTACAAATAATTGAAGGTCGGTGCCTCACATTATGTAACATGGGTAGTCTCCACTATAGGGGATCACTACTCTAATACTAGAATTCAAATCTGCACTTTATTTGCCACTGGCATGTTAAATCCAACTTTAACTCTCATACAATTAAGAAACCCGATCATGTTCTCTGTCATCTCTAAGTTCAGTCACTCTTATGAGATTCTCGATGTAATCTTAGCGACATGTATACTATGTGACTCTAAACTAACCATAAGTTGGAGTTTCCTTATTCACTATTTCACAAAAAAGTTAAAAAAATTGAAAAATTTACAACGCAAATGCTTTACCACTCCCCCACACTTAAACTTTACATTGTCCTCAATGTAAATTGAATCGTCCAAAGAAAGTCAAGGTGGGAAATTTTATAACAATATGCGACAAGAAAAAGTAAAAACAAGAAAAGAAAAATTTAAAGATAAGAGATACAAAACCTATGGGTTGCCTCCCATGTAGCGCTTGGTTTAAAGTCGTCAGCCCGACTTGCAAGATCGATTCCCCATACACCAATAACCTGAAAAGTTGAGGATCCTTCCATAGAACCTGTTTTGCAAACACTAGCTTCACACAAATATTAGTAATATAAAATAGAAACGAAGCTATTAACCGATAAAAGTTTCCCCCACACTTATTCTTGTCCACACTTGGAAGCGTATAAAGAATATAGGAGTCGGGTACTTCCACGGTTTCTTGTTCCAAAACCTGCATAGTATGAGAATCAAGTATCTCTAATGGCGGAAAACGAGAAACAAAGTCATTCAACAATATTCTCGAAGCACATACATTCAAACCAATAAGAGGTAAAGGAGAAGAAACAATAGGCAAAGGGTTAGACAAACCTTGCACAATCTCTTGTATCACGAAATCCTCTTCATCCTTGAAAAACTCAAGTGAATTACTCACCTCTTTTATATCATGGTCCTCTATCAAACCTTGCAACCATTCTTCGTCCGTTTCTGCCGTAACCAAAGTCTCGACATAAACATCATCATTACAATCATTTGCAAGCTCAATTGGGTCTTCCACAATATTGGTCATACCGGTCTCATTCTCAACATACTCCTCTTCATTAGACTCAAACCTTGTTGCATGGAAGTTTTGTAACACACTAGTTTCATCATACTCATTTACCTTTTGAATAGGTGTTTGATCATTATAAAGATCATGAGTTGAGTTAACTATACTAATGTCACCAAATATTTCCAAAGGGTGGTCCTTTTCAACACAATCATCTTCGTCTTCATTTTCAGACTCACCATAATAAGAATCGTCGTCGGTTTCCCAACCCTTATCACGACGTCGTTTAAGTTCCATATGAATGGTCCTACTAATTTCATCGACAAGCTCTTCCGAGGCTCCATCATCTTCCAACTTGTATAATTTCTGCGCAAGTTTCTTGACGTTCACCCGCTTACCACCATTGATTACAATATGTTCTCTTTCCCATGACTCTTCCCTTTGAATGGGTGAATGATAATAACTACGATCTGGAGTCGGGAAAGAAGAAATATTCCAAAAATTGGTTTGTGCGACGTTCTCTCTATCACGGTCAAGTTGGTCTAGCCTTTGTTGCATGTCTTGTAATCCATTCAAAATCTGCATACAACTCGAATAAAGCCAATTAGAAGTAGAATTATCCCACCTAGGTGCTTGACTTACATACCCACTACAAGGTTGTTGTTGGTATGTATGAAAATCACCATAAGGTTCTCTAGGATATGCATCATAGCCAATAAATTGGTTTTGATTGCATCCCATAGATGGTGGGTAATTTTCATAGTGTTGAGGTTGTTGAAAACCGTATCCATTGCTCCAATATACTCCGTCCATAGTAAGTACCTAAAACAAGAGTTCTCAAAACTATGTCAAAACCAGAAAATAAGAAAAATAAAACAAAAACTAAAAACAAAAATAAGAAACCAAAAACAAGTGACAACCGCTGCCTCCCCGGCAGCGGCGCCAAAATTTGATCACTGTCGTAGGCGTCAAAAATAAATTACACTTTCTTACTACTCAAAATATATAATGAAGCAAGGGCAAGAAAGGATCGTTCCCACAGAGAGTTCTTGGTTGTCAAATTGATTCGGTTTCCTATAAATAACACCGGGAATTTTCTGATTTTTATAAAATTAAAACTAAATAAAAACAAACAATAAAGGTAAACAAATCAAATCAAGGATGAGAAAGTATTGGTCATGGATTTCTTCTTCAATCACAAACATGTTTTCAACACAATAACTAGAATTGATATTTTAATCTTAACTTTTATCAAATGCCTTAGAATACCTTGATCGCAAGAATATCCCGCTAATCTCCTCTTGTCATCAACAAACACATTAAAAGATGCGAATATGAATTCTATCTAAAAGAACAACCTAACGTGTAAAAGCACTAATCAAGTTTAATTCCCTAGATGCATTAGGTTCTATGAAATCAGGCCAATCAACGCAATCGAACGTGTAAAAGCACTAATCCGATTTAACAAAGGTTATGGTTCACATAAGATCATAAGAATATATCACTACAAACTATAATCTTATTTATGCTACTTGCAATCAGAAATTATCACTTTTGCGTATAATAACCCTAATCTAGCAATAAAGATGAAAGCAAACTCAATCAATTCGCGACTCGACTAAACAAGCATTCAAATCATGTAACAATATTAATGGTGAATCATAAACGATAATATGAGAGAAAACTAATTTATTGCACAAAAATTCATGTTTGGAAATCCAACTAATTCATAACCAAAAGAAAACTCTAGCTCATATTCATGGAGTTCATAACAAGAAGAAAGAGAAAGCGTTTCATGTTTCTAAACCCTAGAAAACAAAGTAGAGGCCAAAAGATAAGATATATTAGGTTCAGAGAAAGATTTTCTATTTATAAGCTTCTCCCATTCCAAAACGATACTCTTTCCAATATTAGGTCTTCTCAAAACCCAACTCCTCGTGGTCCACCAAGCCCATGTGCGAAAATAAGTCTCTGGAAATTTTGGGTCCAAATCTGGGTCGCCGGATTGCTGACGTCATCACCGGAATCCGGTCACCGGTCGCCGGAATCCGGCCACCGTGAAACTATCTCCAGCCGCTTTTGTCATCGGAAAATCGCTTGACAAGTGTGTACTCCCAGCAACTCATCTCTGCTTCTCTATAGTTCATACATTCACAAAAACCATCTAACCCAATTTGTCATTTCTTGCGAAAACGTACCTAAAAGAGCGGCTCGTAGCTCATATATCCGACCGTCGAATCATGCATCCAACACACACCCCTTTCGTGATTCACTGAAATATTATGATCCCCACTTTCGGTTCCAAAATCCGACACCCGGAACTAGTACCACGGGCTTGCCATTCTTGTGCGTTTTCGCACAATTTCGCAATCTTGTTCAAGCACCGTCAATTACCTGCAATTCCTAACATGCATCTACCATTCATTCCTCATTTCCGCACAGATTCGTATTTGCACATAGGGCAAAGATCTTTTTGTCTTCTCACAACTCTACGCAACACCCTAGCTCGACTACCACTAACAAGATAACAACTTGATGCCGCAACTCAGGCAAGCCTGCATTTGCTGTGTCTTTATATGCATCATTGCCTCATACTTAAACCTGCCAATCCCATCACCTGCAACTCATCATACCCTGAACTCCATTCACAGAACCGTCAAGCAACAACAGCACAACGCCACCAATGCTTCACTTCATTCAGCTACGGCGAAAAATTGCAGCTACGTCACTTTCTTTGCTGCTCATCTAACCATCTAAAACTCAAACCTCTTTAGCTCTGCGACGCATACCACAATCACCAGCTGTACATACACAGCCTTACTCAAGTTCCCTGTTTGCCAGTTCACAATACCAACAGCAGAATTTGTACCTGCAACTCCATCAAATCAACTCCTTGTTGGCTTTACATAGCGAACTGCAATTTTGCAGCTTCACCAATACAGCTCATGCTATTCACTTTAGTGCCTGAATTCATCAATTGCATAACTGCAACAACACCATCATTTCCTACATAACCTACATCATTGCCCTGTAACTCTGCATCACCTCAGAGACATTCTCAGATTCTAAACCAAGTCCCTGCAATCGAAACCAAACATCACAGTGTTACCAGCACCACTTCATTCTGTATCATCTATATTCTCGCTCTCTTACATAAATCAACTCGTGCAACACCACAAGCAGACCCATCTTACATAGTTCATCATAACCAGCTATTTCAGTGGCAGTAGCACCACCTTCATCACCTTCTTCCATTCTCAAACAATTGCTTTAACTCCATCTTTCAGTCTTGTCGCTACCATGAATGGCTATCGACTAAAACCCGAGCCAAGAGCATTCTTCAATCTCGTGCGCCACTGGCTCTTGTCTACTCGAGCCTGTCAACAACACCATTAACCACAGCAAACTCATGCTCTATGTCGTAAGGAAACGCTCTTCCAATCGTCGTTCAACCCATCATATATCGCCACTGCCATGCTCTGCCCGTAGCTCCATCAATCTTGTCCCTGGGTATCTTCCTCCAGTCCGTATTCTTCTCAGGGCCAAACTCACACCGGTGGAGATAAAGCGCTAGTCATTCAGCATTTACACAAACGCCTTGTATGCGTTTTGCTAGTGATGGAGATACAACACTGAGGTTGATCTCCAAGCCATTCTAAACCTCCTTACCTGCACAGTACAAATTTAATCACGCAAACCCATTCATTTATAATCATTCATCAGCTCTGAATCTTCTTTATTCGTCAATGGTAGAAACTCCAACTTCTTCTCTATCTTTCCGGACAAAATTTCACTGAATCTCCTCATACATTGCTGCAAACTCGAACCCAGTGAGAACCCAACTTTCCTTGTTAATTCAGTCTCTCTTGAACGATTGAGCTTCGAAATACCCATCAATCAATGGCATCAATCCAGGGGCATTCTCATGTTTCTTCAGTTCCTAGCTAAACCCAAAATTGGTACCACTTGCCTATCTTGAATTCGAACCTCCCTGTTCCCTTGGTACTCAACTATCAGACCCTTGGGTTATACCGGAAGTGAACCCGAGTATGAGCTTGGAGTCATGGCTTGCCGGCAGTGTGAATTGGTGCAGAGCTGGGACTGGAAATGAATCAGATTAAAATCTCGACCTAGTTCTAGTTATAAAGGAAGAGGTGCCCCTTAACGATATGCAGTCTGTCCTTAGTGTATCACTCAGCTGGTTTCCCCCTTATCCTCGGCTGGGCTCCAAATAACACTTGCCTATGAAATTCAGTTTTGCTCTTTTATACCTTTTCCTTCTTCTTTTACTCCGATAACTCCAAAACACCTAATGACTCAAAACCAATATAAGATACATAATTTACAAGAAAACTCGCAAAGAAAGCATAAATACTAGATATAAAATTAGGTGTTTTACGACACCTATCACACGCTTGAAGAGAAGAGAAAATGTTGCCAACGATAAAATACTTATGCAGGATATCGACTGGCATTCTGTTAAGATCAATGTTCCTCGTCATTCCAAAGACGACAAATGATGCGTCTTTCCGCTACTTTTGAAAGGACCTTATATTTCAGGTTCAAATGTGATCCCTGCGAATCTCGCCAATTATCAGCCTTGGGTTTTTAACTAGCCTGAGAAATCAAAAGAGGTATGCTTCCTAAATTTCGCTCAATTTATAATCTTCACTCATTTTTATACCTATTAATCTTGCGAAATTTTCAGATTATCAAGTTGAGAAAGAGCTACAAAAGAAATGCTAAGGCAAGTACCTAGCAAAGACTCAGTTCGATCACGGATGAAGTAAGAAATACTTTTCTTTATTATTTTTAACAATATTGTTGCCTCTGTTTCTTATCTTCATTCGTGTGCGAAGGTTGGTGCTGAAGTTGCTGAAGAAGAAGAAAGTTCTAAGGTTGCGAAGACCAAAGGCAAGGGTAAAGGTTATCTTCGCAGGGAGAAGTCTACTTCCCCACCTTCAAAGAAAAGAAAGATTCAGTCCAGCGAAAGCTCTGATGAAGATAATGATGATGTTGATACTTCTCTCGTAAAGGAGGATTTTCCAACTGAATCTTCTATGGCACAACTATCCAGCATCTTCTCTGACTCCATGCAAGGGATTGGAGATGATCGTCTCTCTAGTACGTGCAAAGCTCTCGCGAGTATCTGCGATGCTCCTTTACTAGAGGGTGATGATTCTCTTCATGGGGTTTCCAGATCAGTGACTCCTAGCTTTCTAAATTCGCTTGGTGTCTTGGTATGTCTTTATTCCCTTATTTCTTCATAATTTTGATTTTAAGTTATATCTTGATAATTTCTTTACTTTCCTTTATAGTCCGGGAGAGCTTCCTTCGATGTTGCCTCAGATCTTGAGAAAAAGCACAGTATTCTCGAAAAGAAGAATCTTCAACTTCGCAGAAAAAATGAAGAATTGGAAACTGAAGCTTCTGATCTTCGCAAGAGAAATGAAGAATTTGAAACTGAAGCTGCTACTCTTCGCGAGAAAACTAAGCAATTAGAAGCTGATTCTTCCACTCAGAAGAATAAGATTTCTAGTCTTCAAAGTGCCAACCAACAACTTTATGGTATGATACTTTTTTTTCTTTGGTTTATTCTCTCATTATCTTCCCTCATCCCGATTTACCATTTTTAGACGTTTATAATCTTTTCGATGAAGTCATTCTTCTTCACTCGTTCCCTGACCCTATGGATAACAATGCCCTTCTTGACCACCTCAACGATTCTTTGAATAGTTTTTCAAATAACAAGATTAAATCTCTTCCTCTAAACGAACTTCAATCCAAATTTCGCCTCTTATAAATTGATCATTGATCTAGTTTAGGCTTAGCCAACCAATTTAAACGTCTATATCTTAGTTCTAAAGAGAAAATTAATACTTTAAGGAAGAAAATCAGTGATCTCATATATGAAAAAGATCGCATCGCTAGACAAGGTGCTCAAGCATTAGCGAAATTCCAAAAGACTCTTCTTGAGGTTCAAATTGAACAGGATGAATCCATCTCGCAAAAATGCTATTCTTAGCGAAAGAGAGAATCAAATTCGCTCCCTTTTTCTCATAAACAATGATGATGAATTCGCTTGGGCTGCGAAGGTTCTAGATGACGCCATAAATAATTTAGGTGTTAACGTTAGTCTTCAAGCTGAGCATACGGCCTTGATTAGGGATATGATTTCTGACAAAGAAGATTGTTAATTATTCTTCTTTATTTAACTGATTTGTTTTTTATGAAGTTGTTATTAAGTTCTTTGATTCATTGTCATATGTTCGCAGAGGTCAAAGAGATTTCGCAAAGAATGAAGAACTTGAATCGAGGAAGGAGCAACTCGCAAAGGATCTCGAGATGACAAATATTCTAGATTGAAGAAGCAACTACAAACTACTGTTGCGAATTTCAAGAATGATGCTATTCTTTTTCGCAATCAGACTATTAAGATGGTCTGTGACGACAATAGCATTCCTCATTCTACATACCCTTGCCTCCTTGATGAAATCCCTAAGAATGTGCCTTCTTTGGATATCTCTGACAGCGATGCTAGCGAAGAAGAGGAATCTGATGAAGATGAAGAAAATCAAGAAGAAGAATCAAACAAGAAATAGTTCTGTCTTCTTCCTTCTCTTTTTGTAATATCTGTACATTCATTCTTTTAATCTTCTATTTTTGTAATCTTTTCCTGCGAATTTCTTGGATCTTCAAGTTCTAACTTTATTGTTCCTTTCTGCACATGTTAAAAGAGCAATTCTTTTTTGCAATATAATTAATCAATATATTATCAAGTTTTCATTTTATGAGCGCGTAAATCTATCATATGAAGACAAATAACATGTTTTTATTCTATACATTCCCATACTTGCCTCTGATATTTGCATTCAAATGAGAGATTAAGCGAGTTACTTTCGAATAGTGATATGTATTCATGCCTCAATCTCGCAGTGTTTTGCTGAATTTTTCAATAAGGAAATCTTGGTATCTTCCAAGATTTCTTTTTTTTTTTTTTTCTCTTATGTGGTCTTATTTTGCCTTCCTAGTTAAAGGTCTTATTGCGCCACCTCTTGTCATTGCGACAAAATCGCGGGGACGTCTTTGCATTTGCATGCAAAAACCCATTGATCTTGCCTTAACTTTTCTTTGAAATTTTTGTTGCGACAATATGACAGGCCTATAAATTCTTGCGAAAATAAAGCCCCATGACATTGCCGTCTTGCGACGAAATCGCAGGACGTCCTTACACTTTCATGTACTGACCCATTGATCTCGTATTATCTTTGTCTTTTTATTATTGCCTCTTCAGGATTGTCGCACAAATATGACAAGCCAAATTTTCTTGCGAAAATAAAGCCTCATGACATTTGCGTTTTAAGACACTTATCAGCTCCCTAATGGAGGGTGCCGCCCTTATCTTCCCCGGTTTCCCTTCAAGGAGGCGTATTCGCATACAAGGCTAACTCCTCCCATCCGGTCTTAACAACAACTTGATTGTTTTCGCAGCCTCTTATCCCTTTTCCTATAGGGATTATGGTTACGAGACTGCACCCTAAGTGGAGTTTTCTTCGGGCCGAGTGCATAATAAGCCAAGACTTGCCAAGAATGGCCGAGATACTTCAAATTCCCCAGGCACTCTTGGCTCAACCGTGTACCTCGGCGCCTTGGTCAAATGCTAACTCCTTAGAAGAGACCCTCGGTCGTACAATCTAAGTCATAAGCTTAGATTGAAAATCCAAGGTACCTCCCCTGGATGGGCTTTATTGATCCCAATTCATCATGACTCAGGTTCCAGGGGCGGTGTAACCTTTTCCCTGAGCCATGCAATAGGTACCCTCTTCTATGACGCACTTTAGGTCTTATATTTGCCTCTTGTGAAATATTGATTTCGCGATGAACTAGGTGTACGCCATAGTTGGTTCGCCTCTCTGTCTCGATTAATTTGTTGATTCTTGCGCATATAAATTCTTTTGTAATTTCGCAATCTCATCTTTATCATTCATAATATATATTCTCTTCTTCTGCATATCAACTCTCTTTCGCAATCTCATCTCTGTTATTCATAAGAAAAATTTTGATAATCATTTTTTTTTTAAGATCAAACCAATCATACATTTTTCTTTCACCTCCCATGTAGGATCATAATACCGCAACGCATAGGGCTCGCGGGATCAATAAACGACGGTACCGCGAGGGAGTCGCAGGAAACTAAAATAAACGACGCGATGAGAAACGACACACAAAACAACTGAAAGACATGGAACCTGGCGAGGGTTAAGAAGTGTCGCGAGATTGAATAGTTGTACACCGGGCGACACTTCGCGAGACATTCCAAGAAAATAAAGGATAGCTTAGTGTCATCCACTATGTATTACCCTATATAAAGGGTCGAGTGAGTCTGTTGTAAGAGGAGGAAACTTTTTAGAATTGTTAGGCAAGTCATTAGGAGAGAGAGAAAGTTTAAGAGTGTTTTAACTTCTAAGTGTAATTCTATTTTCCTGTGTAAACACTTCATGAATTCAATCAATCAATGTTCTTGATCTTACATCTTCTAATGGATTAATTAAGCAAAATCGAGTAAGGGGTGTAGTGTGGGAAATCCTGCTACTACATATGCGCTAGAAACAGGGACTGTGCAGAGATTGACGTAGAAATTGGAAGGAATTTGGATTAACAGAAAAAAGATTTGGAGAAGATACTCAAGAATTCATTGGAAAAGAAAGATGGCTAGAAGAAGAAATATACAAGGGCAACCAACGATTGTAAGAAGAAGTGGGAGACTTGCTGGAGAAAGGAGGAATGAAACAGGAGAATCATCAAGGATGAATAGGAGAAATGATGGAGAAGATCAAAATCAGCCACCAATCTCCCCCGTAGCAAACACGGCCGAGGATTATGATAGAGTAAGTGTACATACTTGGAGATCTCGATTCGAAGACGAGAGAGAAGAGGAGCAAAGAAGTTGGTGAACAATGGACAAGGAGGAGGAGAGCAAGAAATGAATGGAGAAATGAATCCAGGTAACGAAGAAATCGCAAAGCAATAGAAAGATTGAGACAAACAATACATGAGGAGAGAGACGGCTAGAGGCGGAGGAACGAGCAAACTTGACAAGACGAGAATCATGAATTGAGGATGGAAAATATGAGGTTGCAAAATAGGAGATCTAGAAGTAGCGTGAGATCAAGTTCAAGATCGAATGGAGAAGAAAGAAGGAGGAGTTTTACCAATGTAGAAAGCACCAATGAAGAAACACAAAATCCGAATATAGAGCATGGCGAGAGAAGAGGAGAAATAGAAGATCGTTATATTCCTCGGCTCGCAAATCTTCAAAATGAGCGGAATAGGGAAAATCAAGGAAACATGCAACTCCAAGAACCGAATGACCAGCTGCTGAAGGGACAATAATCTTGCATGGGAGAGAAGAGCGAGAAGAAACCGAGAGATCGAGGATGACATCGAGAGACACTACATTGAACAAGCGCGACTAGCTCGCGAGAGAGAAAGGCTAAGAGAAGAAATGGAAAATCAAGAGATGGAGGAGGCAATCCAAGCAAAATAACCATGATAACCGCGAAAGAGAAGAAGGGAACAAAATCGTACTAATAGAAATATTAATGAAGAATATGAGAGGGGCAGATGATGAGAGCTGAGAGGCAACCAAGAAGAGAGAACAACCGATATAATGGCGTGCGAATTGACGAAAGAAACGAAGAAGAGCGTCGCGAGGAAAGAAGAGGAGAAAATAACGAGCAGGAAGGTCAAAATAGGCACGAGCGAAGAAGGAGAGAAGCAGAGCTAAAAAGACCAGTAGAATCAAATTCTGAGGCAAATGAACAAATCTTAAGAGAACTGGCTGAAATGAGAGGATTCTTGAATAATAGAAGGGAAGGAGGAAGGAGACAAGTTAGACGAAGCTATTGCGAAGCCGCGAAGAATCCCTTCACGCTAGAAGTACAGATGGGAGGAATACCTCCTAAGTGCAATCTACCCGCATTAACCAATATCTTTGATGGAACAACTTTTGTGCGATACAACATATTAAGGCTTATATGAGATGTATGTTACAATGGGAGAATCATGATGCCATATTGTGCAAATATTTCGCGTCAAGCCTAATTGGAGAAGCACTAAAATGGTTTGAGGGTCTACCAAGGAACACAATTACATCATTTAATCATTTACAAGCCACATTCCTAGGAGCATACATAAGTAACAACTCTTCACGACCAGTGTGAAGATGTATTCGGGTTGAAACAAAGGGTTGGAGAGAGCTTAAGA
This sequence comes from Papaver armeniacum, assembly GCA_023531295.1. Taxonomy (NCBI): domain Eukaryota; kingdom Viridiplantae; phylum Streptophyta; class Magnoliopsida; order Ranunculales; family Papaveraceae; genus Papaver; species Papaver armeniacum. The sequence goes on from JAJJWW010015630.1 coordinate 27,442, forward strand.
CAGTTGACAATAAGATGGAGAACCATGTGTAGCGAAATGGCAGGACGGGTTGAGGAAAGATATCTCATCCTCTCATTTGTGAATGCTCTCTTCGCGACTAACTTGTTATACATTCAAATTTTTAGAGTCAAAAATACAATCACGATGGCGGAAGCTGAGAATTACGGGAAGAATATATCACCTTAGAAGAAAGACAGAATGAAATGAATTCTTATCCGATCGCGAACACAAACTCGAATGCTGCGAACGCAAAGCTTGTTACCTCGTTCATCAATACGATGGCGAGCACTTCGCAAGGACAGCAAAGGGGAAGGCTGATGAGAGACAGCGGAAGATAGTAGCTATGGGAAGCCATGACCGGGAGGAATTTGAACAAGAAAGAAACTACTATAACCGTAATGAACAATAATAAGATTGGAGAGGCTAGACAATGTGCAAGAAACTTATGGTGGACGAAGGCAATATAACCATGGAGGGCGGAGAAGCCGCACAATAGTATGGGAACCAATTAGGATGCCTCCACTTGAATGCTAGTGTGGAAAAGATGCGGGAGGCTATACTCGTGATGGAAGAAGTACCAAAGACCTTGGAACGCGGGATGGAACCACCACCAGCGACGAAGTCATGAGTTTTGTTCTTACCATCGCTTCCATGGGCATCACACAAATGATTGTAGAAACATAAAGAGAATTATTCTCGGGATGATTGATCGGGGAAGTGAACCACTTTCTAAAGGGAGAAGAAACGGGCCACATTACCACCACCACCAGAGATGCACAGAAATGTGTCGGCGAAGGGAAAGGAATCATTTGTGATAGAAATTGGGACAAAGGCTAAGAATTTGAATTGCAACTCTATCGTCCACTCTATCGCACCATTGAAGATTTTCATGACAATGTGCTCGGTAGAGTCTTTGCGAGAGATGCTAATGATAAAGAAATAATGAGTCCGGCGAGAACGACGTGATTAGAAGTGGAAGCTGAAGACTATTTCTTTCTCTGCAGATGAAGTACCAAAAGGAAGAGAAACACATGATAGCCGTTGGTTGTGAAACTAGAGATTAACCCAAAGCCGAGTTGATGGAGAAGATGATGAGGCGGAAGCTTCTTTGGGCGATCAACCGAATCTTAATCGATACTGGAAGTTCGGTGAATATTCTTTTTACCATACTTATAAGACGATGGGAGGAAAGGATGAGGATTTGATCCCCTCTACATACAAGATATATGGCTTTAATGGCACTGCAAACAAACCAAAGGGAGAGGTTCAAATGAGAATACCTCTACAAAGGATTATCAATCGATATCTTATTCTCGTGTGGTTGACGTGGAATCTCCATATAATGCGCTGATTGGGAGGCCATGGCTTCATGAAATCTTGGGAGTCGCATCAACCTATCATCAATGTATAAAATTTCCACATCCAAACGGCATTGGTATCATACGGGAGACTGGAAGGAGTCGCAACGGTGTCATGAGGTCGATATAGAAAGGCTGCGAAGAAAGAAATGCCAAAAGAAAGGATTGGAAGCAACATGTGAGAAATGAGCAGAGAAAGGAGAAAACTGATGGTAGATGCTATAAAAGTGAGGGCTGAACATATCTCGAGGTGAATCCACGGAGACAGGACCAATATTATGACCACAAAGAAGCAAAAGATGTGAGGAACAAAAGGCATAAGAAGTGAGCAATCAATAAAAGCGGGAGGCAAAGTAGCAATTTGGAGTAGTGATGTGCGAGAATCTCGCAACAACGAGTAAAATGAGAATTCGATTAAGAAAGAAAAGTGAAATACAACAAGTGAAACAAAACTATGCGAATACTTCGCAAACAAATATCAATGACAAAGGATGAAATATGAATGATTGAATGGTTTAACAAATATGAATGCGCAAAAGAATGGGACGAACCTTTATGGCGTACACCTAGTTCGCGAATAACATTTCGTAAGAGGCAAATGTAAGACCTAAAGTGCGTCATATAAGGGGGTATCTCTCGCCATGGTTCGGGGAAGGTTACACCGCTCCCGAAGCCTGAACCATGAAAATTTGGGGCCCATGAAAGCCTATCCGGAAGAGGTACCTTGGATTCCCAACTATATGTAGGTTATACCCTGGTTGGGCGACCGAGGTCTCTTCTTAGGAGTCGATGTATGCACAAGGCGCCGAGGTAAGGTTGAGCCAGAGTGCCGGGATGGATGAACCTACCCTGGCCATTCTTGGCAAGTCTTGGCATGCGTTGCACTCGCCCAAAGAAAACTCCACTTAGGGTGCAGTCTCGTAACCATAAACCATATAGGTATAAGGGATAAGAGGCTGCGAAAACAACAGTTGTTGTTAAGACCGGATGGGAGGAGCTAGTCTTGTATGGCCGATGTTTCGCCTCCTTGAAGGGCAACCGGGGGAGATGATAAGGGCGACGCTCTCCATTAGGGGGTGTCAAAACAGAGACGCAAATGTCATGAGGCTTTGTTTTCGCAAGGAGACTTAGGCTTGTCATATTTGTGCAATGATCTGCCAGAGGCAATAATACTAACGCGAGGGTAAGGCGAGATCAATGGGTCTTTACACGAAAGTGTACGGACGTCTGCGATTTCGCGTCGCACGGCAATGTCATGGGGCTTTATGTTCGCGAGGATATCTAGGCCTGTCATATTGTCGCAACTAAAACATCCTGCAGAGGCAAAAATACTTGGAAAATGATAAGACAAGATCAATGGGTCTTTACATGCAAGTGTAAGGGACGTCCTGCGATTTTGTCGCCGTAAAAAGATGGCAGGAGGACCTCTAATTAGGGAGGTCTAACTCGGAAGACCACACAAAAATGATAAGGCGGGTCAATGAGCCATCACATGAAAATGTAAAGGCGGTCTGCGACCTTGTCGCAACAAAAGAGATAAATTCTCAATTCATGAAAATACACATGACTAAAATCGCGATGATCCATTCAATCAACAATAAGATTATTATCAAATACAAGAAGATAACCAAAATCTCCCATCGAAGATAAATAACGAGAGGCAAGTATGGGAATGGAAAAGATGGAACATTGTTATTCATCTTACGATGAAAGAGTTATACATCAATAACGTTAGCCAAGTATATTACAAGGAAGAACTACCAAAAAGGGGAGTGAAGATTGAATTCATGGGAAAAAATCCAAGAAGTTCACTATAACAAAGATACAAACAATATACGGATATTACACGCAGCAAAAGAAAACAAAAAGAGTTATATCTTTGGTGATTCTTCTCCTTCATCCGATTCCTCGGCTTTTATTATTCTCATCGCCAAAATTTTCTTCTTCGCCCGGCTTCACTATCGAAACATCGAGACGGGTAGATTCTCGGGAACCTTTTCAAGAAGCCGGGGATATGTATGCAGAGGATGTTCGGTGCTTACAAACATACTCCATGGCTCCATTGCGAAAACGAAAAAGCATCATTACTAAAGTTCTCCACCTTGTTGTTTCAAATTGTTTCTTCAACTTGGAATACTTGTTATTACGAAGGAGAGACTCTTGGCGAGTTGTTGTTTTTGATTTCGAGTTCTTCAATTCTCTGTTGGAAAAATTCTGGCGAGTCATTCCTTCAGATTCAAGTTCTCTAATTCTAACTTGAAGCCTCTTCTCGATTCTGCAAATAAGAAACAACAAGTTAATAATTTACAAGCAATACAACGTAAGTAAGAAGCGAAAAAGGTATAATAAGTAACCTTCTCTATCGGATATCATATCTTTAATCAAGGAAGTATGCTCGGCATGAAGACTAACATCAACACCTAGGTTATTCTGGCATTATCTAAAACTTTCGCAGCCCGGCAGCGAATTCATCATCACTATTAATAACAAGAAGAGAACGAACTTGTTCTTCTCACGTTTAAGCATAGTATTTTGATGAAGGAGTTCATCTCGTTCAATTTGCACACCAAGAAGAGATTTGTGGAATTCTGCTAATGCTGTGCACCTCTGTTAGTAATGCGATCGTTCTCATCTATGAGGTCACTAATTTTCTTCCTTAAAGTCTTGATTTTCTTCTCGGAATCAAGGTACATTTGTTTAAAGCGGTTAGTTAAATTTAAATTAGATCTATGTTCGATCTTTAAAAGGCGATGTTTGGGTGAAGATCCTTTAATGAAAGGAGGTTAGTTTTATCTCGAGGAACTACTCGAGAGATTGATTGAGGTGTGCGAGAAGAAGGTCATTATCCATGGGTTCAGAAACGTATGGAGAAGAATAGCCTCATCGGAGAGATTATATACATCTGCGAAGGTAATAAATTAGATAGTAGTATGCGACCGATAAGATAGAAATAATAAAAGGAAGTGAAATCTTATACCATAAAGTTCTTTGATTAGCGTTAGGAAAGAGAGGACACCCTGTCCCTTTGAGAGTCAAGCTCGGTGTTTAACTTTTGAATTCTCTCATCCTTATCGCGAGATGACGCAGCTTCAGTCTCTAATTCTCGAATCTTCTTGCTCAATTGCGAGTTCTTCTTCTCAAGATTCTTGCGTCTTCTCTCGAGATCCGAGGCGACTACAAAGGAAGTTCTTCCAACCTATAAAAGAAGATAGAAGAATCATTAATATACATATATTTAAAAATATAAAAGGAAATGACCGCATACGTACCAAAGATCCAAGTGCATTCAACAAGTCGGAGACACGACTCTAGAAGCTCCATTAAAAGAATCGTTGCCTTCTAGTAAAGCGGCATTACACACATTTGCGAGAGTCCCGCAAAGAGAAGCTAGGGAGCATCTCCCATTCCTTGGAAAGAGTCCGAGAAGATGCTAGACAACCGATCCATAGGAGAACCGACCAATGGAGTTTCTTTAGCAGGAGAGCGGTTCGAATCATGGTCATTCTCATCGAAGATTGGAGTTTGAGTTAAGGCGAGAAGAAGATTGAATCTTTCGCTTTTTAGTTAATGGAGCGGAAGATTTATTTTTGCGGAGCAGTTAGTTTTGCCCTTACTTTTTACCTTGGCTCTGACTTCTTCAACTCCAACCTTCGCATACGGTTAAAAATAAGAAGCAGGCTGACAATATTGTAAAAATGATAAAGGAAATGTTTTACTTCGCCCCGTAATCGATCGAAGTCTCATCGTGGTGCTCTCCAACGGATTATCCTTGTAGCTTCTCCTCCTCAATTTGTTGATACGAAAAATTCCACAAATTCAGGCAAATATAAAAGAAAATTGCGAAAGCAAGATTTGAGGTAGAAAACATACCTCTTTTACCCTATCAGCCATTTGAATTCCCAAGGATGATACCCTGCGAGATTCGCAGGAAGAACGTGTGAACCTGCGATATAAGGGCCATTTAAAAACAAGGGGACAACCCACCACTTCTCATCTTTGGAGTGGCGAGGAGTAGTGTTATTGCCCGGGTGCCAATCAATATCCTGCATGAGCAATTTATCCTCAGCGACATTATCCTTCTTTTGTGCGAATGCCCAAGCGAGACTTCGCATTAACCATCTTTATCCTTTGAATAGTTTTCAAAAAAGTTCTCTCGAGTGTACTTCTCAAGAAATTATTTCCAAATCTTTGAAATCGGGTGTGTCTTGTTAGTAGGGTATAAAGATCCTTTGCCAGCACCACGATTCGCGAATTCAAGCATTAGGCGAACGCAATCGCCACTCAATTGATAAACAGCCCGAGAGAATTTTTCATGGGCCAAGATTTCATAAAATAGAGGCAACTCTGGATCGTATAAGGGAATGGGAAGTCCCGCGAGAAGCTGACCTAGCGAGACTATAATCCTTTGATCATCACATTGATGATCAGAAAATAACTTTGCATAAAGAATGGATGAAGATTCTTGATCGGGAATGGTTGTGAGTAGTAAAACCCTTCTCTTTGTTAACATTGAACTTCTTCAAAAGAAGTTTTGTATGCACGACTGATGGAAGCCATTTATCGGTATGGGAATGGATGGAAGATTGGAGATTAAAAACGGCGCTAGAAAGGATGAAGAAAAGCTTTGCGAGATGAGCGGGGAGCGCAAATTGCGGAAGGAGAGAATCAAAGAAAAATTGCAGAGACAAACTAAAAGATGAAAAGGAAGGGAAAAGAAAACTATATATAGGGGAAAAGAGCTTCGAGAAAAACGAGGTCATTTAATGCGAAGAGACATGAACGGTCAAGAAAAAGTGGTTGAAAGAGACGTGTCAACAGAAGACATTAATAATCAAAATCCGTGCAAAAGTATAAAACTGAAGATTCTAAAGATAAGCAGTCGCGATAACAATATTGTAAAAATCTCATGATACTCTTCCCCTCGCAGGAGAAATATGAGGAGAGATAAGAGACGATACTTCATATATATCTCAAAGAAGCTCCGGAACTTCGCAAAAGAATAGAGGCAAGTACGTACTTTTCAAGTACGGTATTCTTCTCGCTCGTTCCTTCATCAACAAAGATCAAAGATTACTACGACAACGGATTTTTCCTTCAAGATCGCTCTTCAAGCAATATTCAAGGAAAAGAGGCAAGATGTAGGATCATAATATCGCAACGCATAGGGCTCATGGGATCAATAAACGAGCGGTACGCGAGGGAGCATGCAGAAACTAAAATAAACGACGCGATGAGAAACGACACACAAAACAAGCTGAAAGACATGGAACTGGCGAGGTTAAGAAGTGTCGCGAGATTGAATAGTTGTACACTGGCGACACTTCGCGAGACATTCCCGAAAATAAAGGATAGCTTAGCTGTCATCCACTATGTATTACCCTATATAAAGGGTCGAGTGAGTCTGTTGTAAGAGGAGGAAACTTTTTAGAATTGTTAGGCAAGTCATTAGTGAGAGAGAAAGTTTAAGAGTGTTTTAACTTCTAAGTGTAATTCTATTTTCCTGTGTAAACACTTCATGAATTCAATCAATCAATGTTCTTGATCTTACATCTTCTAATGGATTAATTAAGCAAAATCGAGTAAGGGGTGTAGTGTGGGAAATCCTGCTACTACATCCCAATTTCTACTTCGGCAGTCAACAAGTACATTCATTCTTTAAGTCTCTTATTTCTGCTACTTTCTGCCTCTGCATTTTTGAATTTTTCTGTCATTTTCTTGTACATTGCGAAGCCTTGACACTTCTTATCTTCATCATATATTGGTTTATGTGCATATTTTTCTTCTCTCTGTTCTATTACATCTACCATCAATCTTTCACCTTTTTGTTTTTCTTTGATGTTGTGTTTCCAATTCTTCTTCTTCGCAAGATTCTATATCAATTTCATAACACTTCTTTCCTTCAACCCAATCTCCTTTTATGATGCCAACACTAGTGGGATGAGGGAACTTGATACATTGATGGAAAGTCGATGCCACACCTAAAATCTCATGTAACCAAGGTCGTCCAATCAATGCGTTGTATGGCGATTCCACATCAACTACACAGAATAAAATTTCAGAGGACAACCCTTTCGGTGGAATTCAGGTATATGAACTTCTCCTTTAGGCTTATTTTGCGATGCAGAATTAAAACCATAGATTTTGTAAGTTGAAGGTATTAGATCTTCATCTTTCCCTCCCATAGTTTTATAAGTATGATAAAAAAGAATATTCACGGAACTTCCAAAGATGTCGATCAAAATTCGTTGATTGCCCATGAATTCTCGGCTTCATCATCTTCATCCTCGCTAGGTTTTGGGTTAATCTCCAATCTTACCACTAATGGGTTGTCGTGCATTTCTCCACCCTCGTGTACTTTTCATGGGAAAAGCAGATAGTCTGCTTTTGCTATTCTTCCATGGCGATGTCTTCGCAATGTTCGTTATTTTCTATCATCGGCATCTCTTGCGAAAAACCCTGAGAGTGTTATCGTGAAAATCTTCAATCGTCTTGTATGAGTGTACGATAGAGTTACAAAACAGATTCTTTGCCTTTGCACCAATTTCAATCACAAATGTTTCTCTTTCTTCTGCTATGTTTTCTTTGCGAATATCTGGAGGAGGTGGTAATACTTGAGTTTGCGTTTGTCCTACTAGAAAGTGATTCAATTTTCCCTGATCTATCATCCTAAGAATGATTCTCTTTATATTTCTGCAGTCATTTGTTGTATGTCCATGAAAATGATGATAAGAGCAAAATTCATTACTTCTGTAGCTTGGAGGTGGTTCACTCCCCATGTTCCATGGTGAGGGTATGTTTTCCATTAGGATTATAGCTTCCCATATCTTCTCCACACTAGCATTCAAATGTGGCATTTTGATTTCTTCCCATATTATCTTGTGACTTCGCTGTCCTCTGTGATAGTTTTGTATCTGACCTCCATAAGTTTCTTGCGGCTGATCAAGTCTTTGGATTTTGTTATTTCCACCACGGCTATAAAAGTTTCTCTCTCTCTCAAATTATTCTTGATCACGACTCCCCATAGCTACTAGATTTTGCTGATTATCATCCATTATCCTCTCTTGTTGCCCTTGCGAGGTGCTCACTGTATTTATTAACTTAGGTAAAAAGCTTGCATTCGCTGCTCTTGAACTTGTGTTCGCAATGGGTATGATTCCATCTCATTTTGCTTTTCCTCAAGAGCAATATACTTCTCTTGAAGTTCTACAACTCGGTCATTGTGATCGTATTCTTGATTCTGAAAATTTGAATGTATAACAGATTGGTTGCGAACATAGCGTTGATGAATGACAGAATGAGATATCTTTCGTCCACATGACCAGCCATATCACTACACATTGTCTTCCACCTCACAGTTAGATGCTTCAAGCTTTCGCCAACCCTTTGCTTCAACCCTAATACATCTTCAATGCCAGGTCGCGAGGAATTGTTACTTATATAAGCCCCTAAAAATATAACTTGTAAATGGTTGAAAGAAGTTATAGTATTCTTTGGCAAACCTTCAAACCATTTTAAGGCCTCTCCTGTTAAACTTGATGCAAAATATTTGCATAATATTGCATCATGATTCTCCCATTGTAACATACACCTCACATAAGCTTTGATGTGTTGTCTTTGCACAAGTTGTTCCATCGAAAATCTTTGGTTAACGCGGAGTAAATTGCACTTTGGGGTATTCCTCCTAATTGTACTTCTTGTGTGAATGGAGTTTTCAGACTTCCTCTATGGCTTCATCCAGTTATCTTTTACCTCCTTCTCTTTTATTATTTATCATTCCTCTCATTTCCGCTAACTCTCTCAGAATTTGTTCATTTATACCAGAATTTGGATCCATTGGTATTTTTAACTCCGCCTCTCTTCTTCTGCGTTCATCTCTGTTTTTACTTTCTTGTTCATCATTTTCTTCTCGTATTTCTCTGCGATCTTCTCTTTCACTTCTTTCATGAATTTGCACACCGTCATATCTCTCATTTTCTCCTCTTTGCCACCTTTCAGTTCTCCTTTGTACTCTATCATATTCTTCATTGATATTAACATTATTGCGATTTCGCTCACGCCTCCTTTCTCGATTATCATGATTATTCTGTCAAATTGCCTCTTGTAGTTCTTGTTCTTCCACTTATGCTCTTAGTCTTTCCCTCTCGCGAGCTAGATGTGCTTGTTCAGTATAATGTCTTTCAATTTCATCTTCAATTGCTCGTTCATTTCTTTGTATTTCTCTCCCATGCAATATTCTCCTTCCTTCTTCCTGATTTTCTTCGCCATCTTGATTATTTTGCTCTTGACGGTGTCTATTTCCCCGATTTCTATCATTTTGCCCGTTTTGAAGAGTTTCAGCACGTTGGATATAACGATCTTCCATTATTTCTCTTCCTTCGCGATGTTCTTCGCCTGGATTTTGTATTCCCTCTCGAGTTTCTTCATTAACATTTTCTATAGGCAAATTTTGTCTTATTTCTTCTCTAACTGATCTTGAACTTGATCTTGTAGTGGTTCTTGACCTCCTATTTTGTAATCTCATGTTTTCCATCCTCAATTCATGATTTTTCCTTGTCAAATTCGCACGTTCTTCTGCTTCTAACCGCATTTCTTCATGTATTATTTGCCTCAATGCCTCTAATGCTGCAATCTCTTCATTTCCATGAATTATTCCTCCAATTAATTCTTGGTCTCTCTCCTCTTGTCCATTGCCTCCTAATTGCTGCTCTTCTCCCATTCCATCTCAGAATCGATCGCTAAGTATGTACACTCACTCTGTCATAATCCACAGTTCTATTTTGTATTGGTGTACGTTGAATTGGCGGTTGAACTCGATTTTCTCCATTGTTCCTTGTATTCATTCTTGAAGATTCCCCCATCTCGTCTCTCCCTTCTCCAGCAAGTCTCCTACTCCTTCTAACAGTTGTTGGTTGTTTTGATGCATGCCTTCTTCTAGCCATTTTTCAATCTTAGTGAATTGTTGAAAATTATATGAAATTCCTTCCCTATTACTCCAAATTCTTTCAAATCACAATATCAATCTTCAATCCTCCCTATTTCTAGCGCCATATGTAGTAGCAGGAAATCCCACACTACACCCCTCACAAGAATTCACGCAATCAAATCATTTTAAGATGAACAATTATAGTCTTTATTGATTAAACTCACAAATGTTACAAGATGAAAAGGAAATAAGCTAAAGAATTAACAACCGTTCTAAAATTTCTCTCTCTTAATGACTTTCCCAACACTCGAAAAAGATCTCCCCACTCTAAGCCTGTTTCGGCTCTTTATATAGGACATTACATAGTGGATGACGGCTAAAGTTTGTCCTTTATTTTCGGATCGACTTGCGAATTCTCGCAAATGTACAAATGTGAAATCTCGCAACACTCCTAAATCTCGCTAAGTCTTCACATCTTTCTCGTGTTCAGGCTGTCGTCATTCGTTACGTAAATTTTATTACCCATCTGCGATATCTTCGCAATGTGTCGTTCATGGATTTCGCAAGGGTCTTGGTATTGCGATATTCTGATCCTACAGCTAATAATCCAGTTTTTCATGAGCGTACTAAGCATATCGAAATAGATTGCTATTTTGTTCGTGAAAAATTACTCAGTGGACTGATATTACCCAAGCATCTTCAATCTACTGACCAACTCGCAGATGTTTTCACTAATCCATTGGGAGCTCCACAGTTTGGCCGTTTGGTTAGCAAGTTGGGCGTTCGTTCTAGCTCTACCGCTCCAAATTGAGGGGGGTATTAAGTTTATCAGTTAGCTGATAAACTTACAATGTACAGGATGTCACACCATGTACAAAGTGTAATATGTAAACTTGTTGTAGCTAGATTAGCTATTCAAACTCTTCTGCTGTAACAAATATATTCTTCCTATTCTATAGGAAACTAGGTCTAGTCTCTCTAGTCCTCTGTTGTTCTCTAACCGTAGTTATTCTTTTGCCCTTTCTGTTTTGTACGTTTATCTTTAAGATCATGTAATCCTATAAATATGTCAATGAAACAATCTCAACACAGTATTGTGAGATATCATATCAACATTTCTTTAAAGCTCAAGCAAGACAAAGACGAATGCCGTCAAAGTATGTTTGGTATTCAGCCATTCCAACAAAAGTTTCATTTCTAGTTTGGGTTGCGGAAATGAACGGATTTCCAGCGATTGATCGCTTACTTCGGAGAGGTATGACTATTACAAATATCAACTGCTATTTGTGCCATCAACAACATGAATCAATATCACACATCTTTATTCATTGTGAATTTGTAAAGAAAGTATGGGATCATTTTTTGAACTTGCTGGAGTTAAGATGGAGGCCGCCGGATACATCTATGTATTTCCTTGTGTTGTGGCATATGAAACTTAGGACTCAACCAATTGAATTCCTCAAATTTTGTTTGCCTTTCGCTATCTGGCATCAAATCTGGGAGGAACGAAACGAAAGAGATTTTCGCAACAAAGAAAAAACAGTAGAGAGGGTTATTATTGAAGTGAAGGCATACTTATTTAGTTGGGCGTCCGTTCATGAATCCTTTAAACATTTTAAGTTTGTGGATTTCATGCACGATTGGAGGATTTTCAAACCGCAACTAGTTTCAACATGTTTTAAGGGACATGATTCCATAGTTGTACTCCACTTTACTTTGCTTGAGATATCATGTCTGTATAGTCGAATGTTGTTCCTTTTAAGTGCTAACTCAGCACTTCTTTATGAATAAAAATTTTATCCTTTCCAAAAAAAAAAAAAAATGCCACTATGAGCGAAAAAATAAGCATATATACAGCTGGAAATTTAGCTCCACTGTTGATGTCTAGATGCTCTGAGAAATTAAGCTTCGCTGAAGTGTTTGGGCTAGATATCAGGGTAAGAGTTTGAAAGAATATACGAAAATTAAACTAGTGGAATTTGTGGAAAGATTAAATGAAAGTTTTCTATATTGATATCAAGTCTATATATATTCTGTATTAAACCATATGCACACCATCCATACAGTAAACAATTTTTGTTTTTTCAAATGAAAGGTAACAAGATTTTTTTATTTTATGAAAATAAAGGTTATCCAAGAATGGTGCCAGTTGATAATGCAATGTATTAGCACAACACATATTTCGATTCTCCTCAATGGATCACCATGACAGTCCTACAAGCCAACACGAGGGGTTAGACAAGGTGATCCGTTGTCACCGTACTTATTCATAATAGTCATGGAAGCATTCTCACGTCAATTACTTCATGCGGAAAATAATAACAAAATTCAAGGCATAAGAATTGCTACAGGTGCTCCTTCCATATCCCATTTATTCTTCGCGGATGATTGTCTCTTATTCATCAATGCTGATATGCATAATGTCAACAACTTGCTTGACATCGTTAAGGAGTTTGGTCAAGCTTCTGGGCAGCTAGTGAATTTTAACAAGTCGAGTGTATACTACAGTGTACATGTTCCACAGAGATTCTGCAGAATGCTAACCAAAAGACTAAGGGTACCAAGAATGTCTTCCAATTAAAGGTATTTAGTTCTTCCCCTTCTGATTGGAAAGAAAAAAATTGAATATTTCACAGGCTTGGTGGACAGAGTGAAAGGAAGATTATCCAAATGGAATGGTGATTCCATGTTGCAGAGCTGTAAGTCCTTGATGATAAAGACTGTGACCAATACAATACCTTCTTACTCCATGAACCGTATTCAAATACCGAGTCAATATTATCAAGCAGTTGATAGTTTGCAAAGAGACTTTGGTGGGGTTTCACAGAAAAAAGAGGTACGTACATAACTTCGTGGAAGAAACTTGGGCTTCATAAAAATCTTGGAGGTCAGGGTTTTCGAGATTTAAAGATTCTGAATCAATCACTTTTGGTGAGAGCAACTTGGAGAATCTGTGTCAATCCAGATGAGCCTTGGGTGCAAGCAATGCAAGCTAAGTATTTTCCTTACACTACTCTTCTCCATGCAAGCTTCAAAACAAACTGTTCTTGGGCTTGGAAGGGACTACAAAAGCATATTCCTTTCATTAAAGCTAACAGTGGTTGGAGGGTTGGATCAGGTAAGAAAATTAAAATTTGGTTAGATGTGTGGATCACAGGAATGACAGAGCCACCAATACCAAGACAAGTTGCTGAGAACAGTGAAGAATACATCTGGGTTCAAGAGCTGATATTTCAAGAAGATAATCAGTGGAATTCTGTGTTAGTGCAATAACTTTTCGAGCCAGAAACTGCAAATTTAATTCTGCAGATGAGGATACCAGTAGCTGATAGACGCATTTATGTGTCTATATTAGTCTCAATTCTCTGTAATGTTAGTACTCGATTTTGCGCTTATTTTGGTATTTTATGTCTTTGTAGGTGTTTTCGGAGAAATAAGCTTTTGCGGGAAAATTGGCTTGAAAAGTGGTATTAGCGCTCGTGGGAGAAAATTACTATTCGGACCCCTTATTTGGATAAGGGGCACCTCAATTACTAAGGGCGACCACTTGCTATTCGCACCCCGGGAATGGATAAGGGGCAGTCATCTTCTCCAAATTTCAAATGTGAAAAAGGCGGGAAAATAAGTGCAGCGAAGTAACAGATTAGGGTTGGCTTTTCGGGCAACTTTTCAGGAGATTCAATCGGAGAACTTTGTTGGTACGGACTTGAACGAGTAAACAGGCATGGTATGGTTGATTAAATCAACAAAACGGGCTGAATAACTCGGTGTTGGTTAAAACAGGGAGGCAAATATTACGGGTTCTCTGTTTCTCGGATTTCTTTGTGGGTTTAGTTTCGTTTGGGCTGTTCGGATTAGACAGGTAGAGTTGGACAAGATTTATGCGGACTTTCTATTGTATGGATTTGCAGGAGTTAAACAGGGCAAGAGGAAAGCTACGGGTTGCATTGTTTGTTTTTGGTAATTACGTGGAAGTTTAGGAAAGAATATCTCTTCTGGATTTTCTGGATTCGATCTTGTGATAACAAAGAAGAGTTTGGATGAGAAAGGAAGCCGTGTGAGAGAAAACGGGGAGTAAGGGAGGCGTGAAGAATAAAAAGAGAAAGAAATTCCCGTAACTTCCTGAGGAGGAGAAACAAGGAATTACTCGAGATATTATTAGTCTTGTGGTATATATAAGGGCTGTTGGGAGGTCAAGGAGGTGTATCGGGAGTTTGGGGTGGTTGCTGTGAAGAAAGGAACGCTGCAGAGGAGAAGTAGCATCAGCAGGTGAAGAAGAAGGAGAAGGGTTGCAGACGGCACTACAGAAGTTTCGTTCTCAAGAACCCTAATCTGAAGAACATTAAGCAGCAAAGAACAGTCGCAGATTCTGCAGCAACAGAAAACAATCGTTCTCTCCACGGTCTTATTCCTTTGTAACAGTGAACTCTGTAACGCCAATACAGCGTTGCAGATTGGCTGAGTTATATAATTTCTTCAATAAAAACACCTTTTGAGCCATGATTTATTATTTTGAGCGTGTTTTTACCATGAGGAGCTAAACCCCAACACTGGGACAAAGGAGGAAGCCATTCTTCATGCATGTGGTAATTCTATTTATTTCTTGTATGACTTTTTGCACTTGATTTAATTGTATTATGATTTTCACTAATTAGTTGTGATTTCGTTTGATGACGTATACTTAGTTTTAGTACTTTTGATGCGTCATGCTTGTGATTTACAATTAATCTTTTAAAAATCTACCTTGGCGAAGATATAGAGTCAATATTTTATTATTGTTCGAGCTATAATTGTCTAGGATAAATATACGAATCGCATGAATGAGTTTATGGTGGAATCCCGAGTCTCAGTACCTCTCGACATTGTGAAAATCTTGTGAATATATTTTCTTTGTTTTTAGAGTTTTCTTAAATCAAACCTTTACAAGCCCGAGTTGAACGAACTTCTACTACCAATTTCTACAACAATTTAAAACCACATCAGTAGCATCAGAAGATAAGCTAATTTGGAACCATACAAGAAATGGAAATTTCAGTCTCAAATCTGCTTATAATAAACTGCATGAAATAAGATTGGGAGATATAGAAGTTTCCTTGATGATACAGAATATATAAATCAAATGGAAGGAGATGTGGTCCATCCAAATTTGGCCTAGAGTTAAATATTTTTGGTGGAAATGTCTTGCTGACATTTTAACCACAAATGTGAGACTTTCTCGATCCTGCAGATACATAAATAGCTCCCGCCCCTTCTGTAACCAGCACGATGAAGACACTTTGCATGTTCTATTTACTTCCCCATTCTCAAGAGCAGTGTGGATGCTCATCCCACGTGGATCAAGTGCGTTAACAAGAACTCATACAGACATTGCTACTGTATTCGAAGCATGGATGGAAGCAGCCAAACAAACCATCTCAAATTCAAGCTGGTTAAACATGGCAATGATAGTATTATGGTCAATATGGAACGAAAGATGTGAAGTACACTTTCAGAAAAAGAAGGCTAACCCTGAAACAATTACTAGAAAGTCTAGAAGCTTTGTTACTTATCTAGAGGGTTTAAATGTAAGGCAGCAAACCAGAGTTGCGGTTATGCATCATAGAATAACTACACTGCATTGGAAACCCCCTGCATCTCCATTCTTCATAATAAACTGTGACGCTTCTTATGAAAAAAATACTGGTCTAACAAGCATTGCACTTGTGTTGCGTGATTTTGCAGGAAAATGGTGGGGTTGCTCTACTAAATGCTATGCAGGAGTGAAAGACTCCGAACAAGCAGAATGTCTGGCGTTCTCAGAAGCTGTCAATTGGAGCAAATAGATGCAACACACACACATGTAGTTATCGAAACAGACATGCAAGGAATTGAAAGCTACACAATGAAGCAAGCACCAGTAATAGCTTGGGAAAACGAAGACATTTTGCTTGATGCCATCGATTGTCTGAAAAGTATCCCTCATTGGGAATGTCATTTTGTTCCTAGGTCTTGCAATAAACCTGCTGATACGTTAGCTAAATTCAGCAAAAAGTATAGAGTTAATAGAGTTTGGTTAGATAAACCCCCTGAGATCATTGATAGTATTTTGACATCAGACAATGTAACTCTTTCTAGTTAATAAATTTCACATCTTTGGCATAAAAAAAATAATACAATGGAAGACTTTAGTCATACGACCACAAACCAACAGCATAACCGCAGAAGAGCCTGGCACAACGGTAAACAAAGATATGTATATATTATTTTAAGAGGCGAACCTCATACAATCATACAGTAAACAATTGCAAGATTGTTACAGGACTGGCTTTTAAGATTAAAACCCTTACAACATATTCAAACCATCAACACTCAAGATTCTACACAGATCAGAGAATTCAACTGTTACAACCATCAAAAACCACATCAAATGCCAAAAGCTGCAGTTAAATCGGGCTAAACTGGTAAACAAAGATTTAGTGCAGCCAATTAATACACGCTGACATAATTAATAATATAACAATAAGGTTTTAATGTAGCAAATAACACACATAAACAAATACACCAAGCAATTCCTACATGGATAATACATGCAGTTACAAACTTCTCAAAGCAAATTAACTAACATAAACATAGTTGTGATTATATGTATTAGGGGTCATTTACCTGTACAAAACACAACTAATTAATCACAAATTATCTTGAAACACCAATATTAAAATAATCCTTGGCTACACAATAACCATTACTACAACTGCTACTATAATTAGATTTAAATGACTCCCTTTCTACTAGAATGTGTTGAATGTATCACTTGGTATTGTTAGTTGATATGGAAATCCTGTCATTATCGGAGACATGTCAAATATTACATTTTTCTCCTCTATCTGCAAAAGAAAATTAATCCAAACAAACAAACAAAAAACATTGCGTTAGAAGAATCACATGAATCTATTTTGCATCAAAATTCCACATTAGATATGTCAGGTATGAAAATCAAGAAATTGGAAACAAACTGAATCAATCTCATCTAATTTCCTGTTACCTTCTCTTGAAGAATCACATTTGCTGCTTTCAGAATTCCCTCCTTCAAAAAATGAACCAAAGGTGTCGGCAAAATGAGAAAACACACAAAATAGTTAATTATTTGGTCATTTTTGTAAAGTAAAATAATTATGGTCTAACCTTATTCTTCAACATCTGAATCTCTTGGAACATAATCTGCATCTGGGTAAAAGAATTTCAAGCAAATTTGTTATTCCATGATATACCACCACAATTTCATGATATTCCATGATATAACAACTTTCGATCTCATGTCTGCCTATAAGATAGATATCTACTTTGCTTGCATTAAATTTATTCAATACAATGAAGAATTTGAACCATCAAGACGATCAATATATACCTTGGTTGAGCGGATATTACGTATCCAAAGTTCAAGATGTTTTTCTAATGCATCTAATTCTTCCAAACCCATAATCCCACTTCTCCGCCAAACATATACGAAATCATTATCACACCATTACCAGAAGATGTAACTTTCTTTGTGATGGAAATAAACTACTTATTTTTGGTTATTATTGTCATCTCACTACATGTATACATTTAACCTGGATCCCGGTCTACATACTGAGCTAGAATTTTGTTTAATTGATCACTAGGGGTCTAGGGTTGGTACAACTTTATAGGTAAATCTTTAAGTCACCTATTAGTTTCCTTCAAAAGAAAAGAAAAGAAAGAAAAAAAAAAAAAAAAAAAAAAAAAAACCCGGCAAAAGCTTACTAATACAATAATCATGGTAAATATTTGGGCTTCCGGGTGATGCGTCTTTACTTGAAGCAAACATGACATCAACTATTCAATTTACTTCACGTATAGTGTAGTCTCAATGTCATGTTTGTGAATGTAAACACATAACGAATTTATCATTCTATTAAAAAGACATCTACAAATTAAAAAACGGAAATCTGATTTCTTTATTTACCTGAGCCCTTTCTGGAGAAGTTGGATTTCTTGCTTCATTGTAGCGATGTCTTCCTTGGATTCCTGATGCACACATAATTTAACTTTATTAGCTAGCTATAAGCTAATCTTCATGGATTTTTTTCAGCTCTAATAAAGAAATGTGCATGCATATTTTTGGCTAAAGCATTTTAATTTAAAATTTAGGTTCATGGGATTTAACTTTTTGGATCAGAGAGAATAACCAATCAAGATAATAAAAGGGTTAATAAAGATATCGACTATGACTACAATCAATTCATCAAAAGAACTTCAACCATTCAATAATTTTACTCTATTTAGATCGATTCTTCTTTTATGTTGTGGCAAGAATAATTTGGTGGTCGACCCATATATTTATATATAGATCCATTTAAGCATAAAACTCACTAGTGGAACAAGCTAGGGAAATGCTAGAGGTCAATCAGAGGAGCATGCATGATTTCCTAGTAATTAAGAAATTTCTTCACCATTAAGATCCTTCAAGTTTCTTATTTACTTAACTGTGTGCTAACAAGAAATATCTTATTTACTTAACTGGGCTAACAAGAAGTTGCAGCTAGATTTTCTTTACGGGTGCAGTGCTAGGTGGTATTAGCAAGATTATTTATTTGTGAATTAATAACTACTTTCTGTAGTGAAACAGTAACTTTCAAATAAGGCATCTTACAAGTTCAGGACAGTGGATTCGCTAATATCTTGAAAATACATATGCTCATACTTGTCGGCAGCGATGGAAAAATTGTTAACATAGGGCTAAAATCTTTACCTAGGTTGAAACTTCAAACACCGTCTACAATCTACATCTTTAACTTCTTAATATTAAAATAATATAGTATGTATGTATGTACATAATGATGTATAAGTGGTGAATAAATACGTACCGGAGACTTTGTTTTTGTATACCTTCGCAATTTGTGCCCCTCATGATGTTTGACATACATATCGATCACTTCTTCCATGGTTAAATAGGGAAAAAGGTATCACTATAATTAGCAATAGCACGTACAAATCACTATCTTAAACCTGTATTCCTCATTATTACAAGTGCAAGTAAGTTCCTAGAGAAAGGTTTTAGACATAAAGAGACCGAGACAGACGTACCCTTTGGTAGCAAGCTCGTAAAGCTTTCCATGGCTTGAGAAAATGATGATACCAACATCAACATCACAGAGTACGAGACAACTCCTTGGCTTTCTTAAGCGATCCAGGCGCCGTTTGCAAAACGTCACCTATCGTGAACCTAGGTTTTCAATCCTCTTCACCTGAACCTTTCCTCTTGCCATTTCTAAATATCGATTAAAAAAACTTGAGTTAAATAAATTTTGTTTCCTAATAATTTTTTGGTTGAAATCATTTCTTTGATGATGATGATGAAATTAGCCTGCCTTTTGCAGACAACCTCCCACTAGTTTAGACTAGCTTCGAGGCTGTTTGCAATTCTTTGGTTGCAGTACTCTCTTCTTCTGCGCTCTCTCCCTAAACTTCTCACAACTTGTAAGGTCTTCACTCTACAAAATTGTGAATTCATATAAGCATGAATCTCCCTTTCACTTCCACTCCCTCTCTCTTTCTCATTCGTTGATCTGCTACCAATGGAATAAGTTCTAGTGCTCTTCACTTTACACCTCACTGGTGATTTTGTGTGCTTCCTTCCGACTTAGGAATGGCTGGCTGCCTTATATATATTGCGCTAATTTGGACGGTAGCAAGCTCACACACATTTGCATGCAAACCCAATCAAGGTTTGACACACATATATAACTAGTATTTTAGATATGGACTTGTATAACTTTTACTATATTCCCTTGACAAATCAAATGGTCCCAACCTTATAGATACAAATGTCAGTTTTTTATTGGGTTCTAAGTACACTTAGTCTATGATAGTTAATACACCTAAATTTTACTTATCAATTAGGGTTTCGATTTGTAAGTGGGAGTAAGTATTTTACTTAGTCAGGTTGTAATGCTTTTGCATGTGAAGTTTAATGAACCAATAAGCAACCCATGTTGAGTTGGGGCCTTACTCCTCTTGTTCGCCTTTTGGCCTTTTTTCTTCTTCTTTAATCTCTTTCTCTTGCTCTTCACGCACTTTACTATTTTCTTCTGTGACAGTAATTTTATACATTTAAGGTTGGGAGTTTTTTAATGAAAAGAGTCTCTTTATCTTTATCAGATATATTTATAGATCTTTCCCACTAACTTTAAGAGTGTTTTCTATGATATAGAGTGTGGATTACAAGAGTAATGCGATGTGTGTGGATGTACCATATATCCAGCCTCGAGGGATGATGTGGATTACAAGAGTTTTTGGCTGAAGCCCTTAGCTCAATCACAAACTTCGTCAATTATCCCTAAAACAATAATTTCTGGGTAAAAAAGATATGTAAAATTTGATATTGTTTAAATGGACGGGATTTGAAAAGATACTTTTCTATTAACTATTTTGGGTAATCTGCCCAACATAATTTTAAAAAGTTTACCTATATGTCCCTAAATTAAAGTCAAAAACTAAAAATCGTCAACACCAAAATCAGTATTCTTCTCCATCATCGACAGAGAAAAAAGGGAGATTCATTATCAAAATTAGCTGCGGTTTTTGTTATTAGAATCCATGTTCTTATCTATCATCATATTCTTCTCTAATCTTTTGTTCAATTATGTAAGCTTATTTTCTAGGGTTTTAAGTTGATTTTGATTCAAACATCATATCTAATCCAATCCAATTCGATTTCGAGCCCGAAGTCGGAAGCTAGGGTTTTGATGGTGGCAATGATGCAAAGATGGAGAAGGAGATTGAATGGGGTTTTTTCTTGAGCCGGAAAACAAGGAAGAAGAAGAGCTTTGCGTGCTGCTATCAAATTAGGAAGAAATTGGAACAAGGGTTTTTTCCGAACATTAGGTTTGTATTACAAAGAAGAAGATGATTTGAATTTGAAGATGCAACCAGTTTCATTCAGTCTGAAGTTGGATAAATCTGGATTCACCCAAGTGTAACACACGATGCAACCAAGTTTCATTCAGTTTGAAGTTGGATAAATCTAGATTCACCCAAGTGTTTTGTTGGGGTTCAGAGCCATCTACATGCTAATACTGCGGAAACAAAATGGCTAACAAGAAACACTTGATCTCTCAGATTGCTCCATGAACCTTA
This sequence comes from Papaver armeniacum, assembly GCA_023531295.1. Taxonomy (NCBI): domain Eukaryota; kingdom Viridiplantae; phylum Streptophyta; class Magnoliopsida; order Ranunculales; family Papaveraceae; genus Papaver; species Papaver armeniacum. The sequence goes on from JAJJWW010015630.1 coordinate 48,859, forward strand.
CTATGATCTAGGATAAGAAAAAGAGAAAGAGAACCACATAGATGCAAGCAACAAACAAAGCAACAAGAAATAAAGTACTCAAAGATTTAACGTGGTTCAACAATATACACAATGTGTGTAATATTATCTACATCCACGAAACGGCTACGACCTCTTTCTTTATTATAGAACCAATTGAGAATTACACAAGAATTAAATAATCAATTATCGACTCACCACAATGTGACCGAAACAACTCTCACAAACGCCCTATAAATCCAAAGCAGTGTCTTCACCCATACGTGATAATGTTTACCACATTATCTACCACAACGAGACGATCTTCTCTGCACACCCTGACATAGATTTCCATGGACTCCTTCAGCTCAACACCAATAATCTAATCCAGCGCCACCAAGATGATATTCTCCTTAACAAGATGTCTTACCAACATCTCCATATGAATACTTCATAACGACATATCTTCCAACATCGATAAGTATCTCATAAGCACCATAATGATGTACTCCTTCCACCATTAGGTCTCTCACATACACCCCAGGAGGTGGGATGAATTCCTCAAATCTCCATTGAGAATTCCATTGAGAATTCCATAGCTAAAACTCATAGCCAAGCCTCCTTTTATTGGATTCATATTACCTATCCTACAAGTTTAGGGTTTCCTAACTTAGTTATTAAGTTCCTAAACTTTAGGATCAAGTAAACAACCGGCCAAGTTTTGGTTTATCCCAAACCCTAAACACCACCGACCCTAACAAGTTTTTATCAAACTTGTAAAATCACCGACCAAGTTTGGATTTTATTCAAAACCAAACTATTTGACCGACTGGCCCCACAATTCTCCACCTCGGATCATGCATTTATGCATGAGACGATCAACATGTTATCTCCATCTTATGAACATCGATTGCACCATCACTGGTTGCCTACATATCCTCAATAGGAATCAAACCAAAATGTAGTTCACCCAAATTTTTTCGTAGAACCTCCACCAGAAGAGAGCAAACCAAACTTGAACGTCACCAACTCAAGACTTAACAATCCAACCCTATCGGTGATTGTACAAATAATCTCCACCAAAGTGAAAAAATTCATGACCATCTCAACAACCATCATTATATGATTACCCGTTATGAAACATCTTGAGATACACCTTACTCTTTTAAGTTCACAACTCCACATTGATTGGCATCTTTATAGGTGTATTTCATGCCAACTTAATCAGATCATACACGATAGTTGTCCATATGCTACCCTCAAACTTAGTTATAGTCATTATATGCCTTTGAGCCTTTTCCACCTTCGAACTTATTCCATACTACGAACACAACTCCTTCATGGCCTTCCTTGCTCCACCTAAGTTAATGTTCCACTCTTCTAAGGCACTAAATCCAAGTTGCACACCACATTCGCTAGGGTTGACATCCATATATAACTACTTGATTACCAAATAAAACTACCATAGTAGCCTCCATGCGTCTTCCTAAGCATTACCTTAGAAGAACCACAATGTTCATTTTTTTTATTTTTGTCTCTAAACTCCAGCCAAGTCAATTGCTTCTTCAAACAACTAATCACACACTTGCTCCTTTCCACGAGCAAGTCCACGAAAGCGAGTTAACGAGATACTTCAGGTTAGTTTATAATAAACCAGCCTTGTTAGCTTCCAAGAAACTAACCATCTTGTATGTACCAAAGAATATTGAGCATGACTCTAACTGCGCACCAAATACAACCAATCCACGGATTATTGCCACTGCGTGCCAATCTTGAGCTCATCTCTATGAATCTTGCTTTACAGAGCCTATATCTGACTGGATCATGATTCTACCACCATATATCACCAATTGAGTTTACTCCTTCAAAAAGCTCATCATATATTGAACAATTGCATACATACAAAACACGTGTCCAGCTTCACAGAAACTTCGACAGCTGACACACCAATAATCTTCACCACTTCAGCAACCTCAACGGGCTTTGACAACAATGTCCTTTTTACGGGCTTTAACATAATTGTCAAGATAGTCTTTTATCAATTTCTTAGCAAGCATGTAGTTTCGACCTCGCGACAGTCAAACCACAACACACGTTGGACTCAAATAGCACTGTGACCAACGTCGAAGAATTCACTATTACCCTCGTAACAATGCATAAATTCACACATTCTGCCTTGTGCATATCCCTTTCCTAATCTTGCTCCAAACGTACACCAACGTTCGAAATCTGATAATTCGTCCTTCACACAAAGACCCAATCACACGTCCATAATCTGAAACCTTTGGTAACTTCCTCAAGCTCCAAGAAATTCAAGACGCTGCTGTGTTTATTTTCTCAAACTATGTAGATAAAATAACTTGACGGAAACTATAACGTTGCTGAACCAAATTTCTCAAAATAAATCTTTACCTTCATCTCTACAGGCTCTGACACTATTAAAATCATAATTTCAATAACTGTAGCAGATGAGAAAAACCCCAAATATTACCATTGCTTTAATGAATCTCTCTCCAACAGAAAGCCTCATACTGATCATTAGGAAATCAAATAGCCAATGGATAATAAAAGGTTGTCGGAAAAACACGCCGAAATTGCATCCCTACTCAAATTCATGCACCGTGTTTTCTCCTTGTAGTATGTGCTAGCTTCCATAGCCACACCACTATACACATTGTAGTATTATATCTTTATTCTTTAAACTCTTGAAGTTTCCAAACGACACCTTTTTAATTCCTCACAACGGGTCTTTACCAAAATAGGAACGTATCCGCAACACAAATAGACCAACCTATTTCTTCCAACGGTCTTGTACTTCAACCATCTCCGATCTACTTTAAATGGTGTACAACCAAAAATAACTCTTCGACTGAACGTCATCGGAAAGAATCAAAAGATCACAAACTATCTAGCTTCTCCATCGGAAAGCTTGATCGAGAGAAACTCCAAAAATATTGTTTACCCGACACAATGCCATACTCAACAAGAGACAAACAAACCCTACAAAGCGTGTGAAAAACTTCTTCATATATAATAATAAGAATCCATAGATCCACCATAACCAATATCACATCTCATCCAACGATCAATGTCTTGCAACTATTTGTAGCCACGTGCTTCAAATACTAAGACTGAATATCAAACTATTCACTTTTGGAACATATCAAACCCTAGCCAACAATACATCCAAAACAAAACCTACTACGAGATTTCCCAAAATCCTTATTGTAACAAATAAATAAGGCAGAACGAGTATGAATTCATCTTCACATTCTTCAACTTCATGTTAAAGACAAACAACAACATGATCCAACTGATGACGATTGATAACCAAATTATTGTTTCCCTTGGTTCGGAACAACAATGAGACTTTGACATGCTTATATTCCATCTTTACATCCCCAAACATACGATACAATATTTGTATCCCAACCACAATATTCTTGCCTTCTTGTGTCTTTCCAAGCAAACACTGATTAATTGAAAACAAATCTACGTAGGTCTCTCAAATAGTTCACAAGAATATGGTACAAAGTATAAAGAATAAATAAAACTTACTTGAAGCCATGCATAGGGTTTATGCTCCAATAAGAATCAATGCCAAATCTCCAATGTAAAGCACCAAAACATCAAGACCATACATCTTGACCACATCGAATGCAAGATCACCTGATATAATCTCATCCCTTCAAAAGTTCGCTTTACTTTGCTTTGTTCCCAAAATCGATGAAATCAAATCATATACATACTCGATAACATCAAACTCTGCATCTTCGGAAGCTGTAACATCAAATCCTCACATACTTGATGAAACCAAATCCTTTGTCTTTAAAATTTTATGCCACTCGAAAACCCAAAACATCTCTCTTCGGATCTTCTATCCAGCCTAAGGCTCTGATACCAATTGTTGGGGTTCAGATCCATCTACATGCTAATACTGCGGAAACAAAATAGCTAACAAGAAACACTTGATCTCTCGGATTGCTCCATGAACCTTACTATGATCTAGGATAATAAGAAGAGAAAGAGAACCACATAGATGCAAGCAACAAACAAAGCAACAAGAAATAAAGTACTCACAGATTTAACGTTGTTCAACAATATACACAATGTATGTAATATTATCTACATCCACCAAACGGATACGACCTCTTTCTTTATTATACAACCAATTGAGAATTACACAAGAATTGGATAATCAATTATCGACTCACCACAATGTGACCGAAACAACTCTCACAAACGCCCTATAAATCCAAAGCAGTGTCTTCACCCATACGTGATAATGTTTACCACATTATCTACCACAACGAGACGATCTTCTCTGCACACCCTGACATAGATTACCATGGACTCCTTCAGCTCAACACCAATAATCTAATCCAGCGCTACCAATATGATCTTCTTCTTAACAAGATGTCTTACCAACATCTCCATATGAATACTTCATAACGACATATCTTCCAACATCGATAAGTATCCCATAAACACCATAATGATGTACTATTTCCACCATTAGGTCTCTCACATACACCCTAGGAGGTGGGATGAATTCCTCAAATCTCCATTGAGAATTCCATAGCTAAAACTCATAGCCTAAGCCTCCTTTTATAGGATTCATATTACCTATCCTACAAGTTTAGGGTTTCCTAACTTAGTTATTAAGTTCTAAACTTTAGGATCAAAAACAACTTGACCAAGTTTTTGTTTATCCCAAACCCAAAACACCCCCGACCCTAACAAGTTTTTATCAAACTTGTAAAATCACCGACCAAGTTTGGATTTTATTCAAAACCAAACTCTTTGACCGACTGGCCCCACATGTTTCACACGATGCAACCCAGTTTCATTCAGTTTAAAGTTGGATACATCTGGATTCAGTAACACAACACGCAACCAGTTTCATTCAGTTTAATCTTCTACAAATTCAAATTCATCCAAGAATAACACAAGATGCAACCAGTTTCATTCAGATTAAGCTTGACTTCATCCAAGAATAACACATGATGCAACCTGGTGCGTCCAGTTTAAACTTACATAAAATTGGTTTTTTTTTTTTTTTTGTGTGTTCTTCTTCTATTCTTTTTTCGCTTAGTGGAGGTTTTTGGCGGTGATGGCGGTGGATAAACCGCAAGAGATGGTGTTACTAGTATTCGTAGTATCACTGGTGAAGGATATCACATGTTTTTGATGTTGCTAGTGATTCAAAATCAAAATCTAATTCAATATCCGATAGTTTAAGGGGTAAAATAGACAGTTTTCATATTTAAATATTTTCGTCCCTTTGACCCAGACTAAAATCTTACTCGTCCATAATATTAACCAAGTTTTGATTGTTTCTGGACAAATGACCCATTTCTCCGGCTCAATTCATAAGTATCCTTGGTAGTTATATACTTACATGCTAATGTTCTGATAGAGAACGAAACCGAACCCTGAGAAAAAAATATATTGTACTGATGATACGGCTAAATTAGTGGGTGAAAGTCGTGTAAAATTTGGTATCTGGACATCATATTTTACTGCTACAACCAATAGAGGGTTACCAAATTTCATTGGAAATGATCACCAGATGCATTCACTGGTTAGGATATTTAGGTAACGGTAACGTAACCAGATGGTACTTGGTAACCCCTCGTTAACTTATGCAACAAAGCATGAAGGTTTTTGACTTAAAGTAGGGGTTAGAAATATGCAAGAAGCCAAGAATCTCTCCCTCATAAAGTTACTTTTTAATTTGGTTTTATAAATCGTTACAAAAAAATAGGTGATTCCTGGTGGGAAAGTCAAAATGTTCTTTAGTTTTTGATCCCTCCAACTTCTTTTGATGACAAGTGTCATGGGGACCATTTCACTTTTTCCAAGTGTGGTCATTTCAATTCACTTCTTTTATTAATGTCATGAAAATAGTTTCAATGATTAGTTTTCTAAATTTCCTTAATTTTCTCAAAAAACCAAACCAGCCTATTAAAAAGTAACGGAGGGAGTAATCAATTCACAAAATCATCAATTCAAACACAGACGCCTGATCAAAGAAAAAAGCGGAAATGATTTGTTGACCGGGAGAAATCCCGTGGATTCTCCCGGAGCTCTAATAGGACCATACAAATTCTCAGGGTGGTGGCGGCATCTTCTATCAGAGCCCGGGAGAATCCACGGGATTTCTCCCGGTCATCCTAGCACTACTTAGGAAAAAGATCTTCTAAAAAAGATCCTCAAAACCATGATTTATAAAGGGGATACCACTATTAGCAGGGGTGATACCAATTTAGTGATCCGACGGCCAGCATCCGTTAATATGTATTTGTCCTATATGGATTGGTATCACCCCAAGTAATACTGTTATCCCCTATAAATCGTGCTCAAAACGTATGTCAAAGTTACAAATCATATAAGCTCACAGTGGTTCTAAATGAACCAAAGGAGGGAAATAATGGCAAAACCGCCTCTCACAGATTTTTTTTTTTTACTAGGACCCGCCTTCGGGAAACGTGCGGAGGAGGGCCCGAGAGAGGCGGTTTTTATCTTTGTTCGTCGAGAATTTTTGATAAGCTCAAATGAGGGAGGGTTTAACAGCAGCCACGTGGCTATACCCTAATGAATGGATGACACGTGTTATGTCTTGTGCTTTAAGGTACAAAGCTGAGTCTGAAATTGAATATTAGGAAAGGAATAAGTTTATGTATGGTCTTGTCAAATAAAGGTTTTCTTTTCTCCTTTAAACTTTGGGTCTGTTTTCTTTGGTAGTATTTAAAATGTGTGGCATATATGATTAGTGGTGGGTGGATGATTTTAGATACTTCTTTTACCAGTTGGTTCCACTTAGAAAGAATTCACATGTAATATATACGCAGCAGTAGACGGGTACAAATGGTGCTGCCCCCGCCTCTGCTCAAGTTGCAAATTTATAAACGAAAAGCAGATGAGGATCGGCCGTACAATGTTTATTATTAAGCATCATGCAGTATGCATTAAGGTTTGTCGGGGACTTACATGGGACGAAACAAGGTTAAGCATTAACATAAAAAAGCAATGAGATTTACTTTTGCGTTTATAAAAATTTCAGGTTTGGAGATAACTTTTTTTTTTTTTAATCGGCAAAAGAAAGAATTTGGGGTTTGGAGATAACTGAGCAACTACCTCGTCCTGGCACATGCTTCGAATTTTTGGTTACCTTCTTCACCTATAGAGAGCATTGTTGTTTTCAGGAAACTAACCGCATGAGTCATGACTCGAAAATTGCAGATTAGATTTCTATAATGTTAGTATTATGGGAAAGCACTGGAGACGGCTTTCAAATGCGTAAAGACTCGAGGGCCAAGGATAAAAGAATATACAGGATGATATCCTTCATTCCTAGAGAAGAAGAAGAAAAAAAAAAGAAAGAAGAAAAAAAATCCTTCATTCTAGTGATTCATTACCACTAGCAGGAATTAAAATGAGGTCATGATAAATTCTCATCTTCCGCCATAATGCTCTTTTAATGAACTTCACGGGTTCCACAATGGTCATTTAACAATGTCCCATCACGCATAAGTTGTTATAATAATTGGGTTCTTGATAGTAGATAAGAACCACCAAAACAACATTGATTGGGGGAGAGGCAGTTGGCTACCTTAATTAAAAGAATCATAATTTTTGTTGAAGATATATTTTCCTGATTTGACTGATTGATTCTACTTGTTTTTCAGAATAACAATTGAATATTGTTTACACAAAATTGGTCAAAAAGACCAAAATCAACAATTCCTGGGTGAAAAAGACACTTAGGTTTTGATACTGTTAAAATATCCAAAAATTAAAAAGATAATGTTTAAATGGACAAAATTTTAAAAATAGGCAGGATGTAAAGGTTTCATCATATCATTTTCAAATATTTTTTCTTATTTTTTATTTTACCGCAGGGATGCATCCAGGCCATCCTTGCTATTTTTTAAGTATAAGCCAGGGATGAATCCGGTTTCATCCTTATTATTTTTTTGGCTATTTCACCCGTCCATTTGAACCGTGTTTTAAATTTTTTTGGACAAATGACCCATTTTCTCTATTGTTTAAGCAATAATAAGGGGGAACAACCCGCCATATTCTCTTTATCATGGAATGCGGCATAGTCGTCTTGGTATCAAAATTTGGCCAGTCACATGGCCCTTGGCTTGTCAAACGACCCTTGCTGGATCGAGCAAACTAATTAAAGCAAAGGTAGTTAAACGTGAATTCAAATTGCCTGATAGTTACCGACTCTCAAACACAACAATAGTAATTGTAGGATAATTGTAAATTTGTAATTTGAATATTATTTTTTCTTGATATTTGAATTACAAAATAGAAACTAGTTTTACCCAGGTTGCAACCTTTATAGCTTCTCAAATGTAATAGTGTGAAGAAATAAGTCTTAATCCATATAGGATCCAAAACCATAATTATAAGAGCTTCTCCGATGGCATGTGTATGGAGATAAATGTCAAAATCCACCTAGGATACACATCCATTTTCTCTAAAATCATTCTCCAACCCTGATGTCTTAACCAATGTATTGATGACTTTGGGTCAATGTCAAGGTGAATTTCTAGTTTTAGACATTCCTCTTGACATTGTCCACCATCCTAGTCAGCTTTTACTTAATTGAATTGACTTTAATATATTAACCAACCATTTTTAGCTCTAATAAAATCTTAATTATGGAAAATAAAATTTATACTAATTAAAATAAGAGGTTACATGCAATACTGTTGGAGATGGAATTTTTTTTCTCCCTAATTTTAAGGAAAAATAGATTTATTTATTTTTTTACTCAGGAAGGGCAAGATGTATTAAAAGAAACATATATACCACAAAGAAGTGGTATTCATGGAAAATACAGAGAGTTACAATGTAACTAAGGAAAAACAGGGAATCAAAAATGAAAAACAATAAACATTAGCTAATTAAGCTAAACCCATCACTCCCTCCCAATTGTAAAGCAAACTGTTTAAAGAGATATTTTGAAATATCTTTGTACCCAAAGACCAGTTGAACAGTAAACACTTTACTTCACACAAAAGTTGATGGGAGTTCTTATATTTTCCTTGAAAGAGTCTTCCATTTCTCTCATTCCAAATTACCCACCAAATGGCAAAAGGTATCATGCTCCACAATTTATTCTTCATGGTATTACCTTTCTTTTTGTTCCACTCCCACATTGTTGCTTTCACATCTTCCCTGAAGACCCAAACCAACTTGAAACTGTTGAAAAAGAAATTCCAAAGTTTTCTTGTCTTATCACAGTGAAGAAACATGTGAGAGTTTGACTCAGCAGCCTTCTTGCACATAATGCATCCATTTATAACAATAGAGTTGTGCAAAGAGTCTAAAGTTGGAGCAGCATTGTAACATAAGTTCCAGGTGAAAAAAATGACTTTTTGTGGAACTCTTGGATTCCACAGACTTTTGTATGGAAATCTTAAGAAACACAGAATCTCCATAGCATCATAGCAAGATTTATTTGAGAAGGTGTTACTCGAATTCCAAGAAAGGAAATCATCTCCAGAATCGGCTAGAGTAGGAACATCAATTTGATTCAGTAAATCTGCTACCATGATTACTTCATCCTCCTTTAGAATTCTTGTAAAATTGAAATCCCAAGCAGCACTGCTATCAGTATATTTGACCATATCTCTTATTGAAGCAAGTTTGTTTCTAGAAATCTTGTAAAGTGAAGGATATAAACTAGCCAGAGAGTTTTCTCCTATCCAAACATCATTCCAAAAAGAGCACATATTTCCACTCTGAACATGAACTGTAGAGTGTTGTTGGATTACCTTTTTAGATTTTAGAATGCTCAACATAGACTTTTCCTACGAAACATTTGTATCATTAGGAAAAAGAGCATCAAAAGAACCACCAAATTTCTGGTAAATGATTGATCTCCAGAAAGCTTTCTTCTCAGTATTGTACCTCCAAATCCACTTGGCATGTAATGCTCTGTTGGTAAGCCTCGGACTCTTAACAACAACACCTCCTCTTTGTTTAGAAATATTGACATTGCTCCAACCTACCCATCCTCTTTTTTTGTCAGTGCCCCATATAAATCTTCTCATAATACTGTCCATCTGCTTTTCCTTTGAAGGCAGGCATACGAAACAAAGGCAGATAATAAATGGGTAGACTACATAGAACATGCTTGATAAGCATTAGCCTTCCTCCCTTGGATAGATATCTTCTCTGCCAGTTACTCAATCTTTGTTGAAACTTGGTTAAGATTACCTCCCATACTGTCACTGATTTTGATTTACTACCTAAAGGAATTCCCAAATAATTTAATGGGAATTGCACTTTTGGACAACCAAAAATTAGAGCTTCAGAATCAGCATATTGAGCATTACCAACAGCCACCAAAGCACTTTTTTTAAAATTCACTTTTAATCCTGAAATCAGCTCAAAAGCAATTAAAAGATTTTTGAGATTAATTATCTGGACTTCACTGTCATCAAGAAACATGATTAGATCATCAGCAAATTGCAGATGATTTATAGTGTCTCCATTAATTGAGGGCTTGAAACCTTGGATAAATTGCAAATCAGCTGCTCTTTGAATCATCAAAGAAAGAATTTCAACCACCAATGAAGACAAAAGGTGACAATGGGTCACCTTGTCTAATACCTTTGCTGCTTCTAATAACTCAGAACAAGACCCATTTAAGGATATAGAAAATCTGACATTTGATGAATCCACTTCCTCCAAAAAATTCCCAAAACCAAATCTTGCCATTGTGTAATCTAAACAACTCCAATTTATATTATCAAAAGCTTTTTGCAGATCCACTTTAACCGCTAAACCAGGAGAATTCGACCTTTCTCTTACATCAATCAATTCAGAAGCAATTTAAATTCCATCTATGATCTGTCTCTCATCAACAAAAGCTCATTGAAATTTAGAAATTATAGATGGCATTACAACTTTCATCCTGTCAGCAAGATATTTTGAAATAATTTTGTAAATGCCTCCTATAATACTAATGGGTCTGAAGTTGTGCATAAAAACTGCACCCTCACATTTTGGAAGAAGAATTATATTAGTGCAGTTGAGTCTCCAATCCAAGGTACCAGTAGAATGAAATTCATTAAAAACATTCATTAACTCAGGCTTAATGACCAAGTAGCTTTAAAAAATTCCATTGTGTACCCATCAGGACCTGGAGACTTGTTTAAACCAAATCATTTAATCACATTGCTGATTTCATCTTCAGAAAATGGTCTCTCCAGCATAATTCTATGTTGCACACTTAAAGAAGGAAGTAACAGGTCATCAAAAGTTGGTCTTAGAGGAAATTCTTCAGTGAATAACTCAGTATAAAATCTCTTTGCTTCAGCATTTATAGAATCCCTATCATGACACATAGTTTCATTTATGATTAAAGAAGTAATGCCATTAGTTCTAAATCTGCATGAAGCATTTTTGTGAAAAAACTTTGAATTTCTTTCACCATCTATTAGCCTTTGACCTTTAGACCTTGCATGTCATTTTCTAGCAAGATTTAGAGATGCGATCTTGTGTTGAATTCGAAATCTTCTCTTTCGGCAAACTCATCATGCGATAACCCAATTATCTCTTCTAAGCTGTCCATTACATCAATAAAACTTTCTATTCTATTTGTGAACACACAAAATGACCATCGGAGAAGCTCTAATAAATCGTGTCTAACCTATTGACGTGAGGATGTCGTGGTAAAAAAAAAAATCATCTGGTTTTAGACATTCACCTAGAAGATGTTTTCCCATCCTTGTCACACTTTTATTAATAAAAATCATTGAAAAATAAAAATGGAAATAAGTTGTGCCATTAGTTCTTTTGTACGAAAATAAATGCATCAATGAATCATCAAATTACAAAGTCTTTCTCCGGAGATTCTATGAGAAAAACTGGTGGCTTATTGTACCATTCACTCGTAGAATTCACTCTTGCGTAATTTGCTAACTTATCATCTATCCATTTGCATCTCTTTAAACATGAGAGGATTTCCAACTAGACAAACTACTAAGCAAACTAATACACTCCAGAACCACTCTATTTATTGTCATGTTTATTCTTCCAACTTCATCATTAATAGATGTTACTATGTTTGGACTATCTCCCTACAAATGCAGATCTTGAATGATCAACTGTTTAGCCCATTTAACTGCCTCCAATGCTGCTAATGGTTCTCTTTGTTCTTCATCTGTCACAGTAGTTTGCATCACTTTAACCAACTATATGCCTACAAATAATAAAATAAAATAAAATAAAAAAGATAAAAGACTTTATGGGTTGGAGATTAAAAAAAATCCCTAATACTGTATATAAAATTTTATACCTAAAGGATGTCTTGAAAGTGATACCACCTATGAAATATCGTTAACATTCACTACATATGGTAGGATGATTTTTTTTTTATCTTATCTCACAAGAACTTTTAGTCAGGGCGTCTAAACGACTTAGGCAAAGGCCCCAAAATTGGTAAAATGGAAGAATGTTAGATGAATTTAGAGAAAATATATTTAATAACACTCAAAAGTCATTTTCATAGCGCAATAAAAAAGAACGCGCGATTGGGGATACTTATATTAATTGGGGGATAGAGGAAAAGGACAAAACCTGGATTTAAATATCAAAACAGGGTCACCCCTTATCTATATATTTCAAGTAATTCCTAATCTACCCCTCACTAATCAGGTTTAGTGTTTAATTATAATTTGGAAAATTTATAATTATTTGTTAAATAATTAGTGTGTATTATTATTTGTATTTGGGTGGGTGAGGTGAGAGTACAAGTAGGGAAAAAATTTGAGAGAAAAGTTTTTTTTGGTGAAAATGGTGGATGATTGTGAAGAGAGAATTGTTGTTGAATCTTTAGCTCAACTACAACAAGGAGCATATCTTGAATCTTCTTCTAATGACAAAAACTTACAATTGCAAGTGTTTGTGGAACCAAAACCCTTGGATCATGATTTTTATGAGCATGAAGTGTTTCGTGAAGAACCAACCCAAGAGAGTAAACAAGTTCAACATACAAGCACTCCCAATACTCAGGTAAATGTGCCAATGTGTTGAAAATTTGATTTTTTTTTCTTTAAATCCACCATTGTTGCAGCTGAAATAGCTCAATGTCGGCATAGACGTAGTATGAATACAATGCCGACAACACCATTCGACATCGTATTCATACTACGTCCATGCCGCTGACAATATCCCCATTTTTAAATGCAAGCGGCATTGTCTTAATGAGAAAAAAACCATCTTAGGTACAAAAGTAAATTTTACCTACCACAAAATATTCTACGGAATATGCTACCGGCATGGTTCAATCCTAACGTTACCATCTCTGGTCAGCTAAAAAAACATACGAAGCAGTGTCTTCAAAGCTAAATACCAAGCATGGTTGATTAATTATCGACCACGCGGCCTCTGTCTTGGCGTGGAACCATAGATAACGAGCATCCGGCACCTAGGTTTAGAGCTTTGATTTCAAATGAAATTTGTATGCTTAGGAAGTTTTCAAATTTGGTCTTGATTTAGGTTCGGTTCGACCATGCGGAACTTTGGTCAAGCATATCTTGCAGGGGCGTGGTCGGCATAGTATTTTAATTTTTTTTGGAACTAATTTAATTTTCTTTTCATTCGTTCCTTAGGTTGTGACATATATTGATCCAATAAATGCAAAACCGCATGGTCGGGATATGTCGGAATACTATAAATTGCCTCCGGTATGTTACCAAAGAATACTTTTCATCTAGTATCTTGAACTTTACTAATGGATTGCTTATAATGAACCTTATAATTAATCTCCCATTGTTGTATTTATGTAGGGAATAAAATCTCAAAAGGAAGCAATTTCTTGGGCTAAAGAGATGGCTCTTAAGAACATGTGTGTGTTGTGAGGAATACCCAAGGTTCAAAGATTCGTTTTGAGATGGATTGCGAGAGAAGTGGGGAATACAAGGAGAAGAATAGCCACAAGAGAAAGGGTTATGTATACCCAAAGAAGACTAATATAGTATACAAGACTCGTACGAGGAAGGATAATTGCCCCTTTAAGCTTGTATTCCATTTAAGAGACAAAGAATTGGATTGTGCGGTGTGGTTTGGCCGTCATAACCACCCGGATCCGGAAGATTTTGTTGGTCACTCCCTAGTTGCGAAGCTAAAACCTCATGAAATGGAGGATGTAAAGAGATTGACCAAAGGAGTTTGTAACCGTCGCTTAAATACAATAAAGGAGTTTGTAACCGTCAGTAAGACGGCATGGATGGATGGTACAATTCAATGTCGAAATTATGACGATCAGTTTAATTTGAGTCCAGAATGTCGGCGTTGATAGATGGTACAATTCAATGCCGAAATTCTGAGGATCAGTTTTATTTGACTCCATAATACGCATTGTATGTTGATCAGACTACAATGTCGGGACCAGTGCCGGTATTACCGTTAGTTAACATTCTATGCCGGTATACACACCACCAAAAGAACTAGCCGTAAGGGTTAAAGCAAACTGACTCAAACTGACCTTCATATTAATCGCATACGGAAATAAACTTTAAAACATTAAACACATAAAATGAAATCTCTTAAGCTAATTGCAACTAACATCATTTCTTGGAACGAGATTTAATAAACAAAGCATCTTCGAAATGAATAAAAAGCTCTCCTCTCCACTTGGTATATGCGTCCTGAGCTTGATACCTATTCCCTTTGTATTTTGCGAGAAAATCGTTTTATTTGTGACATAATTTCCTAAGGTCAGTTGTTCGATTCGCTACAAACTCATCCCCGTAATCCATTCTGCGTTTCTTGCACTTACAGTCCACAAACTTCGGCATATAAGGACCACTACTAATAAGACCCCAAAAAAGTCTTAAAAGGCGGTGATCTTCCGGGAGATCCGATACTATGTAGAAATTTTTAATCCATTAGGTTTCTTCCTCAACATCCGCTTCTATCTTCGCTTGTTTTACACGTTCGTATATTTATTTAGTTTCTTTGCGATATTTTGCTTCAATTGCTGCCTCTTCTTCGTCTTTTCCTTTTAAGTATCTCTTCTTCCATTGCGGCAATTGATTTGGTGATTTCTGTTAGATCACTGCTCGGTCGAACTCGCAAGCGTTTCTATCTAAAGCTTGTTTGTCAATATTAGTGATCAAAACTATAAGTCTTGATTTCTAGTCTACTTATAGATGTCTCGGACTAGGA
This sequence comes from Papaver armeniacum, assembly GCA_023531295.1. Taxonomy (NCBI): domain Eukaryota; kingdom Viridiplantae; phylum Streptophyta; class Magnoliopsida; order Ranunculales; family Papaveraceae; genus Papaver; species Papaver armeniacum. Next base: position 64,057 of record JAJJWW010015630.1, read on the forward strand.
TAGATTGTGTAGTTGAGAATTAGACTTCACGGAGTTCATCATTTGAAGACGAAGATCTACTAAGGAGAGCTCATGGAACTTCATCAACAAAAGGTATGTGGAGACTGAAACTCATCTATCACTTGGGAAGTTTTTTTTTTTTGCTCAACAATATAAATTTTATTAATAACCAAAGAATTTTCCAAAATATACAAAAAAAACTCCTTAGAGCTGAATTGTAGGATCAGAATATCGCAACATCAATACCTTTGCGAAATCTTTATACAACACACTGCGAAGATATCGCAGATTGGCTACAGAAATGACGCAAGAGATGACGACAGCCTAAACACGAGAAAGTTTTGGAGATCTAGCAAGATTTAGGAGTGTTGCGAAATCTAACACTTGTATACTTGCGAGAATATCGCAAGTCAGATCCTAAAATAAAGGACAGCTTAGCTGTCACCCACTATGTAATATCCTATATAAAGAGTCGAACAGGCTTAAGACGGGGAGAGATCTTTTTAGGTTGGAGAGAAAGTTTTGAGGAGAGAGAAAGTCTAGAACAATAGTTGTATTCTTGATTTCATTTCCTCTTTGTAAAATTCTTTAACTCAATTAATAAAAAGTGTGATTGTTAATCTTAAAGATGGGTTGATTATTATGAATTCTTGTGAGGGATGTATTGTAGGATTTCCTGCAACTACATAATGGCGCTAGAAACAGGAATTGAAGGTTGATATTGTGATTTGAAAGAATTTGGAGTAGTAGATAAAGAATTTCATATAATTTTCAACAACTCATTAAGATTGAAAAATGGCTAGAAGAAGAAATACATCAAAACAACCAACAACTATTAGAAGGAGTAGGAGACTTGCTGGAAAAGGGAGAGATAAAATAGAGGAATCTTCAAGAGTGAACACAAGAAACAATGGAGAAAATCAAGTTCAACCGCCAATTCAACGTACACCAATACAAAATAGAACTGTGGATTATGACAGAGTGAGTGTGCATACTTGGCGATCAGATTCTGTAGATGAAATGGGAGAAGAGCAGCAATTAGGAAGCAATGGACGAGAGGAGAGAGAACAAGAAGTAATTGGAGGAATAATTCATGAAAATGAAGAGATTGCAGCGTTAGAGGCATTGAGGAAAAGAATACATGAAGAAAGGCGATTAGAAGCAGAAGAACGTGCAAATCTGACAAGGCAAAACCATGAGTTGAGGATGGAAAACATGAGATTACAAAATAGAAGGTCAAGAAGCACTACAAGATCAAGTTCAAGATCAGTTAGAGAAGAAATAAGACGAAATTCTCCTGTAGAAAATGCTAATGAGATACTCGAGAGGAAATACAAAATCCAGACGAAGAACGTCGTGAAAGAAGAGAAATAATAGAAGATCGTTATATTCAACATGGTGAAATTCTTCAAAATGGACAAAACAACGGAAATCAGGGAAATAGGCAACGTCAGGAACGAAATAATCAAGATGGTGAAGAAAATCAGGGAGAAGGAAGGAGAACATTACATGGGAGAGAAGTTCAAAGAAACCGACGAATAATTGAAGATGAAATCGAAATACATTACACTGAACAAGCACGTCTAGCTTGCGAGAGGGAAAGACTGGGAGCAGAAGTGGAAGAACAAGAGCTACAAGAGGCAATTCGCCAGAACAATCATGATAATCGAGAAAGAAGGCGTGAACAAAATCGCAATAATGGTAATATCAATGAAGAATATGATAGAGTACAAAGGAGAGAGTTAGAAAGGCGGCAAAGAAGAGAAAATGAGAAATATAATGGTGTGCGAATTCATGAAAGAAATGCAAGAGAAGATCGCAGATAAAAACGAGAAGAAAATGATGAACAAGAAAATCAAAACAGATATGAACGCAAAAGAAGAGAGGAGGAGTTAAAAAGACCAATGGATCCAAATTCTGGTGTAAATGAACAAATTTTGAGAGAGCTAGCGGAAATGAGAGGAATGTTAAATAATAAAAGAGAAGGAGGTAGGAGACAATTTGGATGAAGCCATGTAAGAAGCTGCGAAAACCCCATTCACACAAGAAGTACAATTAGGAGGAATACCCCCAAAGTGCAATTTACCTGCGTTAACCAGCATTTTTGACGGAACAACTTGTGCAATACAACACATCAAAGCTTATGTGAGATGTATGATACAATGGGAAAACCATGATGTTGTATTGTGCAAATATTTTGCATCAAGTTTAACAGGAGAGGCCTTGAAATGGTTTGAGTGTTTGCCAAAGAATACTATAACATCTTTCAACCATTTGTAGGCTACATTTTTAGGGGCATATGTAAGTAACAATTCCTCGTGACCTGGCATTGAAGATGTATTTGGGTTAAAGCAAAGGGTTGGCGAAAGCTTGAAACATCTAACCATGAGGTGGAAGATAATGTGTAGTGATATGGATGGTCGTTTGGATGAGAGATATCTCATTCTATCATTCATTAACGCTATGTTCGCAACCAATCTGCTATACATTCAAATTTTCAGAGTCAAGAATACGATCACAGTGACTGAGTTGCGAGAATTTCAGGAGGAGTATATTTCTCTTGAGGAAAAGAAAAATGAGATGGAATCATACCCAGTTGCGAACACAAGTTCAAAAGCAGCGAATGCAAGCTTGTTACCTAAGTTGATACATACAAGTGTGAGCACTTCGCAAGGACAACAAGAGAGGATAATGGAAGATAGTCCAGTGAAACTAGTAGCTATGGGAAGTCGTGATCAAGAAGAATTCGAGAGAGAAAGAAACTTCTATATCAGTGGTGGAAATAACAAAATTCAAAGACTTGACCCCCACAAGAAACTTATGGAGGTCGGAGGAAAAACCATCACGGAGAGGACGGGAAGTCATAAGATAATATGGGAAGAAATAAAAATGTCACCTTGAATGCTAGTGTGGAGAAAATATGGGGAAGCTATAATCTTGATGGAAAACATACCGCGCCATGGAACATGGGAGTGAACCACCTCAAGCTGACGAAGTCATGAATTTTGTTTTTATCACAATTTTCATGGACACTCAACAAATGATTGCAGAAATATAAAAAGAATCATCATCAGAATGATAGACCAAGGGAAATTAAATCATTTTCTAAAAAACCAAACTCAGTCTCAACCATTACCACCACCGCCAGAATTTCGCAGGGTAAATACAATAAAAGGAGGAGAAACATTTGTAATAGAAGTTGGAGCAAAGGCAAATAATCTGTTTTGTCACTCTATTGTACATTCATACAAAACGATTGAAGACTTTCATGATAACACTCTCAGCAGGGTCTTCGCAAGAGATGCCGATGATAGAGAAATAATGAATATTGCGAAGGCATCGCCACTGAAAAAATGGTAAAAGCAGACTATTTCCTTCACCGCAGAAGAAGTACCTGAGGGTGGCAAGATACACGATAACCCATTAGTGGTAAGATTGGAGATTAACCCAAAACCTAGTGATGATGAAGATGATGAAGCTGAGAATTCATGGGCAATCAACAGAATTTTAATCGATACTGGAAGTTCCGTGGATATCCTTTTTTGTCATACTTATAAAACTATGGGAGGAAAAGATGAAGATCTAATACCTTCAACTTACAAGATATATGGTTTTAATGGTACTGCCAATAAACCTAAAGGGGAAGTCAATATACGAATTCCACTGAAAGGATTGTCCTCTGAAATTTTGTTCTGTGTAATCGATGTGGAATCACCATACAACGCATTGATTGGACGACCTTGGTTACATGGGATTCTAGGTGTAGCATCGACTTTCCATCAATGTATAAAGTTCCCTCATCCCAGTGGTATTGGCATAGTAAAAGGAGATTGGATTGAAGGAAAGAAGTGTTATGAAATTGATGTAGAATCTTGCGAAGAAAGAGCTGTGAAGAAGAAGAATTGGAAACATAACATCAGATAAAAACAAAAAAGTGAAAGATTGATGGTAGATGCAATAGAACAGAGAGAAGAAGAATCGTTGCGAAACCAATGCATGCTGAAGATAAGATCACGACAAAGATTTCGCAAAGGATAAGATACTAACAGAAAATTTCAAAAATGCAGAGGCAGAAAGTAGCAGAAGTAAGAGACTTAAAGAGTGAATGTATTTGTTGATTTTATGACTGCAAAAGTAAGATTGGGAGAAGAAAGAAAGATGTGTGACTGGTTTGTTAAATAAAAAATAAAATAAAATAAAATGAGATTGCAAAATTACAAAAGAGCTGATATGCAGAAAAGGAAAATATATTTTATGAATGACAAAGATGAGATTGCGAAATTACAAAAAAAACTGATATACAGAAGAAGAAGCAAAACAATCAGAAAGAGGCGAACCTACTATGGCGTACACCCTAGTTCGCGAAATTAAAATTTCGCAAGAGGCAAATGTAAGACCTAAAGTGCATCATAGAAGGGGGTACCTATTGCATGGATCAGCGAAAAGGTTACACCACCCCTGGAACCTGAGTCATGGAGATTTGGGGTCAATAAAGCCCATCCAGGAGAGGTACCTTGGATTTTCAACCTAAGCTAATGACTGAGGTTGGACGACTGAGGGTCTTTTCTAAGGAGTGCGGTATCTGATCAAGGCGCGAGGTACACGGTTGAGCCAATAGTGCCTGGGGCGTTTGAAACGTCTCGGCTATTCTTGGCAAGTCTTGACTTGTAGGATCAGAATATCGCAACATCAATACTTCGCGAGATTAATAAATGACGACACTGCGAGGGAGTCGCAGGGAAGTAAAATAAATGACGCAATGAATGACGCACGACGAACATGAGAAAAATGTGAAGACTCAGCAAAATTTAGGAGTGTCGCGAGAATTGATACATGTACGCTTGCAATATTTCGCAAGACATTCCCGAAAATAAAGGACAGCTTAGCTGTCATCCACTGTATACTACCCTATATAAAGGGTTGATTAAGTCTGTTGTGGAGGGGGAGTTCTTTTTGAATTGTTAAGCAAGTCATTAGGAGAGAGAAATTTTTAGAGTGATTGTAATTCTATAACTCATTTCTATTTCATATTGTAAAGATTCAAGTATTCAATCAATAAGAATCATAATCATTCATCTTAAAATGACTTAATTGTGTTTATTCTAGTGAGGGTGTAGTGTAGGATTTCCTGCAACTACATAATGGCGCTAGAAACAGGGACTGATTGAAGATAAGAGATTGGATGTTGTCACTAAAACGGTAAAAATCAAGAATATGATGGATAAATTGAAGAAAATTGGAATCAGAGAGAGTAATGAAGAATCGGAATGTAATATGATTTCAAAATTAATGGTTAATAAATTTCATGAAAGTATCAAAGGGAGAATACATAAAGGAGATTTTGAAGGAAAGAAAATTATAACAGCAGAGAAGGTGTTACCCTTGAAAGAATGGGAAAAACAGAGAATTATATTCACAGCAACGGAGATGTCAGGAGAGAATTTAAATCACACATCTCCACTAGTGATTACAATAAGTGCCAGCAAAGAAGGAGGAAAATTAACAAAAACAATGGAAGAATGGGCAATAAGTAGAACTTTAGTGGATACGGGGAGTTCAGTGAATATAATGTTTTATCATGCATATAAAAAATTGGGGTACAAAGATGAAGAAATGACTTCCGCAACATGTCATGTCTATGGTTTCGGCAAATCAGTAACAAAACTTAAAGGGGAAATAAAAATACGAATTTTGTTGGGAGAAATTGAAACAAATGTGACGTTATGTGTAGTAGATATGGAATCACCATATAATATGCTGTTGGGAAGGCCATGGATACACGCAATAAAAGCTGTAGCATCAATATTTCATCAATGTGTCAAATTCCCTATGCCGAGTGGAATTGGCGAAATCAGAGGGGATACCGATGAAGGAAGAATGTATCATCAAATCGAAGTAAAACATTATGAAGGACAGGTGAAGAGGCGAAAAGATCGCAAGAAGATGGCAAAAGCAGCAAAAAAGGAAGAAGAGTTTAGAACATACATGGTAAGAGCGGAAGAAGGAAAAGGAATATGTGGTGAAGAAAGTGATCTCGCAAAGGAAATAAGAGGACCGACACCCATGGGAGAACCGAAGGCTAGCTACATCGCGGCAGAACCAACAAAGGAGGTGAATATTGGAACTGAAGAAGAACCCAAGATGTTAAAAATTGGGACTAAAATGGAGGCAGATGAAGAAAGAAAAACCGTTGATTTGTTGCGAGATTATAAAGATATCTTCGCATGGGATATGGATGAAATGCCTGGAATAGATCCATCCGTAGCATGTCATAAATTAGAGATTGATAAAAATGCCAGATCATTCAAACAAAGAATTAGAAAAATCGCAACAGCATATCATCCTCAAATAGAAGAAGAGTTGCAGAAGATGCTTGATGCTGGCATTATTAGACAAGCAAAGTACCCCGAATGGATAGCGAATATGGTCGTAGTTCCAAAGAAGAAAAAAGGAATAAGAATATGCATAGATTTCACCGATCTAAACAAAGCTTGTCCAAAAGATAGTTTTCCCTTGCCAGACATTCCACAGATGGTTGAATCAGCGGTAGGAAATGAAAGGATATCCTCTCTTGATGGATATAAGGGATATATTCAAATTCCTCTCGCTGAAGAAGATCAAGAACATACCGCCTTTTTCGCTCCAAGAGGATTATACTGTTACACAAAAATGCCATTTGGTCTGCGAAATGCCGGTGCAACGTATCAAAGGATGGTGGAGAAAGTGTTCGAACAATGGATACATAAAACACTAGAGGTATACGTGGATGACATGTTAATAAAAAGCAAAAAGCAAAAGATCATGTGCGAGATTTGAAGGAAATTTTCGAACAAATGAGACATTTCAACATCAAAGTAAATCCAGAAAAATGTACTTTTGGAGTGGCATCTGGAAAATTTTTAGGATACATTGTATCAAAAGAAGGAATACAAGTTGATCCGGAGAAGGTACAAGCAATTCGAGACATGCCAACGCCGACAACGGTGAAAGATGTGCAAAAGTTAAATGGATTATTAGCTTCGCTAGGAAGATTCATCTCGAGATTATCGATAAGTGCAAACATTTTTCAACATACTTAAAAAGGGAACGAAATTTAGGTGGACGGATGAGTGTGAAAAGGCATTGCAAGGAATAAAAGAACATCTAATGGATATATCAATATTACAAAAAGCGAGGAAGACGGGGGAGGAATTACTAATTTACCTCGCGACAACCTCGCATGCACTAAGCGCGGTATTATTGCGAATGGACGCAGGGGTGGAAAAACCAATCTATTACATCAGCAAAACATTCAATGATGCCGAGAAAAACTATTCAAAAATTGAAAAATTAATTTTGGCATTAGTTTACGCGACTTTTAAACTTCGCATCTATTTTGAAGCACACACAGTAAAGGTAATGACAAAAGTACCAATTGAGTCAGTGATGAAAAATTCAAAAAGATCAGGAAGGGTTGAAAGGTGGAATGCTCAAGTAAGTCATTGCAAACTCAAGTATGAAGTGTTATCCTCACCAAAATCGCAAGTTGTAGCAGAGACTTTTAGCGAGAATTTCCATTGGAAGAAGACGAGGCAGTGGAAGAAATGATGGATATAGAAGAAGAACATGGAAATCCAAGGGATTTATTGACAAAGCCAAATAGATGGGAAATATTGGTAGATGGATCATCAAATGGAGAAGGTAACGGAATTGGGATCATTATAATTTCGCCAGAAGGCAATAAAATGGCTTTCTCTTTCAGATTGGAGTTTGCATCTACTAACAATGAAACAGTATGAAGCTATAATACATGCTTTGCGATTTGCAATAGAAATGAAGTTGGAGAATGTAAGAATTACCGGTGATTCTCAGTTAGCTATTCGCCGGATAAAGAAGTGTATACTACAAATGAAGCATCATTGAAAAAGTACAAAAAGCTTGTTGTGGTGTCGGCGAAGATAGCAAAAATAAAGTGGAGACACATATCAAGAAAAGACAATAGACTCGCGGATGCTTTTGCTTTTATATCAAGTATGATGACAGATCCATCTGCGAGATGCATAAAAATACAGACACTTCAATCACCATCAATCAACAAAGAGGAAGAGGAAGAAGCAGAAATAATGCTCATAGAAGATGAAGCACAAAAATCCCATTGCGAGGATTGGAGGACATAACTTCATGCTTATCTAATGAAAGGAGAAACGCCAAGAAATAGATTAGAAATGCATAAATTAAAAAGCCGTGCAACAAATTATGAATTAAGAGACGGGGTATTATACCGAAGATCCTTTAATGGACCCTCGCTCAGATGTTTAACACGAAAGGAAGGAGGAGCAGTGTTAAAAATGCTACACAGTGGGGATGCTGGCAATCATAGTGGCGGAAATAAGGCGAAAATGCAAGGCTATTATTGGTCATATATGCATGAAGATGCGAAACAAATATCAAGACGTTGCGAGGATTGTCAAAGACATGGAAAGAAAATACATGCACCAGGTGCACCATTAACTTCTTCAACAAGTGTACGGCCTTTTGGAAAGTGGGGATTAGACATTGTAGGACCATTTTTACCGGTACGGGGCAAAGGAGATATTTGATTATCGCAGATTATTTCACAAAGTGGCGAAGTAAAAGCGGTACAACACATTCCCGATAAAGATATTTTTACTTTCATATTCGAAAACATAATATGCAGATTTGGAATTCAAAGACGGTTGGTATCGACAATGGAAACAGTTTGAGGGACAAAATATAGAATTATTGCTTAATGCATTTCAAATAAAATGTGGGAAGTCAACTCCTTTATACCCACAGGCTAATGGACAGGCAGAAGCAACAAATAAAACAATCGCTGATATATTGAAGAAAAAACTAGAAGGGCATAATAAGGCATGGTGTGAGCAAGTGCATAATGCGGTATGGGCTTATAATACAACAAGGCGAGAAGCTACGGGGATGTCACCATTTTGTCTAACCTATGGTGTTGTTTGTACTTCCGATGAAGTTATTATTCCAACAACAAAGAGAGAAGCTTGGGAGAAAAATCTTAGTGCGGGTAACATTTTAGTTAAATTAGATGAGTTAGAAGAAAAAAGAGAAAGAACACTACATCATATGGAGAATTATCAGCGAAGATTGGCCAGAGAATATAACAAACGTGTCAAAACACGCGAGTTTCAACCAGGTGATATGGTGTTGCGAGAAACACCAATATATCAGCGAGAAAGTGGTGGCAAGTTGGAAAAAGTGGGATGGACCTTATATCATCAAGGAGATAGTTGGAACAGGGGCATATAGATTAATGGATCCGAAGGCAAAGATGTGGGCCAGGAGATTGGGTAGACCATGGAATAGATTATATCTCAAGAAATATTACCCATAGAAGATGGAAAAGAAAGAATAAATTCTGAAATGTTAAATGAATGAAATGATATGAAATGTTCCCATGAGAGATATTGCGAAATCAAGAAAGAATGTGCGAATATCTCGCAAATGAATTGACAAATATTAACCAAAAATGAATGATTGAACGAATTGACAAAAATGAATGAGTGAGTGAATGGGACAAACCTTTATGGCGTACACCCTAGTTCGCGAATGATATTTCGTAAGAGGCAAATGTAAGACCTAAAGTGCGTCATATAAGGGGGTATCTCTTGACATGGCTCAGTGAAAAGGTTATACCGCTCCTGGAACCTGAGTCATGGAGATTTGGGGCCCATGAAAGCCTATACGGGAGAGATACCTTGGATTTCCAACTATGTATATATATATAAGGTTATACCACTGGTTGGGCCCGAGGGTCTCTTCCAAGGAGTCGAGTGTATGCTCAAGGCGCCCGAGGTACGCGGTTGAGCCAAGAGTGCAGGGTATTTGAAGTGTCTCGGCCATTCTTGGCAAGTCTTGGCATATGTTGCACTCGGCAGAAGAAAATTCCACTTTAGGGTGCAGCCTCGTAACCATAAACCCTATAGGTATAAGGGATAAGAGGCTCAAAAACAACTTGGTTGTTGTTAAGACCAGGATGGGAGGAGCTAGTCTTGTATGGCCGATGTACGCCTCCTTGAAGGGGCAACCGGGAGATGATAAGGCGGCACCCTCCATTAGGGAGCTGATAAGTGTCACAAGACGGCAATGTCATGGGGCTTTATATTCGCAAGAACATTTAGGCCTGTCATATTGTCGCAAATGAAATATCATGTAGAGGCAAAATACTAAAGAAATGATAAGACAAGATCAATGGGTCATTACATGAAAGTGTAAGGACGTCCTGCGATCTTGTCGCAAGACATCAATGTCATGGGATTTTATGTTCGCAAGAATATTTAGACCTGTCATATTGATGCAAAATGAGGGGTGGCAAAATAAGACCTTTAACTAGGAAGGCAAAATAAGACCACACAAAAATAATGATAAGGCAAGATCAATGGGTTAATACATGAAAATGTAAAGTAAATTTCAGCATAAATGAAGATAATAGAATATCAATCATTAATTACCAAAAATTATACTTGTTGAAAGAAGGAAGAGTAACGTGAGGCAGTACATACATCAAAAAAGATGATAAAAGTACATAAAGAAGCAATAGCACGAGAAGGAAGATTACAAGAGAAAATCATCTCTCAAATAGTAGCTTTTTCACCAGAAGGAGATGTTGGGTTTTCTTCGGCAACTTTATCTATATTTTCGCTAATTAATATATTTCAGTGATTCTTATTCATTTGCGACATCATCGTTGTGATTTTATTGGGAGAGACAGTTTCTTCATTTTCGAGTTCTTCGCGGTATTATAATCAAGATCGCTTATCGGGAGAATTAGAAACTTCATCATCACTTAGTTCCGGAGGTTCAACGAGACACGGGATCAAGAGATTTAGATAGTAAAACATTATTCACAAGAACTTCGGCTCTAAGATGAAATTGACGAAGGAGTGCTTTCTGCTGATTTTTACTCTCTATATCTTTACTGATCACACATATAGTGAATTTTCTTTACGCCCTATCGCGAGAACGTGCAAGAGAAGCAGTGAGTATTCCATTCTCTTTGCGAATTTTTGAGTAATCAGACTTCAAAGCAGTAATGGAGGAGTGAAGTTTTTTCTCAGACTCTGCAAAACAAAAAATAAAAGAATGATACAAACAAAAAAAAATATAAAGGCTTGATAAAGAAAGAATAGATGAGGCAGTCAACTTCTATGACTACCTTCCTTATGCGAGGTAAGATGTTGGATTAAAGCTGAACAACTATTCTCCAAATGATCCATGGCATTGTCAAAATTATTTCCAATTAAACCTTTCAGACGTGATCGCCAACTTTTTTCGTTGGAAATAAGTAAATCATTTTCTTTTGTAAGGGAAGAGTTGGACTTTTCTAGTTTGGAACATTGATACTTGAATTGGTTTGCTTTTACACTTAAGGTTATTCTACCCTGAATCAGTTTATCCTTCTACAGTTAACTTCTTCAAGTTGATTTCTCGGTGAGCAAAGAGATTGTTCTTGCTCTTTACATAATTTTTGACAAACATCATATTGTTGCGAGTAAATCGCCACCTTGTTTAATAGAGTTCGCTTCTCTTGAGAAAGAGTTCCATTCTCATCGATAAAGTTTCCAACTCCAAATTAGCTTTAGTCAAAGAATAAGAGAGGTGAGATAAGTCATTACTTAATGAGTCTTGTTTCGAGCTAAATCGACATTTTCTTTAGAAAGATTATCTATATGATCAACAGAATATGTATGAAGATTATCTAATTGGTTATATTGCTCCATCCAAGCATCTCTATCAACTCGAACTTCTTGAGTAGATTCAACCGATATATCTCCATTTTTCGTTTCGGTTTAAAGCTTGAAGGGCGAACAAGGACTTGAGTCTTAAAAAAAAAAAAAAAAAAAATGGACAATACGAGAGGCAAGAGTATACCTTTTAATTTCTTCATTCTTTAGCGAAGATTATCACGATCCAGCGAAATATTTTGAAGTTTTTGATTCTCAAGATGGAGAGTATTACATTTTGCAGTCATAGCTTGGAGATCATTCTTCAAAGTGTTAATTTCTTGTTCCAAGGATGTTTGCGAAGCTCTATCAGGACCAAGGTGTTTGCTCAAAATCTCGCAAATATCAGACTTGATAGGATCGACAGAAGTCTTCTTAGCATCGTTCACACTATCTGATAGGACTTTGAAGGCCACATCTATTCCTTCTAAATTTTCCTTAGTAAGAGGGATTTGCTCAGAAAAGGAAGTAACAGTGATAGAAGAAGGAAGAGATGAATCATCTTTTGTTAAAGGAACATCACGAGAAGAAGAAATCTCGGGAAGATTAATGACTGGAGGAATGGTAGAGGCATTAACAATGGTAGAAGAAATAGGCTCATTCGCAATGGGACTGTTATGAGGGAGTTGATCTATGAGAAATTCAGGCATAGAAATGTTATCTTTGGAAGAAACAGTAGGGATTTCTTACGAAGATGTCGCAGTAGGAGTTGTAAGTTTGAATGTAGGAAAAGTGACAGAAGGCGCTACGGGTTTGGAATGGCGAGGCTTCTTGGGGGACTTATCGAGCATTTTTGTCATCCTGCGAATTACAAGCTAAATAAGAAAACAGAGGCAACAATATTGTTATTAAAAAATAAGTGTTTCTTAAATACCTTGTTACTCGCAGGCTTTCTTTTAGAAGCGGATTTCGATTGTGAGCCCATGGAGACATTAGGGTTCACAATGGTGAACTTGGTGGTAGGTTTGTTCTTGCTAAAATAAAAATGGCAGAGGAGTCGTTAAAATAAGAACAGTATCAAGATAAAACAACTTCAATAAGAAAGATCAATCACAAAATGATCAAATTCAGCAAAATTAACAAACCTTGATGCCATAGAAACAGTAGCAGAAGAATAGTAGCAGGAAAACGATGAACAAGATGATGAAGAAAAGCGGTGAGAAAATAGTTGCGAGACAATGGAGAAGACGAAGTAAAAGAAAAGAAATGCTTTCACAAGGAATCCTCCTTTAAATAGACGAGAAAAGAAATCTTAGGATAACATTAAATGTGCAAAAAAGGAAAATTTTAGATACGTGTAAACAAGTCATTTCGAATTCACGGAATTTTGTCTGAAAAATTGATGGAAAAATCAACGATTGCGGCATCTCAAAATATTGGTTCTCATGACATTCTCTCCTTCGGGAGAGAAGACATGAGAAGAGGCAAGATGTAGGATCGTAATATCGCGACATCAATACTTCGCGAGATTAATAATGACGACACTGCGAGGAGTCGCACAGGAAGTAAAATAAATGACGCAATGAATGACGACGGCCCGAACATGAGAAAAATGTGAAGACTCGGCGAAATTTAGGAGTGTCGCGAGAATTGATACATGTACGCTTGCGATATTTCGCAAGATATTTCGAAAATAAAGGTCACTTTAGTTGTCATCCACTTGTATACTACCCTATATATAAAGGGTTGAGTAAGTCTGTTGTGGAGGGGAGTTCTTTTTGAATTGTTAAGCAAGTCATTAGGAGAGAGAAATTTTTAGAGTGATTGTAATTCTATAACTCATTTCTATTTCATATTGTAAAGATTCAAGTATTCAATCAATAAGAATCATAATCATTCATCTTAAAATGACTTAATTGTGTTTATTCTAGTGAGGGGTGTAGTGTAGGATTTCCTGCAACTACATGACTTATGCTGCACTCGGCCTGAAGAAAACTCCACTTAGGGTGCAGTCTCGTAACCATAAGCCCTATAGGCAAAAGGGATAAGAGGCTGCGAAAACAACTGGTTGTTGTTAAGACCGGATGGGAGGAGCCAACCTTGTATGGTAGAGGTACGTCTCCTTTAAGGTGCAACCAGGGGGATGATAAGGGTGGCACCCTCCATTAGGGAGATGATAAGTGTCTTAAGACGCAAATGTCATGAGGCTTTATTTTCGCAAGAAAATTTAGGCTTGTCATATTTGTGCGACAATCCTAAAGAGGAAATAATACAAAATGGAAAGATAAGACGAGATCAATGGGTCAGTACATGAAAGTGTAAGGACGTCCTGTGATTTCGTCGCAAGACGGCAATGTCATGGGGCTTTATTTTCGTAAGAATATTTAGGCCTGTCATATTATCGCAACAAAAATCACAAGAGAAAAAAGTTAAGGCAAGATCAAGGGGTTTTTGCATGCAAGTGCAAAGACGTCCTGCGATTTTGTCGCAATGACAAGAGGTGGCAAAATAAGACCTTTAACTAGGAAGGAAAAATAAGACCACATAAGAGAAAAAGAAAAAAAGAAATCTTGGAAGAAACCAAGAAATATCTAATTGCGAAAATTCAGTGAGAAGCAATTGGAGGCGAGGCATGAATACATGTTGCTATTCAAAGTAACTTGCTTAATCTTTCATTTGAATACAAATAACAGAGGCAAGTATGGGAATGAATAGAATAAGAACATGTTATTTGTCTCCATATGATAGATTTACGCACGCATAAAATGTAGATTGATAATATATTGATTAACCATATTGCAAAAAAGAATTGTTTTTTTAATATGTGTAGAAAGGAACAAAAAAGGTAGAACTTGCATTTGAAGATTCAAGAAATTCGCAGCAAAAGATTACAAAGATTGGAGATTAAAAGAATGAATGTACGAGATATTACAAAAAGAGAAAGAAGGAAACAAAACTATTTCTTGTTTGACTCCTCTTCTTCATCATCTTCATCAAATCCTTCTTCTTCTTCTTCACCTCCATCAGATTCCTCTTCTTCACTAGCATTACTGTCAAAAATATCCAGAGGAGGTGCATTCTTGGGGATTTCTTCTAAGAGGCAAGGATATATAGAATGAGGGATGTTATTGTCGTCGCAGACCGTTTTAATAGTCTGATTGCGAAAAAGAATAGCGTCATTCTTAAAGTTCACAACAGTAATCTTTAGTTGACTCTTCAGTCTAGAGCATTTATCATTGCGAGAAGAAAGATCCTTTGCGAGCTACTCCTTTTCAGACTCAAGTTCTTCAATTCTTTTGAGAAACCTCCCTTCATCTTCTGCGAATATATAACAATGAATCAGCAACTTGATGACAATTTATGAAATACAAACAATTCATAAAGAAGAACAATTAAAAACCTTCTTTGTCAGAAATCATGTCCCTAACCAAGGCCGTGTGCTCAGCTTGAAGACTAACATTTACACCTAAATTATTTCTGGCATCATCTAGAACTTTCGCATCCCAAGCAAACTCATCATTATTATTTATGAGAAAAAGGGAACGAATTTGATTCTCTCTTTCGATAAGTACATCATTTTTTCGGTTAGATTCATCTCGTTCAATTTGAACCTCAAGAAGAGTTTTTTGAAATTTCGCTAACGCTTGAGCACCTTGTCTAGCGATGCGATCTTTATCATCTATGAGATCACTGATCTTGGTTCTTAAAGCATTAATTTCCTCTTTAGAATTAAGATAGAAGCGCTTAAATTGGTTGTCTAAGCCCAAGCTGGATCTATGATTAATTTCTAAGAGGCGAAGTTTGGATTTGAGTTCATCTATGGGAAGAGATTTAATCTTGTGATTTGAAAAACTATTTACGGAATTATTAAGGTGTTCAAGGAGGGAATTATTATCCATAGAATTGGGGAATGTGTGAAGGAGAATGGCTTCATCAGAAAGATTATAGACGTCTGCGAAAATGATAAGTTAGATGAGGGAGGATAATGAGAAAATAAAATAAAGGAAAAAATGAAAAGTTTCATACCATAAAGTTGCTTATTGGCATCCTGAAGACTAGATATTTTGTCCTTTTGAGAAGAAGAATCAGCTTCTAATTGTTTGTTCTTCTCGCGAACTTCAACAACTTCAGCTTCCAGTTCTTCGTTTCTCTTGCGAAGTTGAAGATTCTTCTTTTCAATAATACCATGTCTCTTTTCCAAATCTAAGGCAACAACGAAAGAAGCTTTCCCAGTCTGCAAAGGAAAATAAAGAAATTGTCAAGATATAATATAACTTTAAATCATAATTACGAAGAAAAAGAGAAATGAAGGCATACCAAGATACCAAGAGAATTCAGAAAGCTAGGAGTCACCGATCCGGAGACCCCATGAAGAGAATCACCACCATCTAATAAAAGGGCATCACGGATGTTCGCAAGAGCTCTGCATGTGCCGGTGAGATGATCATCCCGATCCCTTGCATGGAGTCGGAGAAGATGCTAGACAATTGTGCCATTGAAGATTCGGGTGGAAAATCTTCTCTTGCGAAAGAACTATCAATGTCATTATCATCATCATCAGAACCCTCGCCAGATCGAAGATTTGAAGGAGAAGGAGAATGAACTTTTTCGCTTCTTTGAAGGTGGGCGAGCGTGATTTCTCCTTGCGAAGAGAACCTTTACCTTTTCTTTTGGTCTTCACAACCTTAGATCCTTCTTCTTCTTCAACAACTACAACACCAACCTTCGCACACAAATGAAGATAAGAAACAGAGGCAACAATATTGTTAAAAGTATAAAAAATGTTTCTTACTTCATCTGTGATGGAGCGTAGAGCGATAAAGTGCTAGCCTTCCCAGTCCTATTATAGCTCGATCTCAGTTTTTTAATCTAAAATTTTCGCAAGAATTAGAGAACAAGAAAGTAACAACAAATGAAAGATTATGAAGTGAGCAAGATTTGAAGACATACCTCTTTCGCTTTCTCGGGCCAATTAAATACCCAAGGTTGATAAGTGGCGAGATTCGCATGAAGCACATTGGAACTCGAAATATAAGGTCCCTTCAAAACGGTGGAAAGACGCACCATCCATCGTCTTTAGAGTCACGAGGAATATTATTCTTGCCGAATGCCAATCAATGTCTGTATAATTATTCTATCGGCTGGCAACATTTTCTTTCCTCTTCAGCGAGCACCCCAATGAGTTTTATCATTTTCATGTTTATTACTTCGTAATTTTCAAAGAAGCTCTCTTTGTGTATTTTTCGGCGAATATTTATAAATCCTCAAATTCAGGATCCCGACTTATTTTGGATAAAGAGATCCTTTACCAGCACCGCGGTTGGCGAATTCAAGCATTAAGCGAATGCAGTCCCTACTCAATTGGTAGATGGCTCGAGAGAATTTCGCATGAGAAGAATTTCGTAAAACAAGGGAAGATTAGGATCATAGAGAGGGATGTGAAGTCCAGCGAGAATCTGACCAAGCGAAACTATGATTTCTTTATCATCACAATGATGATCAGAAAACAGTTTAGCGGAAAGAATGGATTTAGCTCCTTGATTGGGAATGGTGGCTAATGTAAAACCCTTCCCTTCGAGATCTTTCTGGATTACTTCAAGAGAAGTCTCATATTTACGACCAACTGGAGGCATTATAAGTATGGGAATGAAGAAAAAATTAAAGATCAAAAGAAGTAGAAACAAGAAAATTTACAGCAGCAGGAGCGGAATTTACGGAGAAACGGTGAAGAAAAGTTGCAGAAAAGATAAAAAGGAAAGTAAAAAAGAAGAAGAGAAGAATTCTCAAGAAGATAATCACATTTAATGCGAAGAGTAGACGTGAACGGTTGAGAAATAGCGGTTGAAAAGGACGTGTCAAGAAATGGATGGAAGAAGAGATACGTGTAATAAATTCTGCGTAAAAGTGCAGAATCATGTCAATACAGAAGAATATGGAAAAATGAACGGCTGCGGCATTTTGAAGTACTAATTCTCATGAATTTCTCTCCTTCGCAGAGAAGTCATGAGAAGAGGCAAGATGTAGGATCAGAATATCGCAACATCAATACCTTTGCGAAATCTTTATACAACACACTGCGAAGATATCGCATGATTTATTCTGAGGAAATGATGCAGGAGATGACGGCAGCCCTAAACACGAGAAATTTGTGGAGATCTAGCGAGATTTAGGAGTGTTGCGAAATCTAACACTTGTATACTTGCGAGAATATCGCAAGTCAGATCCTAAAATAAAGGACAGCTTAGCTGTCACCCACTATGTAATATCCTATATAAAGAGTCGAACAGGCTTAAGACGGGGAGAGAAAGTTTTGAGGAGAGAGAAAGTCTAGAACAATAGTTGTATTCTTGATTTCATTTCCTCTTTGTAAAATTCTTCAACTCAATTAATAAAAAGTGTGATTGTTGATCTTAAAGATAGGTTGATTATTATGAATTCTTGTGAGGGATGTATTGTAGGATTTCCTGCAACTACATGAATAAAAAGCAAAAAGCTACAAAATAAACTCTTTAAATGGAGCTTTACAGTTTACTTAGTGACTGAATCTATAATAAACTTGCTCTTCTATTTCTATCCTTTGTATAAATGGTGGTATGTGTGTGAAAATATAGATTCTCCCCTTGCCATCTATGCTCCCTTCTTTGCGATTGTGTCTGCTGAGAAATTTACTTCCCTGAAGCTGTGTACACATCTGAATGTTTGCAATTTTTCTGTTATTTTTCTCCATCTTGTGATTGCAAACCATGGAACATGACCAGTTGAGAAAGCTAATATCACTGCCTTTGAATCTATTCTGAAGATGACATCTAATTTATCATTACTAATTGCCCATTCCCCTGCACATAACAATGCCATGACTTCTGCATAATAATTAGATGCTACCCCCATACCTCCTGCTTTATCAACAATACAATCTCCCACTGCATTTCTACCAATAAATCCATATCCAGCATTGCCTGGATTACCCCTTGAAGTACCATCACAACAGAGTAAGATCTGATTTACTAAAGGCAAATGGAAGTATATTTCCTGAATTCTTATGGAACATGATCTTCTACAGTGTAATCCAAAGGATTTCAAAATCTGTAAATCATAACTAGAATTCCACATCTTGCCTTTCATTCTTATTTCACTCTCAGCAGTACTTTTCAGAACTCTAGTTTTGAGATTTTCTCCATTGAATTTTTCATTTTCATATACACACTTATTTCTCAAAAACCAGAGTTCTTTTGCAGTAATGAAAGCAGAAGTCATCCATATTTCCTTCACTGCAGGACTTGTATGTTTGGCAAAAGTGAAAATATCTTCAAAAGATCTAGGAATTTTGAAACAAAATATGTCCCCTAGCCATTTCCACACAATCTCACTGTTCTTGCAATGCCACAATATAAGTTCTAGATTTTCTTATGAGTTTCTACAAAAAGGACATCTAGATGCAAGACTAAAGTTTCTTTTTTTCATATTTTCATCAGTTACAACTATATTCCTTTTCAATTTCCACACATTACTAGAAATAAAAGGATGAATTGAGTGATTCCATACCTTTTTAATCCATGGAAGTTTTGGATTTTTTTTCCTAATATTCTCCACTGCTGAGGCAACAGTAAAATCACCAGTTAAAATAATACTCCAGATTCTTCTATCATCTTGTTTGTCAGCTACTGGAAGTTCATAAATATCAACCATATCCAGCATTTCAGAAGGTATCACCCACTCACCATCTAGTAAAATATCTGAAACTTTCATATTTGGGAATTGCTTCAAAAAAGCATTTTCAGGAAATAATTCTATTAGTGCTTTGTATTTTATTCATTTGTCCTTCCAAATTGATATTTTAATCCCATCTCCCACTATACATCTGGAAAAGAGCTGCACTTCATTTGTCATCCATTTTAAACCTGGAAAAACAGAGGATTTTTTATAGTATTCAATCCAGTCTCCATTTTTGTTTTGATATTTTGCTTTGAAGTATCTTGACATTTCATCCTCACCATTTAGTATTTTCCAGTAAAGCTTCATAAGAAGAGCTTTATTAAGCATTTCCAATCTTCTCAAGCCCAAACCTCCTTCATCAAATGGAGTACAAACTAAATCCCATTTAATTTTAGTGTCACCATTTTTCTTGTAGAAGCATCACCTGACCATAAGAAATTTCTGATAATCCTTTCACATTCTTTGATTATTGTAGAAGGCCACTTATACACTGACATTGTATATATTGGGAGACTACATGATACAAATTTTACTAATATCAACCTTTCTTGGAATGAGAGTAATCTCCCCTTCCATCCAGCCAAATTTTCTTGCATCATCTCCACAATACTCCAAAGATGTGATGATTTTATTCTTCCTGGTTCCAACATACCTCCTAAGTACTTATCAGGGAAATGAGAAAGTGGATTCTTACACTCTTCTGCAATCTATAATTTTCTTGCTTCACTTGTCCCACTAATAAAGCACTTACTTTTACCCAAGCTAATCACTTGACCTGAAGCAGCTTGATATTCTTGTAAAACATCCAACAACTTTATCACATTCCTCTTATTAGCATTACAGAAGTGTTGATGTTGGATTTTCATTTAAGGTTAAAATTGTAAAGGCCAAAATTATGCGCTGACATCTTGCAAAAGATAAAGCCATTAATAAGTGATGAATACTTCTTCACTTTACTAATTCACATAGAATAGAGCATGTGGCAACAATCCCAGTATTCTGTGAATTAAATACACAAAATTCATCCAGGTTGGAGCATGTAGCAACAATCCCATATACCCTGTGAATTTACAACATTATTAATTAATGCATGACCAGCCTTGTATTTCATGTACACATTACCGGTGTGGCATGTCGACTGAGTGTTGTTCTCAGCAGAGCAACACGAATCTCCAAGCATTAATAATGAAGAATGTATAAAATACCCATACAGGATACGACTCTCGGTGTGTTATACTAGCCCGATTGAGCATATTTGAACTTGAACTGACCATATCAGTCTCAGAAACGATCACGACCATCCAACTTCACCAGCATGATTGGATGGCTTAGATTGAATCCATGACCCCAAGCAGGTATTGGAATATTCACTACCGACCCAACGCGGGCGCATGGTCGGTCTCCCCAAAAGGGTGGCATAGATTGCCAAACCGTCCAAACCAGAGCAGGATGGACGAAAAACCCTAAATTAGGGTTTGCGGCACATTACATGTATTGCAAAACAGTCTCAACCATCCATGTTCGCAGGCATAGATGGAGGGTGTAGATGTAGATTCAAAGAGCCTAGAGCATGTCAACACAAACACCGTGGGCCCAACTACATACCCGATCGGTCGGGACCAACTATGGTTGGTCGTCTTGATTCGTGCGCCCCAAACTCGGGTATGACACACGGCGGCAAAACCTAATTCGAGGGGTTTGTGTCGCGATCACGAGCATCCATTTTCTCTGCATTGAATGAAGGGTCCAGGAATAGACTAAGCAGTCCGGTAAGTATCAACACGATCACCTTTGTGGGCCCACCTATCTCCACACCCGATCATCCAAGACTAAACTTGGCTGTACACCTTGATTCGCGCGCCCAAGCTAGGCGTGGTCACACTTCCCAACCACAACCGATCTCGGACCGCTCAAGTTTCGGGGACAAATTGAGTGGTTTAGATCACGTTTCTATGGGACGATGAAGTACAAGTATATACACCATCCCCCCACTGTATGCCTGCAAGGGCTGATCGGCCAAGACCGACCAAGCTTGGTCGTCTTGGAACGAGCGCCAAAATTGGCATGATGCGCGGCTTTTGCGGCACCAGTTTGTTGCAAATCGATCTCGACCACTCAACTTCGCGGAAAAATTGAGTGGCCCAGATCACACTTTCACGAGACAATGAGATATGGGCGCCTACACCGTCATTTCGTCTACACACATGCACGATCGGCCACTGTCAAAATTGTATCCCAAGCTTGGATTCGACAAACCGAAGAGTGATGCTTGCACCTCTTCAAAAACCCTAATCTCATCAACGGTCCGAGATGAGTGTCTCAAAGATCATCTCGTCCGTCCAACTTCACCCGGCTTGGTTATACAACCCGGTCGGAGTTAATTGGTCAGTGAGGCGTCATGGTGATCACCACCCGTCACTTTACCACATCATGATGCAGTACCTGCATAGAATACACACGGTACTTCACAGGTATCGACTTCCTAAATAACTTAGTTATTTAATCGAGCATTACATGCTACTTTCTGTGGGTCCCACGATCCACACACTCGAGACATCAATCATGTCACAAAGCTGGGGATACATCTTTGGGGTATTGGTGCGGCGGTTTACGGCGTGCGGCGTGCAACGCGCCATCACAAGAACGTGTCGAAGTCATGGACGGTTAGAAATACATGAGAAGTGGGCAAGACTGGTCGTGTAACACCAACACACAACTCCACTATTCCATTACTCCACTTCCTCCACTTCCCACGAGAGACGTGAATAAGGCTCAAATGACTTGTATAAATAGGTTCTCCTCCCTATTTACAAAAACAGAACAAGTCCAGACAACAGAGGTAAGTGTTGATACCATCATATTCAAATACTAGGAACCGATAGCTTACATCCCTGCAAGCGGTCCAACTTTCTCGATACAAGTCATACATAGCCAACACCTTCACAATCTCAACACCTTCTTCGCTTCCTCCCTAAGATCAAACCCATCTCCTTCACTTTGTGACCGAAACAAGTCTCTGGGAACGACCATTTCTTGGCTTAGGCCGGATTTGCCTGAATTGATTTCTCGAATCTACAAGCACTCCGTGCAAGTGCATTTATTTAAGGTTTAGACTCATTTCTCATCCACACACCCCAAATTACCAAACCGACATAAATAGTTTTCACCCATAAACAATTGGCGACCACAGCGAGAGGTTAATCTCTCGGTTGTAAAGTCAATTTCTTCAATACCATTCAATCAATTGCGAGATGGTTGGTGTCAGGATCGCCTCAATAGTCTCAAATCCTGATGGTTCCTCCAACGGAGATACCCCTCCTCCTAACGGCGTATCCGACGGCATGATCAGGAGATTTCCAACATTAAGCGAATTAGCACGAGTACAGGAGATTCACACGAAGAACATGGAGCTAATCAAAGAAGCGGTAAACGACATACTTGATCTCCTCATTAAGATGACATCAGAGATGAGCGTTCCGGAGACCTCTACAACGGGGATTAGTTCCCCTCAGATCAACAGCTTTACTACGAACCAGAGACCAGTGGATCAGGAAGCGGCATCTCTAGTGGAAAGCTTGTGTGAACTCTTGCACCTCTCGAAGAATCAACGGGCAAAGACGTTTGCTGCAATTAATAAAATAGCTCTGGACGTACACCTGACTCCTTCACGTCCAGAAGTCCTAACTACATCGGAAACATCTGTAAATAATGTTACATTTACAGAAAACGACATGATGTCAGAGGAAGGTCACAACCGGCCCTACATGTTACCGCACGCATCAAGGGTTCAGAGTTCAGGAGGGCCCTCGTCGACACAGGAGCATCTTCGAATGTGATTACTCTCAAGACTCTCAGGACAACCAAGGTTAGCCCATGCAAGATTGTACGGCAGCCCACCACAATGACGGACTTGAAGGAAACCATACCAAGACATACGGGTATGTCAATCAATTTATCAAGAGGGACACGTTGATCAAAAGTGAAATTTGAAGTCATAGAAAAGGAGTCGGACTACCATATGATACTAGCGAGACCGTGGCTTAATGAAAATAAGGTCATCCCTTCAACGTATCACCAGTGCCTGAAGACCATGTTAAATGAGGAAGTCATCCGTATTCCTGCATTACTATCTCCGTACGCACCAATATGCGGAGTGGAACTATTCGATCCAAAAGAAACTCCGCAGGGAAGGTCAGACAAAGTCCTGTGCACCCCACTACCCACGTGGGCTTCAATCCAGGAAGAAGACCGACTTGCATCCCTGGGAGTTAAGCACTGCGACACACTTTTTCTGACCAGTCGTCCATCTTTATCCGGTGAAGCTTCAACCCATGCTCACACAAAAAGGGAACGTACTTTCGAGGAGAGCCGTGATCAGAAGGGGAAGATAATATACCGGCACCGCTGTTAGCAATTAGAAGGAGAGACTGGCACCCAGTCTCTCCGCCCAATTGAATGTTGCAAGAACGACGAAATACAAGAAGAGGTATTGGACGCCCCGCGATAGCTACAAGATGGCACCAACTCCACGACTGACGAGCTTGAGACTGTTGACATAGGGAATGAAGAATCTCCCAGGCCTATCTCTATCAGTTCGACTCTGTCCGTAGACGAACATGCGAGTCTTGTCCAACTACTCAAGGAGTACCAAGATGTGTTTGCATGGACATACGAGGAAATGCCTGGTCTAGATGAAAAATTGATCACCCATCACCTACATGTCATACCTGGATCCAAGCCAATCAAGCAATCTCCAAGGCAATTCAGACACGAAGTGGAAGAACAAATCAAGAACAAAATTCAGAAGTTGCTAGCTGCTGGCTTCATCATACCTATTCATCATCCGACCTGGTTAGCTAATGTGGTCCCAGTAAAGAATAAAAACGGACAGATTCGGTGTTGCGTGGATTTGAGAGACTTGAACAAGTGCTGCCCCAAGGACGACTTTCCCTCTCGCCTAACATCGACATGTTAGTAGACGCCACCAAAGTGGACACGACATGTTCTCCTTCATGGATGGTTACAACGGCTACAATCAGATATGGATGTATGACCACGATGCAAGTAAGACAGCCTTCCGAACCCCTCTTGGCAATTTTTACAATACTGTTATGCCATTCGGTTTAAAGAACGCC
The DNA here is from genome assembly GCA_023531295.1 of Papaver armeniacum. Classification (NCBI taxonomy): domain Eukaryota; kingdom Viridiplantae; phylum Streptophyta; class Magnoliopsida; order Ranunculales; family Papaveraceae; genus Papaver; species Papaver armeniacum. Next base: position 88,598 of record JAJJWW010015630.1, read on the forward strand.
GGCGTAATGTATCAACGTGCTATGACGGCAATCTTCCACGACATGATGCATAAACAAGTAGAAGACTATGTAGATGATATCGTGGTCAAGTCAAGGGCTCGAGCATATCACACCAACGTCTTACGGCAAGTGTTTGAGAGGTGTCGAGAATACAAGTTGAAGATGAATCCTTTGAAATGCGCTTTCGGTGTCTCTTCAGGTAAATTTCTGGGATTCCAAGTGACTACAGAAGGGATCAAGGTAGACCCGTCCAAGACTTAGGCTATCCTCACAATGCCGCCTCCACGAACTGTGAAGGAGCTCTAGAGTTTCATAGGCAAGGTGAACTACATTCGACGTTTTATACCTGGTCTAGCCCAACTTACCGCCTCATTCACCCCTTCTCGAAGAAAGATGCCGACTCGTTTGGACCGCAACCCAATAGGAAGCTTTTCGAAAGATTCAACGAATACCATCATCTCCAGCCATCATGAAGTTTCATGTACAAGGGAAGCCGATGTGTCTCTACACCGCCTTCAAAGGACACCGCCGTAGGGGCTCTACTTTTCGCTCAGAAGACGACGAGGGAATCGAACGTCCCATATATTATTTCTACCGAATATTAAGAGATCTTGAACTCGGATATCCCAAAGCGGAGAAAGCATGTTTAGCTTTGATCTATTCCATTCGAAGTTTAGGCATTACCTACTATCCAACAAGGTGATACTCATGTCTAAATCTCGATCCCGCAAAGTTTTTACTTTCAAAGCCGGTCTTGACGGAAGGACAGTACAAGTGGCTTCTCCAAATGTCAAAACTGGACATAACATGTACGTCACCTAGAGCTATCAAGGGTCAGCAAGCCGCAAACTTACTAGCATCATTCCTCGGAGAAGGCACTACAGGGCTACACGAGGATCTTCCTGGGAGAATTTCCCGGACATCTCTCGTTTTGGTAGAAGAAGTGTGGCTCTTGTATTTTGATGGCTCTGCTACCCTAGCTAGTACTCGGAGGAGCGGGCGTGGTATTAGTATCTCCAAGCGGGGGAAGTATTCTCACACTCCTTTAAGCTGGACTTCGAATGCACCAACAACTCAGCAGATTATGAAGCCTTCCTCACAGGGATGTCAATAGCTAAGCAAGCTGGAGTCACGCGCCTAGAGATAAGAGGTGACTCCAAGTTACTGGTGAATCAGATGAATGGAGTATACGCATTGAAGGAAGTAACGCTAGCTCCATACCGATCAGAATCGCAGAGGTTACTAAACCATTTTTCCGATGCAACCATAACCCATGTTGGTCGCAGCAACAACAAACACGCCGATTGTCTAGCAACACTGGCTTCCAAATTGAAGTTCGAGGGTTTGGAAGAAACCCTTCCCGTAAAGAGGAGAACCATAGAATCGACATGGCTATCACAATACCAAGACACCAAGACCGACGATTGGCGAAATCCGATCATTCAAGAGCTCAACAGCTCACTCTCCCAAGGAAAGGTCAGTCTCAAAACCCTACAGAACTTCTCCATGCTTCATGGTATGTTGTATTATCGAAACTCGGATGGTTCCCTGTCAAGATGTCTTGGGGATGACGAAGCACAACTACAGCTGAGTCGTGTTCACAATGAAATTTGTGGACAATCACTGGTGGTAATGCTTTACCGACGACTTCAACGCCTGGGCTATTACTGGCCAGAGATGGAGACTCAATCCAGACTACTTCAGAAGTCCTGCTCAAATTTCCGAGCAACGCCACATCAATTAGAAGTTTTTAATGTGAAGCACACTGAGGACTGGAGAGAGCCATACATTAGCTATCTCCGTGACGGAAAACTCCCCGCCAATCAAAAGGATGCCATCAAGATAAAGAAAAAGGCCAAGCGGTTCGTATTCCATGAAGGGATCCTGTATCGCAAGAGCTTCGGAGGTGATCTATTACGATGCCTGGCTGGGTGGAAATCCTAGTCATGCTGAAGGAAACACATGAAGTGGAACATCAAGGGAAGAGGAAACTGTTTCTCCAGATACACGAGAAATACTATTGGCCGACCATGAAGGATGACGCAGTCGCTTTTGTTCAAAGCTGTCACAAATGCCAAATTCATGGGAACCTTGTTCACGCGCCTTCCACCCATTTGCACTCGATAAAGCGGTCCATGGCCATTTTACAAAACTGGGATTTGGGACAAGATCGGGAAAAATCAATCCGCCATCATCGGCTAAAGACGAGTACCTCATAACCGCGACAGAATACTTCACCAAATGGGTAGAAGCCATTCCCCTACGAGGAACTACAGGAGAAATAATTTCGGCTTTCATTAAAGAACATATCATTTGTCGTTTTGGTGTGCCTAAGCATATCATCACTGATAACGGCACTCCCTTCGTCAATAAACAGGTACGAGAGTTACTTGAAGAGTATGGCATTAAACAGGTCTTCTCCACAATCTACTATCCTCAAGAGAACGGACAAGCTGAGAGTACCAACAAGACATTGATCCGAATCATCGGTCGAACAAGACACGACAATCCTAGGGAATGGCATGACCGATTACCAATGGCGCTATGGGCATACGGGACATCACCCAAATTAAGCTCCATTGAGTTTCCCATACTCACTTGTTTACGGAGCGGACGTAATTCTCCCAGAGATCAAAATCCTATCGGCCCAGATTGCGGCGGCAACAGGATCCACCGGAACGAGGCCGAAGCCTCTAACTCTAGAGTAGCGAGTTAGACACTGGATTTCGAAGAAACAAAGCGTAAGAACGCACTCGGGTGTACAAGAATAGAATTTCTAGGGCATACAACAAACCGTGAAACCACGTATTTTCAAAGTGGGAGATTTGGTTTTCAAAACGGCCAAGCACATCCAACAAGACATGTCCGCACCAAAATTCTCACCGAAATGGGAAGGTCCTACACGATCACCAAGGATTACAATCATCGGCTACTACAAGATCATTAAGGTGGACGGAGGCAAGCAGAAGGCGGTCATCAATGGAAAATGGCTCAAGGCATATCATGCTTGACCATTGTCCGCTCTGTCTTATGACACTACAATACATGCATTTAATTTCATTACATGTTTGAATCATCAATTATATTCAAAGATGCATTAATGAAAAAACCCGTTTCACCAATCAAAAAACCAATGCAATTTATTCCGCAAAGATGTTCAAAAGAAAACTTTTGACATAAACGTCATTAACAATGAGGGAATACAGCTGACAACTTAGAGGAGGCCATCTAGCAGATTATAGTTCCTTGAGAGCATCATCTCCAGTCTAGCTTGATATATCTCTGTCCTTTTCTTCAAGTCTTGTACTTCCTGCTCTACCTCCTTTGATTCCGCAGCCAGAGCCTTCTCCTCTTCCAAGATAGCTTTCGCAGCAGGAACAACATTTACGAGGATACCAGCTCGACCAACCTTGATGATATCAAGACGATGTCGCAACCAGCCCACGTTGAACTCCATGGATTCGCAGGTAGATACCATATTCTCCCACTTTTCGAGGCTTGATTCAGCAACGTTGCGGGTAGAAATATTCTCCATCTCAGCAATCATGGGAAGAAGGCAGTTTACCGTGGTGACCAAAGTAGATGAACAGTGCCGGACCATATTCCTGGTTGCGATATGGCCGTAGTTTCTCCATAACTTTGTGTACAAAGGCACAAACTCCTTCCGCACCAAGAATCCACCGACATCTCGGTAGCTTGAGGATAAACATTTCATGAGAACATCGAATGAAAGACCTACATTGGGGTATTCATAAGATGAGATACCCAGATCAGCATCCTCGAGGTCTACAGGGGTAGGCGTGTTTGAGTTTGAAGGAAGAGGACTGGTTAAGTCGTCATCATCGATAACCTGTCACACATGTTCCGGTGGGGTATCTGCGCAAGAAGGAGAGGATTATTCACCGATCATTATGAAGAACAAGAAATTGTTCGAGGAAAAGGAAAATGAGACGAACCAGTATGATCTTCTTGACTCGGAGAACACGAGCAGGGGATTCATCATGAAGCTCGACGCAGTGTCGTGCACGTTTAACGGAAGATCCTGGATGGTATGAAGAAGGCGATCCACTGTTGTTCGACATGATGAGGAAACAGAGTTTCTTCGAGAAAACCCTATTGTAAAATCGTAAAAGTGGTTCAAAATCTCTACACATGCATATATGCTGAAGAAACCCTAAAGAAAGACTAAAACGATTCGGCGAAGCCTGCCTGATATATGGGGATTCAACAGACCAAGTCGCTTTCTTTTGAACCCTAATCAAGAATCGGGGAGCATTCGGATACGAGCGATTCAACCGAAGGTGTGTAAGCACCCACGTTGTGGAATCCCGATAGAAGAAGAAGAATCTTATTCCTAGCTCAAACACCTAAGGGAGGAAGCCTGGTCCCATCAAGGCCTCGTGGTCACGCACGCATGGAGGATTGCCCACGATTGGTCGAATCCCTCGAGGGTAGACTTCCTTTATCTTGCTTTCTTATGTTGTATATGTCACCCATCTCATGCCTACCCCACGATAGTATAACCATCATGTGCTAGGCAGGGGACTTAATGTTGATGGTGGATTTTCATTTAAGGATGAAATTGTAAAAGCCAAAATTATGCGCTAACATCTTGCAAAAGATAAAGCCATTGATAAGTGATGAATACTTCTTCACTTTACTAATTCACCTAGAATGGAGCATGTGGCAACAATCCCGATTTCGTGAATTAAATACATGAAATTCATCATTTGGAGCATGTAGCAACAATCCCATATACCCCCGTGAATTTACAAGCATTATTAATTAATGCATATCCAACCTTGTATTTCCCGTACTCATTACCGGTGTGGCATGACGGTATGAGTGTTGTTCTCAGCAGAGCAACACGAACCTCCAAGCATTAATAATGAAGCATGTACGAAATACCCGTACAGGCTACAACTCTCGGTGTGTTATACTAGCCCGATTGAGCATACAACTCTCGGTGTGTTATACTAGCCCGATTGAGCATACATCTCTCGGTGTGTTATCTTAGCCCGATTGAGCATATTTGAACTCGGGTGTCCATATCAGTCTCGGAGACGATCACAACCATCCAACTTCACCAAAGCATGATTGGATGGCTTAGATTGAATCCATGACCCCACAGCGGTATTGGAATATTCACTCAAGACCCAACGCGGCCCCGCATGGTCGGCCTCCCCAAAAAAGGGTTGCATAGCTTGCCAAACCGTCCAAGCCAAAGCAATATGGACGAAAAACCCTAAATTAGGGTTTGCGGCACATTACATGTATCGAAAAACAATCTCAACCATCCATCTTGCAGGCATAGATGGAGGGTGTAGATGTAGATTCAAAGGGCCCAGAGCATGTCAACACAAACACCGTGGGCTGCTACATACATGACCGTCCGGTCGGGACAACTATAGTTGGTCGTTCCTAGTTCGTGCGCCCAAACAAGTCATGACGCACGGCCTGGGTGAAACCCTAATTAGGGTTTGAACATCACGAGCGTCCATTTTCTCCTCGCACGATTAAGGGTCCAAGATTAGACTAAAGCAGTCCGGTGCGTATCAACATGACCACCGTGGGCCCATCTATCTCCACACCCGATCGACCAAGGCATATCATGCCTGTTTGCCTCGGTCCGCACGCCCGAACTAGGCATGGTCGCACCTCCCGATTGCAAACTAATCTCGACCACTCAACTTTGCCGGACAAATTGATTGGCTTAGATCACGTTTCTATGGGATATTAAGGTATGGACGTGTATACCAGCTCATGATCCGTATACCGGACTAATCGGCCAAGACCGACCAAGCTTGGTTATCTTGAAACGCGCGCCCGAAGTGGGCATGATGCGCGGCTTTTTGCGCACCGTTTTCTGTTGCAAATTGATCTCGACCACTCAACTTCGCCGGACAAATTGAGTGGAAAAATCACACTTTCATGAGACAATGAGGTATAAACCTACACCGTCATGTCGTTTACACACATGGACGATCGGCCCTGCCAAAATTGTATCCCAAGCTTGGATTCGACCAAGCTGAAGAGTGATGCTTGCGCACCTCTTCAAAAACCCTAATTCCACCAACGGTCGCAGATGAGTGTCTCAAAGATCATCTCGTCCATCCAACTTTACCGACTTGGTTATACAACCCTGGTCAGGAGTTAATTGGTCAGTGAGGCGTCATGGTGATCACCACCCGTCACTTTACCACACCATGATGCAGTACCTGCATAGAATACACACGATACTTCACAAGTATCGACTTCCTAAATAACTTAGTTATTTAATCTAGCATTACATGCTACTTCTCGTAGGTCCCACGATCCACACACTCGAGACATCAATCATGTCACAAACTAGGGGATACATCTTTGGGGTATTGGTCTCAGCGGTTTACGGGCGTGCGGCGTGCAACGCGCCATCACAAGAATGTGTCAGGAAGTCATGGACGGTTAGAGATGACAGGAGAAGTGGGCAAGACAGGTCGTGTAACACTAACACACAACTCCACTACTTCATCACTCCACTTCCTCCACTTCCCACGAGAGACGTAAAGAAAGGCCAGGAAGATACAATAAAGAATGATGGTGATGCTGCTTAGAATGAGAGCCTTGGCAGTGATGGTCATCGAGTCAGTGATGATCAAAGATGAAGCTGTAGTCGATAATGAGGATGAATATCAGTTCAAGATTGGAAGAACACTGAGAGGTGAAAATGGAGAAGAACTCGAGTTAGAGATCAGTCACAACAGGAAATAGAGATGGAGTTGGCTTTGATCATTTGATCGATCGTGCTCAAGCCGCTGGGCGGAAGAAAACAGGGCAGGGCTTCAGCCATTTGCTGATGAGGATCGATAACATCACGGTGGGACCCTTCAAGCTTCTGCATTCACGTGCAGAGAATGGGAAAGAGGAAAATAACGCGTGCTGGGGGCCAGGTCGCAGGAATTCTCAGAAGAGAAAACACAGGCTTTACACGTTTTGGAGAAAAGGGTTGATTTGGTGCAAGGTGGCTCATCGAAGCTGGACAGATTGATGGTGCAGATGAATAAACAAGGGTTCCTAGAGGATCGAACGAATCAGAAGCCGTGAATACGCTAATAAAACGCGGTCCGCTACACCAGATTATTAACAACTGTTTTGGGATAAACTCCACCGACTTTCTTCTCTATCTTACACGAGAATTTTGGATCGACTAGGGTATTTCAATGCCTATAAATAGTCTTGTTACAGCCACACTTTAGACACAACTTTTTTGGAGAGAAAAATACAGAAAAGAATAGAAAGGAAAGGTTTTATTTCATATCTAGGGTTTACCCCTTTAGGGGGAAACCAAGTTTTCTTCTTCTAATTATTCTTTCATATATTTTTATGGGTTTTAGTGAATCTATGTGTAGCTAATTTTACTGATTAAGGATGATTTCAAAGTCCCGCATAATGGAATTCTAATTCTTTTTACAAGTTTATTTTAAGTTGATTTTTCTTGTCGATTATCTCTATTAATTTTAGTGTCTAAGATTATTATTAGGTTGTTCAACTGGCCATTTGAATCAACCTAATGATAATTCTTCTACTAGTATTGGGATTGGTGATACATGTAATAGTCACTCAATTTCATACACAAGTAGTACATCACAAAAGATGACAGAGGGATTCTGTTAAGCAATTATGTATAGAGATGACACTAGTAAGCAGACCGAGCTTATGCGTCTGATGCTAGGATTAACCTAATTCACAAAACGTAATGAATTCGATGGGTTACACCTTGAGAGCTTATTCATGGTGGCTCAAATGGATAGAATCTGGTAGTCGAGCGCTTCCGTATCCAGTGACAACAGGAATTCCGGGGATAGCAGAGCTTATTGCTATTCTACGGTTGGTGATAATAGAAAATTAACAAGGAATAAAGAGTATTTTATGTTCAGTGACGGAGAATGATTCCTTAATCATCTTTGTTTTCTTATTATCTTTTTATTTTACTTTCATCAAACCAATCCATCCTTTTTACTTTATTTTTGCTGATCAAATAACCTATCAATTACACAGCTCTCTGTGGGAACGATCCTTACTACCGCTATATTACTAGTTAATTAGTGGGAAATATCTTGATTAATTTGTTGCACTTACGACACGCACCAACATTGTTCACCTCAACACAACTTGATTGTGTTGTAAGTGCATCCTCACCAAGGAACGTCATGTAATGCATACGGTGAGGGAAGCACGAGAATTGGGGCGCACATATTATGTTTGGTAAGGCTGTAGAATTCGATTGGATTCATCTAAAAAGGTATGTCTATAAACTTGAGCAAGATTTGTGCTTTTATTTATTTGCTTAGAGTACTTATAATGATCCACGTACCTTTGTTATCGTTCATTTATACCTAACTTGATATGTGTTTAAGGTTCTTAAATGTGTAGATTTGAAATAGTATGTTTGTACCCAAAATTACTTTTGGGCACGAAACACGATGAATGGATAGTTTTGGTGAGTATTTTGGGTTAGGGGTTGATTTGAAGAACAAAATGAAAGACATAGGTTTAACGTGGTTCGGCATAGGTTGCCTACGTCCACGGGCGAATCCCCTTGGGAAGTGATTTTGTATTGATAGCAAATTACATTGTATATTTTTCCCCTATTGGCTACCTCCCCTTTCTTCATTTCTGCTCTCCCCTATTTATACAGTTCCATATCTAAATATAAACATAAATTACATTAACTGCTCATTCATGCCTGCATCTTAAATTCTGCATGAAACCGTTGGAATTAATACTGCATGCCTCCATGTTAAATTCGCATGAAACCGCTGGAATTAATACTGCATGCCTCCATATTAAATTCGCATGAAACCGCTGGAATTAATTCTGCATGAAACCTCCATGCATGGTTCCTGGCATTAATCTGCCATGCATAACTCCTTGTATTGATTTGCGTGCCTCCCGTGTATTTTATACACGGTACAAACATCGCCCCCTCTTAACCTCCAACTTGTTGGTGGTTAAGAATTTTGTTTTTCCTTCACGTCGATTGTCGATGACGTAACTCGCCTTGCCGCCCCCAAGCGTGAGTAGAGACATTACAAAGACGCCCCAACTGTGATAACCTGCAATAAAATTTGCTCACGTGCTAGGTGAGACTTTTTGCCACGTGGTGGACTAGTGATGCTCGATAGCTAGTCGAGTCTTGAGTAGAATGTAGTGTGTGCTTGCGGCTGCGGCAAGGCTTTTTTGCTCGCAACGTAACAAGGCTAGCGCTTCTTTGCTCGGGCAGCTCAGCTGTTGCTTGTGTTGAGTACGAGTATTTGGACCAATATCGGGCATTGGGCTCGTGGTTGAGACGAGACTTTATGCTTGACAAGGTGGAAGTCTTTCATACTCGCGTGCAAGACGAGATTTTATGCTTGCTATAAAATCAAGACTTATGTGCTCACGTGCAAGGTGAGGCTTTAGGTGCTTGCGAAGTGATGCAAGGCTAAATATTGAAGGGTCTATGCAATCCTCATCTCGAACTCGATCACGTCACTATCCACGAACAACAAACTCGATCAAGTCGTTCTCCACGAACCTCGAACTCGATCATGTTGCTTCCCCAAGTACATATAAAAGTTTATCGAACACAGAAATTTTTGCTTCCATGCTGTAGGGAATTGAAAAACGGTTTGAATGTTTTCATCATGATGCTTTATGGATTTCACTAAGCTTGAGCCTGTTCATTGCGCAATTTAGTTCATGAAATAAAATTAAAAATAAAAGAGATTTAAGTATTAAAACGTATGCTTTAATTCATGGAATTAAATCAAAAATCATTTAATGAGATTTAAGGATAAAAATGTATGCTTATCTCCTTTGCATGTGTTGTCCGTCTTGATCGCATTGACCGCGAAAGCTGAATACTTCTGGCGCTGGTCATTACCGGTGTTATTGGCTTAGGAGCGAACTTCCTAGAAGTTTGTTGGAAACACCTTTCAATTTAGCTTCATCTATTAAACCTCCCATTTCGAACGGAGGTTGCGGGGCTTTATTTTATTTTTGTAATCGGATCCACCGATGTTTACAAAGAACACGAACTAGAAATTGATTCCACCACTAACAATACGAACTGGAAATAGATTCTAGTGGACCATCACCATTTTTTGATTAAAACAACGACCAAGAAGTCTTTCTCAAGTGATTTTGAGATTCGTCCCCGGGATCATTTTTTTTTTTTCTTTGATTTTTGCATGAAAATTCGTGGCATGATTTCTGAGCTTTTGACACACCTATCTCAATGATAAAACACGATTGTTTTACACGAATCCCCTTAGTCGGCGCCAATGTTTGTACCCAAAATTACTTTTGAGCACGAAACACGATGAATGGATTATTTGGTGTGAATTTAGGGTTGGAGGCGAATTGAAGAACAAATAAAAGTGACACAGGTTTTTACGTGGTTCGGCAAGATGTGCCTACATCCACGGGTGAATCCCCTTAGGGAGTGATTTTTTTATTGATATGTAGAATCACAATGGATTTTTTCAGTGTTAGCTAGCCTCTCCCTTTTTTCCCTCCTCCATCAGAATTACATTTCTCTGTATTTATACAATTCTGAACTAGCTCTTACCTTCATTATGAGGTAAACATAAATTTGTATTTATTTCCTCATGGACTTAGTGTTGCATGAAACCTCCTGGATTTAATTGTGCATGAAACCTCCTGAAATTAATTCTGCATGAAACCTCCCAGAATTAATACTGCATATAACTCCTTGCATGCCTATTGACTTGCCTTGCATGCCTCCTGGCATTAATCTGCCCTGCATGCCTCCCTGTATTGATTTGCGGACCTCCCGTGTATTTTATACACGGTACAAACATCGCCCCCTCTTAACCTCCAACTTGTTGGGGGTTAAGATTTTTTTTTTTTTTTTTGAAACTTTTCGCCACGCTTTTCACGAAATGTGATCTTTCCTCTCGAGATTTTGTAACAGTTTTGTGAACTGTTGTATTTTATTGCCTTGCAACGGTTGGTGTAACTATTTTCTATTTTCTTAATTTCCTTTGTAACGGTTCCAGGGACTGTTGCTGTTTCTCACGGACCTTTCACCATGGTTTTGCTGCACTTTTGTGGCCCTTTCTGGAACTTTCGAGATGCTTTTCCGGAGGTTTTCCCCCGGGGTATTCAAGCACCTTGAGATTTAGGTAACTTGACAACCTTGTGATCATGACAAGAGTGATTTTGACGTTTTACAAACTCGAACACGTAGACACTACGTTATTTAAGAAGCAAATTTTTCCAGCTTTGGACTCGAATATACCGCGGATCGAACATCCTGGTAGCAATCTTAGCGAACTTTCCGATGAGTCAGTCTTGGTGGCCTCTGACTATGAAGCCGGACTGCAGCAGTTGCGATCAACTGGATTGCAATAACTTTGGCTAACTGGAATGCGGCGGTGCGCGATCACTGGACTGCGGTGGATATGTAATCAAAAGCTGGACCCAACCATGTTGTGGATCGAATATCCAAAGACCAATTTTGACGATGTTTTTACGCCATCTTTTACCGTGGACCGAACGTCCTAGGGGTGATTTCATCGTCTTTGTAGTGATGTAGCTTTTGTAGTTTCCGAAGGTAATAGTTTTAGCGAGATCTCGAAAACGAACGGGATTGCAGCCAGATTGCGATCAACTTGATTTGCAATGATTCTGCGATTACATGGTCACCGGACCGCAACAATTGCGATCGACTCGATCTGCAGCAGATTACGCTCAATCGGGATCTGCAGCGAGTGATTTTTTCAAAACGCTCAGACTGCTTTTTCACGGACACGATTTTGAAGCATTTTCTACAACTTTTCTCAATGGGAAAACACGATTTCTTTTCTCGTATCTCCCCTTAGTCGGTGCCAATGTTTGTACCCAAAATTACTTTTGGGCACGAAACACGATGAATGGATAGTTTTGGTGAGTATTTTGGGTTAGGGGTTGATTTGAAGAACCAAATGAAAGACAGAGGTTTAACGTGGTTCGGCATAGGTTGCCTACGTCCCGGCGAATCCCCTTGGGGAGTGATTTTGTATTGATAGCAAATTACATTGTATATTTTTCCCCTATTGGCTACCTCCCCTTTCTTCATTTCTGCTCTCCCCTATTTATACAGTTTCATATCTAAATATAAACATAAATTACATTAACTGCTCATTCATGCCTTCATCTTAAATTCTGCATGAAACCGTTGGAATTAATACTGCATGCCTCCATGTTAAATTCGCATGAAACCGCTGGAATTAATACTGAATGCCTCCATGTTAAATTCGCATGAAACCGCTGGAATTAATTTTGCATGAAACCTCCATGCATGGTTCCTGGCATTAATCTGCCATGCATAACTACTTGTATTGATTTGCGTGCCTCCCGTGTATTTTATACACGGTACAAACATAGTAGTTCGGGATGATTGAACTTCATGGTACACATACCAGGTATGCATACCATCATTTAAAATCAAAATCCAGGGATTTTTGTACGCATACCATTTTGCATACTGCTCCAGGTCACGAAAATTCGTTTGCAAACCGGTATGCATACTGGCATGTAGACGTCGATGTTCGGTAAACTTGTTTTGGCCGTAACTTCTTCGTCCGAACTCGGAATGACCTTATTATTTTTTTATTATCTTCCTCTTTGAATTATCTTCAAATTGGAGATGAGAATTATTGAATTTGGATGAGTTAAGATTGGTCATTGTCCTGTCTCTTATTTTTGAGTGTTTTTCTCCGTTTCGTCGCACTTGTTCTACTTCTCTTGGACTTGGGCACTTGGATTATTGGAATAATCCTCTTTTAAGCTCATTTGTAGCTTTTACAAGGATGATATTGGTGAATCACAAAGAAGGAAGTTCAATAATGGGCAGTAGTACGCATTGTTATGGAATTCTTGAATGTTCACAATCATTTTATTCTTGGTATAAATCCGGGCGAAAAAGATTGATTCTACCCTCTAAGGACAAATCATCTTATATGTGCATTACGAGTTTGTCTTGATGTCTAGGAAACTTCTTATGAGAATTTATTCTTGTTTTTGAGAAGGATTACTAGAGTTTGGAATAGTAATTATTGTGAGTACACATATCTATCTCCAACGATTTTTCATCTTGCAATGTTTTTAGATTTATTTATTTAAATTCTAAAGTTGATTTGGAAGATGATTTTGCAATATTAATCTTTATGGTTTCATATATTGCAACTTCTTATGGGATATGTGTGTTTGCGTCCGTGAACTATGATTGTCCCATATATGTCAAAAGTTAAGTATTTCACATGTTATTATGCAAATATTGATAAAAGAATGAATGAACTTTTGACAACAAAAGTTAAGCCTATTATGTCATTATGCAAATATTGATGGAAGATAGGATGAACTTTTTTTTACAAAGATTACGTCTATTATATGTCTCTATGCAAATAGTGATGAAAGATAGAATAAATCTTTGAATATTTTGCAGTATTGGTCTTTCCCTGATCCACATCTTTGTGTATATACTGTGCGGCTCCGTAAGTTCTCTTATGTGAGCATTTCCGATTAAATTAATCATGGATGCTCTTATGGTTAATTTAATTGAGTATTTTGGATACAAATTCATGTTTCATGTGATTTTTAATGTCCAGAGAAATCCTTCTTTTCTTGTGAAAGTAAGGTCGCTCTTGTTGTTCTTTGGGGAATGACATTTTATGGGGGAGAGTTCTTAATTGAACTTGTGCTTAATTGCCAAATCTTTGTGGGGAGTGTGGTTGTGGAATATTATAGGGGTTATCTTGTATCTTTATAAACTCCTTGATGAATGCATTTAGCTTCAGCTATATGATGGCATCTAAACAAGTTTATATGTTGTTCTCTTTTGGTCATGAAGTATCTCTATGAAAATTTCATGAGGATCCCACTAGTTTTCGTACCTTTGCCAATTTATATTGACAAAAAGGGGGAGAATTAATGTGTAGTTCACACTACAAATATATATGGTTTACGGATCATTATGTAAGGGGGAGTGTGAAAAAGTGGGGGTCTAACAACCTCACCCAATATTTCGCTTAGCAATCTGTAGTTGTAGGAAATCTAATATGTAGTTGCAGGAAATCCTACACTACACCCCTCACAAGAATCTATACAATCAAATCATTTTTAAGATGAGCAATTGTAATTTATATTTATTAAATTCTTAAAATGCTTCCAAGATGAAATGGAAATCAGTTAAAGAATTACAATCACTCCAAACTTTCTCTCTCTTAATGACTTGCCCAACACTCGAAAAAGATCTCTCCTCCAACAGACTTGTTCAACTCTTTATATAGGGGTAGTACATAGTGGATGACAGCTAAGCTGTCCTTTATTTCGGGAATGACTTGCGAACTATCGCAAGTGTACAAATATATAATCTCGCCGCTCTCCTAGATCTCGCTAGGTCTTCACATCTTTCTCGTGTTTTGGTTGTCGTCATTCATTGCGTCATTTATATTACTTATCTGCGATACCTTCACAATACTGTCGTTTATTGATCTCGCGAGGTATTGTAGTCGCGATATTCTGATCCTACATCTTGCCTCTTCTCATGTCTTTTCTGCGAAGAAGAGAATGTCATGAGAACTAGTATTTTTGAAATGCCGCAACTGTTCATCTTTATCTGTTTATTGATATGACCTCGTACTTTTATACAGAATTTATTACACGTGTTTCTTCTTCCACTCTTTTCTTGATACGTCTCTTTCAACCGTTTATTCTTGACCATTCACGTCTCTTCTCGCATTAAATGCATTTATCTTCTCGAGAACTCTTCTCTATATATAGTTTTCTCACCCTCCTCTTCTTCTTTTTTACTTTCTCTCTGCAATTTTTCTTCAACTCTCCTCCTCCGCAATTTACGTTTCTGCTACTATAAATCTTCCTTTTCTTCTTTCTCTTGATCTTCAATTCTCTATTCATTACCATATCCTAAGAATGGCTCCACCTGGTCGTAGATATGAAATCCTTTTTGGTGATACTCAAAAGAATTTACAAGAGAAGGGTTTCACCTTAACCACCATTCCCAATCAAGAATCTTCATCTATTCTGTCTGCAAAATTGTTTACTGATCATCATTGTGATGATCATAAAATCATAATTTCGCTAGGTCAGCTCCTCGCAGGTCTTCCCATTCCTCTCTACAATCCCGACTTGCCCTTGTTCTATGAAATTCTTTCTCATGAGAAGTTTTCGCGAGCTATCTTTCAATTAAGTGGGGATTGCATCCGTTTAATGCTTGAATTCGCCAATCGCGCTATTTGGTAAGGATCTCTATATCCCGATGAAGTCAGAGATCCTAAATTCGCAAACTTGGAGATAGTTCTTGAAAAGTATTAGTAGAAAACTTTTTGAAAATTATGAAGTGATAAATATGAAGAATGATAGGTCTCATTTGGGGTGCACGGTTGAAAAGAAAAGAGAACATTCCCAACGACAAGATACTCATGCAAGATATCGATTGGCACTCCGGCAAGAACAATGTTCCTCGCCATTCCAAAGACGACAAGTGGTGTGTCTTTCCGCTATTTTTGAACGGACCTTACATTTCAGGTTCCAATGTACTCCTGCGAACCTCGGAAACTATCATCCCTGGGTATTTAATTGGCCCGGGAAAGCAAAAGAGGTGTATTTCCTAACCTTCACTTACTTTGCAATCTTCATTTCCTCTTATATCTAATATTGCGAACTTTTTAGATTACCAAATTGAGAAAAAGTTACGAAAGGAATCCAAAGGAGAGTACCCTGGCGATACTCCGTTCAATCACAGATGAAGTAAGAAACATTTTCTTTTGCTATTTTTAACAATATTGTTGCCTCTGTTTCTTATCTTCATTCATATGTGAAGATTGGTGTTGAAGTTACCGGAGAAGAAACTTCTGAAGCTGCGAAGGCCAAAGGAAAGGGTAAAGGTTCTCTTCGCAAGGGGAAAACCACTGCCCCACCTTCTAAAAAACGGAAGATTCACTTTTCTTCTCGCTCAAGTCCTCTATCCAGCGAGAGTTCTGATGAGGATGATGATGAAGTTGATATCCCTTTTGCGAAGGAGGATCATCTAACTGAATCCCCTATGGCATTACTGTCTGATATCTTCTCAGATTCCATGCAAGGAATTGGAGATAATCGCCTTTCTAGTACATGCGAAGCTCTCGCAAATATCTGTGATGCTTCCTTGCTAGAGGGTAACGATTCTTTCAAGGGGGTTTCCAGATCGGTGACTCCCGACTTCTTAAATGCACTTGGTACCTTGGTACGCCCGTATTTATTTATTTATTTCTTCATAATTTTGATTTTAAATCATATCTTGATAATTTCTTTATCTTTATTTGTAGTCTGGGAGAGCTTCCTTTGTTGTTGCCTCAGATCTTGAGAAAAGACGCAACACTCTTGAAAAGAAATATCTTCAGCTTCGCAAGAAGGATGAAGGGTTAGAAAGTGAAGCTGCGGTTCTTTGCGAAAGGGTTCAACAACTGGAAGATGAATCTTCCACACATAAGAATAAAATATCTAGCCTTCAAAGTGCTAATCAACAACTCTATGGTACAAGATTCTTCTTTTTTTGTTGTTTTTATTCTGTCATTTATTTTTCTTTATCTGACATATCATTTTCGCAGACATTTATAATCTTTCTGATGAAGCCATCCTTCTTCACTCATTTCCCGAGCCTCTAGATAGTGATGCTCTTCTTACTCGTCTCAACGAATCTTTAAACAGTTCTTTGAATAACAATATTAGATCTCTTCAACTAAACGAACTTCAAACCAAATTTCACCTCTTAGAAATTGATCATAGATCTAGTTTAGGTTTAGCCAACCGATTTAAACGTCTATACCTTAATTCCCACGAGAAAACTAATATTTTAAGGAAGAAAATTAGTAACCTTATAGATGACAAAGATCGCATTACTAATCAAGGTGCCCAAGCATTAGCGAGATTTCAAAAACTCTTCTTGAAGTCCAAGTTGAACAGGATGAATATCTTCGCCAAAATTCCATACTTAACGAGAGAGAGAATCAAATTCGTTCTCTTCTTCTCATAAATAGTGACGATGAATTCGCTACAGGTTGAAAGTTCTAGATAATGCGAGAAATAACTTAGGTGTTAACGTTAGCCTTCACGCTGAGCATACTGCCTTGATTAAAGATATGATTTTTGAGAGAGAAGGTGGTTAACTGTTCTTCTTTACTATACCGCTTCTTTTTTGTGAAATTGCTATTAAGTTACTAATTCATTGTCATATGTTCGCAGAAGTTGAGAAGAGGTTTCCGGCAAGAATTAAAGAACTTGAATCTGAGAAAGCACAACTTGCAAAGGACTTCTCTCTTCGCAATGACAAGTATTCCAAGTTGAAGAAGCAACTAAAAACTTCTGTAGAGAATTCCCATAATGATGCTGTCCGCTTTCGCAATCAAACTATTAGGACAATCTGCGACAACCACAATATTCCTCTTTCATCATATCCTTGTCTTCTTGATGAGATTCCTGAAAATATGCCTTCCTTGGATGTCTCTGATAGTGATGCTAGCGAAGAAGAGGAGTAGATGAAGAGTCCGGTGAAAAGAAGAATGAACTAAGAAATAGCTCCATTTTCTTCTTTCTTTTCTTGTAATATCTCGTACATTTATCCTTTTAGTCTTCCATTTTTGTAACTTCTTACCTGTAAATCTCTTGGATCTTCAAATACAAGTTCTACTTTGTTGTCTTTTTCCGCACATTTTAAAAGAACAATTCTTTCTTGCAATACAGTTAATCAATATTATGAGTGCATAAATCTATCATATGAAAATAAATAACAAGTTTATATCCTATTCATTCCCATATTTGCCTATGTTATTTGTTTCCAAATGAGAGATTTTAGTCGAGAACCTTTAAGTAATAATATGCCTCAGTTTCATAACTGTTGCTGCTTAGTCTTCGCAAGCAAATTTTTCCTGATTGTCTCCATGTGTACACTCGCAAACTTATTTGTTTGCAGATAATCATTTTCGCAAGATTATTTTCTTACTTATTTTCTTGTGTGGTCTTATTTTGCCTTCCTAGTTAAAGGTCTTATTGCGCCACCCCTCATTATTGCGACAAAATCAGAGGACGTCTTTACATTTTCATGTAATGAACCATCGATCTTGCCTTATCATGTCTTTAGTATTGTTGCCTCTGCAGGATAATTTTATAGCGACAATATGATAGGCCTAATTTTTTCTTGCAAAAATAAAGCCCCATGACATTGCCGTCTTGCGACGAAATCGCAGGACGTCTTTACACTTTCATGTAAAGACCCATTGATCTTGTCTTATCCTCGTTAGTATTATTGCCTCTTCAGATCATCGCACAAATATGACAAGCCTCAATTTTCTTGCGAAAATTGAGCCCCATGACATTTGCGTCTTAAGACACTTATCGGCTCCCTAATGGAGGGTGCCGCCCTTATCATCTCCCCTCGGTTGCCCCTTCAAGGAGGCGTACATCGGCCATACAAGACTAGCTCCTCCCATCCGGTCTTAACAACAACAGCTTGTTTTTGCAGCCTCTTATCCCTTATACCTATAGGGCTTATGGTTACGAGACTGCACCCTAAGTGGAGTTTTCTTGGCCGGAAAAAAGCATGTGCCAAGACTTGCCAAGAATAGCCGAGACACTTCAAATGCCCTGTGCACTCTTGGCTCAACCAAGTGTACCTCGGCGCCTTGGTCATACACTGACTCCTTGGAAGAGACCCTCAGTCGTCCAACCAGGGTATAACCTTATATAGTTGGAAATCCAAGGTATCTCTCCCGGATGGGCTTTATTGACCCCAAATCTCCATGACTCGAGTTCCGTGGGAGGTGTAACCTTTTCCCGAGCCATGTCAAGAGATACCCCTTATATGACGCACTTTAGGTCTTACATTAGCCTCTTGCGAAATATCATTCGCGAACTAGGGTGTACGCCATAAAGGTTCGTCCCATTCGTATATATCATTGATTTTTGATTATTTCTTCTCATTATCTTTGCGAAATTATCGCATAGTCTTGCTTTGTTTGTTGTGATCTCGTTGTAATAACTAGATTTTCATATATTTTGTCTCGCGAGACTTTCGCGTACTCCTTCTTCGATCGTCATATTCTTTGTACTTTCGACATGTCTTTTTCACTCAAAACAATTTTTTTTAACACAAATCTAAAATCAATTATTCATTTCTTACACTTCTTACTTCTGTTGCTCTCTGCTTCTTCATTTAAATTTCCTGATATTTCCTTCCCTTTTGCGAAACCATCGCAATTTCCAACTGTCTTCAGGCATTGGTTTCGCAATGTATCTTCATCTCTCACTTCTATTGCGTCCACCATCAGTCTTTCCCTTCTTTGTTCTTCTTTGATGTTACGCTTCGATTCTTCTTTTGAGCAGCCCTTTTCTCGCAAGATTCCACATCAAATTCATAGCACTTTTGTCCCTCACCCAATCTCCTTTTATAACTCCAACACCACCGGGATGAGGAAATTTGATGCACCGGTGGTAAGTCGATGCTACACCCAAGATCTCATGTAACCAAGGTCGCCCAATTAATACATTATAGGGGACTCCACATCAACTACGCAAAACAAAATTTCGGTTGATAATCCTTTCAAAGTGGTATTCGCATATGAGCTTCTCCTTTAGGTTTATTGGCGGTACCATTAAAACCATAAATCTTATAAGTTGAAGGTATCGGATCTTCGTCTTTCCCTCCCATAGTCTTGTAAGTATGGTAAAAAAGGATGTTCACAGAGCTTCGGTATCAATTAATATTCTATTGATTGCCCATGAATTTTCTCGCCTCATCATCTTCATCATCAACGGGTTTTGGGTTAATCTCCAATCTTACCACTAATGGGTCATGCATCTCGCCACCCTCAGGTACCTCTTCTGCGGTAAAAGAAATAATCTGCGTTTGCCATTCTTTTAGTGGCGATGTCTTCGCGAAAACCCTACTGAGAACACTATCATGAAAATCCTACTGAGAAAACCCTCTATTGTCATTACTTCCTGCGTTTGTTCATTACTTCTCTATTGTCAGCATCTCTTGCGAAAACCCTACTGAGAACACTATCATGAAAATCTTCAATTGTCTGTACGAATGTACGATAGAGTTGCGAGAACAAGTTTTTGGCCTTCGCTCCAACTTCTACTACAAATGTTTCTTTCCCTTTTGTTGTGTTTACTCGTGGATTTCTAGTGGTGGTGGTAATGGTTGAGTCTTTTCTTCACATTTTAAGAAATGATTTAGCTTCCCTTGGTCTATCATTAAAGAGGATGATTCTTTTATGTTTCTCGCAATCATTTGTTAGGTGTCCATGAAAATGGTGATAGAATGAATTCATGACTTCTATCACCCTGAGGTGGTTCATTCCCCATGTTCCATGGTGCGGGTATATTTTCCATCGATTATAGCTTCCCATATCTTCTCCACACTAGCATTCAAAGTGGGGGCATCTTGATTTCCTCCCATACTACCCTATGACCTCGCTGACCTCTATGATAATTCTCGCCTCGACCTCCGTAAGTTTCTTTGCGGCTGATCAAGTCTTTGAATTTTGTTATTTCCGCCACGGTTATAGAAGTTTCTCTCGCTTTCAAATTCTTCCTGATCACGACTTCCCATGGCTACTAACTTTTGTTGACCATCATCCGTTACCATTTCTTGTTGACCCTGCGAGGTGCTCGCCACTGTGTTTATCAATTAGGTAACAAACTTGCATTCGCAGCTCTTGAACTTGCATTCGCAACAGGGTATGATTCCATCTCATTTTGCTTTTCCTCTAGAGCAATGTACTCCTCCTGAAGTTCTCGCAACTCAGTCATTGTGATTGTATTCTTAATTCTAAAAACCTGAATGTATAACATATTGGTTGCGAACATAGCATTAATGAATGATAAAATGAGATATCTCTCATCCACACGTCCAGCCATATCGCTACACATTGTCTTCCACCTCACGGTCAGATGTTTCAAACTTTCGCCAACCCTTTGTTTTAACCCAAATACATCTTCAATACCCGGTCGCGAGGAATTATTACTTATGTACGTCCCTAAAAATATAGCTTGTAAATGGTTGAATGATGTGATTGTGTTTCTTGGTAAACCTTCAAACCACTTCAACGCTTCTCTGTCAAACTTGACACAAAATACTTGCACAATATAGCATCATGATTCTCCCATTGTAACATACATCTCACATAAGCTTTGATGTGTTGTATTGACAAGTTGTTCCATCAAAAATGATGGTTAACGGAGTAAATTACACTTTGGGGGTATTCCTCCTAGTTGTACTTCTTGTGTAAATAGAGTTTTCAGCTTCCTCGATGGCCTCATCCAATTGTCTCTTTCCTCCTCCTTTTCTGTTCACATTCCTCTCATTCTCGCTAATTCTCTAAAGATTTGTTCATTTACATCGAATTTGAATCCTTTGGTCTTTTTTAGTTCCGCCTCTCTTCTCCCGTTCATGTCTACTTTGACTTTATTGTTCATCATTCGTTTCGTCTTTTCTGCGATCTTCTCCTTCATTTCTTTCACGAATTCGCACACCGTTATATCTATCAATTTCTCTTTTTTGTTGCCTATCGGTTCTCCTTTGTACTCTTTCATATTCTTCATTGATATTACCATTGTTGTGATTTTGTTCTCGCCTTCTTTCTCGATTATCATGGTTATTCTGGCGAATTTCTTCTTCCAATTCTGTTCTTCCATTTCTGTTCTTAATCTTTCCCTCTCGCAGCTAGACGTGCTTGTTCAAGATAGTGTCTTTCAATTTCATCTCAATCTCTTTTTGATTCCTCTGTGCTTCTCTCCCATGCAATATTCTTCTTCCTTCTTCCTGATTTTCTTCATCAACTAGATTATTCTGCCCCTGACGCTGCCTATTTCCTTGATTTCCATCATTTTGCCAATTTTGAAGAGTCTCGGGACGTGTGATATAACGATCTTCCATTATTTCTCTTCTCTCGCAATGTTCTATGCCTGGATTTTGCGCTTCTTCTTGATTTTCTTCATCAGCATTTTCTGTAGGTAGAATTCTCATTCTTTCCTCTAACCTGATCTTTAGCTTGACCTTGTAGTGCTTCGACCCTGTTTTGTAATCTCATGTTTTCCATCCTCAACTCATGATTTTATCTTGTCAAATTTGCACGTTCCTCTGCCTCTAATCGTCTTTCTTCATGTATTGTTTGTCTCAACACCTCTAATTTTGCGATCTCTTCATTTCCATGAATCATTTCTCCAATCCCTTCTCGGCCTCTCTCCTCTTGTCCATTGTTTACCAATTTTTGTTCTTCTCCCCTTTCGTCCACAGAGTCTGATCTCCAAGTATGCACGCTTACTCTATCATAATCCAAAGTTCTATTCGCTACTGGTTGAATTGGTGATTGAATTTGATTTTCTTTATTATTTCTTGTGTTCATTCTTGAGGATTCCCCATTTCATTTCTCCTTTCTCCAGCAAGTCTCCTACTCCTTCTAACGGTTGTTGGTTGTTCGATGCATATCTTCTTCTAGCCATTTCTCAATTTTAGTAAGTTGTTGAAAATTATATGAAATTCCTTTAATATTACTCCAAATTTTTTCAAATCACGGTGTCAATCTTCACTCAGTCCCTGTTTCTAGCGCCAATATGTAGTTGCAGGAAATCTTACACTACACCCCTCACAAGAATCTATACAATCAAATTATTTTTAAGATGAGCAATTTTAATTTATATTGATTAAATTCTTAAAATGCTTACAAGATGAAATGGAAATCAGTTAAAGAATTACAATCACTCCAAACCTTCTCTCTCTTAATGACTTGCCCAACACTCGAAAAAGATCTCTCCTCCAACAGACTTGTTCAACTTTTTTTATAGGGTAGTACATAGTGTATGACATTCTAAAGCCGACCTTTATTTTCGGGAATGACTTGCGAACTATCGCAAGTGTACAAATATATAATCTCGCCGCTCTCCTAGATATCGCTAGGTCTTCACATCTTTCTCGTGTTTTGGTATGCCGTCATTCATTGCGTCATTTATATTACTTATCTGCGATACCTTTAATCTTTGTTGTTTATTGATCTCGCGAGGTATTGTAGTCGCGATATTCTGATCCTACACAATCTGTATGGACTAACTCCAATATACTTTCAAGAGAATCAACTAGACAGTTAGACTCAATCTTAAAAAAAGTATATCAAAGAGTTGTATCTCAATCTATCAATTCAATCCGCGATCAAACTAATAAGAATTTGCGAGCCTGATTGAATATATGAGAAATAACTTGAACGGTACCAAAGACGAATGTTCGAGGATCAATCAATTTCAATCAACAACCAAAGGTTGGATTTACCAATTGATGGATTCAGCGCACAACCTGTGATATTTCAATTATATAACAAAATATAATGCGGAAAAGAAATAACACAGATACCAGAATTTTGTTAACGAGGAAAACCGCAAATGCAGAAAAACCCCGGGACCTAGTCCAGATTTGAACACCACACTGTATTAAGCCGCTACAGACACTAGCCTACTACAAAGCTAACTTTGGTCTGGAATGTAGTTGAACCCTAATCAATCTCACACTGAATCAAGGTACAATCGCGTTCCTTGAGTCTCTGATTGTAGGAGCAGAATATTGCGACATCAATACTTCACGAGATTAATAAACGACTACATTGCGAAGGCATCGCAGGAAAGAAATATAAATGACGCAATAGATGACGAAAGCCAGAACGTGAGAAAAGTGTGAAGACTTGGCGAGATTTAGGAGTGTCGCAAGGAAAAATGTTTATAACACTCGCGACACTTCGCGAGTTATTCCCGAAATAAAGGACAGCTTAGTTGTCATCCATCGTGTATTACCCTATATAAAGGGTTGAGTCGGTCTCATTGTAGGAGAGTTCTTTTTGAATTGTTAAGCAAGTCATAAGGAGAGAGAAAATTTAGAGTGATTGTAATTTCTTTAGCCCTGCTCTATCTATCCTTGTAAACATTTCAAGAAGATTATCAATAAAAATATATAATTATTCATCTTCAAATGGGTTAATTGAGCAAATTCTTGTGAGGGGTGTATTGTGGGATATCCTGCAATTACATATGCGCTAGAAACATGGATCAACCTTGTGAATTGAAAGAATCAGGAGTAACAAGAAAGAAATTTTGGATAATTCTCAACAATTTACTAAAATTTAGAAATGGCTAGAAGAAGGAATGCATTAGAACAACCAACGATTGTAAGGAGAAGTGGGAGATTAGCTGGAGAAAGGAGAAATGAAGTAGGTGAACCATCAAGGATAAATGCAAGAGATAGAGAAGAAGGTCAAATTCAACCACCAATTCAACCACCAATTCAACCAGCACTAAATAGAGTAATAGATTATGATAGAGTGAGCGTGCATACATGGAGATCAGATTCTATGGAAGAAAGAGAAGAAGTGCAATAACTGATGAATAATGGGCAAGAGGAGAGAAATCAAGAAGAAATGGGAGAAACAGCTCATAGAAATGAAGGAATTGTAGCGTTAGAAACGTTGAGACAAACAATACATGAAGAAAGGCGTTTAGAAGCAGAAGAACGCGCAAATTTAACAAGGCAAAACCACGAATTAAGAATGGAAAATAGGAGGCTGCAAAATAGAAGATCGAGAAGTAATAACATATCAAGAATCTTCGCAGAAACACTACCTGTAGAAAACGTTAATGAAGAAAATTTGGAAAGAGAGCTAAGTTTTGGTGAAGGAGGTCGCGAAGGAAGAGAAGTAGTAGAAGATCTTTATATTCCGCGTCCTGAAGATCTACAAAATGGTCAAAATGACGGAAATCAAGAAAATAGGCAGCGTCAAGGGCAGAATGATCCAATTAATGAAGAAAATCAGGGAGAAGGAAGAAGGATATTGCTTGGGAGAGAAACACGAAGGAAACAAAAGGAAATTGAAGATGACATTGAAAAACATTATATTGAACAAGCGCGTTTAGCTCGCGAGAGGGAAAGATTGAGAGCAGAAATGGAAGAACAAGAATTGGAGGAAGCAATTCTAAGAGAACAATCATGACAATCGAGAAGGAAGGCGCGAGCAAAATCGCAACAATGGAAATATTAATGAAGAGTATGAAAGAATACAAAGGAGAGTTGATAGACAACCAAGAATAGAAAACGATAGATACAATGGTGTGCACATTCGCGAACGAGATGAAGGAGAAAGTCGCAGAGAAAGAAGAGAAGAGAATGTTGAACAAGAAAATCAAGATAGGCGTGAACGCGAAGGAGAGAAACGGAGCTAAAAAGACCAATGAATCAGAACACCGATGTAAATGAACAAATTTTAAGAGAGTTGGCGAGATATGAGAGGAATGTTGAACAATAGAGGAGGTGGAGGAAGAAGACAATTGGATGAGGCAATCGAAGAAGCCGCAAAAACCCCTTTACTCTAGAAGTGCAATTAGGTGGGATACCCCCAAAGTGCAATTTACACCGCATTAACCAGCATTTTTGATGGAAAAACTTGTGCAATACAACATATCAAAGCGTATGTAAGATGTATGTTACAAATGGGAAAATCATGACGCTCTATTGTGCAAATATTTCGCATCAAGTTTAACAGGAAGCTAATCAAGTGGTTTGAAGGTTTACCAAGAAACACCATCACGTCATTCAACCATCTACAAGCTATATTTTTAGGGGCCTACATAAGTAACAACTCCTCGCGACCAGGAATTGAAGATGTATTTGGGCTAAAACAAAGGGTTGGCGAAAGTTTAAGACACCTAACTGTGAGATGGAAGACGATGTGTAGCGAGATGGCTGGAAAAGTAGATGAAAGATATCTCATTTTATCATTTATAAACGCTATGTTCGCAACCAATCTGCTATATATTCAAATTTTTAGAGTCAAGAACACAATCAACATGACGGAGCTGCGAGAATTGCAAGAGGAGTATATTGCCTTGGAAGAAAGGCAAAATGAGGTGGAGTCGTACCCGGTTGCGAATACAAGTTCAAATACTGCGAATGCAAGCTTGTTACCCAGGTTAATACACACAGTGGCGAGTACCTCGCAAGGGCAACAAGAGAGAGGGATAAATGATGGACAGCCAAAGTTAGTAGCCATGGGAAGCCGAGATCAAGAAGAGTTTGAAAGAGAAAGAAATTATTACAACCGTGGTGGCAATAACAAAATTCAGAGACTTGATCACTCGCAAGAAACCTATGGAAGTCAAAAACAGAATTATCATGGAGGGCAGCGACGTCATAGAGTAGTATGGGAAGAAATTAAGATGCCACCACTGAATACTAGTGTGGAAAAAATCTGGGAAGCTATACTCCTAATGGAAAACATACCTGCACCATGGAACATGGGGAATGAACCACCACCAAGTGATAGAAGTCATGAATTGCTCTTACCACCGTTTTCATGGACATCGACAAATGACTGAGAAACATAAAAAGAATCATCCTTAGAATGATTGATCAAGGGAAGCTGAATCACTTTCTAAAAAGTGAAGAGAAAATTCAACAATTGCCGCCACCACCATCAAAGGGGAAAGAACGTTCATAATAGAAGTTGGATCGAAAGCTAAAATTTTGTTTTGAATGGTGCAGAGGCAGAGAATAGCAGGAGCAAAAAATGTAAGAAATGAGTAATCATCAAAGCGAGTAGCAAAAGCTTGTTAAGGGTAAGAGGAAGAAAAAATAATTGAAAAGGAAATATGCGAGGATATCGCCATCAAAAATGTATGACAATTTGATTGAAGAATTGAAAAACAAAAATGATTAAACAATGTAAGATTGCGCGATATCTTCGCAAACAAAATGAATGATTGAATGAATTAACAAAAATGAAAGAGTGAGTGAATGGGACGAACCTTTATGGCGTACACCCTAGTTCGCGAATGATCTTTCGCAAGAGGCAAATGTAAGACCTAAAGTGCGTCATATAAGGGGGTATCTCTTGACATGGCTCGGGGGAAAGGTTACACCGCTCCCGGGAACCCGAATCATGGAAATTTGGGGCCCATGAAAGCCTATCCGGGGAGATACCTTGGATTTCCAACTATATATATAAGGTTATACCTGGTTGGACGCCCGAGGGTCTCTTCCAAGGAGTCAGTGTATGCTCAAGGCGCCGGGTACACGGTTGAGCCAAGAGTGCCTGGGGCATTTGAAGTGTCTCGGCCATTCTTGGCAAGTCTTGGTATATGCTGCACTCGGCCCAAAGAAAACTCCACTTACGGTGCAGTCCCGTAACCATAAACCATATAGGTATAAGGGATAAGAGGCCAGAAAACAACCGGTTGTTGTTAAGACCGGATGGGAGGAGCTAGTCTTGTATGGCCGATGTACGCCTCCTTGAAGGGGCAACCAGGGAGAAGATAAGGCGGCACCCTCCATTAGGGAGTCGATAAGTGTCAAAAAGACGCAAATGTCATGAGACTTTATTTTCGCAAGGAAATTTAGGCTTGTCATATTTGTGCAATGATCTGTAGAGGCAATAGTACCGACGCAAGGATAAGGCGAGATCAATGGGTTTTGCATGAAAATGCAAAAACGTCCTGCGATTTCGTCGCAAAGATGGCAATATCATGGGATTTTACACTCGCAAGAGTATTTAAGCCTGTCATATTGTCGCAAATAAAATATCCTGCAGAGGCAAAAATACTTAACAAATGATAAGACAAGGTCAATGGGTTATTACATGAAAATGTAATGACGCCTGCGATTTTGTCGCAACGAGGGGTGGCGAAATAAGACCTTTAATTAGGAAGGCAAAATAAGACCACACAGGAATGATAAGACAAGATCAATGGGTTTCTTCATTTGTAAAGACATCCTGCGATCTTGTCGCAATAATGAACTTCAACATAACTAAAGATACGTACATATATACAATTGAGGAAGCGAGTAAGCTTGCGAAAATGATTTTGTTCCATCATAGAGTTACAAATAATAAAGGATGAAGTCGAAATTTCATTACTCGATATAATTGGTCAAATCACTCATTTGAAAATGAATAACGAGAGGCAAGTATGGGAATGAATAGGATAAAATCTTGTTATTCATTTCCACATGATGGATTTATGTATTCGTAGGATCATTATATCGCAACGTACAAAGCTCGCGAAGATACGCAAAGATAATAAACGACAGCACTGCGAGGGACTCGCAGGGAACTAAGATGAATGACGCATTGGATGACGGCAAGAAGATATGAAGTCTGACGAAGGTTAAGAAGTGTCGCGAGTATGAATACTTGTACATTCGCGACACTTCGCGAGACACTCCCGAAATAAAGGAATGACCTATTTGTCATTCACTATGTATTTACCCTATATAAAGGGATGAGTAAGTCTGTTGTGAGAGAGGTTTTTTGAATTGAAAAATAAGTCATTAGGAGAGAGAAACTTGGAGAGTGTTTGTTATTTCTTAAGTATAATTCTGTTTTCCTGTGTAAACTTGAAGAAGATAATTAATAAACATTCTTAGTTATTCGTCTTTCAATGGATTAGTTAAGTGAATTATAGTGAGGGGTGTATTGTAGGATTTCCTGCAACTACATATTGGCGCTAGAAACAGGCTTTGAACAGCATTATAAGAAGAGATTGGCGTAGAGATTTGGAAAAATTTGAATTAACAAGAAAGAAATTTGAGATAATTTTCAAAAAATTTACTAAAAGAGAAATGGCTAGAAGAATAAATGTACTTGAACAACCGGTGAGAAGAAGTGGAAGACTTCTTTGGAGAAAGGAGAAATGAAAGAGGAGAATCGTCAAGGATGAAAATGAGGAATGATGAAGAGAATCATGTCCAAGCTTTAATTCCACCGATAGCAAATGAAACTGTGGATTACAATAGAGTAAGTGTGCACACTTGGAGGACGGATTCTGAGGATGAAAGGGAAGAAGAGCAACAATTGGTAAACAATGGACAAGGAAAAGGAGATCAAATAATGAATGGGGAAATGAATCCAGGAAATGAAGAAATCACAAACATTGGAAACATTGAGACAAACGATACATGAAGAGAGGCGACTAGAGCGAGAGGAGCGAGCAAATTTGACAAGACAGAATCATGAATTAAGGATGGAGAATATGAGATTGCAAAGTAGAAGATCGAGAAGCACTGCGAGATCGAGTTCAAGATCAACTAGGGAAGAAAGAAGGAGAGTCTTACCAACAGAAAATGCCGAGGTAGAAAACCAACGAGAAACACAAAGTCCAAGTTCAGAACATCATGAAAGAAGAGAGGAAACAGAAGATCGTTATGTTCCACATCCCGAGAATTTCCAAGAGGAGCGGAACGAGGAAAATCAAGGAATTAGGCGATTTCAGGGGACGAATGATCCAGCCGCTGAAGGAAGAGTAATATTGCATGGAAGAGAAGCACTGAGAAGGCAAAAGGAGATTGAGGATGACATTGAGAGATATTATGTTGAACAAGCACGCTTAGCTCGCGAGAGGGAGAGAGCAAGAGCGGAAGTGGAGAATCAAGAATTGGAAGAAGCAATCCGGCAGAATAATCACGACAACCGAGAAAGGAGACGAGAACAAAATCGTGTCAATAGAAATATTAATGAAGAATACGAGAGGATACAGAGGGGAGATGATAGGCAGACCAGAAGAGAGAATAATAGGTATAATGGTGTGCGAATTGATGAAAGAGATGAAGGAGAAAGTCGCAGGGAAAGGAGAGAAGAAAATAACGAACAAGAAAGTCAAAGCAGGCATGAGCATAGGAGGAGAGAAGCGAGCTAAAAAGACCAGTGAGAACCAAGTTCTGAGGCAAATGAGCAAATCTTGAAAGAACTAGCAGAAATGAGAGAATTGTTGAATAGTAGAAAGGAAGGAGGAAGAAGACAATTGGATGAAGCCATCGCAGAAGCTGCGAAGAATCCTTTCACGCTAGAAGTACAAATGGGAGGAATACCTCCTAAGTGCAATCGCACTGCGTTAACCAACATTTTTGATGGAACAACTTTTGTGCGATACAACACATCAAGGCTTATATGAGATGTATGTTGCAATGGGAGAATCATGATGCCATATTGTGCAAATACTTTGCATCAAGCTTAGTGGGAGAAGCATTTGAAATGGGTTGAAGGATTACCCAGAAACACAATCTCGTCATTCAACCATTTACGAGCTACTTTCTTGGGAGCGTATATAAGTAACAATTCCTCGCGACCAGGAATTGAGGATTTATTTGGACTAAAACAAAGAGTTGGCGAGAGTTTAAGACATCTCCCGACAATGAGATGGAGGACAATGTGCGTGAAATGTTTGGAAGGGTAGAAGAAAGATATCTCATTTTATCATTTGTAAACGCTCACATTACATAAACTGATTTGTTATACATTGATTTTTAGAATTAAAAATACGATTACGATGGCTGAATTGCGAGAACTCCAGGAAGAATATATTGCCTTAGAAGAAAGACAAAATGAAATGGAATCTTATCCGGTTGCGAATACAAGTTCGAATCTGCGAATGCAAGTTTGTTCTGAAATTCTTAAACACGGTGGCGAGCACTTCGCAAGGGCAACCGGAAAAGAGAGTTGATTAAGGACAGCTAGAAAATAGTGGCTATGGGAAGCCGAGATCGGGAGGAGTTTGAGAGAGAAAGGAACTATTACAATCGCGGCAACAACAATAAAATTCGAGAGATTAGATCATATGCAAGAAACTTATGGAGGACGAAGGCAGAATAATCATGGAGAGCAGAGAAAGCGCAGAGTGGTATGGGAAGAGATCAAAATTCCACCACTAAATGCTAGTGTGGAAAAGATTTGGGAAGCTATACTTGTAATGGAAGATATACCAAGACCATGGAATGCACGAAAAGAGTGAACCACCACCGGGTGACAGGGAGTCATGAGTATTGTTCTTACCACCGCTTTCATGGGCATTTAACAAATGACTGCAGAAACATAAAGAGAATCATTCTCGAATGATTGATCGGGAAGTTGAATCATTTTCTAAAAGATGAAGAGAAAGGAAAGAAAGTACTAACAACATCACCAACAGAAACGCAAAGAACAGTTTCAAAAAGGGAAAAGAGGCATTTGTAATAGAAGTGGGAACAAAGGCCAAAAATCTATTTTGCAACTCTATCGTTCATTCATATCGTACAATTGAAGATTTTCACGATAATGTGCTCGAGAGAGTATATGCGAGGGATGTTAATGATAAAGAAGTAATGAATACGGCGAGAACGTCGCAATTGAAAAGTGGCGGTTGCAGACATTATTTCTTTCTCTGCAGATGAAGTACCCAAAGGAAGAGAAGTACATGATAGCGCATTGGTGGTAAAGTTGGACATTAATCCAAAACCAGTTGATGGAGAAGATGATGAAGCGAGAAAGCTATTGGGCGGTAATGTAATCCTAATCGATGATCTTTGGAAGTTCGGTGAATATTCTTTTCTACCACACCTATAAGACTATGGGAGGAGAGGATGAAAATTTGATTCCCCTCAACATATAAAATATACGGTTTTAACTAAGACGTGAACAAACCGAAAGGATAGGTTCACATGAGAATACCTTTACAAGGATTGTCAACTGATATTTTATTCTGTGTGGTGGACGTGGAATCTCCTTATAATGCATTGATTGGCGGCCGTGGTACTTGCGAAATCTTGGGAGTAAGCGTCAACATACCATCAATGTATAAAATTCCCCCATCCAAATGGTATTGGAATTATAAAAGGATATTGGGAGGAAGGACAAAAAGTGTTACGAGGTTGATGTAGAGAGCTGCGAAGAGAGAAATGCTAAAAGGAAAGGTTGGAAACAGAATGTGAAAGATGAACAGAGAAAAGAAAAGTTGATGGTGGATGTTATAGAGACAAGGAATGAAGAAACATCGCGAAATGTCGCAAGTGAATGGATGAAAGTAGGTGAATGTTATGATGGGAAGGAGTCCTTCAAGGATTGGGATGATGAAGAGGCAAAGAGTGCAATGAACAAAAAGACATAAAAAGTAAATAATCAACAAAAGATATGTCAAAGGCAAGATAAAGAAGAACTGATTCGCAAGCAAAAAAAAAAGTGTGCGAGGAATTCGCAAAACAAATGTCAAGAATCAATTAAATATGAATGATTGAATGATTGAATGATTGAAGCAATTAAATGATTGAATGAATGAATGGGACGAACCTTTATGGCGTACACCCTAGTTCGCGAATGAAATTTCGTAAGAGGCAAATGTAAGACCTAAAGTGCGTCATATAAGGGGGTATCTCTTAACATGGCTCAGGAAAAGGTTACACCGCCCCGGGGCTGGGTCATGTAGATTTGGGGCCCATGAAAGCCTATCCGGAAGAGGTACCTTGGATTCCCAACTATATATATAAGGTTATACCACGGTTGGGCGACCGAGGGTCTCTTCCAAGGAGTCGGCCGTATAATCAAGGCGGCCGAGGTACCGGTTGAGTCAAGAGTGCGGGGAGCATGGAACTTCCTTACCACTCTTGACAAGTCATGGCGCATCTTGCACTCGCCCGAAGAAAACTCCACTTAAGGTGCGGCCTTGTAACCATAAACCCTATAGGTATAAGGGATAAGAGGTGCGAAAACAACTGGTTGTTGTTAAGACCAGGATGGGAGGAGCTAGCCTTGTATGGCGATGTACGCCTCCTTGAAGGGGCAACCGAGGAGATGATAAGGGCGACACCCTCCATTAGGGAGAGTGTCAAAACAGACGCAAATGTCATGAGGCTCTGTTTTCGCAAGGAAACTTAGGCTTGTCATATTTGTGCAATGATCCTGAAGAGGCAACAATACTAACGCGAGGGTAGGCGAAATCAATGGGTGCATGCATGAAAGTGTGCGGACGTCCTGCCGATTTCGTCGCAAGACAGCAATGTCATGGGGCTTTATTTTCGCAAAGAAAGTTTAGGCTGTCATATTGTTGCAAACAAAATAACCCTGCGAGGCAAAAATACTTGGAAAATGATAAGGCAAGGTCAATGGGTTTTACATGCAAGTGTAAGACGTCCTGCGACCTTGTCGAGAAAAAAGGGTGGCGAAGCAAGACCTTTAACTAGGAAGGTCGCGCTTAGAAGACCACAACAAATGATAAGGCGAGATCAATAGGTTCCTTCATTTATGAAGATACCTTGCGATCTCGTCGCGATGATAAATTTCAAAATGATAAGTGCGAACTTCAGAAGTTTCATTCTTCAATAATAATTAAACAAAATCTTTCATATGAAGATCAATAACAGAGGCAGGTATGGGAATGAAAGAGATGAAATATTGTTATTCATCTTCCAATGAAAGAGTTATATATCTATAATGCTAGCCGGTTGTATTACAAGGAAGAGCTGTTAAATCGATACATGCCAAGAAAGGGAAATGAAAATTGAATCCATGTTTGATAATCCAAAAAGCTCACAATAAAGAGACACAGAAATGGAAGACTAAAAAATATACAGAGATCTTACGGTGCGGGGAAAAGGAAACAAAGGGGATTATTTCTTTGGTGATTCTTCTCCTTTATCTCGATTCTTCAATTGTATTATTCTCATCGAGAATCTTCTTCTTCGCCGGCCTCACTATCGGAAACGTCCCGAGACGGAGGCAAATTCTCGGGAATTTCTTAGAAAGCCAAGGATACGAACAAAGAGGGATTTTGTGATCATTACAAACGTACTCCATGGCTTGATTGCGAAAACGAACAACATCGTTATTGAAATTCGCCACTGTAGTTTGAAATTGTTTCTTCAACTTGGAGTATCTGTTCTCATGAAGGGTGAGGTTATTTGCGAGTTGTGCTTTCTCGAATTCAAGTTCTTCAATCCTTGCTTGAAATCTTTTTGGATTCTACAAATAAACAACGAAAAGTTAACAACTTGACTGACAATACTACGAGAGATAAGAAACAGTAAGGTATAATAAATAACCTTCTCTGTCGAGGATATCATATCTTTAACCAAGGAAGTATGCTCGGCATGAAGGCTAACATCAACACCTAAATTATTCTGGCGTTATCTAAGATTTTCGCGGCCCAAGCGAATTCATCATCATTATTTATAATAAGAAGTGAACGAATTTGATTCTCTCGCTCACTAAGTAAGGAATTCGACGAAGCAATTCATCTCGCTCCGTTTGTACTTCGAGAAGGGACTTTTGAAATGTTGCTAATGCACAGGCACCATTATTAGCAATGATATCTTTGTCATTTATGTGATCGCTAATTTTCTTCCTTAAAATTTTGGTTTCCTCATGAGACTCGAGGTACATTTGTTTAAATTGGTTGGCTGCACTTAAGCTAGATCTGTGCTCAATTACTAAGAGGCGATATTTGGTTTGGAGTTCATTTAATGAAAGGGAATTAATTCTGTTCGACGAACTACTTAAAGAGTTGTTGAGATGAGCAAGAAGAATGTCATTATCCATAGGCTCAGGAAATGAGTGGAGAAGAATAGCTTCTTCGGAAAGGTTATATATATCTCGAAAGTGATAAGTCAGGTAGCAATGGCAGGCAAATCGATAAACTAAAAATTATAAGAGAAGAAAAATTGTATACCATAAAGTTCTTGATTAGCGTTAAGAAGAGTGGTAACTTTGTCCTTCAGGCGTAAAACTCGGTCTCAATTGTTGGATTTTCTCGCGAGATCTCGCAGATTCAACTTCTAATTCTTTGATCCTTGTGAAAAATTGGGTATTCTTTTTCAATTGAATGTTATACCTCCTTTCAAGATCCGAGGCAACTACTGAAAAGAAGTTTTTCCGGTCTGCGAGGAAGATAAAAAGGTCATTAAAATATAAATTAAAAGCGGAAATTGAAAGAGAAATATGAGTTCATACATACCAACGAATTGAGTGCATTTAAAAAACTAGGGGATACAGATCTAGAAACCCCATTGAAAGAGTCATTGCCATCCCGGCAATGTAGCATTGCACACTTTGGCGAGAGTATCGCATATGGACGTTAGGCGAGTATCTCCTATTCCTTGAAGAGAATCCGAGAAGATACTGAACAACTGATCCATAGGAGAATTGGACGACTGAGATTATTTTTGGAAAAATGTATTCATGTCATTATCATTATCATCCTCATCGGAAGATCCTAACTTGAGCTAAGATAAGAAGAAGATTGAGTTTTTCGTTTCTTAGATGATGGAGCAGAAGACTTATCCTTGCGAGCATTGGCTTTAGTTTTGCTTTTAACCTTCGCAAGTTCCATTTCCTCGGCGTCAACCTTCGCATACAAATGAAGATAAGAAATAGAGGCAACAATATTGTTAAGTAACAAAAGGGATATTTCTTACTTCATCCGTAAGCGATCAAGTATTGCCGAGTACTTGCCAATGGATTTATCTTGAAGCTTTTCCTCGGTTGTCAATCTGGAAATATTACAAACTCAATGAGTACGGGAGGAAAGAGAGATTGCAAAAGCAAAATCAAGACATACCTCTTTTGCCTTCTCGGGCCATTTAAATTCCCAAGGATGGTAGCACTGCGAGATTTTGGGAGTACATGCGAACCGGCTATGTAAGATCCGCTTAAAAACAAGGGTACAACCCACCACTTCTCATCTTTGGATTGGCGAGAGTAGTATTATTGCCCGAATGCCGTCGATATCATGCATGAGTAATTTATCTTCGGGGACATTATCTTTTCTTTTCAACCAGCGCCCTTGTGAGACTTCTTATTTCTCATACCTATTACTTCATAATTCTCAAAAAGTTCTGCTCAAAGTGTATTTTTCAGGATTATTTCTAAGTTTATGCAATTGGGGTGTATCGACATTGTTAGGGTATAAAGATCCTTTGCCAGCGCCACGATTGGCAAACTCAAGCATTAGGCGGATACAATCACCGCTTAAGCCGATAGACGGCTACGCGAGAAGTTTGGATGGGAAAGAATTTCATAAAAGAGTGGCATCTCGGGATCATATAAAGGAATGGGAAGTCTGCGAGGAGTTGACCAAGCGAGACTATAATTTTTGATCATCACATTGATGATCGAGAAAACAACTTTGCGGTGAGAATAGATGAAGGTTCTTGATCAGAATAGTAGATAAAGTGAAACCTTTGTCTTGCAACTTCTTTTGAATTTCATTAAAACGAGGAGGTTTGTACATACGACTAAGTGAAGCCATTGTTAGTATGGGAATGAAAAAAGAATCGAAGATCAAAAAAAAAAGATTGAAGATTTGCAATATGAAGCGCAAATTGCGGAAGGAGAGAATTAAAGAAAAGTTGCGAGAATGAAAGCGAAAGAGGAAAAGAGAAGGATATGAAAATTATATATATAGAGAAAAATCCTCAAAAGTAAAACGAGGGCATTTAATGCGAGAGGGGACGTGAATGGTCAAGAATAAGCGGTTGAAAGAGACGTGTCGGGAAGATAATGGAAGAATAGACATCTGTAATAAAGTCCGTGTGAGAATGAGGGATTGAAACAGGTATAGATAAGCAGTTGCGGCAATTCAAAATATTGATTCTCATGACATTCTCTCTTTCTCAGAGAAGACATGAGAAGAGGCAAGATGTAGGATCATTATATCGCAACGTACAAAGCTCGCGAAGATACGCGAAGATAATAAACGACAGCACTGCGAGGGACTCGCAGGGAACTAAGATGAATGACGCATTGGATGACGGCAAGAAGATATGAAGTCTGACGAAGGTTAAGAAGTGTCGCGAGTATGAATACTTGTACATTCGCGACACTTCGCGAGACACTCCCGAAAATAAAGGACAACCTAGCTGTCATTCACTATGTATTTACCCTATATAAAGGGATGAGTAAGTCTGTTGTGAGAGAGGTTTTTTGAATTGAAAAATAAGTCATTAGGAGAGAGAAACTTGGAGAGTGTTTGTTATTTCTTAAGTATAATTCTGTTTTCCTGTGTAAACTTGAAGAAGATAATTAATAAACATTCTTAGTTATTCGTCTTTCAATGGATTAGTTAAGTGAATTATAGTGAGGGGTGTATTGTAGGATTTCCTGCAACTACATATTCATAATGATGGTCAGTTGAATTATAAAGAAGAATTGCTTGACGAATACGCGCAAGTAAAGAAAACGAAGATTGAATTCATATTTGACAATTCAAGAAGATTGAAAGAGTATGTGTATTACAAGAAGCAAAAGAAGAAAAAGAAGTTATTTCTTTGATGATTCTTCTTCTTGGTCGACTCTTGGTTCCATCATTCCTTTCTTGAGAATCTTCTTCTTCGCTAGCCTCACTATCAAAGACATCCGAGAAAGGCGTATCTTCAGGAATAACATCGCGAAGACAAGGATATGAACTAAGAGGAATGCGGTGATCATTGCAAACCATTTCAATAGTTTGATTGCGAAAACGAACAGCGGTATTGTTGAAATTCGCCACTTGTAGCTTGCGTTGTTTCTTTAACTTAGAATACTTATTATTGCGAAGAAAAAGGCCTTCTCATGAAGTTCTCCTTTTTCAGACTCAAGTTCTTCAATCCTTGTTTGAAATCTCTTCTCGGATTACATAAAACATATGATAATGAATTAACAACACAATAACAATACTACAGAGATAAAGAGCAGTAAAGTATAATAAACAACCTTCTCTGTCAGATATCATGTCTTTAACCAAGGCGGTATGCTCGACATGAAGACTAACATCAACACCTAAGTTATTCTGGCATTATCTAGAACCTTCGCAGCCCAAGCGAATTCGTCATCATTATTTATAACAAGAAGCTGAAACGGATTTGATCTTCTCGCTCATTAAGTATAGCATTCGACGAAGAGATTCATCTCGTTCAATTTGTACTTCGAGGAGAGACTTTTGAAATGTTGCTAATGCACATGCACCCTTATTAGCAATGCGATCTTTTTCATCTATAAGGCCACTAATTTTCTTCCTTAAAAGTTCGATTTTTCTATGGGAATCAAGATACATTTGTTTAAATCGGTTGGCTAAACCTAAACTAGATCTATGCTCAATCTCTAAGAGGCGACATTTGGTTGAAGTTCATTTAATGAAAGGGAATCAATTTTGTTTGTGAATTACTTAAAGACTCGTTGAGATGGGTGAGAAGAACATCATTATCCATAATCTCGGGAAATGAATGGAGAAGAATGGCTTCTTCAGAGAGATTATATATGTCTGCGAAAATAATAAATCAGGCAAAGAATAGTAGCTGACAAAGTAAAGATGACTTGAAGAGTAAGAGTTTTATACCATAAAGTTCTTTGGTTTGCGCTTTGAAGAGTAGACATCTTAGTCTTTTTGAGAAGCGATTGATTTCAATTGTTGAATTCTTTCATCTTTCTTGCGAGACATCGCAACCTCAATTTCTAGTTCTCGGATCTTCTCTTTAAGTTGGAGATTTTTCTTTTCAAGGTTGTTGCGTCTTTTCTCGAGATCTGAGGCAAAAACAAAGGAAGCTCTCCCAGACTATAAAGGAAAATAAAGAAATTGTTAAGATAAAGCTTATAATAGAAATTACAGAGAAGCAAAGGAATATAAATATACCAAAGCATTGAGAGCATTCAAGTGGCTGGAAGTCAATGTTCGGGAAACTCCGCGAAAAGATTCATTATCCTCCAATAGCGGGGCATCGCAAATATTCGCGAGAGCTTTGCAAGTTGCAGATAAGTGATCATCTCCCATTCCTTGCATGGAATCAGAAAAAACACTAGACATTTGCGCCATAGCAGAAGTAGTCGAGTGATTCTCTTTCGCGGAGGAAATACCAACCACATTTTCATCGATCGGAACTCTCATTGGATTGAGAACTACAATGAGAAGAGGAATGGGTTTTCCGTTTTTTAGAAAGCGGAGCGAAGACTTGTCCTTGCGAAAAGTGATTTTATCCTTGCCTTTAACCTTAGCGACTTGACTTCTTCAACATCAACCTTCGCACACGCATGAAGATAAGAAATAGAGGCAACAATATTGTTTAAAATAACAAAAGAAAATGTTTCTTACTTCATCCATGAGCGATCGGAGTATCGCCAGGGAACTCGCCTTTGGATCTTCTTTATACTTCTTTCTCATTCTGGCAATCTAAAATTTTTGGAAAGTTTAATAAGTAAAAAAGGAAGAAAATTTCGCAAAGCGAAATTGAAAAAAAAAAAGAGAGAGTAATATACCTCTTTTGTCTTCTCAGGCCACTTAAACTCCCAAGGATGATAATTCGCGAGGTATGCAGGAAGAACATGTGAACCTGCGATGTAAGGTCCACTCAAAAATAAAGGAACAACCCACCATTTCTCATCTTTGGAATGACGAGGAGTACTATTGTTGCCCAAATGCCAGTCAATATATTGCATGAGCAGTTTATCAGCATCAACATTATCTTTTTTCTTCAGTCGAGCACCCCGTGAGATTTATCATTTCTCATATTTATAAGCCGTATAATTCGCAAAGAAGTTCTCTACGAGTATACTTCTCAGTGGCTATCTCTAAATTTACAAATTTAGGATCTTTGACATTATCGAGGATATAAAGATCCTTTACCCGCCCTTGCGATTGGCGAATTCAAGCATTAAACGGATCGGTCGCCACTCAACTCGATCGCTTGATTTCGAGAATTTTTTGTGAGCAAGGATTTCATAGAATAATGGTATCTCGGGATTATATAGAGGAATGGGGAGTCCTGCGAGGAGTTGACCTAGCGAGACTATGATTTTATGATCATCACATTGATGATCGAGAAAACAATTTTGCGAAAGTATAGATTAAGATTCTTGATCAGGAATGGTTGATAAGATAAAACCCTTTTCCTGTAACTTCTTTTGAACATCATTGAAAAGAGGTGCGTATGTACGACCAAGTGAAGCCATTATTAGAGTATGGGAATGAAGTGAGAAGCGAAAGTCAAGAGAAGGAAAAAGGGATTTACAGTAGCAGCAAGTTGCAGAGGGAAAATAAAAGAGAAAAAGAGAAAGGTAAGAAAACTATATATAGAGAAGAGAATCCTCGAGAAAACAAATGCATTTAATGCGACATGGGACGTGAATGGTCAAGAATAAGTGGTTGAAAGAGACGTGTCAAGAAATGAGTGGAAGAAGAAACACCTGTAATAAATTCCGTACATGAATAAAAAGGATAAAAGTGAACAATCGCGAGAAGAAGATGAGCAATTGCGGCATTTTAAAATATAAATTCTCATGACATTTTCTCCTTCGCAGAAAAGACATGAGAAGAGGCAAGATGTAGGAGCAGAATATTGCGACATCAATACTTCACGAGATTAATATACGACTACATTGCGAAGGCATCGCAGGAAAGAAATATAAATGACGCAATAGATGACGAAAGCCAGAACGTGAGAAAAGTGTGAAGACTTGGCGAGATTTAGGAGTGTCGCAAGGAAACATGTTTATAACACTTGCGACACTTCGCGAGTTATTCCGAAAATAAAGGGACAGCTTAGTTTGTCATCCTTGTGTATTACCCTATATAAAGGGTTGAGTCAGTCTGTTGTAGGAGAGTTCTTTTTGAATTGTTAAGCAAGTCCTAAGGAGAGAGAAAATTTAGAGTGATTGTAATTTCTTTAGCCCTGCTCTATCTATCCTTGTAAACATTTCAAGAAGATTATCAATAAAAATATATAATTATTCATCTTCAAATGGGTTAATTGAGCAAATTCTTGTGAGGGGTGTATTGTGGGATATCCTGCAATTACACTGATCCTAGCAGGATACTACGCACTTGATTCCCTTAGCTTATCTCACCCACAATACAGAGTTGCTACGACCCAAAGTCGAAGACTTAATAAACAAATCTGTCTCACACAGAAATGTCTATTGAATAGATAAATCTGTCTCCCACAGATATACCTACGATTTTTTCTTCCCTCTTTTAATAAATCAAGGTGAACATGAACCAATTGATAACCCGAACTTATATTCCCGAAGAACAGCCTAGTATTATCAATCACCTCACAATAATCTTAATCGATTAACGAAACAAGATATTGTGGAATCACAAATGATGAGACAAAGATGTTTGTGACTACTTTTCTATCTTGCCTATCAGAGAAATTAATCTCAAGCCAATCTTACGATTGTACTCAATCACGATAGAAAACAGCAAGATCAGATCACGCAACTACAGAGAAAATAGTTGGGTCTGGCTTCACAATCCCAATGAAGTCTTCAAATCGTTAACCTACAGGGTCTCGTGAAAAACCTAAGGTTAAAGGAGAATCGACTCTAGCTTATGCAACTAGTATCACACAGGAGGTGTAGGGATTAGGTTTCCCAGTTGCTATATTTATCCTTCATATATATTTCAAATCAAGGTTTGCAATCTAAGTTATCTTGGTAACAGAGCATTTAGTATTCACCGTTAGATGAAAACCACGATTAGATTCAAGCTAATATCTTTCAACCGTTAGATCGAACTTAGTTTTTTATACACAAATGAAATGCACCTTCATTTCGGTTTGAGTAACCGTACCTAAACGTGTACACTTAGTCGGTTCAACAATAGTTAACCAATGGTTAGCCATATGAGCACTTTCACATCAACCTTATTCACCTTTACCATTACTAGTTCAAATGACTCAAATGAACTAGTTAGAGAGTTGTTCAATTTCTTAGATCTCATAGAAGTATCCAAGACACAAAGCAAAATCGATTTTGATTCACTCGAATCAATTCATGAACATTATAGCCACGGTTTGCAAAGATTGCATTCCTTATTATATAAATGTTTTAGTTCATGAACAAACCGATTTTAGAAAGTAACCTGCTTAAGTATGCAAACGGGTATGCATAATTAAGTGACCGGATTGGGTTTGTATTTCACTCTCAAACTCCAGCAGATTTTCACGGACGTGAATCTTCCGCCAGTACGCGTACGGGTACGCATACTTTAGGTTCCCGGTTTTGGACTTTTACACAAATGTGAGAACACACTATGTTTATATCCAAACTTGGTTACTTGTTTTAAACTCTCATTTCAATCATTGAAACTTTCTTAGAGGATGTTAAAATAGTTGTAATCCACAAACTATTTTCATCAAAGCGATTTTCAAGTTATTGAAATAATCAACATGACTTTCGTCACGAGTAAAGATGAACATGGTTAAAACAAAAGCTTACCAACACATATTTCGAGAAATAGATAAGCGAGATGAACTAGGATCGAAATAGCAAATATGTATAATCAAAGTCTATATAGCAATACCACTTTTTTCTCAAATAGGAGATAGAGTAGATAGAATTTTGAGTGATAGATAATTTCAAGTCTCCACATACCTTTTGTTGATCCATAAGTTCCCTTGAGTAGTTTTTCGTCTTCATTCGATGAACTCCATGGAGTCTAGAGCTCAGCTACACTTACTATCCTAATCCGAGACTTAGCTATAAGTAGACTAGAAATCAAGACTTATAGTTTTGACAACTAAACTTGACAAACAAGCTTGAGATAGCAACGCTTGCGAGTTCGACTGAGCAATGCTCTAACAATCTCCCCTTTTGTCAATTTTAGTGACAAAACTATCAATACATATGGAATACTGTTTATGGGTGAAAACTACTCTTGCAGAATTAGGTAATTCGGGGTGTGGATGAGGAATGAATTTAAACCTTAAACAAATGCCTTTGCGGCGAGTGCTTGTAGATTCGAGAGATCAATCATGCAAGTCCGGCCTAAACCAAGAAATGGCCATTCCAGACTTGTTTCGGTCACAAAGTGAAGGAGATGGGGTTGATCTTAGGGAGAAGCGAAGAAAGTGTTGAGATTGTGAAGGTGTTGGCTTGCTTATGACTTGTAAGAAGGTGAGAAGGCTTGTGATTGATGCAAGCAAGCTTTCGGGGTATTTGAATACGTTTTGTATTAACACTTGGTTTTTTGTCTCGTATGGACTTGTGTTGTTGTTTGAAATAGGGCGGAGAACCTATTTATACAAGTCATTGAGCCTTATTCACGTCTCTCATGGGAAGTGGAGGAAGTGGAGTGATGGAGTAGTGGAGTTATGCGTCGGTACGACATGACCAGTCTTGCCCACTTCTCCTGTTCATCTCTAACCGTACATGACTTCCTAACACGTTCTTGTGATGGCGCGTTGCACGCCGCACGTGTAAACCGCGAGACCAATACCCCAGTATGTATCCCCGATTTGTGACATGATTGATGCGGAATGTGTGGATCGTGGATCCACGAAAGATAGCATGTAATCTTGAATTGAATAACCGCGTTATTAGGGAAGTCGATACTTGTGAAGTATCATGTGTATTTTGTGCAAGAATCGCATTATGGTGTGGTAAAGTGATGGGTAATGACGCCTCACTAACCAAATAACTCGACCGAGGGGTTGTATAACCAAATTTGGTGAAGTTGGACGGATGAGATGATCTTTGAGACACTCATCTGCGACCGTTAACGAATGTTAGGGTTTTTGAAGAGGTGCGCAAGCATCACTCTTGACTTGGTCGAAACCAAGCATGGAAAGGGATTTGGAGAGGACCGACCCGGGCATGTGTGTAAACTGACATGCCAGTGTGCACGTCCATACCTCTTTGTCCAATAAAGGCGCGATCTAGGCCACTCAATTTGGCCAGGTAAAGTTGAGTGGTTGAGATCGGTTTTGCGGCAATCCATTGCCGCAAAGGAGTTGGAATCGCGTGACATCCCTAGTTTGGGCACGCGTTTCAAGGCGACCCATCTTGGTCGGTCTTGGTCGATCATACCAACGTGTAGGTGGTAGGCTAGTGTTCACACCTATGCACGACTATCCCATGAAAACGTGATCTAAGCCACTCAAATCGTCAGGGTGAAGTTGAGTGGTCGAGATCGGTTGCAATTTGGGAAGTGTAACCCGCGCAAGTTTGGGTGGACGGTTTGGGATAGCCAGGCATGGTATGCCTTGGCCGATCACATGAGGAGGTAGGTGGGCCCACAGTGGTCATCTTGGTATGACCGGACTGCTAATCTAATCTGTGACCCTCCATTCGTGCGGAGAAGATGGACGCGCGTGATGGCTTGAAACCCTAATTTTGGCTTTCAAAGCCGTGCGCCATGCTCTCTTTGGGCGTGCGAATTTGTTGCAACCAAGTATGGTTGGTCTTGACCGATTGGTCAAGTGTGTGGCGGGCCCACGGTGATCGTGTTGACATGATCGGGCCCTTTGAGTCTACATCTACACCCTCCATCTATACCTGCGAAGATGGATGGTTGAGGCTTTTTGCGACACATGTAATATACGCAAACCCTAATTTAGGGTTTTCCGTCCATAATGCTTGGTATGAACGGTTTCTTGGCAAGCTAGGCCAATGACCGACCATGCG
Organism: Papaver armeniacum; assembly: GCA_023531295.1. Lineage (NCBI taxonomy): Eukaryota > Viridiplantae > Streptophyta > Magnoliopsida > Ranunculales > Papaveraceae > Papaver > Papaver armeniacum. The sequence continues at coordinate 132,829 of JAJJWW010015630.1, forward strand.
GGGTCGGCCGTGGGTATTCCATACCTTGGGGGTGATGGAATTGATGCGGGGTCATCCAATCATGCTTATGGAGTTGGATGGCTGCGATCGAATCATATCCGGACCGGGTCGGTCAGGATGCTCTGTCAGGATAGTATAACACACCGAGAGGGGCTCAATCGGGCTAGTATAACACACCAGAGTCGGCCTGTACGGGTATTTCGTACATGGTTTCATTATATTGCTTGGAGGTTCGTGTTACTTCTGTAAGAGTAACACTCGGTCGTCATGCCACACCGATAATGAGTACTTGGAAATACAAGGCTGAAGGGATTGTTGCCACATGCTCCAACCTGGAGGAATTTCATGTATTCTGAGAATGGGATTGTTGCTACATGCTCCATTCTTGGTGAATTAAGTGAGGAGTATCCAACACTTATAAATGGCCTTATCTTTTACAAGATGTCGGTAAGCATAATTTTTTAGGTTTTACAAATTTAACCTCAAATGAAAACCCACCATCAACATTAAGTCCCCTGCCTAGCACATAAAGTTACACTATTATGTGGTAGGCATGAGATGGTGGCATATACAAACGTAAGGAGACAAAATAAAAGAAGTCTACCTGGAGGGATTCTGGCCGTGGGAAATCCTCCATACGTGCGTGACCACAGGCCTTTGGTGAACCGGATTTCTCCCTTAGGTGTTTGAGTTAGGAATAGGATTCTTCTTTTTACTGGGATCCTGGGTGTGGGTGCTTGCACACTGCTGGTTGAATTGCTCGTATCCAAATGCTCTTCTGATTCTTGATTTGATCCTCTACTTCATGTCTGAATTGCCTCGGAGATTGCTTGATTGGCTTGGATCCAGGTATGACATGTAAGTGATGGGTGACCAATTTTCATCCGGACCAGGCATTTCCTCGTATGTCCAGGAAAACACATCTTGGTATTCCTTGAGTAGTTGAACAAGGCTCGTACGTTCGTCTGTGGATGAAGTCGAACCGATAGAGACCGGCTTTGGAGAGATTCTTCATTCCGATGTTAACCAGTCTCGAGCTCGTCGGTTGTGGAATTGGTTCCATCTTGTAGTTGCGTGGGCGTACTGGTACCTCATCTTGCGTTTCATCATTCTTGCAAAAACATTCAATTGGGCGGAGAGGCCGGGTTCCAGTCTCTCATGCTAATTGCTAGCGACGCCGGTATATTGTTCTCCCCTTCGATCACGTTTCACCTCGAAAGTGCGTCCCCTTTTGGTGTGATCATGAGTTGGAGTCTCACCGGATAGAGATGAACGCCTCGTTCTGAACGTGTCTTTGTAGTGTTTGGCCTCCAGTGGTGTAAGTCGGTCTCCTTCCTTGATTGAAGCCCACGTGGGTAGTGGGGTGCACAGGACTTTGTCTGATCCTCCCTGTGTGGTACCTTTTGGCTCGAACAGCTCCATTACGCATATTGGTGCATACGGAGACAATGATGCGGGAATGCGGATGACTTTCTCATTTAGCATGGTCTTCAGGCACTGGTGATACGTCGAGGGAATGACCTTGTTGTCATGAAGCCATGGTCTCCCTAGTATCATATGGTAGTAGGCTCCCTTTCTATGACTTCAAACCTTGCTTTTGATCGGACGGAGTCCCTACTGATAAATTCAGATTGACATACCCGTATGTCTTTGGTTAGTTTCCTTCAAGTCCGTCATCGTGGTAGGCTGCCGTACAATCTTGCATGGGTTAACCTTGGTCATCTGAGAGTCTTGAGAGTGATTACGTTCGAAGATGCTCCGTGTCGACGAGGGCTCTCCCGAACTCCGAACCCTTGATGTGCGCGGTAACATGTAGGGGCCGGTTGTGACCTGCCTCGCCATCATGTCGTCTTCCGTAAATGTGACATTGTTTCTGAGATATTTCCGACGCAGCTAGGACTTACGGACGAGAAGGAGTCGGTGTGCATCCCGAGCTATTTTATTAATTGCAGCAAGAACGTCTCGCCCGTTGATTCCTCGAGAGGTGCAATAGTTCACACAAGCTTTCTACTAGAGATGCCGCTTCCGATCCACTGTCTCTCGGTTCGTAGTAAAGCTGATCTGAGGGGAATTAGTACTCGGTGTAGAAATCTTCTGAATGCTCATTTTTGACGTCATCTTGATGAGGAGATCAAGTATGCTGTTTACCGCTTCTTTGATTAGCTCCATGTTCTTCGTGTGAATCTCCTGTACCCGTGCTAGTTCGCTTAATGTTGGAAGGCTTCTGATTATGCCGTCAGATACACCGTTAGGACGGGGTCGTGATGGAAATTAGCACCCAGAGCGAAATAGATGCTGGAAGGAATGTAAGAGAGGCAGTGCCTGCTATGGTTGAGGCGGCTCCTCTTGAGATCCATCCTGAATAGGTTCCAGTCAATATGGATATTGTGGTGACTCCTTACGAAAGGCCTCCGCAGCCCGACAAGGCTCCCGCGGTTAGTGAATTACCGGTGATGCGCACGGGGCTTTGTTCGATCCTCCTTTTACTATCCCTTATCCGAGGCCATGTGTTGGTTGGTGGATTCCAGCGTCTTGGTTCGGTTCAAAGAGTTGTACACCGATATGGGAGAAGCACGGTCACATTGCTACCACTACGAAACTCAAAAGTCGTCTTGCGTTGGTCAACCGCGTCCAAGAAGTTTTAGTTTCTATCTAGGGGATGAGCGTCACGACTGGTCGAACAGTTTCTGAGGAGATGATTGAAGATTGGAAGTGCCATCGAGACGTGTTTGCGCAGTACGGTTTCAATGCCCCTTGGTTCTTCAAGGGTTTCTCCAAGATTCGGGAGCTCCGAGAATTACAGGATGAAGTCCCTTCCGCGGACCGTGTTGCTCGCGAAAGAAGAGGTTGAGAAGTTGTCTAAGGAACTGAGCCGAAACAAGGTTGTGCTTCAAAGGATGAAGGTCTCTCTTGCCCGGAAGGACGAGTTGTTCTTTGAAGGACTTTCCTTGAAGTATTCGTGTTATATACTTGCCTTTTTAGATGCTTTTTTCTTTTTGAGTGACGGTGAGGATTTTCTTTGACCTCCGGTTTTGAAATAATAGGTAATTGAATTGGTTTATTTTGAGATAGTTTTGTGGACAACCTTTTTTGAAAGGGATTATGTTAAATGAAATTTGCATCTTGGTCATGAATGATTGCACATGAAATTGCAAATGTTATGTAAAAGGGAGGTACGAATGGAAACAAACATGGCGTTTGATCACTGAGCCTCTTTCTCCACGTGCGGGATGTTAAGTCCCGGTGAATTCTAAACTATCTTTCTGTAAAATTGTTGAGTAAAACTTACTTGGTTTGAAGCCTCACTTGTATCGAACCAGGAGTAGCCTTTCTAAGAAAATCCTCGCACCAATCTCTCGAGTTATCGCTCCGGACCAAGCTTCTCTGAACAATGCGCTTCAAAGCGTTGCATTCACCGGGTGGGGTGATGGAGGAACCGGTGGAAATGACAAGTACCTCGGGTCCATTACTTCTTGATCGCAGGCGGACGCCAAACAGGGGTAGCTCCACCTCTCCATTTCGTACCCACGCCTCTAGTAGCTCCAGAATCTTCTTCATTGGGAAGGGGAAATGTAAGTACCTTGAGTCTGGCTTTTCCTGTGTTAGTGGGCATTGTGATGTCTCTCCGTGGCTTTGATGTGGAACATGAGATGAAGTTGGAAGATTTGCGAGTGCCATCATATCTGCGGATCGCTTGCCTAGGTAAAGGGATGTGGAAGGTGTCGTAATGTCACTGCTGAGTGATCGGATTGAACGTTCCCATCCTCTGTATTCAGGTATTTCCTGATTGATTTCTCCTTCCTCAAGCATTTCTTCAGTCGGTTGAAAAGTCGACGCGGATTGGACAGATCTTAGGGCAAAGAAGAGTTTTGAGATATAAATCCTCTAACGAGGCTCCATAGGCTGCGAGCTCCCTTTCTTTATCCGGCGGACATTGTAGTACTCAGGACAAGTCTTTTCCTCTCTGGACCGTGTTGTCCATCTTTCTTGATTCGTTTTCGATTGCGTGCTCTTTTTGCTTCTCCACTTGTAAAGGTGTGACTCGACTAAGGATTCAACGTTTCTTCTTGCACTCACCGAGTTGATGCCTATCGACCCCTCTTGTAGTTGTCTTTGCTATACCATTCAAAAGGCGAAATGTCTCTCTCCTCGCCTTACCCGGTGATACTGGCTTGAGTTACCAAGACATCCTCCAACATTCCAGCTATGCTTCCCATGATATCCGAACCACCTTCGGATTAGGGTGAGGATACATCGTGAGACGAAACCGAAGAATTGAGAATTCGATTCTTGTAGAGAGATCAACCTCCCACTGTGGTCGCCAATTGTTTATGGGTGAAAACTACTCCTGCAGAATTTGGTAATTTGGGGTGTGGATGAGGAATGAATTTAAACCTTAAACAAATACAACGCGGTGAGTGCTTGTAGATTCGAGAGATCAATCTGTGCAAGTCCGGCCTAAACCAAGAAATGGCCGTTCCGGACTTGTTTCGGTCACAAAGTGAAGGAGATGGGGTTGATCTTAGGGAGGGAAGCGAAGAAAGTGTTGAGATTGTGAAGGTGTTGGCTTGCTTATGACTTGTAACAAGTAAAGGTGAGCAGGGCTTGTGATTGATGCAAGCAAGCTCGGGGTGTTTGAATACGTTTTGTATTAACACTTGGTTTTCTCGTCTCGTCCGGACTTGTGTTGTTGTTTGAAATAGGGCGGAGAACCTATTTATACAAGTCATTGAGCCTTATTCACGTCTCTCATGGTAAGTGGAGGAAGTGGAGTGATGGAGTAGTGGAGTTGTGCGTCGGCACGACATGACCAATCTTGCCCACTTCTCCTGTTCATCTCTAACCGTCCATGACTTCCTAACACGTTCTTGTGATGGCGCGTTGCACGCCGCACGCCGTAAACCGCCAGACCAATACCCCAGTAGATGTATCCCCCGATTTGTGACATGATTGATGTCCTGGAATGTGTGGATCGTGGATCCACGAAAGATAGCATGTAATCTTTGAATTGAATAACTGCGTTATTCGGGAAGTCGATACTTGTGAAGTATCATGTGTATTTTGTCATAGTCTTGCATTATGGTGTGGTAAAGTGATGGGTAATGACGCCTCACTAACCAAATAACTCCGACCGACGGGGTTGTATAACCAAAGCTGGTGAAGTTGGACGAATGAGATGATCTTTGAGACACTCATCTGCGACCGTTAACGAATGTTAGGGTTTTTGAAGAGGTGCGCAAGCATCACTCTTGACTTGGTCGAAACCAAGCATGGAAAGGGATTTGGAGAGGACCGACCAGGGCATGTGTGTAGACAAAGCATGCCGGTGTGCACGTCCATACCTCTTTGTCCCATGAAGGCGCGATCTAGGCCACTCAATTTGACCGGTAAAGTCGAGTGGTTGAGATCGGTTTGCGGCAGAAATCCATTGCCGCAAAGGAGTTGGAATCCGCGTGACATCCCTAGTTTGGGAACGCGTTTCAAGATGACCCATCTTGGTCGGTCTTGGTCGATCATACCAACGTGTAGGTGGTAGGCTAGTGTTCACACCTATACCTGACTATCCCATGAAAACGTGATCTAAGCCACTCAAATCGTTCGGTGAAGTTGAGTGGTCGAGATCGGTTGCAATTTGGGAAGTGTAACCACGCAAGTTTGGGTGGACGGTTTGGGATAGCCATGCATGGTATGCCTTGGCCGATCACATGAGGAGGTAGGTGGGCCCATGGTGGTCATCTTTGGTATGACCGGACTGCTTAATCTAATCGTGACCCTCCATTCGTGTAGGAGAAGATGGACGCGCGTGATGGCTTGAAACCCTAATTTTGGCTTTCAAGCCGTGCGCCATGCTCTCTTTGGGCGTACGAATTTGTTGCAACCAAGTATGGTTGGTCTTGACCGATTGGTCAAGTGTGTAGGCGAGCCCACGGTGATCGTGTTGACATGCTCGGGGCCCTTTGAGTCTACATCTACACCCTCCATCTATACCGCGAAGATGGATGGTTGAGACTGTTTTGCGACACATGTAATATGCCGCAAACCCTAATTTAGGGTTTTCCGTCCATAATGCTTGGTATGAACGGTTTCTTGGCAAGCTAGGCCAATGACCGACCATGCCGGGTCGGCCGTGGGTATTCCATACCCGCTTGGGGGTGATGGAATTGATCCGGGATCATCCAATCATGCTTATGGAGTTGGATAACTGCGATCGAGATCATATCCGGATCGATACTGGTCGGTCCGGATGCTCAATCGGGCTAGTATAACACACCGAGAGGGGCTCAATCGGGCTAGTATAACACACCGAGAGTCACTGCACGGGTATTTCGTACATGGTTTCATTATAGTGCTTGGAGGTTCGTGTTACTCAGAAGAGTAACACTCGGTCGTCATGCCATACGATAATGAGTAATTGGAAATACAAGGATATGATATGAAATTCACGGAAGGGATTGTTGCCACATGCTCCAACACGGAGGAATTTCATGTATTCAGCGAATGGGATTGTTGCTACATGCTCCATTCTTGGTGAATTAAGTGAGGGAGTATCCAACACTTATAAATGGCCTTATCTTTTACAAGATGTCAACGCATAATTTTTTCCGGTTTTTACAATTTTAACCTCAAATGAAAACCCACCATCAACAAATACAAAATAAATAAACTTTGTAGCTTCTCATCCAAATGCTTGATATCCTTGGTTCTTCAACATTACTCGAAATTGTAGGATCAGAATATCGCAACACCAAGATCATTGCGAAATCCATAAACGACACACTGCGAAAATATCGCAGAGGGATAATATAAATGACGCAACGAATGACGACAGCTTGAACATGAGAAAGATGTGAAGACCTAGCGAGATTTAGGAGTGTTGCGAGATTTAACATTTGTACACTCGCGAGAGTATCGCAAGTCAGATCCGAAAATAAAGGACATCTTAGCTGTCAACCACTATGTAATGTCCTATATAAAGAGCTGAATAGGCTTAAGAGGAGGAGATCTTTTTCGAGTGAGGGGCAAGTTATTAAAAGAGAGAAAGTTTGGAGCGGTTGTAAAGTTCTTTGCTTATTTTCCTTTCCTCCTTGTAATATTAGTGAGTTTTGATCAATAAAGAATATAATTGTTCATCTTAAAATGACTTAACTGTGTGAATTCTAGTGAGGGGTATAGTGTGGGATTTCCTGCTACTACATATGGCGCTAGAAACAGGGACTGATTGAAGATTGATATTGTGATTTGAAAGAATTTGGAATAATAGGGAAGAAATTTCATATAATTTTCAACAATTCGTTAAGATTGAAAAATGGTTTGAAGAAGACATGCATCATAACAACAAACAACTGTTAGAAAGAGTAGGAGACTTGCTGGAGAAAGGAGAGATGAGATGGGGGAATCTTCAAGAATGAATACAAGGAACAATAGAGGAGATCAAATTCCACCGCCAGTTCAGCGTACACCACCAGTACAAAATAGAACTGTGGATTACGACAGAGTGAGTGTACATACTTGGCGGTCAGACTCTGTAGATGAAATGGGAGAAGAGCAGCAATTAGGAGGCAATGGACAAGAGGAGAGAGACCAAGAAGTAATTGGAGGGATAGTTCATGAAAATGAAGAGATTACAGCATTAGAGGCATTGAGACAAACAATACATGAAGAAAGGCGGTTAGAAGCAGAAGAACGTGCGAATTTAACAAGGCAAAATCATGAATTGAGGATGGAAAACATAAGATTACAAAATAGGAGGTCAAGAAGCACTACAAGATCACGTTCAAGGTCAGTTAGAGAAGAAATAAGACAAAATTTGCCTATAGAAAATGCTAATGAAGAAACTCGAGAGGAATACAAAATCCAGGCGAAGGACGTCGCGAAGGAAGAGAAGTATTGGAAGATCGTTATATTCAACGTGCTGAAATTCTTCAAAACGAGCAGAATGATAGAATTCAAGGAAATGGACATCGTCAGGGGCGAAATAATCAAGATGGCGAAGAAAATCAGGAAGAAGGAAGGAGAATTTTACATGGGAGAGAAATACAAAGAAATGAACGAGCAATTGAAGATGGAATTGAAAGACACTACACTGAACAAACACATTTAGCTCGCGAGAGAGAAAGACTAAGAGCAGAAGTGGAAGAACAAGAGCTACAAGAGGCAATTCGACAGAATAACCATGATAATCGAGAAAGGAGGCGTGAGCGAAACCGCAATAATGCTAATATCAATGAAGAGTATGATAGAGTACAAAGGAGAACTGAAAGATGGCAAAGAGGAGAAAATGAGAGATATGACGGTGTGCGAATTAATGAAAGAAGTGAAAGAGAAGATCGCAGAGAAAGACGAGAAGAAAATGATGAACAAGGAAGTCAAAATAGAGATGAGCGCAGGAGAAGAGAGACGGAGTTGAAAAGACCAATGTATCCAAATTCTGGTATAAATGAACAAATTTTGAGAGAGTTATCGGAAATGAGAGGAATGATAAATAATAAGAGAGAGGAGGTAAGAGACAATTAGATGAAGCCATAGAGGAAGCTGCGAAAACTCCATTTACACAAGAAGTACAATTAGGAGGAATACCCCCAAAATGCAATTTTCCTGCGTTAACCAGCATTTTTGATGGAACAACTTGTGCAGTCCAATACATCAAAGCTTATGTGAGATGTATGCTACAATGGGAGAACCATGATGCAATATTATGCAAGTATTATGCAAGTATTTCACATCAAGTTTAACAGGAGAGGCGTTAAAATGATTTGAAGGTTTGCCAAAGAACACTATAACATCTTTCAACCATTTGCAAGCTATATTTTTAGGAGCATATATAAGTAACAATTCCTCGCCACCTGGCATTGAAGATCTATTTGGGCTGAAGCAAAGGGTTGGCGAAAGTTTGAAGCACCCAACTGTGAGATGTAAGACAATGTGTAGTGATATGGATGGTCGTGTGGACGCAAGATATCTCATTCTATCATTTATCAATGCTATGTTCGCAACCAATCTGTTATACATTCATATTTTCAGAATCAAAAATACAATCACAATGATTGAGTTGCGAGAACTATAGGAGGAGTATGTTGCTCTTGAGGAAAATAAAAATGAGATGGAATCATACCCCATTGTGAACACAAGTTCAAGAGCAGCGAATGCAAGCTTATTACCCAAATTAATAAATACAGTGATGAGCACCTCGCAAGGGCAACAAGAGAGGGTAATGGGAGATGGACAGCAAAAGCTAGTAGCTATAGGGAGCCGTGATCAAGAAGAATTTGAGAGAGAGAGAAACTTCTATAACCGTGGTGGAAATAACAAAATCCAAAGACTTGATCAGCCACAAGAAACCTATGGAGGTCATCAGCCGCAAGGAACTTATGGAGGTCAGAGGAAAAACTTTCACAGAGGACAGCGAAATCCAAAAATAATATGGGAAGAAATCAAAATGCCACCTTTGAATGCTAGTGTGGAGAAGATATGGGAAGCTAAAATACTAATGGAAAACATACCTGCACTGTGGAACATGGGGAGTGAACCACCTCCAAGCTACAGAAGTAATGAATTTTTCTCTTATCATCATTTCCATGGACATACAACAAATGACTGCAGAAATATAAAGAGAATCATTCTCAGGATGATAGATCAGGTAAAATTAAATCACTTTGTAGTAGGACAAACGCAAACTCAAGCATTACCACCTCCTCTAGATATTCACAAGCCAAATACAGCAAAAGAAAGAGAAACATTTGTGATTGAAGTCGGCGAAAAGGCAAAGAATCTGTTTTGTAACTCCATCGTACACTCATACAAGACGATTGAAGATTTTCACGATAACACTCTCAGCAGGGTTTTCGCAAGAGATGCCGATGATAAAGAAATAATGAACATTGCGAAGACATCGCCACTGGAAGAATGGCAAAAGCAGACTATCTCTTTTACGGAAGAAGAAGTTCCTGAGGGTGGATAAATGCATGACAACCCATTGGTGGTAAGATTGGAGATCAACCCAAAACCTAGCGAGGATGAAGATGATGAAGCTGAGAATTCATGGGCAATCAACAGAATTTTGATTGATACAGGGAGTTCCGTGAATATTTTTTTTTATCATACTTATAAAACTATGGGAGGGAAAGTTGAAGATCTAATACTTTCAACGTACAAAATCTATGGTTTTAACGGTACTGCAAATAAGCCAAAAGGAGAAGTTCATATGCGAATTCCACTGAAAGGATTATCTTCTGAAATTTTATTCTGTGTAGTTGATGTGGAATCACCATACAACACGCTGATCGGACGACCATGGTTACATGAGATCTTAGGTGTGGCATCGACTTTCCATCAATGTATCAAGTTCCCTCATCCCACTGGTGTTGGCATCTTAAAGGGAGATTGGGTTGAAGGAAAGAAGTGTTATGAAATTGATATAGAATCCTGCGAAGAAAGAGTGATGCGTGTCGTAACCACAACAAATTAATTAATATTTTTCCACCTAATTAACAAGTAATATAATGTAGTCAAGTTCGTTCCCACGAGGAGCAAGAGATTCTTAGTTGTCAAAATTGTCACAAAAGGGGGGTGTAAAGCAAAAGAAGGTAAATAAAGCAATTAAAAGATAAAGTTGAAATCAATAAGAGAGACAAGATCAAGGAATCCTTCTTCGTTTGCAAAACAATGATTCAAGTTATGTTTTTCATCCACATGTTATTAGTCATGATTATCACCAACCGTAGGTAAAGCAGCTAGATCAGTGCTAAACCCCTAAATCCCTTGTATCACCGGATACAGAAGTTCTCGACTATCGGATTCTATTTACCGAACCACCTAGTAGTAGATCACTCAAGATGTAATTTAAATAAACGCATTAAGATTTATGAACTTATTAGGTTGATATTAGTAGTTAGACTCTTAGATCAAGGTCTACTTGCTAACGTTGTTTTCACACACAATTGCTCCACGGAATCCCTCCGCAAGGTATCGTGTTTGCTACTTATGTAAAGAGTCAAGAAACGATTACTTATCCCCTAACTTTCACTAGATTTAGATCAAATTAACAAATCAATTTAGCGTGCACTCTAAACAATCTATCAATCAACCATGAATGTATAAACATTCCTATTAGTAAAAACAAACGATAATCATGTGAAAAACTTCAAGATAAAATTGAAACAAAACTCAAAACATGTTAAGAACTAGGAATTCATCCTCAATCAATAAGAAAATTAGCTACTCATGTTTTTGAAATTCACACAAAATAATTAGAAGGAGAATTTTTCAAGTTCACACAAATAATTAAAAAGAAGAATTTGAAAAGCAAGCAAAAACACAAGTGTTGTGTGTGTAGAGAGGTGTGTAAAAGATCTGTAGAAGATGTAGAGAACTTCTCTATTTATAGGCTTCAATGTTCTCCAAATCTTCCAAGGAATAGAATCCTTTTCCCTTAATAATTCAATTTCCAAGTTTAAGCCTTTCTCAAATGTTCCATCTTCTCTTTCCAAATTTGAGCCCAAATCCCAATTTCAAGTCCAATTCTCCAAAGCCTCCAAATTTTCATCCAATTCCCAAATCTAAGTATTCACACCCATGAGAAGAATCCACACAAAATTCTGTAATTTTGGTCGCCTGAAAAGTCACTGAAGTTCACCGGAATCCGGCCAGAAAAGTCGCCGCCGGCCACCTGAAATTTTCTTTTCCGCCGCCGGAATATTCCGTTATGATACCGTCAGAAATAACGGTCAAACCGACGGTCTACGTTAGTGTTGGGGTCAAGGAGAAGGAGTGAATCGACCACCGAGTCCGCATCTTACTCGGCCGATTGGTCTAACGGGGTGGGTTGAATCGTGCGGATCGTTATCGGACTCACCGAGTCGACTCGGTGATGTCATAAGTCGAGCCGAGTCGAATCAGAGTTAGCTATCTCTCTGGCTGATTGGGCTGAGTTGCCAGGCCATAAGCCATTTGCACTGGCCAAAATCTTGTGATGCACAATCCTTGTGCTGTAGCATTACACATCCATCCATAATGGCTGGATCCTGCACCAACATCTCCAGCTGCATTGCATAACTCATCCCTGCAGCAGCTGAACCTGCAATTCTTTGCTCCAGTACCAGCAATGCGTTATTTCCACTCAACACTTCAGCTATCTCATCTGCATCGCAATCCCAGGCCAGCAACTGCATCATTAGTTCAACCTCCATGTCTCGCTGTAATTAGTCCCCAATGCATTCTCATCTCCATTCTCTATTTTCATTAATCTCCAGCTTCCTGGTTCTCTTGGTTGATCAAGCTCCTCCCTATATACGAGTTATACAGCAGAAACTTCATCCCCTTCACACTCACTGATCATCGCTGGTTACTCATCTTCTCAGTTCACTGCCACCATTAAGAAAGAGCAGTAACAACCATGCCTTGACTATCGGCATAAAACAGTCCCATCTCGCATCTTTCTTCCCTGAGTTCGTTCACAGTTACCATGGCATCACCTAGTCTCGATCTCTTCGAACTGAACCTTCCCTAAACCATTTACCATCTCACTGAATCACCATTGCAGCTTCATATTCCATCGTAACCGCAGTTACACCCATCACTAGTCATTCAATGTTATCTCGAGCTCAGCTTCATCTTCTCAGCACCATTAAACCAAGTCATTTCAATCATGACATTGCAGTAGCAACTTCAACAGTATCAGTGCAATTCCATCTCTAATGTCTCGAATTCTTTGCTCATCCCAGCTTCATTATTAGCTCGGAGCCACACTGCAACAAAGATCTCCTTGCCTTCATTAACTTCTAAATCCATCTCTTCCTTGACCGATTCACAACCAAACCCATATTGCATCTTAATTCAACCTCCACCAAGCATTCTACACTTCAGCACAACCTTTCTCCATTTCCTCTCTTTGATCCAACATCAGAACCTTAACTCCATCATTCATCTGAGACTCCACCATCTAAACCACCAGATTCAAACACCCTACCTTGCAATTTGTCACAGACCCATCATTTCGACCTCAATAGAGATCCCCAATTCAGAGAGTCCCACTTCAAATCATCCACAACAACCCTTTCCTCATCTCTATGAATCAATTTACTCAATCTCACAGTAAACCCTAGCTTCTGAATTTTCAATTTCTCTCAAATTAGTCATCAATTTCTTCTCCTGAGTTCGTAAACCTTCTCTCGATCTTCTCCAGCTCAGTACAATCGACATCAACATCAACTCCTAAATCCATCAATAACCCAGTGCAACTACTCGATTCATCTCTAATCCATCTCCAATTCTTGATCTGAAAATCAGATACCCATATCTTCTGAGCTGCTTCAATCTCACAGATCCCCTAACCATACTCAGATCGAACCCGTCTACGAATTGCAATTCTATCTTCACAGCCCTGCATCATTAATCTCTCTTAATTCTTCAATGATGCCTTCAATCTGTCTCTCAATTTCTTGGATTAATAGCAGCAACAGCTGCTTTTCTCGCTTCTTTTCTCTTCTTTCAGATGCAAATAATGATTGAGAGGAAATGATTGAGAATAACTTCTCGAGCTAGGGTTATAGAAGTAGGGTTATTCAGTGTCTGGTCACCTTGATAAGGGCTACACAGCTAGCAGCCCCCTAACCATTGCTGGTTGTCTTTTAATACTTTTCCAAAAGAGAGTTGCCCCTTAACCTTGACTGGGCTCCAGATAGTGATCGCCCATGAAATGACAATTTTGCCCTTTTGGCTCAATTTGGGTGATTTCTTCTTTTATTTCTCCGTGTGACTCCAGAGTACCTAATAACTCAAAAACACGCGTAAAGTACATAATTCACAAGAAAAATAGCAGAGAAAGCATAACCAATAGATAATAAATAGGATGTATTCCACACCCTATCAAAGAGATGCGAAGAAGAAGAATTGGAAACACGACATCAAAGAAAAACAAAGAGGTGAAAGATTAATGGTAGATGTAATAGAACAGAGAGAGGAAGAAATGTCATAAACCAATATATGATGAAGATAAGAAGTGGCGAAGGTCTCGCAATGAACAAGAAAATTACAGCAAAGTCAAAAATGCAGAGGCGTAAAAATAAAGAAATAAGAGATCTAAAGAATGAATGTACTTGTTGACTGCCGAAGAAGAAATTGGGAGGTAAAAGAAAAATGTATAATGGGTTTGTTCTTAAAAAAAAAAAATCTTTCTTATGAATAGCAGAGATGAGGTTGCGAAAGGAAGTTGATATGCAGAAGAAGAGAATATATTTTATGAAATATAAAGACGCGATTGCGAAATTATAAAAGAATTTATATGCAGAAGAATCAAAAAATTAATCAGACAGAGGCGAACCAACAATGGCGTACACCCTAGTTCGCGAAATCAAATTTTCGTAAGAGGCAAATGTAAGACCTAAAGTGTGTCATAGATGTAGTTGCAGGAAATCCTACACTACAACCCTCACAATAATCCACACAACTAAGACATTTTAAGATGAATAACAATGATTTTATTGATTATCTCCTTGAATGTTTACAAGATAAAATAGAAAAGAGCTAAAGAAATTTCAATCACCACAAACTTTCTCTCTCCTAATGACTTGTCTAACACTCTGAAAAGAATCCCCCCACAATAGACTTGCTCAACTCTTTATATAGGGTAGTACACAGTGGATGATGCTAAGTTGTCCTTTATTTTGGGAATGACTTGCGAAATATCGCAAGTGTACAAGTATATAATCTCGCGACACTCTTAAACTTCGCTAGATCTTCACATCTTTCTCGTTTTTTGGTTGTCGTCATTCATTGCGTCATTTATATTACTCTTCTGCGACGCCTTCGCGGTGCTGTCATTTACTAATCTCGCGAAATACTGATGTTGCGATATTCAGATCCTACATCTTGCCTCTTCTCATGTCTTCTCTGCGAAGAAGAGAATGTCATGAGAACCAATATTTTGAAATGCCGCAACTGTTCATCTTTATCTCTGTTACAATCCCGTACTTTTACACTAATTTATTACACATGTTTCTTCTTCCACTCTTCTCTTGACACGTCTCTTTCAACCTTTTTTCTTGACCATTCACGTCCCATCTCGCATTAAATGCATTTTTTTTCTCGATAATTCTTCTCTCTATATATAGTTTTCTCATCCTCCTCTTCTTCTCTTTTACTTTCCCTCTGCAACTTTTCTTCAACTCTCTTCCTCCGCAATTTGCGTTTCTGCTACTGTAAATCTTCCTTTTCTTCTTTCTCTTGATCTTCAATTCTTTAATCATTCCCATATTCTAAGAATGGCTCCTCCTGGTCGTAAATATGAAACCCTTTTAGATGAAACTCAAAAGAAATTACAAGAGAAGGGTTTCACCTTGTCTACTATTCCCAATCAAGAATTGATTTAAGATTTTTCTTAGTTTTCGTAGTAGTAATTAAGATTCGTTCTCTCAGACTTGCGAAGATTAAATTTAAAGGTTTAAAGAAAATAATAAACAAAGGCGAGAGTCAATGGGCCTAGGATTCCACCGAATTCATATCAATAGGTTCAATTTATTTATTCTCAACAATTAAAGCTCAATAAACAAAATTGTAGGACCAGAATATCGCGACAACAATACTTCGCAAGAGTAATAAACAACTACATTGCGAAGGTGTCGCAAGGAAATAATTTAAATGACGCATCAGATGACGACAGCCAGAACATGAGAAAAGTGTGAAGACTTGGCGAGATTTAGGAGTGTCGCAAGTAAAGACGTTTATAACATTCGCGACACTTCGCGAGATGTTCCCGAAAATAAAGGACAGCTTAGCTGTCATCCACTGTATACTACCCTATATAAAGGGTTGAATTGGTTTGTTGTAAGGGAGATTCTTTTTGAATTGTTAAGCAAGTCATTAGGAGAGAGAAAATTAAGAGTGATTGTAATTTCTTTAGCTCTGTTCTACATTTCTTTGTAAACCTTTCAAGAAAACAATTAATAAAACACATTATTATTCATCTTCAAATGGATTGATTAAGCAAATTCGAGTGAGGGGTGTAGTGTGGGATTTCCCGCAACTACATATGCGCTAGAAACAGGGATTGAAGAAGATCAACCTTGTGAATTGGAAGAATTAGGGGTAACAAGAAAGAAATCTTGAATAATTTTTAACAAGTTACTAAAATTGAGAAATGGCTAGGAGAAAGAATGCATCAGAACAACCAACGATCGTAAGGAGAAGTGGAAGATTAGTGGGAGAAAGGAGAAATGAAGTAGGTGAACCATCAAGGATAGATGCAAGAAATGGAGAAGAAGGTCGAATTCAACCACCAATTCAACCACCAATTCAACCATCAACTCAACCACCAATTCAACCAGCACTAAATGAGTAATCGATTATGATAGGGTGAGCGTGCATACATGGAGATCAGATTCTATGGAAGAAGAGAAGAAGTGCAACAATTGATGAATAGTGGACAGGAAGAGAGAAATCGAGAAGAGATGGGAGAAACAATTCGTGGAAATGAAGAAATTGCGGCATTAGAAGCGCTGAGATAGACAATACACGAAGAAAGGCAGTTAGAAGCAGAAGAACGCGCAAATCTAACAAGGCAAAACCACGAATTAAGGATGGAAAATAGGAGGTTGCAAAATAGAAGATCAAGAAGTAGTAACGAGATCGAGATCGGGATCGAGTAGAGAAAATGTGAGAAGAACATTACTGCGAAAACGTTAATGAAGAAAATTTGGAAAGAGAGTTAAATCTTGGTGAAGGAGGTCGCGAAGAGAGAGAATTAATAGAGAATCGTTATATTTTGGTGAATAATCACGATGATGGAAATCAAGAAGATAGGCGGCCTCGAGGACGAGAATAACCCGAGTTAATGAAGAAAATCGGGAAGAAGGAAGGAGAACACTACATGGGAGAGAAACACAAAGGAAACAAAAGGAAATTGAAGATGACATTGAAAAGCATTATACCGAGCAAGCGCGTCTAGCCCGCGAGAGAGAAAGATTGAGAGCGAGAAATGGAAAATCGGGGGAATTGGAAAGGCGATTCGGCGAGAATAATCATGACAATCGAGAGAGAAGGCGCGAGCGAAATCGCAACAATGGAGATATCAACGAAGAATATGAAAGAATACAAAAAAGTAGACACGAACGAAGAAGGAGGAAGCGAGAATTAAAGAGACCGATAAATTCAAATTCGAGGCAAATGAACAAATTATGCGAGAATTGGCGAGAGATGAGAGGAATATTGAACAACGAAGAGAAGGAGGAGAAGACAGTTAGATGAAGCTATCGCGGAGGCTGCGAAAAATCCTTTTACATTAGAAGTGCGGTTAGGAGTAATACCCCCAAAATGCAACTTACCAGCACTAACTAGCATTTTTGATGGGTCAACTTGTGCAGTACAACACATCAAGGCTTACGTGAGATGTATGCTACAGTGGGAAAACCATGATGCTATATTGTGCAAATACTTTGCGTCGAGTTTAACGGGAGAAGCGTTGAAATGGTTTGAGGGTCTACCAAGGAATACAATCACATCATTCAATCATTTACAAGCTATATTTTTGGGGCGTATATAAGCAACAACTCTTCGCGACCTGGCATTGAAGATGTATTTGGGCTAAAACAAAGAATTGGCGAGAGCTTGAGACATCGACGAGTAAGATGGAAGACAATGTGTAGCGAAATGGCTGGACGGGTGGATGAAAGATATCTCATACTATCATTCATAAATGCTATGTTCGCAACCAACTTATTATATGTTCAAGTTTTGAGTCAAGAATACAATCACGACCCGAATTGAGAGAATTGCAAGAGGAATATATTGCTTTGGAGGAAAGACAAAATGAAGTAGAATCGTACCAGTTGCGAATACAAGTTCAAGTCTTTGCGAATGCAAGTTTGTTACCCAGATTAATACAAACGGTGGCGAGCACCTCGCAAGGGCAACAAGAGAGAGTGGTAGATGATGAACGACCAAAATTGGTAGCTATGGGAAGTCGCGATCAGGAAGAATTTGAAAAAGAAAGAAATTTCTACAACCGTGGCGGAAATAATAAAATTCAAAGGCTTGACCAACCACAAGAAACCTATGGAGGTCAGAGGCATAATTCGCAAGAGACTTATGGAGGCCGAGGCGGAATTATCATAGAGGACAGCGAAGTCATAGAGTCGTATGGGAAGAAATCAAAATGCCACCATTAAACGCTAGTGTGGAGAAGATATGGGAGGCTATAATCCGATGGAGAATATACTGCACCATGGAACATAGGGAGTGAACCGCCACCAGGTGATAGAAGTCACGAAGTGCTGCTCTTACCATCGTTTTCATGGACATCGACAAATGATTTGCAGAAACATCAAAAGAATTATCCTTAGAATGATTGATCGGGGAAGTTGAATCACTTTTTAAAAAGCGAAGAGAAAGTTCAACATTTACCGCCGCCACCATTGAAGGGAAAAGAAACGTACATGATAGAAGTTGGGGCGAAAGCTAAAAATTTGTTTTGCAACTCCATTGTTCATTCATATCGCACCATTGAAGATTTTCATGATAACGTACTCGGTAGGGTTTTTGCGAGGGATGTTAATGATAAGGAGGTAATGAACATCGCGAGGAAATCGCGATTAAAAGAATGGCAATTACAGATTATCTCTTTCTCGGCGGAAGAAATACCCAAAGGTAGAGAAATACATGATAACCCGTTGGTGGTAAAAGCTGGATATTAATCCAAAACTGTTGATGGGGAAGATGATGAAGCGAGAAAATTGTTGGGCGATAAATAGAATATTAATCGATTTGGGAGTTCGATCAACATCCTTTTTTACCATACTTACAAGACTATGGGAGGAAAGGATGAAGAGTTGATCCCTTCAACATACAAAATATATGGTTTCAATGGTACCGCGAACAAGCCCAAAGGAGAAGTACACATGAGAATACCGTTGCAAGGATTGTCAAGCTGATATTTTGTTTTGTGTGGTCGAGGTGGAGTCCCCTTATAATGCATTGATTGGAAGGCCATGGTTGCATGAAATTCAGGTGTGGCGTCAACGTATCATCGGTGTATAAAGTTTCCCCATCCTAGTGGTGTTGGAATTATAAAGGGAGATTGGATAGAAGGGGAAAAATGTTATGAGATCGATGTGGAGAGTTTGTGAAGAGAGAGCCGCAAAAAGAAGGGATGGAAGAAGAATATTAAAGAGGAACAAAGAAAAGAAAGATTGATGGTAGATAGCATAAACATAAGGAGGAAGACACATTGCGAGGAGAAGATATGACGGTTGAAAGTCATCTTTGGAAAAGAATTATTCGAGAGGTTTTAATGATGAAGAGAGGAAGCGGAATAAAAGGTGTAAGAAGTGAATAATTGCGAAAAGTAACAAAGATAAAGTGGCGAAGGCACGTCAAGGACAAGAAGAATAAAAGGTAGTTGTAGGCGTTATGAATGCATGAAGGCGGTTGAAAAATTGCGATGGAAAGGAAACGATAAGAGATTTGAATGGTGAAAAGGCAGAATGTAGTAAGAGTGAAAAGTGTAAGAAGTGAATAATCATCAAAAAAGCAACAACAAGAGATTATTCAAAGTAAGAGGAAGAAACAATAATAGAAGCAGAAACATGTGAAGATCTCGTTAAAAAAAAATGTATGCAACTTTGATTGAAGAATTGAAAAACGAAAATGATTAAACAATGTAAGATTGTGCGATAGCTTCGCAAACAGAATGAATGCTTGAATGAATTAACAAATATGAATGAGTGAGTGAATGGGACGAACCTTTATGGCGTACACCTTAGTTCGCGAATGATATTTCGCAAGAGGCAAATGTAAGACCTAAAGTGCGTCATATAAGGGGGTATCTCTTGACATGGCTCAGGGGAAAGGTTACACCGCTCCTGGAACCTGAGTCATGGAGATTTGGGGCCCATGAAAGCCTATCCGGTGGAGATACCTTGGATTTCCAACTATATATATAAGGTTATACCCTGGTTGGGCCCGAGGGTCTCTTCCAAGGAGTCGGCGTATGACCAAGGCGCCGAGGTACACGGTTGAGTCAAGAGTGCGGGGAGCATGGAACTTCCTTACCACTCTTGACAAGTCTTGGCACATCTTTGCACTCGGCCCGAAGAAAACTCCACTTAGGGTGCGGTCTCGTAACCATAAGCCCTATAGGTATAAGGGATAAGAGGCTGCGAAAACAAGCTTCTTGTTGTTAAGACCGGATGGGAGGAGCTAGTCTTGTATGGCCGATGTACGCCTCCTTGAAGGGGCAACCGGGGAGATGATAAGGCGGCACCCTCCATTAGGGAGGCTGATAAGTGTCAAAAGACGCAAATGTCATGAGACTTTACTTTCGCAAGGAAATATAGGCTTGTCATATTTGTGCAATGATCTGTAGAGGCAATAATATCTTGATGCAAGGATAAGGCGAGATCAATGGGTTATTGCATGGAAATGCAAAAACGTCCTGCGATTTCGTCGAGAGACGATAATGTCATGGGGTTTTACACTCGCAAGAGTGTTTAAGCCTGTCATATTGTCGCGAATAAAATATCTGAGAGGCAAAAATACTCAATGATAAGACAAGGTCAATGGGTCATTACATGAAAATGTAAAGACGTCCTGCGATCTTGTCGCAACGAAGTGGCGAAATAAGACCTTTAATTAGGAAGGCAAAATAAGACCACACAAAAACGATAAGGCAAGATTAGTGGAATTCTTCATTTATGGAGACATTCTACGATCTTGTCGCCATAGCGAGTTTCAATATGCTTACGAAAGCAGGACAACGGAGGTAGATCTCTCATTTGGGAATGAATAACGAGAGGCAAGTATGGGAATGAATAGGATAAGGTTTTGTTATTCATTTCCATATGAGGAATTTATACATTCATAATATTGGAAGTCGAATTATAAAGAGAATTGCTTGATTAATATGTGCAAGTAAAGAAAGCTAAGATTGAATTCATATTTGACAATCCAAGAAGATTGAAAGAGTATATATATTACAAGTAGCAAAAGAAGAAAAAGAAGTTATTTCTTTGAAGGATCATCTTCTTGGTCAGATTCTTCAGTTTCATCATTCTCTTCGCCGATTCTTCGCTTCGCTAGCATCACTATCGAGACATCGAGAAAAGTGTATCTTCGGGGAATATCTTCGCGAAGACAAGGATATGAACTAAGAGGAATCTTGTGATCATTGCAAACTATCTCAATAGTTTGATTGCGAAAACGAACTGCATAATTATTAAAGTTCGCCATTGTAGCTTGCAGTTGTATCTTGACTTAGAATATTTGTTGTTGCGAAGAGAAAAGTCTTGTGCGAGTTGTCCTTTTTCAGACTCAAGTTCTTCAATCCTTGTTTGAAGTCTTTTCTCGGATTCTGTAGAACATATGACAATATATTAACAATTTAATAGCGATGCTACGGAAATAAAAAAAAACAGTAAAGCATAATAAACAACCTTCTCTGTCAGATATCATATCCTTAACCAAGGCAGTATGCTCGGCATGAAGGCTAACATCAACACCTAAGTTATTTCTGGCATTATCTAGAACCTTCGCAGCCCAAGCAAACTCATCATCATTATTTATAACAAGAAGTGAACGAACTTGTTCTTCTCGCTCAATAAGTATGGCATTATGGCGAAGGGATTCATCTCGTTCAATTTGTACTTCGAGAAGAGACTTTTGAAATCTGCTAATGCTGCGCACCCCTATTAGCGATACGGTCTTTTTCATCAATAAGGCCACTAATTTTCTTCCTTTGAAGCTCAATTTTTCTATGGGAATCAAGATACATTTGTTTAAATCGATTGGCTAAACCTAAACTAGCTCTATGCTCAATCTACGAAAGGCGACATTTGGTTGAAGTTCATTCAATGAAAGGGAATCAATTTTGTTTGATGAGTTACTTAAAGACTCGTTGAGATGGGTGAGAAGAACGTCATTATCCATGGGCTCGGGAAATGAATGGAGAAGAATAGCTTCATCGGAGAGATTATATATGTCTGCGAAAATAATAAATCGGGAAAGAATAATAGCCGACAAAGTAAAGATGACTTGAAGAATAAAAATTTTATACCATAAAGTTCTTTGATTTGCACTTTGAATAGTAGATACTCTATTTTGTTGAGAAGTAAGCTCGGCCTCCATTTTGTTTAATTCTTTCATCTTTCTTGCGAGATGTCGCATGACTTCAACCTCTAGTTCTCGGATCTTCTCTTTAAGTTGCAAATTTTTCTTTTCAAGACTGTGGCGTCTTTTCTCGAGGTCCGAGGCAACAACAAAAGAAGCTCTCCCAGACTATAAAGAAAAATATGGGAAGGATTAAGATAAAGCTTATAATTGAAGTCACAAAGAAACAAAGGGTTATGAATATACCAAAGCAGTGAGAGCATTTAAGTGGCCTGGAGGTCAACGTTCGGGAGATTCCGCGAAAGGACTCATTATCCTCTAATAGCGGGGCGTCGCAGATTTTAGCGAGAGCTCCGCAAGTAGCAGTTAGATGATCATCCCCTAATCCTTGCATGGAATCGGAGAAGACACTGGACAATTGCGCCATAACATAAGTAGTCAAGCGATTCTCTTTCGCGGAGGAAGTACCAACCTCATTTTCACCCTCATCAGAATATTCATTGGTTTGAGAAGAGAGCTGGGTTTTCCGTTTTTTAGAAAGCGGAGCAGAAGACTTGTCCTTGCGAAAAGTAGTTTTATCCATGCATGTAGCCTACGCAGCTTCATCCTTCGCGGCCTCAGCCTTCGAAGCTTCAGCTTCTTCAACTTCAACCTTCGCATACGCATGAAGATAAGAAACAGAGGCAACAATATTGTTTAAAATAACAAAAGAAAATGTTTCTTACTTCATCCGTGAGCGATCGAAGTATTGCCAGGGTACTCGGCTTTGGATTTTCTCTATATTTCTTTCTCATTCTGGTGATCTAAAATTTTTGAAAGTTAATAAATAAAAGAGGAAGAAGATGTCGCAAAGCGAAATTGAAGAAAGGAAATATACCTCTTTTGTCTCCTCAGGCCACTTAAATTCCCAAGGATGATAGTTTGCGAGGTGTGCAGGGAGAACATGTGAACCTGCGATGTAAGGTCCACTCAAAAATAAAGGAACAACCCACCATCTCTCATCCTTGGAATGACGGGGAGTATTATTGTTGCCCGAATGCCAATCAATGTCTTGCATAAGCAGTTTGTCGGCATCAACATTATCATTCTTTTTGATCGAGCACCCGTGAGATTTATCATTTCTCATATTTATAACTGAGTAATTTGCAAAGAAATTGTCCACGGTATACTTCTCAGTAACTATTTGTAAATTTACAAACTCAGGATCCCTAACATTATTAGGATATAAAGATCCTTTACCAGCGCCGCGATTTGCAAATTCAAGCATTAAACGGATGCGATCGCCACTCAATTGATAGACGGCTCGCGAGAATTTCTCGTGAGCAAGAATTTCATAAAATAATGGCAACTCGGGATTATACGAGAGGAATGGGGAGTCTGCGAGAAGTTGACCCAGCGAGACTATGATTTTATGATCATCACATTGATGATCAGAAAACAATTTTGCAGAAAGAATAGATGAAGATCCTTGATTGGGAATGGTAGATAAAGTGAAACCTTTTTCTTGTAATTTCTTTTGAACATCAGTAAAATGAGGAGTGTATGTACGACCAAGTGAAGCCATTGTTAGAAGTATGGGAATGAATAGAGAGTTGAAGATCAAAAGAACGAGAAAAGTCTAGGGAATTTGTGGTAGCGGGAGCGCAAATTGCGGAAGAGAGAGAAAGTTAAAGAAAATTTGCGAAGGAAAATAAAAGAGAAAAAGAGAAGGGTAAGAAAGCTATATATAGAGAAGAGAATTCTCGAGAAAACAAATGCATTTAATGCGAGATGGGACGTGAATGGTCAAGAATAAACGGTTGAAAGAGACGTGTCAAGAAAAGAGTGGAAGAAGAAACACTGTAATAAATTCCGTACATAAACAAAACAAGTAAAAATGAACAATCGCGAGATAAGGATGAGTAGTTGCGGCACTTTAAGATATTGGTTCTCATGACATTCTCTTCTTCGTAGAGAAGACATGAGAAGAGGCAAGATGTAGGACCGAGAATATCGCGACAACAATACTTCGCAAGAGTAATAAACAACTACATTGCGAAGGTGTCGCAAGTAAATAATTTAAATGACGCATCGGATGACGAAAGACCGAACATGAGAAAAGTGTGAAGACTTGGCGAGATTTAGGAGTGTCGCAAGTAAAGACGTTTATAACATTCGCGACACTTCGCGAGATGTTCCCGAAAATAAAAGGACAGCTTATTTGTCATCCACTTGTATACTACCCTATATAAAGGGTTGAATTGGTTTTTGTAAGGGAGATTCTTTTTGAATTGTTAAGCAAGTCATTAGGAGAGAGAAAATTAAGAGTGATTGTAATTTCTTTAGCTCTGTTCTACATTTCTTTGTAAACCTTTCAAGAAAACAATTTATAAAACACATTATTATTCATCTTCAAATGGATTGATTAAGAAAATTCGAGTGAGGGGTGTAGTGTGGGATTTCCCGCAACTACATCCAAATCCGAAACAGGGGATGATCGGTTTCTTAAAAGAAAACCGTAATGCTTTGACTTCTTCAATTTGGGTTCTCCGACCAAATACAACCCAAAACATCGATCATACCATGACCGTTAAGCTCAAACAGACCTTCCCATACAATTTAAGCCATTGAGTCTCCTTGAATCTCCTCCAAATACGAACCCTAATTTCGGTTTCTTGAAGAACAACGTTTCCGCCAAAAATGGAAATTTAAATGGTAGGGACGACCTCCCCTAACAGAAATGGGGGTGCGAATAGCAATTAGGGTGCCCCTTAGTAATTGGGTGCCCCTTATCCAAAACTGAGAGTCCGAATAACATGTGTCCTCCGGGTACAAAACCACTTTTCGAGCAACTTTCTCCATAAGAGCTTATTTCACAAAAACACCTACAAACAAGTTTATTAGTTATAAAATGAGCCCCAGCTAATGTATTTATGGGTGAAAATGCATCGCACTTTCGTGCTTATCAAATTCCCCCACACTTACATTTTGCTAGTCCTCGAGCAAAACAAAACCGACTCCGTGGTGGTCATAAGTAAGAGACTTAGACCCGCTACAGTGCTCATGACAAATGCCACATACACAAGACAATTTTTTTTTTTTTTTTTTTTTTTTTTTTTTTTTTTAGACCCGCTACACAGCTGGTCATAATGTGATAAGAAAACAAAAGAATAGACCCGCTCAACAGCTGGTCATAAGAAATGAAAAGAAAAGAATAGACTTATTTTTTTTATTATTATTATTTTTTTATATATTTTTTTTTTAGACCCGCTCCACAGCTGGTCATAAAGTGATAAGAAAGCAAAAGAATAGACCCGCTACACAGCTGGTCATAAGGCTAACAACAATTATATTTTTTTTTTTTTTTTTTTTTTATAACCTGCTCAACAGCTGGTTCCTGAAAAAAGTAAAGTACAAAGTTAACCACTCCCCCACACTTAAACATTACATTGTCCTCAATGTAATTGAGTCATCCAACGCAAAACTTAAGATGGGAAATTCAAAATAAAATAAACAAAAGTAAACAAACATAAATAAATAATTATACCTATTGAACTGTACAAAAACGGATCCCCATACACTAATAACCTGAAAACTTGGGGATCGACCCAAAATACAATATTTACAAATGACAGCTTCACACTTATGTCATGAAAACGCAAAGATGCTGAAACTATCAAAAAATAAGATTTACCCCTAAACCAAGTTTTTACTGCACATGGAAGTGCGTAAAGAACAAAGTATGGGGATTCTATTGAGACTGAGAAATTTTCAACTGGCTCATGCACGGTGTTAGAAATTGGCAAATCCTCTGGGTACTTAATCCAACAACACTTTAGAAGCACACAATTCTAACCCTAAATTAGGCAACTTTTGGAAGTCTAGTGGTCTAGAAACAACCTCTAAGTCGGGTGAATGATCTTGTGAGGTAGATTCATCTATGGAATTAGGCAAATCATCCACAGGGTCATCTAAATGTTCTGTTTGGAACAGAGAGTCACTACTAGATTCATCATCATCAAGAAATAATCTTTCACATTCAAGAACTCTCAATCTTTGTTCCAAACTAGGCGGTGTGTGTTTGTAATACTTCTCATAAATAGTTTCATGTGATTCTTCACTTACCTCATGTGGAGCGTAAACTCCATACCATTGCCTACGCATATATTCAAGCAAGCGTCATCTCGGATGAGGTTGCCCGATAATTTGAATTTCTACGCATGTATTCCGCGGCGTCATTCACAGGTGTGACGTCTCCTCGAAGAAGTCATCATCCTCCAAAATTTCGAAAAGAAATATAAAAAGAAACGCATAAAAAGGAAAAAGAAAATACTTGTACAAAATAAGAAAAATAAACCTAAAAATTAATCTAAAAACAAATCACGCGCAACAGGCGCCAAAATGATTTAAGATTTTTCTTAGTTTTCGTAGTAGTAATTAAGATTCGTTCTCTCAGACTTGCGAAGATTAAATTTAAAGGTTTAAAGAAAATAATAAACAAAGGCGAGAGTCACTGAGCCTAGGATTCCACCGAATTAATATCAATAGGTTCAATTTATTTATTCTCAACAATTAAAGCTCAATAAACAAAATAACACCGACTCTTATTTTTGCCAAGGTAGACTCTCAAAAGATTAATTGTATCCCTAAGCATAGATTATCTAAACAAAGCATAACTTATCTAATTGAATAACAACCAATTTAATCAAGTCATAATTCTATTTTAATTAGTGCAAAAGTCAAATAAAGAATTAATTAAAATTACCCACGTATGAAATTCGGCTTCCTCCGTCGACCCAGTGTAGGGACTTAGCTACTCATGATGTAGACACGCTCAAAATTCATTTTTATTGCCCAAATAGTGTTTACAAAGAAGAGAAAATGAGAAAATCAAATTAAACGGGAATTTGCAACGTTTATAAGCGTTGCAAACCCACCGTTACAAAGAATAACCGTTGACCGTCGCAGATGACAGTCTTATCTTTCCGCTAAGCGACAGTTCTTTTACGACCGTCTTTGATAGTCCTGTTCTTCGTGTTCTTCAATCTTTTTTCGCTCGCCTTCGCAGATTTCTCTGTGCCGATTTTCTCCACTCTGTAGCCTCCCCCAATCACTCGATATCCTTCCTTCCTTCCCCGAGACCTTATTTATACTTGACAGCACCAAATATCTTCCTCTTAAACACTCCAAATATTCCTCCATTACTCGGCAGTAAAAGAAAATATTCTCGGAATATTTTCTTTTCTTTCTTTTCTCTTCACGCGCCTGCTGTTGGTTATATTTCCCTTTTTAACTCCTTCACGCTCCAAACAAATTTCGAGCACGACAGAGATTGCGTCGAATCATGCCAGCCTCTAGAAAGTGAGAAGTAAACCCGTGAAAACCCTACTTCTCTGTTTTGTTCGAGTTCATATTGCCGCTCAAATTATTCGATTCTGATGGACTTACCAAATTCCGTTTAGCTTCACTGTGCCCAATGTGATCGATAGTAGCACTTGAATCCTCCTAAAAATCCACCAAATCCGAAACAGGGATGATCGGGTTTCTTAAAAGAAAACCGTAATGCTTTGACTTCTTCAATTTCAGTTCTCCAGCCAAATAAAACCCAAAACATCGATCATACCATGACTGTTAAGCTCAAACAGACCTTCCCATGCAATTTAAGCCATTGAGTCTCCTTGAATCTCCTCCAAATACGAACCCTAATTATGGTTTCTTGAAGAACAACGTTTCCCGCCAAAAATGGAAATTTAAATGGTAGGGACGACCTCCCCCTAACAGAAATGGGGGTGCGAATAGCAATTAGGGTGCCCCTTAGTAATTGGGTGCCCCTTATCCAAAACTGAGAGTCCGAATAACATGTGTCCTCCAGGGTACAAAAACCACTTTTCGAGCAACTTTCTCCGTAAGAGCTTATTTCACAAAAACACCTACAAACAAGTTTATTAGTGATAAAATGAGCCCCAGCTAATGTATTTATGGGTGAAAATGCATCGCACTTTCGTGCTTATCAAGAATCTTCATCTATTCTTTCTGCAAAGTTGTTTACTGATCATCACAGTGATGATCAGAAAATCATAATCTCGCTAGGTAAAATCCTCGCAGGTCTTCCCATTCCCCTGTACGATCCCGAACTGCCCTTGTTCTATGAAATCCTTGCTCATGAGAAATTCTCGCGAGCTATTTATCAATTAAGTGGTGATTGCATCCGTCTAATGCTTGAATTTGCCAATCGCGGCGCTGGTAAGGGATCTTTATATCCTGATAACGTTAAAGATCCTAGCTTCGCAAGTTTAGAGATAGTCTCTGAAAAGTACACTGTAGAAAACTTTTTTGAAAATTATGAAGTAATAAACATGAAGAATGATAAATATCGCTGGGGTGCCCGATTGAAAAGAAAAGACAACGTTTCCGACGATAAGATACTCATGCTAGATATTAACTGGCATTCTGGCAAGAACAACGTTCCTCGCTACTCTAAAGATGAGAGGTGGTCTGTCTTTCCACTATTTTTGAGCGGACCTTACATTTCAGGTTCCAATATACTCCCTGCGAATCTCGCAAATTATCACCTTGGGTATTTAATTGGCACGAAAAGGCAAAAGAGGTATACTTCCTAACTTTTACTTATTTTACAATCTTCACTCCCTCTTATATCTAATCTTGCGAATTTTTCAGATCACCAAATTGAGAAAGAGCTACAAAAGAAATCCAAAAGCGAGTACTCCGCGATACTGTTCAATCACGGATGAAGTAAGAAATATTTTTCCTTATTATTTTTAACAATATTGTTGCCTCTGTTTCTTATCTTCATACGTGTGCGAAGGTTGGCGTTGAAGAAACTGACATTCCTGAAGCTTCGAAGGCTAAAGGCAAGAATAAAATCACTCTTCGCAAGGATAAATCTTCTGCTCCATCTTCTAAAAAACGGAAAATCCACCTCTCTTCTCATTCTAATTCCCAAACCAGCGAAAATTCTGATGAAGATGATAATGAGGTTGACACTTCTTTTGCGAAGGAGAATCATTCAGTCGAATGACCGCTATGGCGCAATTGTCTAGTGTTTTCCGATTCTATGCAAGGAATGGGAGATGATCGTTTTTCTGCTACTTGCGAAGCTCTCGCAAATATCTGTGATGCCCCCCTGCTAGTGGATAATGATTCTTTTCGTGGAGTTTCCCGGACAATGACTCCCAGTTTCTTAAATGCACTTAGTGCCTTGGTATGTTCATATTTCTTTATTTTTTTTGTGATTTCGATTATAAACCTTATCTTAACAATTCCTTTATAGTCTCTGGGAGAGCTTCCTTTGTCGTTGCCTCAGATCTTGAGAAGAGGCGCAACAATCTTGAAAAGAAAAATCTCCAACTTAAGGAGAAGAACAAAGAACTAGAAGTTGAAGTTGCGACATCTCGCAAGAAGGATGAAAGTGAGACTGCCACTCTTCGCGAAAAAATTCAACAGCTGGAAGTTGAGTCTTCTACCCAGAAGAACAAAATATCTACTCTTCAAAGTGCTAATCAGCAACTTTATGGTATAATACCATTCTCTTTTCTTCGTTTCTACTTTGTCATTTATTTTTCTTTGCCTGACTTATCATTTTCGCAGATATTTATAATCTTTCTGACGAAGCTATCCTTCTCCATTCATTCCCTGAACCTATGGATGATGATGCTCTTCTCGCTCATCTCAATGAATCTTTAAGTAATTCTTCAAACAAGATTAATTCTCTCTCATTAAATGAACTTCGAACCAAATTTCATCTCTTAGAAATTTAGCATAGATCTAGTTTAGGTTTAGCCAATCGATTTAAACGTTTATATCTTAGCTCCCACGAGAATAATAATATTCTAAGGAAGAAAATTAGCAGCCTTATAGATGATAAGGATCGCATTGCTAATCAAGGTGCACAAGCATTAGCGAAATTCCAAAAAACTCTTCTTGAAGTCCAAATTGAACGAGATGAATCTCTTCGCCAAAATGCCATACTTAATGAGCGAGAAAATCAAATTCGCTCACTTCTTGTCATAAATAGTGATGATGAATTTGCTTGGGCTGCGAAAGTTTTAGATAATGCTAGAAATAACTTAGGTGTTAACGTCAGTCTTCATGCTGATCATATTGCCTTGGTTAAAGATATGATTTCTGACAGAGAAGGTTGTTAACTGTTCTTCTTTATTTTACCACTTCTTTTTGTGAAATTGCTATTAAGTTACTGACTCATTATCATACGTTCGCAGAAGCTGAGAAGAGATACCAAACAAGGATTGAAGAACTTGAATCCGAAAAAAAAACAACTTGCAAAGAACCTCTGTCTTCGCAACGACAAGTATTCCATGTTGAAGAAACAATTACAAACTACTGTAGCGAATTTCAATAATAATGCTGTTCGTTTTCGCAATCAAACTATGAAGACAGTTTGCGATGATCACAGTATTCCTCATTCTTCATATCCTTTTCTTCTTGATGAAATTCCTGAAGATATACCTTCCTTTGATGTTTCTGATAGTGAAGCTAGCGAAGAGGAAGAATCTGATAAAGAATCTGATGAAAAAGAAGAATGAACTGAGAGATAGCTCCATTTTCCTTTTTCTCTTCTTGTGATATATGTACATTTATCCTTTTAGCCTTCCATTTTTGTAATTTCTCACTGTAAATCTATCATATGGAAATAAATAACAAATTTTTACTCTAATCATTCCCATACTTGCCTCTGTTATTTATTTTCATATGAGAGATTATATCGATAATCTTTAAGTAATAATACTTCTTATTTTCGCAATTGTTGTTGCTAACCCTTCACAAATAAATGAAGAAATATAGCCGTATTCGCAAGCTTATTTGCTTACTCGATTTCTTGTGTTATCTTATCTTCATCTATGTTGAAATTCATCATTGCGACAAGATCGCGGGGACGTCTTTACATTTTCATGTAATGACCAATTGATCTTGCCTTATCATTGTTTTTGTGTGGTCTTATTTTGCCTTCCTAGTTAAAGGTATTATTTTGCCACCCCTCATTTTGCGTCAATATGACAGGCCTAAATATTCTTGCGAACATAAAGCCCCATGACATTGCCGTCTTGCGACAAAATCGCAGGACGTCGTTACACTTTCATGTAACGACCCATTGATCTTGTCTTATCATTTCCTTAGTATTATTGCCTCTACAGGATGTCTTTGTTGCGACAATATGACAGGCCTAAAAATTCTTGCGAACTTGAAGCCCCATGACATTGCCGTCTTGCGAAGAAATCGCAGGACGTCTTTACACTTGCATGTAAAGACCCATTGATCTCGTCTTACCCTCGCGTTAGTATTATTGCCTCTTCAGGATCATCGCACAAATATGACAAGCCTAAATTTTCTTGCGAAAATAGAGCCTCATGACATTTGCGTCTTTTGACACTTATCGGCTCCCTAATGGAGGGTGCCGCCTTATCATCTCCCCGGTTGCCCCTTTAAGGAGGCGTACATCGGCCATACAAGACTAGCTCCTCCCATCCGGTCTTAACAACAACTAGTTGTTTTCGCAGACCTCTTATCCCTTATACCTATAGGGCTTATGGTTACGAGACCGCACCCTAAGTGGAGTTTTCTTGGCCGAGTGCAGCATGTGCCAAGACTTGCCAAGAATGGTGAGACACTTCAAATGCCCCAGGGACTCTTGGCTCAACCGTGTACCTCGGCGCCTTGGTCATACACTGACTCCTTGGAAGAGACCCTCGGTCGTCCAACCAGGGTATAACCTTATATATATAGTTTGAAATCCAAGGTATCTCTCCAGGATGGGTTTTATTGACCCCAAATTTTCATGACTCAGGTTCCAGGGGCGGTGTAACCTTTTCCCTGAGCCATGTCAAGAGATACCCCCTTATATGACGCACTTTAGGTCTTACATTTGCCTCTTACGAAATATCATTCGCGAACTAAGGTGTAACTTAGATTTTGCTAGTCCTCGAGCAAATCAAACTAAAAACACACAACTTCAAAGCGCTCCAGCGTCCCAAGCATCCAAAGAGTTATGAGGACATAGAGTTTCTGCATGCTAGTAATAAGAAGTTAGAAATACTAAAGAACATATTCTCATTCTTAAATGTTGAGTGAGAAATAACCACACCATAATGAGAGAACGCGTGTTTGAGAAACGATCAATAAGCATTTCGCCTCGACTTCGCCTCACCAAAAAGGATTTTATGATAATTGCACTCAAAAAGAC
The DNA here is from genome assembly GCA_023531295.1 of Papaver armeniacum. Lineage (NCBI taxonomy): Eukaryota > Viridiplantae > Streptophyta > Magnoliopsida > Ranunculales > Papaveraceae > Papaver > Papaver armeniacum. The sequence goes on from JAJJWW010015630.1 coordinate 165,119, forward strand.
GGCTTTTTTATGGTTCTCACATGTGTGCAGGTAGGAATGAAGAGAGAATTCCTGCAACACGTTGAATGGTGGGAAGGACAACTTCCGAAATATTTTGAAAAACCCACATCTTAACATTTTGAAAAACCATTTTTCTAACAATCTCTAAGAAATGAAATCAACCACTATTATCGAGGATGAGATTACTTACTCACCTTCACATCCGATCGCCAATTATGATAACACCACTCTCACGGCATCCAATAGAAACGTCTTCCGCTCCTTGTCTTGATCTTCTTGGTCTTCGTCTTCGGTTTCAACTATTGGTGATAAACTCTCGAATTTCATAAATCCTTAACAATTTATAAATCTTTTTACCTTAAATCCTTGTCACTTGAAACTTCCTTATATATTTTCCTTCCCCACGGCTTATTAACAAAACAAATATTTCTCTTTTTTTTTTTTTTTTTTTTTTTTTTTTTTTTTGAAAAACAAGAGAAATTAAATACAAAATAAACCATGGCCGTGGGAGAAGTATTTTACCGCTTGATTCTTCACAACTTGTATCGTCTCGAAATCATAAACTTCAACAATTCTCACCTTTTGATTTTCTTCGCTTTTATAAATAAGTCTTCATACTTGGATATGAAATTACCTCATTGTAGTGTAAGTCCTCAACATATATGTAAAAATCTGCCCTTTGTATGTTGCTTTACTTGAATATGAAATTTGCCCTTTTTCACGTTCCGTTGCTTGTAAACCTTAAACTTCTTCAACTTTCCTTGTAGATTTTGATGTCGCTCCTTGTTGATGATGATGGTGTTTCTATGGATCCGTTGTTGTCGAGAGAGAGAATGGTGCTAACTGCAAATCGAACTACAAGAAGGAGGCTTTCATCTATAGACGTCACCCTTATGATTGACAAAATTAGCACTCAAGAGATCAAAGAGTAGTGCTTCTATTGGTGGGAGGTTGGGTAGCTCACCATTCTACCCGAAATTAACGTATGGTGACACACACTCAAAAGAAAGCTCTTTAGTTAGATGGAAAATTTTCTGGTCGGTGCCTCTCATGATATAAATACGGGTAGTCTCCACTAATGATTGATCAGCAACTCTAATAATGCATTTCTCCCTGCACCAAATTCGCATCACTGGCATGATTAAATCCATTATTTAACACTCAAACAAGCAAGAAATCCGAATGTAGTTCTCTAACATTTCCAAGTTCAATTATGTCGGTCAAAATCTCTATGTAAACATACCTAGAAGTATGCTAGTGACTCTAAAATCTCTAAAAGTTGAAGGTTTTATGTAAAACTTTTTTTTTTTTTTTTTAATTTTTTTTTTTTTTTTTAAATACATGTTTAACCACTCCCCCACACTTAAACCTTACATTGTCCTCAATGTAATTGAATCGTCCTAGTAAAGTCAAGGTGGAAAATTTTAACATGATATGGAACAAGAAAAATAAATAACAAAAATAAAAAGCAAAAGGATAAGAAATACAAAACCTATGGGTTGCCTCCCATTAAGCGCTTGTTTTAAAGTCGACAGCCCGACTTAGCTCTTGCATGATTCATTCCCCATATACTAACAATCTGAAAATTTGAGGATCCACCCATAATACCTGTTTTGAAAACAATAACTCCATACAAATATTAGCACAAGAAAACAATAGTGAAAGTATCGCTCGATAGAAATTTCCCCCACACTTATTCTCGTCCACACTCGGAAGTGTATAAAGAACATAGAATTTGGGAACTTCCATGTATTCTTTTTGGCAAACCTGCATAGTGTTAGCATCAAGTGTTTCCAATGGTGGATATTTAGAAACAAAATCATCCAAAAATACTTTCGAAACACATACATTCAAACCAATAAGAGGTAAAGGAGAAGAATCAATATGCAAAGGGTTTGACAAACCTTGCACAATCTCTTGTTTTACGGAATCCTCTTCATCCTTAGAGAATTCATATGAATTACTTACCTCTTGTATATCATGGTCCTCTATCAAATCTTGCAACCATTCGTCGTTATTGTCTACCTTAACCAAAGTCTTGGCATCATTAAAATCATTGGCAAGTTCAATTGGGTCTTCCACAAAATCAATCAATTTGGTTTCATCCTCTAGTATCATCTCCTCAACATTCTCATCATCGGAATCGGGCCATTCACTAAAATGATTCTCGTCGGTATAAATTGTAAAATTTTCTTGTGAGGGTGTTACACCGTTTATAACAATAGGTAAGTCACACTCAATCTCCTCCTTTTGAATAGGCGAAGGATAGTTATTATGATCCGAAGTTGGAATAACTTCCTCATTGTTGCAACGTTCATACACTTCCGCGGACTCATATCTTTCCCTAAGGAATTTTTTCCAAGCACTAATTGCATCTTCCTCAAGCTCTACCTTTTGAATAGGTGCTTGATCATTATTAAGATCAAGGCTCGAGTAAGCTACACTAGCGTCATCAAAAGTATCCAAAGGTTGGCCTTTTCCAACATAATCATCGATCAAATATTCACTACACACCATAGGCACATTAGAATAGTTATTGCTTTGATAGCAAAATTCTTCTTTATCCCTATCCTCCTTGTATTGATCCATGTCTCTTCGTTCTTTAGCAATGCCGTCTTGAAGTTGTTGGAGTTGCTCATCCCTATTTTTATCGAGTTGAGTAATTTGTTCGTATAATTTCTCCGAATTCCTTTGAATTTCTCGACGTGGTTCCTCCCAAACATAGGGTTGCTTTGGTCTTGTAGTGATTCTTGCAACTTTTGTTGAAGATCCCCAATCATGGCGGACATCTTATCTCGCAAAACTAGAGAATTTCGATGATAAACAAAACTATCCTCCCATCCTTGTGATTGTCCACTTACATACCCGTCATAAGGTTGTTGATATGTATGAGAATATCCATAATGTTCTGTAGGAAATTGATCATAGCCAAAAGATTGGTTTTGATTGTATCCTAAGGATGGTTGGAAATTTCCATAATGTTGAGGTTGAAAACTGTATTGATTGTTGTAATATGCTTGCTCTTGTCCACCATACATGGAAAACCGATACCTGAAATAAGATTCTCAGAAACCAAGTTAGATACGATATACAATCTAAGAAAGCAAGAATAAAGCAAAAAGAAAAATAAAAACAACTAAAATCGTCCGCTGCTCCCAGATGGCGCCAAAATTTGATGCGTGTCGTAACCACAACAAATTAATTAATATTTTCCACCTAATTAACAAGTAATATAGTGGTAGTTAAGTTCGTTCCCACGAGGAGCAAGAGATTCTAGTTGTAAAAATTGTCACAAAAGGGGGATGTATAAAGCAAAAGAAAATAAACAAAGCAATTAAAAGATAAAGTTGAAATCAATAAGAGAGACAAGACCAAGGAATCCTTCTTCGTTGCAAAACAATGAATCAAGTTATGCTCTTTTCTACTTGTTATTAGTCACAGATTATCACCAACCGTAGGTAAAGCAGCTAGATCAGTGCTAAACCCCTAAATCCCTTGTATCAACGGATACGGAAGTTCTCGACTATCGGATTCTATTTACCAAACCACCTAGTAGTAGATCACTCTAGATGTAATTTAAGTAAACGCATTAAGATTTATGAACTTATTAGGTCAATATTAGTAGTTAGACTCTTAGATCAAGGTCTACTTGCTAACGTTGTTTTCACACACAATTGCTCCACGGAATCCCTCCGCAAGGTCTTGTGTTTGCTACTTATGTAAAGAGTCAAGAAACGATTACTTATCCCCTAACTTTCACTAGCTTTAGATCAAATTAACAAATCAATTTAGCGTGCACTCTAAACAATCTATCAATCAATCATGAATGAATAAACATTCCTATTAGTAAAAACAAACGATAATCATGTGAAAAACTTCAAGATAGAATTGAAACAAAACTCAATACATATATTAAGAACTAGGAATTCATCTTCAATCAATAATAAAATTAGCTACTCATGTTTTTGAAATTCACACAAAATAATTAAAGGGAGAATTTTCAAGTTCACACAAATAATTAAGAAGAAGAATTGAAAGCAAAAACACAAGTGTTGTGTGTGTAGAGAGGTGTGTAAAAGATGTCTGAAAGTGTGTAGAGAACTTCTCTACTTATAGGCTTCAATGTTCTCCATATCTTCCAAGGAATAGAACCCCTTTCCTTTAGCAATTCAATTTCCAAATTCAAGTCTTCCTCATCTTCCATCTTCTCTTTCCAAATTTGACCCAAATTCTCCATCCAATTCCAAATCCAAGTCTTCACACCCATGAGAGGAATCCACACAAAAATTTGTAATTTTGGTCGCCGGAAATCTGGTATTATGGCCGGAATTTGGCCGGAAAAGTCACCGCCGGTCACTGGGAATTTCTTTTCCGTCGACGGAATATTCTGTTACGATACCGTCAAATATAACTGTCAAACTAACAGTCCGCGTTAGTCAACCGGGTCAGAAGAAGGGGAGTTAGCCGAGTCAGTTAGACATCTGACTGGTCTGAATCGTCTTACTCAACTGAGTCACATGGATGGATCGGTCATCGGACTCATCTGGCAAGGAATACCGGCGGACTGAGTTGACTCGCCAAGGCAGAAATTCGGCCGAGTTTCGTTTATATTCAGGGCATCACTCAGGCCAATTTCAGGCCTTTCTCAGCTCCATTCCTGCAGAAATTCCTATACATTCATCTAATATCATTCATTCCAACGTTCCCTGTACAGCAGCAGCAGTTCCAATTTCTTCAAGCTGTTTCTTTCACAACGACCTTCAAACTGAATCATCACCCATTATAGCTCCATATTACAGCTCTCAGATTCGAATCGCTCTCTCTATCATCCCATATTAAAAAGCAAACCCATCCTCTGTCTACTTCATCTCGTTATTACAGCAGTAGAAACTCATTTCAACCCATTTTCCTTCTTTAGCCAGTAGCAACGACAGCAGATCCAGTTTCTCCAACTCTGTAATTTTTTCAATTCGAACACAGCAAACCCTATTCTCAATTTCTTCATCTCTGAATCGCACCATAAAAAATGAAATCACAAACCCAAGTCATCCATTAACCCATCTTCAATTCAGGAACCCTAATTCCTAATTTCAATCTCTTCTTCTCTGCGTATCAATGAACATCATTAATCGGAACAAAATTTGTCTCAGAAACCCTAGTTCCACCAGCTACCAACCATGATTTGCTTCGATTACTCATCTTTTCTGCCATAATTTCCCGATCTCTCATCTCGGTTTCAACAAAGAATACCGCTTTTCAGCTTCAGGTGAAAGAGAGAAAAGAGGAGAAGATGATCTTCTCGACGGATTTAGGGTATAAGTATTGGGGCGGATATTCAGCATCCGGTCACCGCTAAGGGTTAACCTGATGGCAGCCCCTTAACCTCATCTGGACTGCGTCTAGTATTCCTCCCAAAAGAGTTGTCCCTTAACCTTGACTGGGCTCCAGATAGTGTTCACCCATGAAATGACAATTTTGCCCCTTTGGCCCAAATAGAGTGATTTCTTCTTCTTTTCGTTTGTGCGACTCCATAGTAGCTATAAAACTCAAAACAAGCGTAAAATACATAATTTACAAGAAAAATAGCAAAGAAAGCATAAACAATAGATAGTAAATAAGATGTATTCTACACCCTATCAGTGTACGCCATAAAGGTTCGTCCCATTCACTCATTCTTTCATTTCTGTCAATTCTTGTAATCATTCACTGATTTTTGATTATTTCTTCTCGTCTTCCTTGTGAAATTTTGATACAATCTTGCTTCATTTGCTGTGATCTCGCTGTAATTATTTAACTAAACTTTCGTTATATTCATTTTCATGACTCAGGTTCCAGGGGCGGTGTAACCTTTTCCCTGAGCCATGTCAAGAGATACCCCCTTATATGACGCACTTTAGGTCTTACATTTGCCTCTTACGAAATATCATTCGCGAACTAGGGTGTACGCCATAAAGGTTCGTCCCATTCACTCATTCTTTCATTTCTGTCAATTCTTGTAATCATTCACTGATTTTTGATTATTTCTTCTCGTCTTCCTTGTGAAATTTTGATACAATCTTGCTTCATTTGCTGTGATCTCGCTGTAATTATTTAACTAAACTTTCGTTATATTCATTCTCGCGAGACTTTCTCGTACTCCTTCTTCGATCATCACATTCTTTGTATTTTTGAACGCGTAATTGGGGGATATGGAAACTAATTGGGGGATATGAATTACTTCCCCCAACCAAAGGTGGCTGTTAAGGGGTGTTTTTTGAGTGCGAAAATACCAAAACACCCTTTCCTTAATTAAAAATCATTATGAAAAGACTGTAATGCCCTTTCCTTAAAACATAAAAATCAAATAACCAAAATCATATATCCCCCAATTCCAATTTGTACCAGCATAGGTTTAGGTTTTGAAAATTTTATTTTTTCTTCATCTTCTTCCTCATCGTTCATTCTTCATCGACGATTAATCGTTGAATTAAAAATTTCTTTGTCGATTAACCTAACATAACCATGCCTCCAAGAACCAAATCGAAAGCAAAACCGAGAACCAAATCGGCTGCTCAACAAACACATGAACAAAGAATCGAGAACATTGCTCAACAACTAGAAGAGGACGCAAAGAAATAACTCAGATGATCAAACAATCATGGCTTCTCTGAGAAGGTAAGTGACTTTTGAACTCATTTATGATTGTTTTAATCCATTTTTAGCCATGGGTTTAGGTTAGAATCGCCAACAATAGCTGAAACTGTCGAGTTACGAGAGTACTGCATTGGATCTTGGTTTGAATACCAAGTCTGGTTTAGGTACCTAGGCATAGAATTTGGGTCGAATACCATACCGGTTTGCATTCCTTAAACTGAATTTTTTATACCGGCATATAATTAGGGTTGAATACCATACCGGTAGTCAACTAAAAACACACAGGAACTTAATTATTTGTACCGGCCTTCTATCTAGGTTTCGTGAATGCTTAGGTATCTAAAAACCGCATCTCGTTAGTTCAATTCGGAAATGCCGGTAGTACACTTAAAACATACGGGAACATCATCGAAATGGTGCTCAATACCGGCACATAATTTAGTTTCTAAAAATGTCGGACAACGATACCGGCATGCTCGATATTTAAAGTCTTATGCCGGTCCATGTTACGGCATTGATTTGTTTAGGAATTGGTATGTCGGTTCCTAAACCGCCATGACTTTTCTAATGTTTGTTTTGTTTGCTTATGTTATAGGAAGAAAAATAAAGGTCCTATTCTCACTAAGAGAAGGAGGAAGGACGGTCTTGATACTCCTCAGTCCCTGCCTCCACGGGGGAAAGACGCGGGTCGCAAGAAACGTTTGGGGTTTCAAACAAGAGGGTCAATTTGGGAGAGTGGTGGTGAACGTAGTGCACTTGCAATCCGTGAAGGTACTGGAACACTTGAGGACGATGAGCATGATGAAGTGGAAAGTGAGGAGGAAGATGATGAGGTTCCCCCAAGTCAATTAGCAAGCCAAAGTGAAGTTGGTGGGACTAGTCAACAACCAACACAAGGCAAGGACAAGGGCAAGGGCAAACACAAAGTTAAAGGTTGTCACCTTCCTCACCTTGATGACATGATACCCGACCGCGATGATGGTAAAATTTGGGGTCAAGCTCCGGAACCGAAAGTACTCTTTGGATACAAGCACTCTTGGGCTCGTACTATCTTTCAAACTTATGTAAGCATTTTTTATTTTGTGCATGTGTATTGTTTTATCTTTTACATCATCTTTTAATCGTATTATCTCATATTTGTAGGATCATACTAAGGCTGTGCGTGTTTGCCGAAACTAAGCCGCGGCTGAGTGGAAATTATCGTCGGAGCATGAAGATGTCCAAACATTAGTAAAGAACTCTGGGTCCGTATTCTTTGGTTGAAAATTACGTGAATCCAGATCATCGTGACCGTCAATTGCTTCGTCGAAAGGTATCATGGTGAAACTGATACAATGCACTTCCCGTTTGGAGAGATGACCTTGATTCCTGAAGATGTTCATGACATTCTAGGCTTGAATGTTATCGGAAAATCAATTTCAGAAGGAGTTGAGTCTCGGGACCTAGATTGGTTGAAGTTGCACGATTTGACCAAAAAGCTGTTTGGTTGGGACTTCAAAACTTCTTCGGATAGCTTTTATGTAGCATCGAACGGAAGTAAGACGAAGACATTCAAGTCGACGATGCTTAAGAAGATGTTTGAAAATACAAAGGCTAGAAGCTTGGTGGATGGATGGGACCTGCATGATTCGGTATACGACCGCCGCGCACTGTTATAAATCTTGGGCACTAGGGCATTCCCTGACACTAATGGCAACATGGTAAGTGCAAACTTTCTCCAGTACCTTGACCCGTTGGAAGGTGTCTATGGCTATTCTTGGGGCACCGCGGTCATGGCACATTTGATGGCGGAGATGAGAAGGGCTTCATTGGCTAAAACAAACCAATTTGTTGGGAATTTCACTCTACTCCAGGTACAAATTTCTTTAATCCATTGCTGACATGTATTTATTTTACTTATGTTCACATGTATATTGTTCACATTGGATTAGGTGTGGTGTTATGAACACTTCCCAACCTTTTCAAGGACTGCCAATTCTTGAAGATCAAAGACCTTCCTGAACCGAGATACCCCTAGAGCTCGAGGTTTGAGTTTAACAAGAATCCAAAGCCCGGTAACAAAGGTCGAGTCATCGATATGAGATTGGCTCTGGATGCTATGAGGAAGGAAGACGTTGTGTTCGACACTTATAAGGAGATTATAGGATACCTTCAAATTCCAAGAGATGTTGCATTTTACCATGGGCCGTTGTACCACCCAAAAGGATACATCATGGACGATCCATGCCGTGTGATGCGCCAACATGGATTTAAGCAATTATCCCGTTTTTTGGTCGACCTCGATGATAATTATCTTCTTTACTTTTCTCGGTGCAATTCAACTCCCAACAAGTTGCATGTAGTGTATGATCCAGAACCGGAACCAACACATTGGAGGGAAAGAGAGCCACGTCGTTTGGTTGATATTAGTAAGTGGGAGATTGCGGAAAATGGTTATGAAGTTGATGACAGCTACATGAGGGATTACCTGTAATGGTCACATCCTTATGTCGTGCGCCCTCCCTCCGTCGAAGCTCCACGCCAAGAAAACCCTCCCGTTGAAATTCCTCCACCTCCACAACCTACGATGGCCCAACTTCTTACGACTTTAGGAATGGTGGTAAGTTTTCTTAATTGCTTATAGTCATTAAATGTAAACATAATCATATATTAACATATGTACCGATTATGTGTTTGATGTATTAATCTAGCGACGTCGGCTTGGCAAGGTTACGAAGATGTTAGGTTGCAAGCATAAGGACGGAGTGGTGCTATCTATTCAAGAAATCAAGGAACTCGAGGAAAAGCTTCATAAAATTGAAGAAACCCACCCTACTTGTCGAGCTATGTATGGGGAAACAAGGAAGGCGCCGACCCAAAAGAAACAAAAGACTAATTTAGTGGAATAGAATTGATGACAATTAGTGATGGTTAACTCTTTAGTTCTTTGGTTACGTCAAAAACAATTTCAAACTTGTTTTGGTTTGTACTGAGGGTTAACTCTTTAGTTCTTTGGTTTATGTTGAACATGTTAAGATTTGTAGTTTGAAAGTTAAAATGTTAAGGCATAGTAGAGGTCAGTTTTAGAAATTCATGTACACATACTAAGCATATACTGATAATGCTCAAAACATCGGCGGAACCTAGTCCCGGCATAGCAATTTTTATGCCTAGGAACAATCAAAGTTACATTATTTTGTTCCTGTATAGAAACTGACATGTACCGGCATTGTTGTGTTTGCTAAGGTAAATGCCGGTTTTGCAAATGTCCAAATACTCTTAAATATGTGATGAGAAAACCGGCATAGTAAAATTCATTTTGACAATGCCGGTATCTAAAGTTTCCAAATACTCTTACGAGTTGACATAAAACCTAAGCATCGTTGTTTTGAATTCCGCAATGCCGGCACTTTGCTTAATTCATTTCAAATTCTCTTTTATTTCGGTCTGAAGTAATCGACTACATTGGATTAGAAACTTTAAATTAAAAAAACAGTGAATGGATTGCACTTAGTTAGAGATAATCTATTTCCATCCCTTTTCAACAATTGCGGAACCTTTGAGCCTTTCTCGAACCTCTTCGAAGACATCGTCCGGGAGGGGGGTGTCAAGAATCAGCTTCATTGGTTTTTCTTCTCTTTTAACATATTCCTTTCCCTTCATATAACACCCATCACACCCATCTATAGGCTTGCATTGGCCCTTGTGGTTTTCTCTTGACTCTGCTAGTTCAACCGCTTTGTCAAACCATTGAAACTCATCGCACTTTGGGTGATTCAAACACCTTAGAAACATTCTTCCATTTTCAGCATCATCAGTTTTTGTAATCCAAAATCGGCGTGTCCCATCACAGCTTCTACACTTTGAATAAATAAATAGACAGTCCATGGCTAGGTGAGAAGGTGACTTGCAAATTTGACACTTGCAATGATGATTCTGTAAGAAAAAATTATATTAGTTTTCCGTCATAGTATTGAAGAGCATGTGGTTAGGAAATCTACTTACTTTGCAAATAGAGGTAGATGATGAATCCCCCATTATTTGAACCGTGCTTGCTTTCTTGAGAGAATGATTTTTTTTATTTGGTGCTTGGTTTGTGTAGTTTTTGCCAAAGGAATGGGTGATGTTATATAGAAATGAAGCTCCAACGGTCATATTTTTCAAAAAACTAGCCGTTTTTTTTTTTGAATTTTACCCATTCCGGCATAGAGGTTATTAAACAAAGAATGCCGGTATTGTAGGCATATTTGGGTCGTTTCCTGTAAAGAAATTACGCATTACCGGCATCATCGTTTTATGCCATGCAGTGCCGGAACATAACACCGATACCGTTTTACTTCCTCCTACGTATGCCGGTTCCTAAAATTGAATGCTCAACGGCTAGTTTTTTAAACCATACACTAGAAAACATTAGTTCCGGCGTGGGATCTAAGTTACTTAGAGTGCCGTCACTAAAGTGGAAAAGAGCCGTTATGTCCACATCTATTTAAAGGAATGGATACACCCATTGCACTTGATACCTCACAGATATATCTCCGATGGATTATCAATCACCAGCTGCCAAGTTCATCAATTCCCTCGAGAAAGATAAACATATGAGGAACATATTGTCCACTCCGATAGGAAATCAATCATCAACCACGGCCAACTCCGTTGCCACAATACTAGAAAAACTAAGAAGGAAGGAAGAAACCACCAAGTCAATTGCCGCAATGGAAGAAGAGATAATTAAGAGGAAAAGAGAAGAAGAAGAGGAAGCAAAGCTTGAACGTTATCGTCAAAAATTAGATAAGATAAAAGCGGAAGCTGGGGAAGAGGTTAAACGTCAAAAAGAAGCTAAGATAGAAGCAGATGTTGAGGAGGAAACAGAGTGGATTAGAAATTACTACATAGTATCGGATTTTAGGAGAATCAACGCCCTTCGAGATGTTTTTGGGGCCTTGTAATGTTTGGTTCTTACAAGCATAACAAGTTTGATGGTAAGAAACGCATAATTGAATACGCTCATCAAATAGTACGCATTCGAACAACTGCACTCATCAAATCATGTCTCAAATACAACGAATTTCTTGCAAGATACAGTGGTGATAGGTATGAAGCTCAGGATGCATATACGAAGTGGAGAAAAGAGCCTTTTAGGCATTTCGAAGCTGCTTTGCTTGTTCAAGCTCGTTCCAATAAATGATGTTAGGTGTATTTGGCTTGAGATCTTTCATTCTAGGTGTAAGATATTTCATTCTAGGTGTATTTGGCTCGTTATTCCCTTAAATGTTGTTAGTTGGAATTTGCTTGATGAAGTTTCTTTCAAATACCGGCAACCCCGATGAGTTAAATTGAATGCCGGTATACTAAAACCGGCATTATGGATATGTTTACACTCGACGCCGGTTTTCCAACACTAAGAAGTTAAAAAAATCATGAACTTGTAATCTAGGCATCATTGGTATGTAATTGTCTATGCCGGATTTCGCGGTTACAATTTCATTCAACTTGTTTGTGTTACAATTTCATTCCACTAATTTGACGGTTACCAAATCTTTGATGAGTAAAATTGTAATGGGTTTCTTTAATGGCTCGTCGGTTTCAAACTACTCATGTTATATAAGTGACGGTTTTGGAAAGAAAAATATTCGATCTATTCAATCTCTCCCTATTTTTTTCATCTTCTATACCAAAGCAATGGCTCGTCGCAAATCTCGTGATAAACCCAATCCGAAATACACTGTTGATGATGCGCAACAAAGTCATGAAGAGTCTCTGGTGAAGCGGGCGTATTGATTTGATTCGGTAAGTGATGTATAACACAAAGTCTCTGTTGAATTGAAGTACTTTTAGGGTTTATCCGTAATATATAACACAAAGTCAAACATGCTAGGGTTCATGACGGATTGAAAATTTCGCTTAGGGTTTTGAAATTGCATTCTAGTAAAATGAAATTCTAGTCAATTGAATTCAATTTGAAAATCAAAAACAAAAAATTGTTAAGAACTGTGTAAGAAATTCCAAAAAACCGGCATAGATTTTTAATTTACGTATGCCGGAAATCATCTCTAAGCACTATCGATTTTTTGCTATGCCGGTTTTCGCTCCCTAAAACCGGCGTTCAACGTATTATTTTTTTATATGCCGGTATCTGTTCCGGCACTCAAGGTATGGTAACAAACTATACCGGTTTTTGTTTCATACGACTTAGAATTTTCTATATATAATTCAATATAACCGGCATAGAGTTATTTATTGCCAAGAATGCCGGTATGCATTCTAGCATAGTTTATATGTCTATTTAGTATGCCGGTTTTCTGTGTGTTCCTTTTGTATGCCGGCATCCAGTATGTAACTCAGTTTAACGTGTTGGAACATAGGTATCACGCACCAAGAAAGGACAAAGGAAAAGGAAAAGTTGTTGAAGAATCAAAACGTAAGTCTTCTCGACGTAAACGTCAAAATCCGGCCTCGCTAAGGTCACGGTCGGGATCATCCTATAAGCGACTCAACCAGACCGATGATGATGATGAGTGGGAAACTCCACCGAACCGGAAATAGCGGGTGGCTCATCCTCACAAGCGGGTGGCTTAGGACAAACCGACGATGAAAAGGCACCCCACCTCACTTCCCCGATAAGTTAGACTTGATTCTCGACAAGACAATGATGGCAAACATTGGGGTCAACCAATAAACCCGCAACTTTTATTTTCGTATAAAGACTCTTGGGCTCGTTGGATCTATCAAACTTATGTAACACGTTTGTATCTTGTTATTATATTATTTACCTGTGATCAATTTAATTAAGTTCGTTGTGTTTTTATAGGACCACAGGAAAGCCTGGCGTGTTAGCCGCCATCAACAATCGGATGTGTGGATTTTGGAGGATGAGTGTCCGGCTGTTCAACAAATAGTCAGAGCATCTGGGTTGTATCATGCGATAGAAAATTATCGCCACTGATACCATCTGGGTTGGAGGATGTGGCCACTGATACCGTCACGGCAAACTGCTTTTTGGAGAGGTTTTATGGTGAAACTGACACCATGCATTTTAATTTTGGCGAGATGACCATTATCCCTGAAGATGTCCAAAGGATAATAGGACTAGAGGTTCTTGGGAAACCGGTTAAGGTTGGAGACAAGTCGAAGGACCTAGGGTGGGAAAAGATCTATGATCTCACTGAAAAGTTATTTGGATGGAACAAGGAAACCACGTTGGCAAATTTGTACAAGAAAAAAACGCTCGTAGACAAAGACTATAACATTCGCCCAACTCATTCAATTGTTTGGGAATACGAAGAACGAGGAATTGACTCCGCACAAGCTCAACAAACCGCCGCTTTGCATATATGTTTTCATTTTGGGAACCGATATATTCCCGACTCTAATGGTAACAGGGTGCATATGAACAACCTACGATGTACTTGGATCCGTTGGAAGACGTTCATAAGTATTCATGGGGCACTTGCTTTCTTGGCACATTTTTTGGAAGAAATGCGTCGAGCTTCTAAGACGAAAGGCCGTCAATTTAATGGGAATTTCACTTGTGATTCAGGTATAGTGAACTACATATTTTGTGATTGTTATCATTACATTTGTTAGTTTCCAACTATTTATTTTCTTATACAATTTATGGGCACAGGTGTGGGCTTATGAACACTTCCGAGATTTGTTCATAGGGTATAAAGGATTGGAGATTTGGCGTGATTACCAACCGAATATGGCTCTAGCTCATAAATACTACTTCCAAAATACCCCTTCGCCTAACAAGAAACGGTTTTTAGAAATGAGATTGGCTTTGGACTCGTTTGTCTGTGGAACATGTTGTGTTTGACCTTTATAGGAATGTCGAGAGGAGTTCACCTTGAGAGACATGAAAATGTTTCATTTTACAATGCATCGTTCTTTCATCCAAAAGGATTTGTTATGCATAACCCTCTCCGCGTGATGCGCCAACTCGGTTACAAGAAGAAAGATCTCATGGATACATCTTATCATAAATATTCTCACGACTTTACTAAATGCCAATCAAATGAGAACCATACTCTGGTATGCTACGATCCAGAACCAATTCTTGCACATTGGATCGAAAGGGAAGAAGAAGAACTTGTGCTGGATAAGGATGATTGGGAATTGGCTGAGAACGGTTTTGATAGTGAACCAACATTCCTAAACGGGCGGATTTACATCCTTATGTTATACGCCCGGATACGATAGAGGTCCCTCCACCACCAAGCACGTCCCTCCACAACTGATTGCCGGACTTCTACGCTCGTTACGTTGTTGGTGCGTTCATTACTATTCTCTTAATCTATATCTATCAACTTATAAAATTGTACATACTAAATACATGTTTAAAAATCCGTTAACAGCGTCAGAGAATTGGAAACTTGGCAAGGTTCTTTAAGAAGAAGACCAAGAAAGGAGAGTTGCTGACCCAGAAAAAAATGGAGAACGTCGTCAAAAAGATAGACCAAAAAGAAGATACCGAGGCAAAATACTTGTGGGGCGAAAAGAAGAAGAGGGTATACAAGAGGCCAAGAACCGAGTGATCGTGTGTTTCTTTGATAGTATTAGTTTGGTTTATGTTTGTTTGTGTGGCTTGGTAAACTTTGAACATCTTTGCTTCATTTGTTTTCGGTTTGGAACATCTTAACTTTACATTTGGTTTGTTTACACTTTGCGTATGTTATTTTATGGTATTAGGTCTTTGCTTATGTAATTTTATGTGTCTTGCAAATTGCAATACCGGTAGTGTTATGCATTTTTTTCCAATGCCGGCACAAAAGAGAACATATCTGTGTACTTAAGGTGTTATTCCGGCACAAAAGAGAACATATATTGCAACTCCGGTACGAGTACCGGCGTAGTAAAGTTTGAATCAAATCACACTGGCACGAACATGGCATATGGTTTAATGATTACAATTCAAACTTCCAAAAAACACAAAAGGTGGCGTATTAGTAAACCACATATATCCAAATTACTCATCATCGCTTCCACACGTATGAAGTTGCAACTCCTCCTCTTCAAGAGGTTTCTTTGATAGGGCCAAAGCATCCCATAATTGGTGATTCTCCTCATTCAATGCCATCCATCCCTTCCATATATTTGGATCTAGTTCCTTGTTTTTAACCATCCCACAAACAGGTGGAAATGGACAATTGTCCTTGAGTTTAAGAATAACGAAATGATTGCCGTTCACGAAGGCCAAAACAACTCTTCTCGTCTTAAGGGATCCCTCACATTTTTGCCACTTTGGTGTAAATGTTGTGACTAGGGTGGGGGTAAAATAATGAACAACACAATTAAATGTATCCGCTACTAGATGCCCACAAAGCGGCATCCTCATCCAATATTGAGAAGGAAGAAATGCCATCTCCTGCTCGGGTCCTAACACTTGAGCACACATATCATCAAACACCTCGTCGTGACCAACCAATTTCTCATAAAAGCTCCTCTTCTTCACAAGTTGATCGGCCATCCTCATTCTAGCATATCGGCATGGTGTCATTCCTTTACTAACAGCCGTCTCGAAGATTCCTAATTGTTCGGTGACGGCATGATAGCCACAATTTCCATCTCCATCGACATCATCCGTGTACACAACAAACTCACGAATAACCTCAGGAAGTTGGTTTATGTAAGACTCTATCTTCGTATGGGAGTGTCTATAAGTCCTACCGTTTGCGAATCCTTATGCATCGTCATATTACCAACTTTTAGCTTAATTATATCCAAACCATCCTCTGCAATCCCTACACTCTAAATGTCTTTGGTATTAGACGGGAGAATATTCTTCCTTGGCCTACCCCTTCCCCTTTTCCTTTGAACCTCAGATACATTGACTGTTTGTGTAGGTTCAGAATGCTCACCTTGTTGCCCTTGGTTGCTTAATGTTGGTACCTTCGGCGGCCTTCCCCTTTTCCTTTGAACCTCGGATACATCGACTATTGGTGTAGGTTCGGAATGCTCAACTTGTTGTCCTTGGTTGCTTAATGTGGGTACCTTAGGGGGCCTTCCCCTTTTCCTTTGAACCGCGGATACATCGACTATTGGTGTAGGCTCGGAATGCTCACCTTTTTTTTCCTTTGTAGCTTAATGTTGGTACCTTCGGCGGCCTTCCCATTTTCTTTTGAACCTCGGATACATCAACTATTGGTGTAGGTTCGGAATACTCACCTTGTTGTCCTTGGTTGCTTAATATTGGTACATTTGGCGGCCTTCCCCTTTTCCTTTTAACCTCCGATACATCGACTATGGGTGTAGGTTCAGAACTCGTCGATTGTTGTTGACTTGATATCGGTTCCTTCCTCGGCCTACCCCTTTTGTTTGGAACGGGCGTTTCAGCGAATCTTGCTTCTGAAATCTCACTTGCACATAGATCTCGTTTTTTAGTTGCCGCGAGTTCCTCTTCACGTCGAGTCATTTGTTTTAATTATTTTCTTTGTTTCTTCCTTGCAATTTTAGTTTGTGTTCTACCCGCCGGATCTCCCTTTGTTGGCTCTTCACTTTGTGCTATCCATGGCCGTGTAATTAGTCTTATTTGGCTCAACAATACTTGTCGGCTAGCCGAGTTGCCACGTGAGTAAGCTTCATAAAATTCTAGAGCCTCCTTTGTATCCCATGGTGATTTTCCGGGAGCTTCGGTAGGGGGAAGTTCGAAAGATAATTGCTTCCAAAAAGGATCAATAACATCAATAGGTATCACTTCTTCATACTTCACAAGCATATGACGACACGGAAGCCCCAATGAAGACATGTCAGGACAAATACACACATCACCCGGATTTCCGTAAATTTTCTCATATTGCATTTGTCTCATCATATGTTTTATTGCCCAACGGGAGACGTTAAACTCTATTCCTTGGAGCAACTTAGTATGTTGAAGAAATTGAGTCATCCTTTCCATTGAGCTTTTCTCAAAAGCCTTCTTGATCCTATCGATATCGGCCTTAAAGTGTTGCTCCATTGCCTCGGTGACCGTAACCACGTTTCGGCCTGGACTGGATGAGATCTTTAAATCTCCCATGAGAGGACTCTGCTATACTAGTTGCTTCATTCCCGTAATGTCTATAACGATTTGTCCACGCACGCACAAATTTTTCCTTGAACTTATCCAACAAATTATCCCGACAATATGAGACGGCACTTGGATACACTTCGTTATATTTGGCAATAAACTTGTTCAATCTCTTTTCATACATGTCCTCGGTAAGAGACCAATAAACTTTCTCCCAATCCTTTAGAAATTGCAACCACCTTTTATGATTTTCATCGTGTTCTTTGTCGACTCGCTCTTTAATCTTTCCTCTTTCATTTTCTTCTTCCTCGGGTGATAGTTTCTCTTCGAGAACATCTTCCTCTAGGTGAGCAACCATTCTCTTCTTAATATCAGCCTTAGAGGGTTCAAACAAAGCATGACAATTTTTTTTCACATTTTCACCTATATGATATGTACATAGGAAATTTTGTGCATCTGGATATACTTCGGATATGGCATTCATTAGTGCGTTAAATTGATCGGTTATGATGACCTTCGGAAAACGATTTTCCGAGAACAATAATTTCAATTGCCGCAATGCCCAATGATAATTGTAATCCCTCTCGTTTTCCATTAAACACCAAGCCAATGTGAATGTTACCTTGTCCGATGTTTTCCCCACGATGTTGAACAACGACATGTTGTATTTGTTTGTCTTGTAGGTGCAGTCCATCATAAGAACATCACAACACGTATGAGCCAATTGTGAAAGCAAAGGATGCGAAATGAATATTTGAAGCGGCTTGTTGTCCTGACCTATTTTAATGATACGCGTGTAATTGTGATCCCAAACTATCTTCTCAAATTCTTGCATAACACTCCTCTCTTCCCATTCCAACCTTTTAATGGTTGCTTGTGCGCTATAAATTGTAGTGAGTGAAGAAACGTTGGTCTTATCCTTTTTCTTGAAGGTTCTGAGAATCACTCTTGGTTTGATACATGCTTTGGTCATCATCTTTACATCCTCGAATTGATCGGGTTTTAGCTTCGCAACTAGGGAGTGACCTTCAAAATCTTTCGGATCGGGGGTGGTTGTGACGGCCAAAACCACACCTTACATTCCCATTCTTTTTCTTCTTCTTTTGAACCTCTTAGATAGAATACAAGCTTAAAGGGGCAGTCATCCTTCCTCGTAACTGTCTTGTATACCCTCTTAGTCTTCTTTTCATATACATAACCCTTTCTCTTATGGCTATTTTTCTCATTGTATTTTCCACTTCTCTCGCAAACCATCTCAAAACGAACATCTGAACGTTGGGTATTCCTCACTAAGACACACATGTTATTAAGAGCCGTCGCTTTTGCCCAAGCAATTGCTTCCTTTTCATATTTTATTCCCTACATAAGGACAACAATGGGAGATTACAAGCAAATCCCAACATAAAATTGTAAAAAGTAGGTGAAAATATTGTTTGGTAACATACCCGAGGCATTTTATAGTACTCCGACGTATCCCGATGGAGCGGTTTGGAGTTTGGTTGATCGTTTTATGTCACAATCTAAGGAATGAATGAAAAGAAAATTGGATTAGTTCAAAACCGGCATTGTCGATAAGTAAAGTAAACTACCGGGATTAATAACCGGCATAAATGGTAATCGACTCTCCATGCCGGTATTAAAACCTGAATTCAAGGAATTTGAGTTTTCATACCGGTATTAGGTTCCGGCATACGAAGTTAAAAGAAACAAATGCCGGTATTTAAGTTCAAAATATCATTAGCTTCTGTATGTTTTTCATGTAAAACCGGCATCCTCGACATTTAAGTTGCTATGCCGGTATCGTAAACCGGCATTCTATGTTATGTACTCACAATGCCGGTTTGAATATTCCATAGAATATTCGCTGGTAGGTAAAAAGTATAAATGTGTACCGGCATACAATCTTGGTTTGAATACTAAATAGGTATGTTCTTGAACAAATGGGGGATATTTTGTCCCAGCATACAAATATCTATGAATACAATGCCGGTTAAATGATACCGGCGTAGAATTCATACAACGAGCATGCCGGTACTAAGCTTTTTTCAGACAGAAATGGCGGTTTCAAAAAAAAAAATCAAATTTTCGACCTCTTTGAAGCATTACCTCGTGTGTTGGGGTTGCTTGTATGCTTTGAACATGTTTACTTTCTTGAGTTGGTTCTTCACAAAACATTTCATGGTCACGAAAATAATGATTCAAAGGTGTTGGTTCATCATACAACAATTGTGAGTTGTTATCATTAATCGAAGATTGAAGATATGATTGTTGTTGTAATTGAGCTAAAGATTCAGCAGCTGCAAGTCTCTCATCACAATCATCTTCCATTTTCAAAAAAAAAAATTCTACTCAAGATTTTTTTCCCTCATTCTACTCTCAACTAACCCACACAAATTCAAATAAACATAAATACACAAATTATATCCCCCAAATCATTAATATTTTACTAATCAGGATTAATAACTAATTATGATTAGGGAGGGTTAGATTAGGAATTAATAATTTAAATATATAAGGGGTAACCCAGCTAGGATATTTGGATCCCTATTTTGTCATTTAGCTATATCCCCCAATTACGCGTTCGTATTTTTGACATGTTTTTGTCATCATTTTTTTTTTTTTTTACACAACTCTAAAATCAATTATTTACTTCTTGCACTTCTTACTCCTGCTGTTCTTTGTTTCTTCATTCAAATTTCCAGATATTTCCTTCCCTTTTGCGAGACCATCGCAATTTCCAATTGTCTTCAAGCACTGATTGCGCAAGATATCTTCATTTCTCACTTCTATTGTGTCCACCATCAGTCTTTCTCTTCTTTGGTCTTCTTTGATATTCCTCTTCCAATTCTTCTTTTGAGCAGCCCTTTCCTCGCAAGATTCCACTTCAACTTCATAGCATTTTTGTCCTTCAGCCCAATCTCCTTTTATAACTCCAACACCATTTGGATGAGGAAATTTGATACACTGATGGTAAGTTGATGCTACACCCAAGATCTCATGCAACCAAGGTCGCCCAATTAATGCATTATAAGGGGATTCCACACCGACTATGCAAAACAAGATTTCAGTTGATAATCCATTCAATGTTATTCGCATACGAGCTTCTCCTTTAGGTTTATTAGCAGTACCATTAAAACCATAAATCTTATAGGTTGAAGGTATCAAATCTTCATCTTTTCCCCCCATAGTCTTGTAGGTGTGGTAAAAAAGGATATTTACAGAACTTCCAGTATCAATTAAGATTCTATTTATTGCCCATGAATTTTCTGCACCATCACTTTCATCATCAACGGGTTTTGGATTAATTTCCAATCTTACCACTAATGGACTGTCATGCAACTCGCCACCTTCAGGTACCTCTTCTGCGGTAAAAAAAATAATCTGCATTTGCCATTCTTTTAGTGGCGATGTTCTCGCGATGTTCATTACTTCTCTATTGTCAGCATCCCTTGCGAAAACCCTACTGAGAGTACTATCATGAAAATCCTCGATTGTCCTGTATGAATGAACGATAGAATTGCAGAACAAGTTTTTGGCCTTCGCTCCAACTTCTACTACAAATGTATCTTTCCCTTTTGTTGTATTTACTCTGTGAACTTGATGTGGTGGAGGTGGTGGTAGTTGTTGAGTCTTCTCTTCACATTTTAAGAATTGATTTAGCTTCCCTTGATCTATCATTCTGAGGATGATTCTTTTTATATTCCTGCAATCATTCGTTTGGTGTCCATGAAAATGGTGGTAGGAACAGAATTCATGACTTCTGTTACCTGGAGGTGGTTCATTCCCCATGTTCCATGGTGCAGGTATGTTTTCCATCAGAATTATAGCTTCCCATATCTTCTACACGCTAGCGTTTAGCGGTGGAATCTTCATTTCTTCCCATACACTCTATGACTTCGCTGCATTCTATGATAATTCTGCCTCTGGCCTCCATAAGTCTCTTGCGGCTGATCAAGTCTTTGAATTTTATTATTTCCGCCACGGTTGTAGAAATTTCTTTCTCTTTCAAATTCTTCCTGATCGCGACTTCCCATGGCTACCAACTTTTGCTGACCATCATCTAGTATCATCATTCCTTGTTGAACTTGCGAGGTACTCGCCACAGTGTTTATCAATTTGGGTAACAAACTTGCGTTCGCAGCTCCTGAACTTGTATTCGCGAAAGGGTATGATTCCATCTCATTTTGCTTTTCCTCTAAAGCAATATACTCCTCCTGAAGCTCTCGCAACTCAGTCATTGTGATTGTATTTTTGACTCTAAAAATTTGAATATATAACAGATTTGTCGCGAACATAGCATTAATGAATGATAAGATGAGATATCTCTCCTCCACACGTGATAGGTGTCTAAAACACCTTGATATTTATATATTGTTTATGCTTTCTTTGTTATGTTTTCTTGTAAATTATGTATCTTTTATTTGATTTTGAGTTTCAGGTAATTTGGAGTAAAAGAAGAGGAAACGTCGCTTAAAAGGGCTAAAGTGTCATTTCATGTGCAACTACTGTTGGAGGCGACTTATTTCTCATTATTTGCTTCTTTTCTATCTGAAAGGCATTCAGCCTTAGTGATGTATAAATTGAAGAAAAGAAGTGAATATGAGAGATAAGAGATTGCTGCTCGAGAAACTACTAAAAGCACCCAGAAAAGTGTTAAAGGCACCCCCAGAAATGTCCCGGAAGAGTCGATAAAGTCACCCAGGAGTTTTTCACTAAATACAGCCCAAAAGCCATCTTTGTACCCTACAAATTGCTATTCGCACCCCCCAGGAATTGCTAAATGTATCCCAAATTGCTAAAGGGACACCGCTGCTGGATAAGGGGAGAGTCATCTTCAACCTTTTGAAATTCGAATTTTGGCGGGAAAAGAAGAACAAAATTAGGGTTTGGATTTTGAGCGAGCTATAATGAGATTAAAGCGCTAAGAATCAATGGGTTTGTTCTTTAGGTCAAAACAGGGATGATGATGGTCTTTGTTTTGACCGAGTAATTGGCTAGATAATCGGCAGAAGAAGAATCAAACTCACGGGTTTTGGCGGGAAAAATATGTCTTCACGAACCAGTTTTAGGGTTCGATTTTTCAGATTAGGAAGAGATTAAATCGCCGATATTGATGGGCTGGACTCATTAAGGATAAACGGGCTTGGTATGGTGTTTGGATGCGGCAAAAATTGGCTAAATAATCCCGGAGAAGAAAACAGGGAAGATATGGTATATCGGGTTTGATTTTCTATTATTGGAAGTGGTGACGTGAGTTTAGCTTGTACTAGCAATATGATTGGACCGAAGACGTGTGAAAAAGAAAGACAAGGAAATAATTCTCAAAACAAGAAAGAATCCCGTAACTTGGCCGTGAAGAAGAAAAAAAAAGGAAAGGAGATCAATGGAGTTATTTCAAGAGATTCGAAGGCCCCGTTGGGTATAAAATAGATGGTCGAACCATAGAGAAGTTGGTCGGAGAGTTTGGGATACTTTGGAGGAGAAATAGAGGCTTAGAATCGAAAGAAAAGAGAAGAGAAAAAAGTTACCTGCTGCTGCTAAAACCCAAGAACACGAAGAACATTACACAAACAAAAGCAATGCAGAAGGAGTCTTAAAAACAACAACAGAGAGAATCATCTATCGTTGTCAAGCGAGTCTTAAATCAAAGACCCTCAGAGACGGTCGTTTATCTCTCGAAATCATTGTAAGCACTTTTATTAATATTTTTAATACAATGATTAATGAAATTTTCTCCAATCTTCGATCTATGAGTTGCTAAATCTATTCTCTAGGGTTTTGGAGGAAACTATTTTTGATGGGTAATATTTAGTAATTAATTTCTTTGGCATATTTACTCCAAAAATTGTGTTTTAACTTGTCTAAAAATTCTCTCTTCTTTACATGCTTCGTGAAAACTGTTTTGGGTAGTTTCTACCGTTCTTTTATAAGCGAAGGAGGATTAGGCCTTAGAATAGCGACAAAAGTCATAAAAAAGAGCATGTAGTGTTATATCTTCCAAAGCATGAGATTGAGTTCGAAAATTGTTTTGAGTAAAGTCGGAGTATTATGTCAAAGTTTTATTTATTGAGTTTACCATCATTAGAAGTAGCGGAATCCAAAGCCCTAGACTCATCTCTCCTTGTTAAAAAAAAATCAATTTTAATTAGTTTGTCTTAGTATTTTTTTTTAATAATCAAAAACCAAATCCTCAACGAGTCCGAGCGAACGACACTCTACTTACCACTGTAAAAACTACATCAGTTTTTGGCACCGCCGACGCGGACTTGTAATTAGGTTTAGGTTTTAGGTTTTGTATATATTTTATTTTATTTTTTTTAGATTATTCTTTTGTTCTATTTTACGTCTTTGGTATTTTTGTTTTTGTTTTGCAGGTTTTGCTTGAAACGGAAGTTGAAAGGTTGGACTTGCCATAAAAGGAGAAAGCCAAAGATTTTATTTTTTTTTGGACCTTTTATTTTTGTTAGTTTCTTTATTTCTTATTTTGGACTTGTAATTTTATTTGTTTGTGTTTATTTTTATTTTAAAAAAAAAAAAAAAAACACCGCACACACCAATTGCATCTCGTCAGACTACCGAATTTAGGAAAACTAGTGGATTAGTAAGCTGAACCCGTGCCTTGGGCCTTATGGGAGTTACCAGCTGAAAGTCCACAAACCTCAGCCTCGTACCTTTGGGTATATTTCGCTGTAGGTAACCCAAGCTTACCTAAATTAGTTAGCCCAGCATTTGCATGTGCACATTTTATTGAATTCTTGTATGCCAGAACGTAAGAGAGACGCTCTAGGACGGTTTATGCGTGAAAAACCTAGGAGTGATATTTTAGGAAACAAGAATCTTGACTACCTTAATCTAAAAAGTCCTATTTTTGGATGTTCTTATCACGGTGAGGAAAATATCTTTAATACTTCTAATTTTGCCAAAATGGTTGAGGAAAAGGATGATGAGGTCCCGATAAAAACTCTTAGGGATCGTTTGAACCCGTCTAGGGTAGTGCGTGACCCAGGTGTAGTTCTACCAGCTTCTACGGTCCAGTTTGATATAAGACCTGAGACTATTGGCATGCTACGTTAGTTTAGGGGGTTAGAAAATGAGAACCCGTATACCCACATAAGAGACTTTGAAATGATTTGTGACACAATGAACTATCCGAATGTCTCCAGAGATGTGCTTAGGTTACGTTTGTTTCACTTCTCTCTCTATGATAAATCCAAAGAGTGGTATCTTTTTATTCCTTCTAAAACAATTACCACGTGGGATGGTCTTGTAGAGGCATTTGTTAAGAAATTCTACCCACACCATAAGACTGCAAATGTTGGCGAGTCTATCCAAACCTTTAAGCGTAAAATAGGTGAAAAACTTCATGATTATATTGAAAGGTTTAGTGAATTGTTATACCAAGTGTCCACATCACGGCTTTGAAAAAGCCCACATGGCCCAAATTTTATATGAGGGCCTTGATAGTGAAACCCGTATGCGGTAGAAACAATTAGTGGTGGAGAATTTACCCATCAAGACCCAGATGAATGTTTCGACGAATTCATCGAGTTAGCCGAGAAGACTCGTCAATGGGCTTCAATGAGAGAACCATAAATACCTATAAATCCTATCCATAGGATCGATAGAGTTGATTATGGGTCAGATATTCTTAGGCGTCTAGAAGCCTTAGAAATGAATCAAGGGTCACACCATGCTAGATACGAAGAGCAAGCCCATGCTCTTTATAACAACTCTAGGTTTGAAAACCGTCGGAGATTTGATCCATATTCCGATACCTATAACCCTGGTTGGAGAAACCACCCGAATTTCTCTTGGTCTAAGGGCCGAGTCAAGGTCGATCTAGTATTTCTCGACTCTCCCGAGTTTTGGGTATACTAAGAACCATTTAGGGCCAGATCAATATCAGAACCTGTCGGATAAAAAAATCATGATCTTAGAAGAGTCTCTGGCCATCTTATCTCATAACAATGCAGAGTTTAAGCAAACGGTTGAGAAAGGTTTACAGGAAAACTCTCAGGCTATTTCAGAACTAAAAAATCATGTTAGTATAATTGTAGAGTTTTTGAGCGAAAAAGAGAAAGGCAAGTTACCCAGTCAACCACTACCCAACACTAGAGCAATTCATGAAATATCCTCTAGAGAGAAAGAGTTCAATCATGTGAACTCTGTAACAACCCTTAGGAGTGGTAAAACAGTAGAAAATAAGGTAGCCATGCCTAATAGTGGACATACTGTAGATCCACCTTCTAGTTCCCATTCTAGTTCTCAAGATGAGCCCTGGAAGGAGCCATTAATCAAGAGACCGATAAAATTTCTGGTGATGCCAATGTGGTTCCCAATAGGTCTCATTTTGTGCCCAGAGCCCCATATCCACAGGTTGTTAGCTCCAACTAAGAGAGAGTCGACTTTCAACGAAATAATGGAGATTTTTAAGCAGGTAAACATAAATATTCCTTTATTAGAAGCAATTAGGCAAACGCCCGCTTATGCCAAGTTTCTTAAGGATCTTTGTACTCGAAAGCGTAAGCTTAATGTCCATAAGAAAGCCTTTTAGTCCGGTCGTTAGTTCGGTCCTTCTGAACCAAACAACCCCTAAGTATAAAGACCCTGGATGCCCCACCATATCTTGTACGATTGGTAATCACATGGTTGATAAAGCATTACTTGACTTAGGAGCCAGTGTTAACCTACTCCCGTACCATGTGTACACCGAGCTAGGTCTTGGTGAGTTGGAACCGACTAAAATGACCCTACAGTTAGCCGATAGGTCTGTCAAAGTACCTCGTGGTGTTATAGAGGATGTACCGATTGAGGTTGATAAATTTATTTATCCAAGTGGATTTTGTTGTTCTAGACACTCAACCTGTTCGGGACCCTAGTGCTCAAATACCTAGGTGATTTTAGGTCGCCCATTTTTAGCCACATCTAATGCTATCATCAACTCGTAGGACCGGGGCTTATGAATATATCCTTTGGTAATATGACCACTGAACTAAATGTCTTTAATGTTAATAGACAACCTTCTGATGAATTAGGGGAAGTAAACATGATTAGCACTTTAGTTCAGGATCTAATTCAGGATAATTGGGACGACACTTTATTTGGTGATTCCTTAGATGAATTTGATGAGACAATTCTCTTAAGTCAGTTAGGTGAACAAACTGTTGAACTAGAAGAAACTCTCGAGTACTTTAAAAACTCTACGGACCATGAAATTCAAGCCAGAGTGCTAGGCCTTACAGAGAGTAATGTTGACCCCAAGTTTGGGGGTAATGATCTAGAAGAAGCTCTTGAGTATTTTAAAGACTCCGAGGATCCGGAAATTCAAGCAATAGTTAGAGGTTTATCTGAGAATACTGATTACCCTAAGTTTGGGGGTAGTGATTGTCAAATATCCATAGTAGAAGTCCCTAACTTGGGAATCGATCCTAGTATACATGAGGTATTTCCTGAGTCTCTTCCGACTCCTCAACCGATCCTCCCGATCTTGTCCAAGAGAAAATCCAAAGAACTAGAAACCCATAGTTCAGAAAAATCTGTTTGTCAAGACACTCATATGAAGCCCAAGTGGGCACCACAGAAAAACTTAGTTGTCTTGCAGGAAACTTTGGATGAGGATGTGCTCTATCTGTTAATTTTTCCAATTTGGTGTATTTATCTAATAATTGTGGCAATTTTATTTGATTTTGTTGACCCACAGTTGTTTCGACTATTGATATATGATTTGAAAGGTAATTAGCCATTTTGTGGTATTTGACGTCTGGCTGAAGACTTTAAATTTAGCACTTCTTGGGAGGTAACCCATGCTCATGCAACACGGTAATATCTTTCCTTATCTCTTTTGCTTCAAATGGTAACAGTTTCTCCTTGTTCATGCTTTTAATTTTATCTTTAGAATATTGAGGACAATGTTAGATTTAAGTTTGGGGGTGTGGGAGAAACTTTTCAGTTGCAATAAATAAACTCCAGAGCCTAGAAATGTATGCTAATTAAGGATGGCACTAACCAATCTAAGTGGATGGAAGCATTTTGGTTGTAGGAGTTGAGGAACTAATCGATTAGATGGAAACATCTAAAGAGTCTATTCATAAAAGCACGAGCTCGAGTCTTAGAAATAACATGGTAGTTTCGCCATATCTCGTTGAGTCCTTTTCACTTCTGTTTTTATTTTGTTTTCTTTTTAAAGTATGTTTCTCTAAGTGATTAGGTGGGGCCCACGAATCAAGTTGTTACCGATGCTAGGGTGAATTAGAGTGATTGAAAAAAAAAAAAAAAAAAAAAAAAAAAAGTGAGACCAGACCATCTGACCAACCGGAATAAATTAAATAAAGTCGACCACTGGAACCCTTGTATATGCCAGTTGTGTTGACCTAGAGTTAAGTTTATCGACCACCGGTTCCCTTGTATATGCCAGTGTGTAGATATTAGTCAGACTAGTATCTCAGTCCATTAGGATAGGTTCATTTTGGCGGAGGCCTTCAGACAGATATGGGAAACACCATTCACTTAGTAAACATCAAAACCATCTATATTTTTCTCTATATCCATCTTCTCGATCTATCCATGTGATTAGTTTTGACTACGGGTATTGATGTCCATAGTGCGACTATCTGAGTAGAGCTCTGTGACTTATATATGAATTTTAGTATGCTTGAGTGCAAACTCGTGTACAGCAATTGGAATTTCGCATCAGGGTACTTCCTCCTGTAGTCAATAAGTATGCCAACCAAGGAGATTCTTTAGTGCCTTCCAAGGTTCTGCGTAAATGGCTAGGGTCTGGAGTAAAGGTTTTGTGGGTATATCTCTTGTAAACCCTCCCGAGACTATAACTCGGCCACTAGGGCCACCTATGGGTTTAAAGGCTTGTTATATGTGCTAAGTGTGACCGTATCCTCGACGAGATGGAGTTGTATGTATTAAAAATTATTATTTTGGCTTGATTTGCTCGAGGACTAGCAAAGTCTAAGTGTGGGGGAATTTGATAGGTGTCTAAAACACCTTGATATTTATCTATTGTTTATGCTTTCTTTGTTATGTTTTCTTGTAAATTATGTATCTTTTATTTGATTTTGAGTTTCAGGTAATTTGGAGTAAAAGAAGAGGAAACGTCGCTTAAAAGGGCTAAAGTGTCATTTCATGTGCAACTACTGTTGGAGGCGACTTATTTCTCATTATTTGCTTCTTTTCTATCTGAAAGGCATTCAGCCTTAGTGATGTATAAATTGAAGAAAAGAAGTGAATATGAGAGATAAGAGATTGCTACTCGAGAAACTACTAAAAGCACCCAGAAAAGTGTTAAAGGCACCCCCAGAAATGTCCCGGAAGAGTCGATAAAGTCACCCAGGAGTTTTTCACTAAATACAGCCCAAAAACCATCTTTGTACCCCACAAATTGCTATTCGCACCCCAGGAATTGCTAAATGTAGCCCAAATTGCTAAAGGGACACCGTTTCTTTGGATAAGGGAGAGTCATCTTCAACCTTTTGAAATTCGAATTTTGGCGGGAAAAGAAGAACAAAATTAGGGTTTGGATTTTGAGCGAGCTATAATGAGATTAAAGCGCTAAGAATCAATGGGTTTGTTCTTTAGGTCAAAACAGGGATGATGATGGTCTTTGTTTTGACCCAATTGGCTAGATAATCGGCGTAAGAAGAATCAAACTCACGGGTTTTGGCGGGAAAAATATGTCTTCACGAACCAGTTTTAGGGTTCGATTTTTTCAGCATTAGGAAGAGATTAAATCACCGATATTGATGGGCTGGACTCATTAAGGATAAACAGGCTTGGTATGGTGTTTGGATGCGGCAAAAATTGGCTAAATAATCCTCGGAGAAGAAAACAGGGGAAGATATGGTATATCGGGTTTGATTTTCTATTATTGGAAGTGGTGACGTGAGTTTAGCTTGTACTAGCAATATGATTGGACCAGAAGACGTGTGAAAAAGAAAGACAAGGAAATAATTCTCAAAACAAGAAAGAATCCCGTAACTTGGCCGTGAAGAAGAAAAAAAAGGAAAGGAGATCAATGGAGTTATTTCAAGAGATTCGAAGGCCCTGTTGGGTATAAAATAGATGGTCGAACCATAGAGAAGTTGGTCGGAGAGTTTGGGATACTTTGGAGGAGAAATAGAGGCTTAGAATCGAAAGAAAAGAGAAGAGAAAAAAGTTACTTGCTGCTGCTAAAACCCAAGAACACGAAGAACATTACACAAACAAAAGCAATCATGCAGAAGGAGTCTTAAAAACAACAACAGAGAGAATCATCTATCGTTGTCAAGCGATCTTAAATCAAAGACCCTCAGAGACGGTCGTTTACTCTGGAAATCATTGTAAGCACTTTTATTAATATTTTTAATACAATGATTAATGAAATTTTCTCCAATCTTCGATCTATGAGTTGCTAAATCTATTCTCTAGGGTTTTGGAGGAAACTATTTTTGATGGGTAATATTTAGTAATTAATTTCTTTGGCATATTTACTCCAAAAATTGTGTTTTAATTTGTCTAAAAATTCTCTCTTCTTTACATGCTTCGTGAAAACTGTTTTGGGTAGCTTCTACCGTTCTTTTATAAGCGAAGGAGGATTAGGCCTTAGAATAGCGACGAAAGTCATAAAAAAGAGCATGTAGTGTTATATCTTCCAAAGCATGAGATTGAGTTCGAAAATTGTTTTGAGTAAAGTCGGAGTATTATGTCAAAGTTTTATTTATTGAGTTTACCATCATTAGAAGTAGCGGAATCCAAAGCCCTAGACTCATCTCTCCTTGTTAAAAAAAAAAACAATTTTAATTAGTTTGACTTAGTATTTTTTTTTAATAATCAAAAACCAAATCCTCAACGAGTCCGGGCGAACGACACTCTACTTACCACTGTAAAAACTACATCAACACGACCAGCCATTTCGCTACACATTGTCTTCCATCTCACAGTTAGATGCCTCAAACTTTTACCAACCCTTTGTTTTAACCCAAATACATCTTCAATACCAGGTCGCGAGGAATTATTACTTAGATATGCCCCTAAAAATATAGCCTGCAAGTGACTGAAAGATGTTATTGTGTTCTTCGGTAGTCCTTCAAACCATTTCAAAGCTTCTCCTGTCAAACTCGATGCAAAATATTTGCATAATATGGCATCATGATTCTCCCATTGTAACATACATCTCATGTAAGCTTTGATATGTTGTATCACACAAGTTGTTCCATCGAAAATGCTGGTTAATGTAGGTAAGTTGCACTTTGGTGGTATTCCTCTTAATTGTATCTCTTGTGTGAACGGAGTTTTCGCAGCTTCTTCTATGGCTTCATCCAACTGTCTCTTTCCTCCTCCCCTTTTAGTGTTCATCATACCTCTCATTTCTGCCAATTCTCTCAAAATTTGCTCATTTGCATCAGCATTTGAATCCATTGGTCTTTTTAGTTCCGCTTCTCTTCTCCTGCGTTCATGTCTACTTTGACTTTCTTGTTCATCATTCTCTTCTCGTCTTTCTTTTCTCGTCTTTCTCTGCGATCTTCTCCTTCACTTCTTTCACGAATTCGCACACCGTTATATCTATCAATTTCTCTTCTTTGTTTCCTATCAGCTCTCCTTTGTGCTCTTTCATATTCTTCATTAATATTATCATTGTTGCGATTTTGTTCTCGCCTTCTTTATCGATTATCATGATTATTCTGGCGAATTGCCTCTTCTAATTCTTGTTTTTCCATTTCTGTTCTTAATCTTTCCCTCTCGCAAGCCAGACGTGCTTGTTCAGCATAATGTCTTTCAATGTCATCTTCAATCTCTTTTTTCTTCCTTCGTGCTTCTCTCCCATGCAATATTCTTCTTCATTCTTCTTGATTTTCTTCATCAACTGGATTATTCCGCCTCTGAAGCTTCCTATTTCCTTGATTTCCACCATTCTGCTCATTTTGAAGATTCTCGGGACGCGGGATATAACGATCTTCCATCATTTATCTTCTCTCGCAATGTTCTGTGCCTGGATTTTGTGCTTCTTCTTGGTTTTCTTCATCAGCATTTTCTGTAGGTAAAATTCTCATTCTTTCCTCTCTAACTGATCTTGAACTTGACCTTGTAGTGCTTCTCGACCTTCTGTTTTGTAATCTGATGTTTTCCATCCTCAGCTCATGATTCTGTCTTGTCAAATTTGCTCGTTCCTCTGCCTCTAATCGCCTCTCTTCATGTATTGTTTGTCTCAATGCCTCTAATGCTGTGATCTCTTCATTTCCATGAATTGTTTCTCCATTCCCTTCTCGATCTCTCTCCACTTTTCCATTGTTTGCCAATTGTTGTTCTTCTCCCCTTTCATCCACAGAATCTGATCTCCAAGTATGCACGCTTACTCTATCATAATCCACAGTTCTATTTACTACTGGTTGAATTGGTGATTGAATTTGATTTTCTTCATTATTCCTCATGTTCACTCTTGATGATTCTCCCATTTCATTTCTCCCTTCTCCAGCAAGTCTCCTACTTCTTCTCACAGTTGTTGGTTGTTCGGATGCATTTCTTCTTCTAGCCATTTCTTAATTTTGGGAAACTGTTGAAAATTATATGAAATTTCTTCCCTACTACTCCAAATTCCTTCAAATCACGATGTCGATCCTTACTCTGTCCCTGTTTCTAGCGTCATTATGTAGTTGCAGGAAATCCTACACTACACCCCTCATAATAATCCACACAACTAAGACATTTTAAGATGAATAACAATGATTTTATTGATTATCTCCTTGAATGTTTACAAGATAAAATAGAAAAGATCTAAAGAAATTTCAATCACCACAAACTTTCTCTCTCCTAATGACTTGTCTAACACTCTGAAAAGAATACCCCACAATAGACTTGCTCAACTCTTTATATAGGGTAGTACACAGTGGATGACAGCTAAGCTGTCCTTTATTTTCGGGAATGACTTGCGAAATATCGCAAGTGTACAAGTATATAATCTCGCGACACTCTTAAACTTCGCTAGATCTCCACATCTTTCTTGTTTTTTGGCTGTCGTCATTCATTACGTCATTTATATTACTCTTCTGCGACGCCTTCGCGGTGTTGTCATTTACTAATCTCGCGAAATACTGATGTTGCGATATTCAGATCCTACAATAGAAGGGGGTACCTATTTCATGGCTCAGGGAAAAGTTTACACCGCCCCTGGAACCTGAGTCATGGAGAATTGGGGTCAATAAAGCCCATCCAGGGGAGATACCTTGGATTTTCAATCTAAGCTTATGACTTAGATTGGACGACTGACGGTCTTTTCTAAGGAGTCAACATTTGACCAAGGCGCCGAGGTACACAGTTGAGCCAAGAGTGCCCGGGGCATTTGAAGTGTCTCGGCCATTCTTGGCAAGTCTCGGCATATCGCACTCTCGGTCCGAAGAAAACTCCACTTAGGGTGCAGTCTCGTAACCATAAGCCCTATAGGCAAAATGGATAAGAGGCTGCGAAAACAACTTGGTTGTTGTTAAGACCGGATGGGGGAGCTAGCCTTGTATGATGAAGTACGCCTCCTTGAAGGGGCAACCGGGGAGATGATAAGGGCGGCACCCTCCATTAGGGAGCTGATAAGTGTCTTAAGACGCAAATGTCATGAGGCTTTATTTTCGCAAGGAAATTTAGGCTTGTCATATTTGTGCGACAATCCTGAAGATGCAATAATGCAAAAAAAATAAAGATAAGACGAGATCAATGGGTCAGTGCATGAAAATGTAAGGACGTCCTGCGATTTCGTCGCAAGACGGCAATGTCATGAGGCTTTATTTTCGCAAGGATCTTTAGGCCTGTCATATTGTCGCAACAAAACTATCCTGCAGAGGCAACAATACTAAAGAAATGATAAGGCAAGATCAAGGGGTCATTACATGAAAGTGTAAAGACGTCCTGCGATTTTGTCGCAATGACAAGAGGTGGCACAATAAGACCTTTAACTAGGAAGGCAAAATAAGACCACATAAGAAAAAATAAAAAAAATCTTGGAAGAAACCAAGATTTCCTTACTTGCGAAAATTCAGCAGCAACAGTTGCGAGATTGAGGCATGAACACATATCACTATTCGAAAATAACTTGCTTAATCTCTCATTTGAACGCAAATAACAGAGGCAAGTATGGGAATGTATAGAATAAAAACATGTTATTTGTCTTCATATGATATATTTACGCGCTCATAAAATGAAAGGTTGATAATATATTGACTAACTGTATTGCAAGAAAGAATTGTTCTTTTAACATGCGTAAAGGAACAACAAAGGTAGAGCTAATATTTGAAGATCCAAGAAATTGCATTGACAAAAGATTACAAAAATAGAAGATTAAAAGAAGGAATGTACAGATATTACAAAAAGAGAAAGAAGAAAAAATAATTATTTCTTGTTCGATTCTTCTTATTCATTTTCTTCGTCTTCATCAGATTCTTCTACTTCTTCACCTTCATCTGATTCCTCTTCTTCGCTAGCATCACTGTCAGAGATATCCAAAGAAGGCACATTCTTAGGGATTTCGTCAAGGAGACAAGGGTATGAAGAATGAGGAATGATGTTGTCATCGCAGACTGTCTTAATAGTCTGATTGCGGAAGAGAACAACATCATTTTTGAAATTCGCTACAGTAATTTGTAGTTGCTTCTTCAATTTGGAATATTTGTCATTTCGAAGAGAGAAATCCTTTGCGAACTGTTCTTTCTCAGACTCAAGTTCTTCAATTCTTTTGCGAAATCTCTCCTCAGCCTCTGCGAACATATGACAATGAATTAGTAACTTAATGACAGCTTCATAAAAAATAAACAGTAAAATAAAGAAGAATAATTAACAACCTTCTTTATCAGAAATCATATCCCTAATCAAGGCCGTATGCTCAGCTTGAAGGCTAACGTTAACACCTAAATTATTTCTGGCGTCATCTAGAACCTTCGCAGCCAAAAAGCGAATTCATCGTCAATGTTTATGAGAAGAAGGGAGCGAATTTGATTCTCTCTTTCGCTAAGTATAGCATTTTGGCGGATGGATTCATCCCGTTCAACTTGAACTTCAAGAAGAGTTTTTTGGAATTTCGCTAATGCTTGGGCACCTTGACTAGCGATGTCATCTATAATATCACTAATCTTCTTCCTTAAAGTATTAATTTTCTCTTTAGAACTAAGATAAAGACGTTTAAGTTGGTTGGATAAGCCTAAACTAGATCTATGATCAATCTCTAAGAGGAGAAATTTGGATTGAAGTTCGTTTAGAGGAAGAGATTTAATATTGTTATTTGAAAAGCTATCCAAAGAATTGTTGTGATGAGCAATAAGAGCATCATTATCCATAGGTTCAGGAAATGAGTGAAGACAAATGGCTTCATCAGAAAGGTTATAAACGTCTGCGAAAATGGTAAGTTAGATAAGGGAAGATAATGAGAGAACAAAACGAAGGAAAAAGAGAAGAGTCTCATACCATAAAGTTGTTTATTGGCGCTTTGAAGACTAGATATCTTATTCTTCTAAGTAGAAGAATCAACTTCCAGTTGTTTGGTCTTCTCGCGAAGAGTAGTAGTTTCATTTTCAAATTCGTCATTTCTCTTGCGAAGAGCAAATGACTTGATTCCAATTCTTCATTCTTCTTTCGAAGTTGAAGATTCTTCTTCTCAAGAATGCTGCGCCTTTTCTCGAGATCTGAGGCAACAGCAAAGGAAGCTCTCCCGGACTATAAAGGAAAGTAAAAAAAAAATATTATCAAGATATAATTGAAAATTGAAATTATGAAGAAATAAGGGAACAAAGACATACCAAGACACCAAGTGCATTTACGAAGCTGGGAGTCACCGATCTGGACACCCCATGAAGAGAATCATCACCCTCCAGTAAAGGAGCTTCACAGATACTTGCGAGAGCTTCGCACATACTAGAAAGGAGATCATCTCCAATTCCTTGCATGGAGTCAGAGAAGATGCTAGAAAGTTGCGCCATAGAAGATTCAGTTAGGATTCTCCTTTGTGAGAGAAATATCAACATCATCATTATTTTCATCAGAGATTTCGCTGGATTGAGGATTTGAAGGAGAAGAGGAATAGATCTTTCGTTTCTTATAAGGTGGGGCAGTAGACTTCTCCTTGCGAAGAGAACCTTTGCCTTTACCTTTGGTCTTCGCAACCTTAGGATTTTCTTCTTCTCCAACAACTTCAGCACCAACCTTCGCACACGAATGAAGATAAGAAACAGAGGCAACAATATTGTTAAAAATAATAAAGAAAAGTATTTCTTACTTCATACGTGATCGAACGGAGTGTTGCTAGGGTACTCGCCTTAGCATTTCTTTTATAACTTTTCCTCAACTTGATAATCTGAAAATTTCGCAAGATTAGTAGGTATAAAAAGGAGTGAAGCTTACAAATTGAGCGAAATTTAGGAAGCATACCTCTTTTGCTTTCTCGGGCCAGTTAAATACCCAAGGATGATAATTGGCGAGATTCGCAGGGAGCACATTTGAACCTGAAATATAAGGTCCATTAAAAAATAGTGGAAAGACGCACCATTTGTCATCTTTGGAATGACGAGGAACGTTGTTCTTGCCAGAATGCCAATCGATATCCTGCATAAGTATTTTGTCGCTGGGAATATTTTCTCTTCTCTTCAAACGTGCACCCCAGCGAGTTCTATCGTTCTTCATGTTTATTATTTCATAATTTTCGAAGAAACTCTCCACCAAATATTTTTTAGTGAATATCTCTAAGTCCTCAAATTTAGGATCTCTGACTTCTTTGGGATAAAGAGATCCCCTACCAGCACCACGGTTAGCGAACTCAAGCATTAAGCGGATACAATCCCCGCTTAATTGGTATATGGCTCGTGAGAATTTCGCATGAGCAAGAATTTCATAAAACAAAGGAAGATTTGGGTCATATAGAGGAATGGGGAAGACCAGCGAGAATCTGACCTAGCGAAATTATGATTTTTTGATCATTACAATGATGATCAGCAAACAGTTTGGCAGAGAGAATGGATTTAGATTCCTGATTGGGAATAGTGGATAATATGAAACCCTTCTCTTGCAAATTTTTTTCGAACCTCTCCCAAAAGAACTTCATATCTCGTGACCAACCGGAGGCATCTTTTGAGTATGGGAATGAAGAGAAGATTGAAGATCAAAAGAAGTAAAAGAAGAAGATTTGATAAGAGTTAAACGGAAATTACGGAGAGATGTTGAAGAAAAGTTGCAGAAAAAACTAGAAGGAAAGTAAAAAAGAGGAAGAGAGGAGTAAGGAAAGTATATATAGAGAGAAGATTTATCGAAAAGGCAAACACATTTAATGCGAAGAGTAGACATGAACGGTTGAGAAAAAGCAGTTGAAAAAGACGTGTCAAGAAATGGATAGAGGAAGAGATACGTGTAATAAATTTTGTGTAAAAGTACGGAATCAAGTCAAAACAGTTAAGTATGAAAAAATGAACAACTGCGGCATTTTGAAAGTATTAGTTCTCATGACATTCTCTCCTTCGCAGAGAAGACATGAGAAGAGGCAAGATGTAGGATCAGAATATCGCAACACCAAGATCATTGCGAAATCCATAGATGACACACTGCGAAAATATCGCAGAGGGATAATATAAATGACGCAACGAATGACGACAGCTTGAACACGAGAAAGATGTGAAGACCTAGCGAGATTTAGGAGTGTTGCGAGATTTAACATTTGTACACTCGCGAGAGTATCGCAAGTCAGATCCGAAAATAAAGGACAACTTAGCTGTCAACCACTATGTAATGTCCTATATAAAGAGATGAATAAGCTTAAGAGGAGGAGATCCTTTTCGAGTGAGGGGCAAGTTATTAAGAGAGATAAAGTTTGGAGCGGTTGTAAAGTTCTTTGCTTATTTTCCTTTCCACCTTGTAATATTAGTGAGTTTTGATCAATAAAGAATATAATTGTTCATCTTAAAATGACTTAATTGTGTGAATTCTAGTGAGGGGTGTAGTGTGGGATTTCCTGCTACTACAGAAATCTTCGTCACTTCCAAGTACTCCAATGATTCTAAAGGTGTTCAACTCAGCATCATCGTTGTTGAAGATCTGTAGTTGTAACAATGAGAAAAAATTATCTCTCAATCATTGTTATACAGTGTCATAGTATCATTACACAGCATCAAATTTCAATTGTATCACAACTTTGACAACAATACTATGGTGATATGTATCACTCCCCCTTAGTCAATACTTCATCTCACATGAAAACCACCCCCCTTACATAATGATCCGAAAACCATATGTATTTGTAGTGTGAACTACACATTAATTCCCCCCCGTTTTGTCAATAAAATTGGCAAAGGTACGAAAATTAGTGGGATCCTAATGAGATACTTCATGACCAAAATAAAAGGACATATCATCTTTTTTAGATGCAATCATATAGCCGAAACTAAATGCATTCATCAAGGAGTTTATAAAGATACAAGATAACCCCTATAATATTCCACAACCGCACTCCCCACAAAGATTTGGCAATTAAGCACAAGTTCAATTAAGAACTCTCCCCCATAAAATGTCATTCTCGAAAGAACAACAAGAGCGACCTTACTTTCACAAGAAAAGAAGGATTTCTTTGGACATTAATAAATCACATGAAACATGAATTTGTATCCAAAAATCTCAATTAAATTAACCACAAGAGAATACATGATTAATTTAATCGGAAATTCTCACATAAGAGAACTTACGGAGCCGCACAATATTTACATAAAGATATGGATCAGGGAAGATCAATACTGCGGAATAAACAAATATTAATTTTATTTTTCATCATTATTTGCACAATGACATATAATAGACTTAATCTTTGTAAACAAAAGTTCATCTTATCTTCCATCAATATTTGCATAATGACATAATATGCTTAACTTTTGTTTGTCAAAGGTTCATTATATCTTTTATCAATACTTGCATACCGACATATGATAGAGTTAACTTTTGAACACGTATGTTCATCTGCACTTCTTATGGACTCAGCAAATTTAGCAATTTATTTGAAAGAAGAGATCATTCAAGGCTAAGATGCAATTAAAGTTATTAATACAAATTTAACATAAGAAGTTTAAACAGATAACAAAAGATTAAAGACAACATAAGCAGTTCAACAACCCATCAACAACAAGTACAAAGATTATTTACTTAATATAATCCCTAGCAATTTCATAAAATTTGTCCTTCAGTTCAGGATGGGCTGTCTCTGCATAATCCAACAACTCTTTCAAAATCTCAACTTCTTGCTGGAGACGAGAGAGTTCAGAGTTGGGTGTTGCGGGATCTCTAGACGTTTTTGCAATACTGTTCATGGTTAAGAACTTTGGTCCTCCAAGATTGATCCCAACAGCAACAATGACAAATTGACTGCAAATCCTTGAGATAAGACAAGGAAACCCAGGAATCTTCCTTAAATCTGCCTGACACTTATCATCTGAATAATAATGAGGCCACAGAAATCAATGTTCCTCCCTTCAAAAACATAATAAACCAGTTCTGCAAGAGGCTTGTTCCATAGTTGTCTGTCAATTAGGCTGGGCATCAAGTTAGCTACCAATAATTTTCCAGCAGCTCTGAGGAACAGTGCAACATCATGAACATCAATCTTTCCTTCACTCTAGGAAACATCCCTTGAAAGAAGGAAGTTTGAGAGCACATTTGGAGAGGGTCTTAAGTGCTCGAGAGGAGTTAAAAGAAAGTCACCAACTGATCAGATTTCAAAGTTGTTGTAGTAATAGGTTCGTTGAGACTTGTGAAAGCAATAGATTTTAGACTTATACAACTTAAAAAAAAAAAAAAAAGAGAACTTAATGCAAAATTGATTTCAAGATATTAAAAATAACCAAGACACTGATTCCACTATTACTCATGAATGAATGATGGTAAATAACCCAAAACTATAATTATCTTTTAAGTCCCTTATTTCTTAACTCACAAATAATAAGGCAAATTCTCAAATATCAATTGTATTCCCTGAGCATAGATTATCAATTGACTAAACAAAGTATAACCTATCAGATTGAATCACAACTAATTAAGAAAATTATGCAAACAATTTAGAACTCTGCAAAAGCAGTGATTGAGTGAATTATAAATTATAATTAGAGAAAATAAATTAGTTACCAATTATCCATTCGTAAATAGCTTCCTCATTGCCTTGGTTGTGGGAGAATTAGCTCATCATCATGTTGAAAACACGCTCAAAATTTATTTTTATTGCTCAAAGTGTTGACAAATGATAAAAATGGGAGAAATATAATAAAAACCGGGTTTGTAACACTTATTTTTGTTACAAACCGAACTGTTACAGAGAACGCTATAAGAAAAGTGTCACTGTCACTGTAGCGTAAACGACTGTCACTAGGCGTCTTATGTTCTTCGAGCTCTCTTCAATGGAAACAACAGCATATTTTCGAACTCTCGTTTCTTTGCTCTGTTATCTCCCTAATCACTCCGTAAACATTCTATGACATCCCATAACTCTTTTTAAACTCGACAGGGCCTCAAAATCCCTGTAATAACTTCAGAAATATCTTCATTAACTCTGCCAGCTTCGGGATAGTTTGTTTCCTTTTTCTTCTCCCCGCACGCGTCTCACCTCGCCGAATCTTCCTTATTTATCTCTCGACACGCTCCAAACTGTTGCTCGAGTCAACAAACATGCTCAGAATTCGTTCAAACTCATGCAATCCTGCGAAATAACCCTCCCATGCACGGACTTCCCTGTTTTCTTCTCACAGAAATTCGAGCCAAACTGGATCGAATTTAACACCTCTACCATCTTTGTCTAGCCCATAGAAACATACCCAATCAATTCCAGCCTTTTAGTCTCCCCGTAACAAGCTCAAATCGCCAACCCTAATTATGTCAGTTGAGATTTATTTTTTTCCCACCAAAACCAGAAATTTGAAATGATGAAGATGGAGATGGTGTCCCCCTAACCACTGCTGGGGTGCGAATAGCAGGAAGGCACCCCTTATCAATTGAGTGCCCCTTAACCAATAGTGAGAGTCCGAATAACACGTGTCCTCCGGGTGCCAAAATCAACTTTTCGAGCCGAATTTTCCAACAAAGTTTATTTCCAAAAATACCTAAAAATACATAAAAACACAATATTAGTACAAAAATCGAGTTCCAACACTATAAAAATTGAGGACAACTTAGACACAAAAATGTGTCTATCACCAACATGAGTCAAGGCCAAGAGATTAGCAATAACTTGTCATTCCTCAACAAACACTTTTCCTTCAACAATGGTTTTGAAGGTGCAATTTACACTATGAGGCTCATGCAGATTTGCATAAAATTGGGCTGTCAGCTCCATATAGGCAGTACCCATGGGACGGTGAATAATTCCCTATTCATGATTCTCAAAGAACCTAGGGAGACCCTCTACTCTAAGTTTAACGGGATTATAAATCTTTTCAATAATAGGCTTCTTAGTACTATACTCCACATAGTAATCACGAGCCTTAGTGTTAACGAACCTAATTCTCAAGCTCGGATCATAAAAGGTTCCATCACGAGTTTGAGCATTCGAACATTCATCATGGCTATGTATTTTCCTAGAACTCATAGTGACGAACTAATTCACAAAGTGAAATTGAGAGACTTACTTGGTACACAAACTGATGCAAATGGTAGAACTCCGGAATCGCAATGAAATGAGAAACAAGAATCAACCAGTGGTGTGATTTCTTGTTGTGAAAACAAAGATACCAAGAACGCCCGAAACGGTTGAGAATTGAGGTTATGGAAATCAGAAGTTCATGAACTGTTTGAGTTTCTCCTTTTTCGCTCATGAACTGATGAAGAAGAGGCGAGGTGAACGAAGAGAGTTCCTTCTCTTTTTAAGTGTCAAGCGGTGGACCACGAACCAGTTAGGTTCGTTCTGGAACGTGACATAGTCACAGATAGGATACGGGTTCAGGTATGCGAACTGTACGTGTGTGACAAGGACTTGTTTGTTTTTATGAATAGTGGTAGAACAAGCCATAAGGAAGATTCGAGCAAGGCTCAATAAAACTCTACCAGGAGATTCACAAAGACACGCCCTTGTGCACCATGAAACCAAAAGAGAGTTTCTTTCCAGCATCTCTTATAACACCCAGTATCGAAAGATACCCAAATGTCGGTTTTCTTTTGTTTTTCAAAGAACATCAAAAGCCCACAAAAAAAAATTGCGTTCCTGATTTCTTGTTTTACCACAAAAGAAAGACAATTTATGCAGATAGTTTTTAGTACTGCGAAGGGAAACTATTTCGTTAAAAAGGGACATCCTTACTTCTTCATGAAAGAAGATAATACTACTATCTTGATAGGAAGCATCAGGAACTGAGCAATGAATTGATTCATGCATTGAGGTGATACACTCAGATGACTAAGATTCAAATTCCTCTTGTAATTCGTTGAGTTTTTTATAACTAATTGGATTATGCAGAGGAGGAGCACTTCTCTCACTGATTAGTAAATCAATATCAACCTCTGCATAAATATTATTCATCATAACTTGATTTAGCCTGTCAAGAGATTCTTGTTCATTCTGGAGATATAGATCAACATCAGAAGATAGTTTTTCAAGTTTCTTTTCAATTCCTGAAAAAACTTCAAGGGATTTTAAACCCGGTGAAGGTTTAGATAGAATTTCTTCTACAGATTTTATTAAATCAGTCATGGAAGAGAATTATGGAATCCCTAGATCTGGTGGTGCATTTATTGAGATAATACTACTGTCCATATTCAGATCGCTACAAACATAGACTTATAAGGTCTTATCGTGTTTTCCCGCTCTGATACCAATTGAAAAAGTGGGGGTCTAACAACCTCACACAATATTTTGCTTAGCAATCTGTATGGACTAACTCCAATATACCTTCAAGAGAATCAACTAGATAGTTAGACTCAATCTTAAGAAAAGTATATCAAAGAGTTGTATCTCAATCTCTCAATTCAATCCGCAATCAAACAAATAAGAATTTACGAGCCTGATTGAATATAGGAGAAATAACTTGAACGGTACCAAAGACCAATGTTCAAGGATCAATCAATTTCAATCAACAACTAAAGGTGGGATTTACCAATTGATCGATTTAACGCACAACCTGTGATATTTCAATTATATAACATAATATAATGCGGACAAGAAATAACACGGACACCATAATTTTGTTAACGAGGAAAACCGCAAATACAAAAAAAAAAAAAAACTGGGACCTAGTCCAGATTTGAACACCATACTGTATTAAATCGCTACATACACTAGCATACTACAAAGCTAACTTCGGTCTGGAATGTAGTTGAACCCTAATCAATCTCACACCGATTCAAGGTACAGTCGCGTTCCTTACGTCTCTGATCCCAGCAGGATACTACGCACTTGATTCCCTTAGCTGATCTTACCCACAACCAAGAGTTTCTACGACCCAAAGTCGGAGATTTAATAAATAAATATGTCTCACACAGAAAAGTCTATTGAGTATATAAATCTGTCTCCCACAGCTATACCTACGAGTTTTGTTCCGTCTTTTGATAAATCAACGTGAAAAGGAACCAATTGATAACCCGGACTTATATTCCCAAAGAACATCCTAGTATTAACAATCACCTCACAATAATCTTAATCGATTAATGAAACAAGATATTGTGGAATCACAAACGATCAGACGAAGATGTTTGTGACTACTATTCTATCTTGCATATCGGATAAATTAATCTCAAGCAAATATTACAATTGCACTCAATCATGATAGAAAACAACAAGATCAGATCACGCAACTACAGATAAAATAGTTGGGTCTGGCTTCACAATCCCAATAAAGTCTTCAAGTCGTTAACCTACAGGGTCTCGTGAAAAATTCAAGGTTAAAGGAGAATCGACTCTAGCTTATGCAACTACTATCACACAGGAGGTGTGGGGATTAGGTTTCCCAGTTGCTAGAGTTCTACTTTATATAGATTTAAAATCAAGGTTTGCAATCTAAGTTACCTTGGTAACAAAGCATTCAATATTCACCGTTAGATGAAAACCTAATTAGATTCAAGCTAATATCTTTCAACCATTAGATCTAAATTAGCTTGTTATACACAAATGAAATGCACCTTCATTTAGGTTTGAGTAACCTAACCTAAACATGTACACTTAGTCGGTTCAACAATAGTTAACCAATGGTTAGCCATATGAGCACTTTCATATCAACCTTATTCACCTTTACCATAACTAGTTCAAATGACTCAAATGAACTAGTTAGAGAGTTGTTCAATTACTTAGATCTCATAGAAGTATACAAGAGACAATCGAAGCAAAATCGATTTTGATTCACTCGAATCAATTCATGAACATTATATACACGGTTTTCAAAGATTGCATTCCTTATTATACAAATGTTTTAGTTCATGAACAAACCGATTTAAGAAAGTAACCTGCTTAAGTATGCAAATGGGTATGCATACTTGAGTGATCAGATTGAGTTTGTTTATCACTTTCAAACTCCAGCAGATTTTCAGGGACGTGAATCTTCCGCCAGTACGCGTACTTACCCGGATTTCCAACAACCGCCAGTACGCGTACGGGTATACATACTTTAGGTTCCCGGTTTTGTACTTTTACACAAATGTGAGAATACACTATGCTTATATCCAAACTTGGTTACTTGTTCTAAACTCTCATTTCAATCATTGA
Organism: Papaver armeniacum; assembly: GCA_023531295.1. Taxonomy (NCBI): domain Eukaryota; kingdom Viridiplantae; phylum Streptophyta; class Magnoliopsida; order Ranunculales; family Papaveraceae; genus Papaver; species Papaver armeniacum. The sequence continues at coordinate 209,404 of JAJJWW010015630.1, forward strand.
AACTTTCTTAGAGGATGTTAAAATAGTTGTTATCCACAAACTATTTTCATCAAAGCGATTTTTAAGTTATTGAAATAATCAACATGACTTTCGTCACGAGTAAAGATGAACATGGCTAAAGTGAAAGCTTACCAACACATATTTTGAGAAATAGATAAGCGAGATGAACTCGGCTCGAAATAGCAAATGTGTATAATCGAAGTCTTTATAGCAATACGACTTTTGTCTCAAATAGGAGATAGAGTAGATAGACTTTTGAGTGATAGATAGGTTCAAGTCTCCACATACCTTTTGTTGATGAAGTTCCACAAGTTCCCTTGAGTAGTTCTTCGTCTTCATTCGATAAATGCCATGGATTCTAGAGCTCAACTACACTTATTATCCTAATCCGAGACTTAGATATAAGTAGACTAGAAATCAAGACTTATAGTTTTGACAACTAAACTAGACAAACAAGCTTGAGATAATTTAGGGTGTGTTGATGAGAAACAAATTCAAACCGTAAAAAAATGCACTACATGGGAATGTTTTTAGGTTCGAGATATCATTCTGTAAGACTCTGGCCTAAACCAAGAAATGTTCGTTCCAGATTCAATTCGGTCACAAGGTGAAGGAGAAGGGTTGATCTTAGGGAGGGAAGCGGAGAAGGTGTTTGAGATCAAAGTGTTGAAGGTGTGGCTGTTTATGACTTGCATATCAGAAAATGGTTATTGGCTACTTGTGTTGATAACACTTGTGTTCTCTTTTTAAAAATAGATTGAAAATTTATTTATGCAAGTTATTTGATCATCACCCTGATCTCGTAGGAAGTGGAGGAAGTTAAGTTGTGGAGTAGTGGGGCCGTGTAAGAAGTAGTGATCATCATGTGGTCACATCTTCGTCCACTACTCTCATCGTTGTTAACCGTCACCCTTTCCTGACACGTTCTCACAATGGGCGTGTTGCACGCCGCACGCCGTAAACCGCCAGACTAATACCCCAGTAAGCGTCCCCCAGTTTGTGACATGTTTGATGTCTCGAGTGAATGGGTCAAGTCGTGGGACTTGCCGCGGAGAATAGCATATGGTGCTATTAGGTAAAACAACTAAGTCGTCTATGAGGCCGACATAAAATATCGTATGTATTTTATGCATGTGAAGCATCACTTTTAAGCATCTCAAACTAATCGATGTGTATGAAGCATCGTTGTTTTAGAGCTTGATTGAATAAGTCGCGGATAAGCGGCTTAAATGAGGTAGCATGATCGACCACCTTTGGGTGATCGTTTATTGGCTCTAGGGACACACCATCACTTGGTCGACCATTGCTCGTGGAGGAGGGATGGCCGGTGATTGCCATGCTATTTTGTTGGTTTGCTGAAAATAAATCTACGTAGTCCAACCGGGCTGGTAAAGTTGGATGGACGAGATGTTTTACGACAGTTGCATACTGCCGGTGATACAACTTAGGGTTTAAAAACCGTGTGGCCCACCCCTCTTTGGGCGAGGATTTCGAGGAATTGAGCCCTAGTTTGAATAGGACGGTCGGTCATGTGAAAAGGTGAGTCGACGGTGATCACATTAACATCTTCGAGACCGGCTGAATCTAGATCTATACCGCTCGTTTAGGCTGGCGAAGATGGGTGGTTGTGATCACTTTGCGGCATAAGTGTGTTGCCGTAAACCCCAATTAGGGTTTTAAAACAGCCACATCCACCATAATTCGATCAAACGATTTGGCATGTTATTGACTTTCCTCGAGCAAGTCGATCAAGTAAGGATAAAGTTGGGACAGTCGTGGACCCATGTGCACCCCCTCGACTATCTGAAACGCGATTTAAGCCATCTAATTAGGCTAGCTAAGTTAGACGGTCGTGATGCGTTTTGAGACTCTTTTAAAAGGTCTCGGCTCGTTCGAGCTATTTTATACAGCGCGATCACCCATGTTTGGGGTCGGCGTTCGAAGCACTTTTGGCTGAGAGAATGGGAGTCGATCGACTAGGGCACGAGTGGGCCCGCCGTAGATCACTATGGTGATTACCTAGTTCTGCTAGGAGTAGCCTAAGCTTGTTAAATCGCGCGGCCAGATCGTGCGGCCATGATTATTTTGAGACTGATATTGACAGTCTAGATTTTCTTTAAGGAATAAATATGTGTTCGATCACGCTGTTGATGGTGGAATTTCACTTAAGGCTAAAATTGTAAAGGGCCAAAATTATGGGCTAACATCTTGCAAAAGATAAAGCCATTAATAAGTGACGAATACTTCTTCAATTTACTAATTCACCTAGAATAGAGAATGTGGCAACAATCCCAGTATTCTGTGAATTAAATACACAAAATTCATCCGGTTGGAGCATGTAGCAACAATCCCATATACCCTCGTGAATTTACAAAGATTATTAATTAATGCATATCCATCCTTGTATTTCTTTGTATTCATTAGGTGCGGCATGACGACCGAGTGTTGTTCTCGGCAGAGCAACACGAATCTCCAAGCATTAATAATGAAGCATGTATGAAATACCCATACAAAGCTACAACTCTCGGTGTGTTATACTAGCCCGATTGAGCATATTTGAACCTGGACTGACCATATCAGTCTCAGAAACGATCACGACCATCCAAATTCACCAGCATGATTGGATGGCTTAGATTAAATCCATGACCCCAAGCAGGTATTGGAATATACACCACCGACCCAACGCGGGACCCATATGGTCGGCCTCCCCAAGCGGTGGCATAGCTTGCCAAACCGTCCAAGCCAAAGCAGTATAGACGGAAAACCCTAAATTAGGGTTTGCGGCACATTACATGTATCGCAAAACAGTCTCAACCATCCATCTTCGTAGGCATAGATGGAGGGTGTAGATGTAGATTCAAAGAGCCTAGAGCATGTCAACACAAACACTGTGGGCCCACCTACATACCTGACTGATCGCTCAGGACCAACTATGGTTGGTTGTCTTGATTCGTGCGCCCCAAACTGGGTATGACACGCGGCCGGCAAAACTTAATTAGGGTTGTGTCGCGATCACGAGCGTCCATATTCTCCTGCACGAATGAAGGGTCCAGGAATAGACTAAGCAGGTCCGGTAAGTATCAACACGATCACTGTGGGCCCACTTATCTCCACACCCGATCGGCCAAGACCAAACTTGGCTGCACATCTTGATTCGCGCGCCCAAACTAGGCGTGGTCACACTTCCCAGCCACAAACTGATCTCAACCGCTCAAGTTTACCGGACAAATTGAGTGTCTTAGATCACGTTTCTATGGGACGATGAAGTACAGGTATATATACCATCCCACCATATGCACGCCAGGCTGATCGACCAAGACCGACCAAGCTTGGTCGTCTTGGAACGCGCGCCCAAAATTGGCATGATGCGCGGCTTTTGCGGCACTGCATTCTTCGTTGGAAATCGATCTCAACCGCTCCTCTTTGCTGTCAAATTGAGTGGCCTAGATCGCACCTTCATGGGACAGTGAGGTACGGACATGTACACCGGCATGCCGTCTACACGCATGCCCGGTCGGTCCTTTCCAAAACACCTCCCATGCTTGGATTCGATAAAGCTGAAGAGTGATGCTTGCGCACCTCTTCAAAAACCCTAATTCCATCAACGGTCGCAGATGAGTGTCTCAAAGATCATCTCGTCCGTCCAACTTCACCGGCTTGGTTATACAACCCTGGTCAGGAGTTAATTGGTCAGTGAGGCGTCATGGTGATCACCACCCGTCACTTTACCACATCATGATGTAGTACCTTCATAGAATACACACGATACTTCGCAAGTATCTACTTCCTAAATAAATTAGTTATTTAATCTAGCATTACATGCTACTTTCTGTGGGTCCCACGATCCACACACTCGAGACATCAATCATGTCACAAACGGGGGATACATATCGGGGTATTGGTCCAGGCGGTTTACGGCGTGCAGCGCGCCATCACAAGAACGTGTCGAAGTCATGGACGGTTAGAGATACGGGAGAAGTGGGCAAGACCGGTCGTGTAACACAAACACACAACTCTACTACTCCATCACTCCACTTCCTCCACTTCCCACGAGAGACGTGAATAAGGCTCAAATGACTTGTATAAATAGGTTCTCCTGCCTATTTCCAAAAAAAAAAAAAAACAAGTCCAGACAACAGAGGCAAGTGTTGATACCATCGTATTCAAACACCGGAACGGATAGCTTACATCCTGCAAGCCAGTTCAGCTTTCTGATACAAGTCATACATAGCCAACACCTTCACAATATCAACACCTTCTTCGCTTCCCTCCCTAAGATAAACCCCATCTCCTTCAATTTGTGACCGAAACAAGTCTGGAACGGCCATTTCTTGGTTTAGGCCGGATTTGCACAGATTGATTTCTCGAATCTACAAGCACTCCCGTGTAGTGCATTTGTTTAAGATTTAAACTCATTTCTCATCCACACATCCCAAATTACCAAAACCGGTAGAGATAGTTTTCACCCATAAACACACGCTAACTTTAATTAAAAAGTGTGTAAACGCGTTGATCTCTTTGTCGAGAGAGAGAGATGTAGCCTGTATGAGTATTTCTGTGCAGATCCCAATACTCGCACTTTGGGAGATTCATGTTACTCTGTTGAGAGTGAACATTGATCGTCATGTCATGTCAGTATTGAGAGTTCGGCTGGGAACATAGCATGGAACAATACCAGGCGAATCATGCATTACTTAATAATCTTTGGCATAAAATAGAATTCACAGAATATTTGGGATTGCTACTGTGCGCACCATTCTGAATGAATTTCATATATATGCTAAGTTGTTCAATACATGTATAAGTAAGGTTTGAGCACTCGTTACTTTCGAACGGCCTTTATTCCTTTGCAGGATTACAACACTAAAAATAGGGTTTTGCGACTTTGACCCTAAACTAAAAACCACCTTCAACATTAAGTCCCCTGCTTAGCACGTAACGGTGACATTTTTGCGGGGTAAGCACTAGATGGTGACAGACAAAGAAATTCACAAGAGAAGTTCGATGCAAATTACCAGGATAGAGGCTAGCTTGGTTCTTGAGTAGGGCACGTTTCATTTGTATGTCGGTTATCGTCAGATAGATAAGTATCTACTTGATTGTTATCCCGTATCCGGAGCCTTTATACACGGCAAGTAGAGACTCCTTTTCTTCCCGGGATCTAGCTAATTTGCGGAATATAAAGAAGACTCTAAGCCTTTCTCCCATCGCAGAATTGCTTCCTTCTTTATTCCAGGTATTGCTCTATGTTCATTATGCGATTTGATTTTTGATTGATGATAACGATTTTTTTTTTATATATTAGCTGTTGGTATGATCATAACGTCCCTTTTTGCATTGTATGATGGGAACTTCTGGTGATGATTACTCTTTTACTTCTCCAGAGAGTAGCTTTGAAGTCGACAAACCCAAGGCTAGTGCGTTCAAGGAGGTGATGGCCAAAATAGATCCTTCGTTTCGTGAAGATGGTCGTGCCATACAGGGTATGTCTCTTCTGCACCTACGTCTCGTTCGGGAGCGTGTGCAGGATTTCTTGGCTTCAGTAGGCATGGAGGAAGAACGGAGGCGCGACGAAGCGTCTCAGCCGCCTAGCGCGAGAGCTAAAAGGTTGCATCTCGGCTAAAGCGGCGAAGGATCGAGCATGAGTGGCCTTCCAGTGAAAACAAGTATGATTACCCTGTCTGTAACGGAATCATCATCCTTGATCCTGACATGGACGAACCAGAGTATCCTCAGAAGGCTGTTGGGACAGTTCCCGAGGGAGAGGTCGAAGTAGCTTCCATGGAGGATACTGGAGCAACCGCCGGAGGGAACACTGAATTGGATGCTGAGGAGATCATGGTAGCAGCATCTTGAGAAGATGTTGAAGAAGCTTCCAAAGACGGCGCGTCTCTTGAGGGAATATTGAAGCAGCTGCTGAGGGAGGCGTCGACATCAAAAGGGAAAGTCGATGCGGCTTCCAGAGAGGATGCAGTAGTGGCTTGTGATGAATGCGTTAAAGCAGCTTCCAATAACAACTCCAGTGAAGATACCGTTGATCCCTCCAATGACTAGACTTCCCTTTGTTTCTTTTATTCATTGTTGCACACTTTCCATAGTTTGTAGATGCCTCTTTTTATACTTAGTAATTTTGTAGCTGATGTTTTTCATTGGGTGATTGATTTTGATTTTGATTTTTTTTTTTTACGATATCTTGGGAACCCTAGCAACATTTCCAGTAGGGTTGCAATAGAATCTCTCCGTTCCATCAAGTCGTACCGCTGTCATTCATAAGTGATGATGCGTCTTTATGTGACCCTTCATGATGATTCCATGTAACCCTAAAAATAATGAAGGGGATGTAATAATGGAAATCATAGATTGATCACGAACCTGTCTGCCTTCTAATTAATAAAGTGTTGCAATCCGTCCTGTCTGCCCTCTAATTAATAAAGTGTTGCAATCCGTCTAACCGTGTAGTGATTGAGAGGTTGCTCTATTGTTGGAGTGAAACGCTCTTCAGAGTACAAGGTTCCCGCCCTAATAATCACGATTCCTTTTCCTATTTTCTTTCTGCGCGTAATGCTTTAATGTTTCTAGAAAGATATGAGGTGCTTCTTTCTGGTACTGGGGAGAGTTTTAGGTTTGTTCAAGGCTTTGTGTCATGAATCAGGAGTAGGGAGATTTCTAAAAGGAAACAATACTTTGATTAACTGACAAACTGAAACTCTAATTATGAATGCAAGCAGTGCAATCATTTTGGAGGAATTACAAATATTGCATGAAAGAGGAAATTGCTGGAGGAAATACTAAAAGGAACGCTGGAGGAAAAGGTAGTACAGCGTCTCAGGTATTGAAAGGTTTGAGACATCGTGAGTGGATTGTCACGCCCTCCAGTTTGTCGACAGTGATGAGCATGCAGTACATGCCTAAGATAATGTCTGCCACCAGCTATGGCTTATCTTCCCTTTCTGTAGACGAATCATACTGAGCGGTCACCTTCACTGTCACATATTTAACTTGAAACGTGGTCGCCTTCATTACCAAATCTCCAATTTGAAATGGATTTGGGTGTTGTACGACCACTTGATCCTTGCACTCGACGTCTTTAACTGAGACAACTTCTAAACTTTTAACAAAGCGTTTGAAAGGACCAGTATCCCATTCACATCTCCTAGTGACGGTTGGGTTGTTGATTGGAGCGAGTCCCCGAGACTCAGCGGAAGGAGGAGTGACTGGTTGCAAAAAAAGGTTGTTCAACAAGACTTACTTGGGTTCCGAATCTTCTAATGTACGCTGATGGGCTCTCTTCGGGTAATTGCGTTACACTGGCAAGTTGTCGATATGTCAACAAATAATCTTCGGGGTTTGACGGCTTGTTGGTAATCCTTTCAGGTATAGACACTAGCAAAGGACACACCCCTAGCTTTGCTTTGTTGTTATGCACCCACGAGCGCCCCAGAATCATATCATAGTTCAGGTAATTTTTCACAATATGAAACTTACCGCGTGTTAGAGCGTCCCCTATCTTGATTTCGAGGTCATGTACCCATAGGCGTCTCTAGATTCTCCTTCAGAATTTTTAATTATGGTTGGGTGATGAACAACTTCCTACTTCGAAATCTTTGCAGATTTCAGGGCCTGAAATCAGATGCTACATCAATTAGCGTGTTGTCAAACTCCAAGTCCTTCAAGCGAGCAATGGTTAAGAGTCCCCAGTTACAGCTCGCGTTTCCTAGGAAGGATTGGGGTTCGGGAGCGGCTTTCTTAACTGGAAACAGACGCTTGCCTGATACGATACAGTTGAGAGCTCCAAACATGTCTTGATGCTGTTCCTTAGAGAAATACAGAATTTCACATAAATGTTTCATCATCGACTGCACAGTCTTGTGGACTGAGTCCCTAGAAATCATGCAAAGACGGCGGGGGAAGAGGGTCTATGTTGACTCCTTCATTTCCTAATTGAAGTTCTCCCGCATCCACCTTCTCTTTGAAAATGCGCTTCAACTTGTTGCAGTCACTAGTTGGGTGATTGTCAAACCTGTGATAACAATAATATTTAGGATTCGCCATCTCTTCTTCAGTGGGCGGACGTCGGAGAGGAGGTAGCTTGATTGCGTCATCTTGAATCCGTGCTTTTAGGAGTTCAATGACTTCATCTATTGGAAATGGAAAGTCTGGAGCAGCATCTCCAGTTTCAGGAGTCTTAGCCGTGGCTTTTTCCGGGATGGAGTCGTCTGCGTTGGCGCTGTGCGTTTAGGTTGTTGCTCCGTTGCTGGAGATTTCCTCTTCTCTCCTTCACCTACCACGCTTACAGAAGTTTCGTGTTGTATTCCTTGTCTGTTTCCTCAAGTTTCGCATGCATCCACACCTCCGCGGTCCGTGTTGTATTCCTTGTCTGTTTCCTCAAGTTTCCTTGTTGTATTCCTTTTCCTAAAAGCGATGGTGCGGTCGTAGCTGATCGTTTAGCAGCTTCATGGAGTTCAAAGAACATCTAGAAGCGCAGGTTTTCCAGTAAAGCACGATAGATGGGAACCATACCGTTAATGCACGACTCCACCAATTGTTGTTCGGTCATATTTGGGTCGTGACAATCCAAAGATTGAATTCTGAATCTCTTGACGTAATGATTTGGATGCTAGTTGTTTCGCTGAAACATTCTCCCCAAGTCCGAGAAAGTGATTTTCTCGGACACGAAGAAATACTTTTTGTAGAAAGCGGTGACCATCTCACAAAAGTTTGATATGCTGTTTGGTGCGATGTTGTTGTACCAGGTGTATGCTCTTCCAGTAAGCGACTTTGAGAACTCTTTCAGGCGGAGGACGTGATTGTATTCGTGCTCTCCCAAAGATTCCAGAAAATAAGAAATGTGTTCGCGAGCATTACCTGTACCATCATATAGGGAGAACTGTGGGGAGGAGTATCCTATCGGTAGAGGAACTCTTTGCACATCAGGAGGATACAGAGGTTGATACTGGTGCAGGTCTACCGGGGTTTCCTTTCCTCGGTTTTGGAGAAGTCATTCTAGATCTTCACGCGTGATGAAATTGGATGGATGATTCCTTTCTCTGGAGCGCTCGGGAGCGACACAAACTTCCTCATCTATAAATGCACGCCCTATTGAAGTGCTTGCGCCAAGAGCGTTGAAGGTACTCCTTATTGGTTCCATGGGCTGACGCGGCTCTTGTGGTAATCGTTCTGTTAGCGTCTTGAGGAAAGTGAGTACCTATTTATGAGTTGAATCCATGTCTATCTGAGACTTAACGAGAACTTCTTGTCTTTCCATTAAATCGACAATGGTGATAGGGGTTGGCCTCCTCTGGCTCCTCCAGTCTCTCGTCCGGGAGTGATAGTAGCTCTAGTAACAACCGAGGGCGTTACGCTCGAAGAAACATTGGGGGCGGCGGTAACGGCTCTGTCTCTGGTGATTAGAGGTGTCACACCTAAGGGAATGCTTCCTGTGCCGCTGGTATTGATGTTTGAGGATGTAGTGCCATGAGATGTGTTGATCGTGCTGGTAGGCGGTACATTGGTGTCACCGACAAGAATGTGGACACCAGGGGTGTTGTCGGCGCCAGTAACATCGGGATTTGTCGCTGATCCAGACCTAAGATCCACCATCTTGAATTTTGAGAAAATTGAAAAATGATCTTGCAACCTAGAGATTAATCTCTCACTGTGGTCGCCAGTTGTTTTGGGATAAGAACTGATTCTGCTGTTTTTGGTAATTTCGGGTGTGTTGATGAGAAACGAATTCAAACCCTAAACAAATGCACTGCACGGGAATGCTTTTAGGTTCGAGAGATCAATCTGTAAGACTCTGGCCTAAACCAAGAAATGGTCGTTCCAGATTCAATTCAGTCACAAGGTGAAGGAAAAGGGTTGATCTTAGGTAGGGAAGCGGAGAAGGTGTTTGAGATCAGAGTGTTGAAGGTGTGGCTGTTTATGACTTGTGTATCAGAAAATGGTTTCTGGCTACTTGTGTTGATAACACTTGTGTTCTCTTTTTCAAAACAGATTGAAAATCTATTTATACAAGTCATTTGAGCATCACCCTTATCTCGTAGGAAGTGGAGGAAGTTAAGTTGTGGAGTAGTGGGGCCGTGTAAGAAGAGGTGATCATCACGTGGTCACATCTTCGTTCACTACTCTCATCGTTGTTGTTGATGGTGGATTTTCGTTCAAGGTTGAGTTTGTAAAAAACCAGAAAAATCATGCGCTGACATCTTGTAAAAGATAAAGCCATTTATAAGTGCTGGATACTCCTCACTTAATTCAGCCTTGTATTTCCGTACTCATTATCGGTGTGGCATGATGACCGAGTGTTACTCTTATAGAGTAACACGAACCTCCAAGCACTATAATGAATCATTATCGAGTGTGGCATGAGACTCGAGTGTTACTCATACTGAGTAACACGAACCTCCAAGCACTATAATGAAACCATGTACGAAATACCCGTACAGCCGATTCTCGGTGTGTTATACTAGCCCGAGCCCTCTCGGTGTGTTATACTAGCCCGATTGAGCCCCTCTCGGTGTGTTATACTAGCCCGATTGAGCATCCGGACTTGATTGTATCAGTCTCCGGATATGATTCGATCATGATCATCCAACTCCACAAGCATGATTGGATGACCACAGATCAATTGCATCACCCTAAGCATGGTATGGAATACCCACGGCCTTAGCTTGCCAGATATGATCTGATCGCAGTCATCCAACTCCACAAGCATGATTGGATGACCACAGATCAATTCCATCACCCTAAGCATGGTATGGAATACCCACGGCCTGAGCTTGCTTGATATGATCGATCCATCCAACTCCACAAGCATGATTGGATGACCACAGATCAATTCCATCACCCCCAAGCGTGTATGGAATACACACGGCCGACCCCGCATGGTCGACCATTGGCCTTTGCTTGCCAAGAAACCGTCCATACCAAGCATTATGGGCGGAAAACCCTAAATTAGGGTTTGCGGCATATTACATGTGCCGCAAAACGGTCTCAACCATCCATCTTCGCATGTATAGATGGAGGGTGTAGATGCAGACTCAAAGGGCCCGGAGCATGTCGACACAATCACCATGTGACCGCCTACACACTTGACCAATCGGTCAAAACCAACCATGGTTGGTTACAACACATTCGTCCGCCTGAAATAGCATGGTCGCGCGGCTTTGAAAGCCAAAATTAGGGTTCAAGCCATCACGCGCGTCCATCTTCTCCGGCACGAATGGAGGGTCACAGATTAGATTAAGCAGGTCCGGTCATACCAGCATGACCACCGTGGGCCCATCTACCTCTTCATGCGGTCGGCCAAGGCATATCACGCCTGGCCAATCCAAAACGCCCGCTCAAACATGCGTGGATACGCTTCCCAAGTTGCAAATCGATCTCGACCACTCAACTTCACCGGACGAATTGGGTGGCTTAGATCACGTTTTCATGGGACGGTGAGACATGGGCGTGCACATCAGCCTACCATATTCACGCCAAACCAACCGGCCAAGACCGACCAAGCTAGGTCGTCTTGGAAAACGCGCCGGAAAAGAGTATGGCGCGCGGCTTCTTGCGGTATCAAACTCTTATCGCAAAATCAATCTCGACCACTCCTCTTTGACGGTCAAATTGAGTGGCCCAGATCGCGCTTTCATGAGGGAACGGAATATAGGCGCCTACACCATCATGCCGTCAACACGCATGTATGGTCGGTCCTCTCCAAAATCCTTCCCATGCTTGGTTTCGACCAAGTGGGAGAGTGATGCTTGCGCACCTCTTCAAAAACCCTAATATTCATTAACGGCCGCAGATGAGTGTCTCAAGGCTCATCTCATCCGTCCAACTTCACCAGACTTGGTTATACAATCCCGGTCTGAGTCAATTGGTCGAGCAAGGCGTCATTACCCATCACCTTACCACACCACAATGCGCACTCGCATGAAATACACACGATACTTCACAAGTATCGACTTTCCGAATAACGCAGCTTATTCAATTCAGCATTACATGCTATCTTTCGTGGATCAACGATCCACATTCCAGACATCAATCATGTCACAAACTGGGGGATACATACTGGGGTATTGGTCTGGCGGTTTACAGCGTGCAGCGTGCAACGCGCCATCACAAGAACGTGTTAGGAAGTCATGGGCGGTTAGAGATGAACAGAGAAGTGGGCAAGACTCGGTCGTGTATCACCGACACACAACTCCACTACTCCATCATTCCACTACCTCCACTTCCCACGAGAAACGTGAATGAGGCTCAATGACTTGTATAAATAGGTTCTCCGCCCTATTTCCAACAACAAGGAATAACGGAGAACAACACAAGTTCAGACGAGACAGAAAAACCAAGTGTTAATACAAATCGTATTCAAACACCCAGAGCCTGCTTGCATCAACCGCAAGCTTGCTCATCTTTCTGTTACAAGTCATAAGCAAGCCAACATCTTCACAATCTCAACACCTTCTTCGCTTCCCTCCCTAAGATCAACCCCATCTCCTTCACTTTGTGACCGAAACAAGTCCGGAACGGTCATTTCTTGGTTTAGGCCGGACTTGCACAGATTGATCTCTCGAATCTACAAGCACTCACCGCGCAGTGCATTTGTTGAAGGTTTAGATTCATTCCTCATCCACACCCCAAATTACCAAATTCTGCAGGAGTAGTTTTCACCCATCAACAATTGGCGACCACAGTGGGAGGTTGATCTATCGGTTGCAAAAAATTGAATTCTCAATCCTTCGGTTTTCGGCTCACGATGCATCCTCATCAGGAAACCGGGGCGGTTCAGATACCATGGGAAGTGTAGATAGAACGCTGGAGGATGTCTTGGCAAATCAAGCCGGTATCACCAGGAGGCAGAGCGAGACATTTTGCCTTTTGAATTATATAGCGGCACAATTACAAGAAGGGTCGACGAGCATCTACTCAGGCAGCACAAGAAATGTTGAATCATTAGACATGAGTCACACCTTTACCAGGCAAAAAGAGCGCGTAATCGCAGGAGACTCAGGAAAGATGAACAGCATGGTCCAGTCGACAATGAAGATCCGAGGCAACTCCACGGGAGAATAGACTTGTCCGGAGTACTACAATGTCTGCCGGATAAAGAAAGGGAGCCTGCAGCCTATGGAGCCCCGCTAGAAGATTTGTATTTCAAAACTCTTATTGAAGCACTAAGACTGTCCAATCCGCGTCGGCCTTCCAACCAGCTGAAGGAACGCTTGAGGAAGGAGAAATCAATCAGGAAATGCCTGAATACAGAGGATGGGAGCGTTCAATCCGGTCACTCAGCAGTGACATTGCGACACCTTCCACATCCCTCTACCTAGGCAAGCGATCCGCAGATATGATGGCACTCACAAATCTCCCAACTTCATCTCCTGTTCCACGTCGAAGCCGCGGAGAGACGTTACAACGCCCACTAACGCAGGGAAAGCCAGAGTCAAGGTACTTACATTTCCCATTCCCAATGAAGAAGATTCTGGAGCTACTGGAGACGTGGGTACGAAACGGAGAGATAAAGCTACCCCCGATACGGCGCCCACCTCATCGGTCAAGGAGTAATGGACCCGAGGTAATCGTCATTACCACCGGTCCCTTCATCACCCCACCTGAGTGCAACGCTTGAAGCGCATTGTTCAGGAGAAGCTTGGCTCAGAGGGATAGCTTTGAGAAGTTAGTGCGGAGGATTTTCTTGGAGAGGCTACTCCGGTTTGATACAAATGAGGCTTCAAAAGCAAGTAAGTTCTACTCAACAATTTTACAAGAAAGATAGTTTAGAATTCACTGGGACTTAGCATCCCACACGTGGAGAAAGAGGCTCAAGAATCAAACACCATGTCCTGTTTCATTCATGCTTTCCTTTCACAAAACGTTTGCAACTTCATGTGACATGTGCAATCATTCATGACCAAGATGCAAATTTCATTTAAAATAACCTCTTTCGAAAAAAATCATTCACCAAACTATCTCAAAATGAACCAATTCAATTACCTATTAATTAGGTAGTCAAAGGAATCCTCACTATCACTCAAAAACAAGAACATCTAAAGGACAAGTAGGTAGCTACGATCCTTCAAGGAAAGTCCTTCAAAGAAGCAACTCGTCCTTCTCGGGCAAGAGAGACTTTCATCCTTTGAAGTACAACCCGCTTTGCCTTCAGTTCCTTAGGCAACTTTTCAACCTCTTCTTCCCCGGCGAGTAACACAAGATACGTAAGGGGCTCCGTCCTATAATTTCTCGGAACTACCGTGGTCAATACACCTTATGCAGCCGTCACTTCTACCACCGGTGCCAGCGTAGCGAGAGATGTTCCAAAGAAGTGTAACACCTCCCGTCGCGCAGTCGAGCAGCCGCAAATCCCGACAACTCCTCAAGCGTAACGCTCCAAAGTAGTCACCAGAGCAACAACTTTCACTCCCGCATCGGGACGAGGAGCCGGAGGGACGAGAGGAGGACCACCATCCATTACCATTTTGACTTGATGGAGAAGCGGAAGTTCTTGCTAAGACTCAAACGGATATGGAAAGCAACTCGTAAAGAGGTATTTCAGCCGCGCGGACCTACGTGGACCTGATCAAATGAGCGACATCAGATATGAACGGTCCTGTCATGGAGATTCCTACACTGGGGACTGATCCTCACAACGATCCTCCCTAGGTCAACAGATTTACTACGAACTAGAGACCAGTGGATTAGGAAGCGGCATCTCTAGTGGAAAGCTTGTGTGAACTCTTGCGCCTCTCAAAGAATCAACGTGCAGAGATGTTTCCCGTAATTAATAAAATAGCTCGGACGTACACCGACTCCTTCACGTCCGTAAGTCTTAATCGCATCGAAAACACCCGTAAATAATGTTACATTTACGTAAGACGACATGATGGCAGAAAAAGATCACGACCGGCCCTACATGTTACCGCACACATCAAGGGTTCGAGTTCAGAGGGCCTCGTCGACACAGAGCATCTTCCAATGTGATTTCTCTCAAGACTCTCAAGACGGCCAAGGTTAGCCCATGCAAGATTGTGCGTCATCCCACCACAATGACGGACTTCGAAGGAAACCAGACCAGCACATACGGTGAAGCTTCAACCCATACTCACACCAAAAGGGGACGCACTTTCGAAGCAAGACGTGATTAGAAGGGGAAGACAATATACCGGCGTCTTCATAGTTAGCATTAGCGTGGAGAGACCGACACCCGCCTCTCCGCCCAATGGAATGCTCCAAAAGCGATTCTCCTCTACCGAACATCGACATGTTAGTAGATGCAACCAGCGGACACGGCATGTTCTCCTCCATGGATGGATGTAGCGGCTACAACCAGATAAGGATGTACGAGCGTGACGCAAGGGCATATATCTCACCAACAAAGCGATACAACCTTCAGCCTTCCTCGTAAGCGGTTCCCGAAGCAAGCAAGGGGAAAACCACCGAGATACAATATCCCGCGTGTCCGCCAACTCCAACTCAAAGGCCACATGTACGACTCCCGCAATGATGCAACAGCGTTCGAGATATTCCATACCAGGCTCGACAAAAACCACTACGAACAAACCATGTAAACCACGCTTGGGGACTGAGGCTCGGCATGAAGTTCCTTCACCGTCAGTCAAGGATTAAATCGAACTGGAGAGGAAGCCACCTCAACTCTCCCTCTCTCGCAGCCGCTTCAATGGTCTATTCAAGAGCCGCCGCAACGCTCTCTCCGAGACCCACGTTCGCTTCGTAATCCTTCTTCAACACTCTCTCCAGGACCCACCTCAACGGTCGCATCGTAAACCACTTTAACATCCTCTCGAGACGTTTCAACACTCAAGTTGCATCAATAACTGCGCTCCGGTCAAGTTATCTTTGATGTACTCATTGCTCAACATACGTCTCATCCATCCTTCATGAGGACCCAATGGAGCATGAAAACCCCGGAGTCGATAGGAGGAAGGTTATCCTGTGGAACGGATGTTTTCATATAGTTGAAAAGGCGTGGTGAACAATTCATCATCGATGTTCGGCATATCTTTGAAGCTGTCAACACTTCCTGACTTGGCACCAGCATTATCTCCGTAAGACATCTCAACAGGATTCTTTCTACCGCAATGAAATAAAAGACAGGAGTTAGAACTTGTATGAAAGCATATGAGAAGTGTCGCCACACACGGCAAGACACAACTCACGCAATGGCCAGTCCAAACATCATTCAAGTCTGTGATCAAGCGGTAACAAGCCTCAAGTCCGGTATTGCTCAAGTCAAAAGGCTGGTATTGCTCAAGTCGCAAAAGGCTGGTGTTAATCACGACATAAGGTCTGGTATAATAGGCGCACACAGCAGGTGGCGGTTTCCGAAGCACATGGATGACGTTTGAAGCATGTACACAGTAGACCCACTTTCAACCGGCAGTACACAACAAGCCCACGTTCGATCAAGCAGCGCAAAGAACCCCACGAACGAAGCGGGCGCAATAAATCATCGATTAGGCACATCCCCACGATTGAACGAAGCAGCGCAATAGCCCTCGACCGAAGCAGCCATAGCAAGGTCGATCAAGCAGTGCAAGACCGACATCATGCTAGGGGAACACTTTTTCTGGACGTCTCTTGAACGTGACATGCTCAAGGACGGGACGACCCGTCTCTCCCGGTAACATCTAACATTGTCTCATAAGTTTTATCTTTAACTGTCACCATCTCATGCCTACCACACAATAGTGTAACCATTGTGTGCTAGGCAGGGACTTAATGTTGATGGTGGATTTTCGTTCAAGGTTGAGTTTGTAAAAACCAGTAAAAATCATGCGCCGACATCTTGTAAAAGATAAAGCCATTTATAAGTGATGGATACTCCTCACTTAATTCAAAGCCTTGTATTTCCGTACTCATTATCGTTGTGGCATGATGACCGAGTGTTACTCTTATAGAGTAACACGAACCTCCAAGCACTATAATGAATCATTATCAGTTGTGGCATGAGACCGAGTGTTACTCATACGAGTAACACGAACCTCCAAGCACTATAATGAAACCATGTACGAAATACCCGTACAGCCGATTCTCTGTGTTATACTAGCTCGAGCCCTCTCGGTGTGTTATACTAGCCCGATTGAGCCCCTCTCCCTCTCGGTGTGTTATACTAGCCCGATTGAGCATCCGGACTTGATCTGATGTGTCCTGGGATATGACGATAGCTCATCCAACTCCACAAGCATGATTGGATGACCACGATCAATTCCATCACCCTAAGCATGGTATGGAATACCCACGGCCTTAGCTTGCCTGATATGATCTGATCGCAGTCATCCAACTCCACAAGCATGATTGGATGACCACAGATCAATTCCATCACCCTAAGCATGGTATGGAATACCCACGGCCTTAGCTTGCCAGATATGATCTGATCGCAGTCATCCAACTCCACAAGCATGATTGGATGACCACAGATCAATTCCATCACCCCAAGCAGGTATGGAATACACACGGCCGACCCCGCATGGTCGACCATTGGCCTTTGCTTGCCAAGAAACCGTCCATACCAAGCATTATGGGCGGAAAACCCTAAATTAGGGTTTGCGGCATATTACATGTGCCGCAAAACGGTCTCAACCATCCATCTTCGCAGGTATAGATGGAGGGTGTAGATGCAGACTCAAAGGGCCCGGAGCATGTCGACACAATCACCATGTGACCGCCTACACACTTGACCAACACAACACATTCGTCCGCCTGAAATAGCATGGTCGCGCGGCTTTGAAAGCCAAAATTAGGGTTCAAGCCATCACGCGCGTCCATCTTCTCCGGCACGAATGGAGGGTCACAGATTAGATTACAGTCCGGTCATACCAAAGATGACCACCGTGGGCCCATCTACCTCTTCATGCGGTCGGCCAAGGCATATCACGCCCGGCCAATCCAAAACGCCCGCTCAAACATGCGTGGATACGCTTCCCAAGTTGCAAATCGATCTCGACCACCCAACTTCACCGGGACGAATTGGGTGGCTTAGATCACGTTTTCATGGGACGGTGAGACATGGGCGTGAACATCACCCTACCATCTTCACGCCAAACCAACCGGCCAGGACCGACCAAGCTAGGTCGTCTTGGAAAACGCGCCGGAAAAGAGTATGGCGCGCGGCTTCTTGCGGTATCAAACTCTTATCGCAAAATCAATCTCGACCACTCCTCTTTGACGGTCAAATTGAGTGGCCCAGATCGCGCTTTCATGAGGGAACGGAATACGGCACCTACACCATCATGCCGTCAACACGCATGTATGGTGGCCCTCCAAAATCCTTCCCATGCTTGGTTTCGACCAAGTCGAGAGTGATGCTTGCGCACCTCTTCAAAAACCCTAATATTCATTAACGGCCGCAGATGAGTGTCTCAAGGCTCATCTCATCCGTCCAACTTCACCAGACTTGGTTATACAATCCCGGTCAGAGTCAATTGGTCGCAAGGCGTCATTACCCATCACCTTACCACACCACAATGCGCACTCCGCATGAAATACACACGATACTTCACAAGTATCGACTTTCTCGAATAACGCAGTTATTCAATTCAAAGATTACATGCTATCTTTCGTGGATCCACGATCCACATTCCAGACATCAATCATGTCACAAACTGGGGGGATACATACGGGGTATTGGTCTGGCGGTTTACAGCGTGCAGCGGGCAACGCGCCATCACAAGAACGTGTTAGGAAGTCATGGGCGGTTAGAGATGAACAGAAAAGTGGGCAAGACGGTCGTGTATCACCGACACACAACTCCACTACTCCATCATTCCACTACCTCCACTTCCCACGAGAAACGTGAATGAGGCTCAATGACTTGTATAAATAGGTTCTCCGCCCTATTTCCAACAACAAGGAATAACGGAGAACAACACAAGTTCAGACGAGACAGAAAACCAAGTGTTAATACAAATCGTATTCAAACACCCAGAGCCTGCTTGCATCAACCGTGAGCTTGCTCATCTTTCTGTTACAAGTCATAAGCAAGCCAACATCTTCACAATATCAACACCTTCTTCGCTTCCCTCCCTAAGATCAACCCCATCTCCTTCATTTTGTGACCGAAACAAGTCCTGGAACGGCCATTTCTTGGTTTAGGCCGGACTTGCAAGATTGATCTCTCGAATCTACAAGCACTCACCGCGTAGTGCATTTGTTGAAGGTTTAGATTCATTCCTCATCCACACCCCAAATTACCAAATTCTGCAGGAGTAGTTTTCACCCATCAACAGTTGTTAACCATCATCCTTTCCTGACACGTTCTCATAATGGGCGCGTTGCACTCCGCACGCCGTAAACCGCCAGACCAATACCCCAGTAAGCATCCCCCAGTTTGTGACATGTTTGATTTCTCGAGTGAATGGGTCAAGTCGTGGGACTTGCCGCGGAGAATAGCATATGGTGCTATTAGGTAAAACAACTAAGTCATTTATGAGGCCGACATAAAATATCTTATGTATTTGATGCATGTGAAGCATCACTTTTTAGCATATCAAACTAATCGATGTGTATGAAACATCGTTGTTTTAGAGCTTGATTGAATAAGTCGCGGATAAGCGTCTTAAAGGAGGTAGCATGATCGACCACCTTTGGGTGATCGTTTAGTGGCTTTAGGGAAACACCATCACTTGGTCGATCATTGCTCGTGGAGGAGGGATGGCCGGTGATTGCCATGCTAGTTTGTTGGTTTGCAGAAAATAAATCTACGTCGTCCAACCGGGCTGGTAAAGTTGGATGGACGAGATGTTTTACGGCAGTTGTATACTGCCGTTGATGCAGCTTAAGGTTTAAAAACCGTGGCCAAACCCTTTTTTGGAGAGCGTTTCGAGGAATTGAGCCCTAGTTTGAATAGGTCGTTCGGTTATGTAAAAAGGTGAGTCGACAGTGATCACATTAACATCTTCGAGACCACCTGAATCTATATCCATACCGCTCGTTTAGGCTGGCGAAGATGGGTGGTTGTGATCACTTTGCGTCTGAAGTGTGTTGCCGTAAACCCCAATTAGGGTTTTAAAACAGCCACATCTACCATAGTTCGATCAAACGATTTGGCGTGTTATTGACTTTCCTCGAGCAAGTCGATCAAGTGAGGATAAAGTTGGGCCAGTGGTGGACCCATGTGCACCCCCTCGACTATCTGAAACGCGATTTAAGCCGTCTAATTAGGCTATCTAAGTTAAACGAACACGATCGATTTGCCACAGCTTGTAAACCGCCACAACCCAAATTTAGGGTTTTGAATACAACGTGCTCGCTCGAGTTTGGGTAAGCGGTTGAGCACCCTATAGGCTTGCCGCAGACAAGTCGATTGTCAAAGGGGAAAATTGGGCCGCCGATGAACATGTCGGCACTTCCTTAATCGTTTGTAGGAAGATCTAAGCCGTCCAACTAGGCTATCAAAGTTGGACGGTCGTGATGAGTTTTCAGACTCTTTTAAACGGTCTCGGCTCGTTCGAGCTATTTTATACAGCGCGATCACCCATGTTTGGGGTCGGAGTTCGAAGCACTTGTGGCTGAGGGAATGGGAGTCGATTGACTAGGGCACTAGTGGGACCGCCGGTGATCACTATGGTGATTACCTAGTTCTACTAGTAGTAGCTTAAGCTTGTTAAATCGCGCGGCCAGATCGTGCGACCGTGATTATTTTGAGACTGATATTGACAGTCTAGATTTTCTTTAAGGAATAATATGTGTTCAATCACACTAACTTTAATTAAAAAGTGTGTGAACGCGTTGATCTCTTTGTCAGAGAGAGAGAGATGTAGCCTGTTGTTGATGGTGGATTTTCGTTCAAGGTTGAGTTTGTAAAAACCGTAAAAATCATGCGCTGACATCTTGTAAAAGATAAAGCCATTTATAAGTGTTGGATACTCCTCACTTAATTCAAACCTTGTATTTCCGTACTCATTATCGATTGTGGCATGATGATCGAGTGTTACTCTTATAGAGTAACACGAACCTCCAAGCACTATAATGAATCATTATCGGTGTGGCATGAGACCGAGTGTTACTCATACGAGTAACACGAACCTCCAAGCACTATAATGAAACCATGTACGAAATACCCGCACATGTGCCGATTCTCGGTGTGTTATACTAGCCCGAGCCCTCTCGGTGTGTTATACTAGCCCGATTGAGCCCCTCTCGGTGTGTTATACTAGCCCGATTGAGCCCCTCTCGGTGTGTTATACTAGCCCGATTGAGCATCCGGACTTGATCGTATCGAGTCTCCTGGATATGATTCGATCGCAGATCATCCAACTCCACAAGCATGATTGGATGACCACAGATCAATTCCATCACCCTAAGCATGGTATGGAATACCCACGGCCTTAGCTTTCTAGATATGATCTGATCGCAGTCATCCAATTCCACAAGCATGATTGGATGACCACAGATCAATTCCATCACCCCCAAGCAGGTATGGAATACACACGGCCGACCCCGCATGGTCGACCATTAGCCTTTGCTTGCCAAGAAACCGTCCATACCAAGCATTATGGGCGGAAAACCCTATATTAGGGTTTGCGGCATATTACATGTGCCGCAAAACGGTCTCAACCATCCATCTTCGCAGGTATAGATGGAGGGTGTAGATGCAGACTCAAAGGGCCCAGAGCATGTCGACACAATCACCATGTGACCGCCTACACACTTGACCAATCGGTCAAAACCAACCATGATTGGTTACAACACATTCGTCCGCCTGAAATAGCATGGTCGCGCGGCTTTGAAAGCCAAAATTAGGGTTCAAGCCATCACGCGCGTCCATCTTCTCCGGCACGAATGGAGGGTCACAGATTAGATTAAGCAGGTCCGGTCATACCAGCATGACCACCGTGGGCCCATCTACCTCTTCATGCGGTCGGCCAAGGGATATCACGCCCGGCCAATCCAAAACGCCCGCTCAAACATGCGTGGATACACTTCCCAAATTGCAAATCGATCTCGACCACTCAACTTCAGGGACGAATTGGGTGGCTTAGATCACGTTTTCATGGGACGGTGAGACATGGGCGTGAACATCAGCCTACCATCTTCACGCCAAACCAACCGGGCCAGACCGACCAAGCTAGGTCGTCTTGGAAAACGCGCCGAAAAGAGTATGGCGCGCGGCTTCTTGCGGTATCAAACTCTTATCGCAAAATCGATCTCGACCACTCCTCTTTGCCGGTCAAATTGAGTGGCCCAGATCGCGCTTTCATGAGGGAACGGAATACAGCACCTACACCATCATGCCGTCAACACGCATGTATGGTCTGGTCCTTCCAAAATCCTTCCCATGCTTGGTTTCGACCGTTTGGAGAGTGATGCTTGCGCACCTCTTCAAAAACCTAATATTCATTAACTGGCCGCAGATGAGTGTCTCAAGGCTCATCTCATCCGTCCAACTTCACCAGCTTGGTTATACAACCCCGGGTCAGGAGTCAATTGGTCGGAAGGCGTCATTACCCATCACCTTACCACACCACAATGCGCATGCACATAAAATACACACGATACTTCACAAGTATCGACTTTTCGAATAACGCAGTTATTCAATTCAAAGATTACATGCTATCTTTCGTGGATCCACGATCCACATTCCAGACATCAATCATGTCACAAACCGGGGATACATACCGGGGTATTGGTCTCGGCGGTTTACAAGCGTGCAACGTGCAACGCGCCATCACAAGAACGTGTTAGGAAGTCATGGACGGTTAGAGATGAATGGGGAAAAGTGGGCAAGACGGGTCGTGTGTTACCGACACACAACTCCACTACTCCATCATTCCACTACCTCCACTTCCCACGAGAAACGTGAATGAGGCTCAATGACTTGTATAAATAGGTTCTCCGCCCTATTTCCAACAACAGGAATAACGGAGAACAACACAAGTTCGCACGAGACGAGAAAAACCAAGTGTTAATACAAATCGTATTCAAACACCTGCAGAGCTCGCTTGCATCAACCGCAAGCCTGCTCATCTTTCTGTTACAAGTCATAAGCAAGCCAACATCTTCACAATCTCAACACCTTCTTCGCTTCCCTCCCTAAGATCAACCCCATCTCCTTCACTTTGTGACCGAAACAAGTCCGGAACGGCCATTTCTTGGTTTAGGCCGGATTTTGCACTGATTGATCTCTCGAATCTACAAGCACTCACCGCGCAGTGCATTTGTTGAAGGTTTAGATTCATTCCTCATCCACACCCCAAATTACCAAATTCTGCAGAGTAGTTTTCACCCATCAACAATTGGCGACCACAAAGTGGGAGATTGATCTCGGTTACAAGAATCGAATTCTCGAATTAGTTTTCGTCTCACGATGTATCCTCACTCGGAATCCGCAGTGGTTCGAGATATCATGGGAAGCATAGCTAGAATGCCGGAGGATGTCTTGGCAAATCAAGTCGGTATCACCGTAAGGCGGAGCGAGACATTTCGCCTTTTGAATGATATGGCGGCACAATTACAAGAAGCATCGACAAAGCGCCCACTCGGGCAATGCGTAATCTTTAACCAGAGTCACATCTTTACCTGGAGAAGCAAAAAGGGCGCGCAACCGCAGGAGACCTGTGGAAAATGAACAACATGGTCCGGTCAACAATGGAAACCCGATGCAACTCCACGGGAGAGGAGACTTATCCGTAATGCTACGATGTCCGCTGGATAAAGAAGGGGAACCCGAGCCTATGGAGCCTTGCCAGAGGATTTATACCTCAAAGCTCTTGCCGAAGCCCTAAGACTCGGTCCAATCCGCGTCGGCCTTCCAACCAATCAAGAAACGCTTGAGGAAGGAGAAATCAATCAAGAAATGCCCGAATACAGAGGATGGGAGCGTTCAATCCGGCCACTCAAGGTGACATTACGACACCTTCTACATCCTCTACTTAGGAAGACAATCCAGACATGATGGCGCTCGCAAGTCTTCCAACTTCATCTCTGTTCCATATCAAAGCCACTGGGAGACATCGCAACGCCGCTAACGCAGAAAAGCTTGGACACAAGGTACTTACATTTCCCCTTCCCAATGAAGAAGATTCTGAGCTACGGAGACGTGGGTACGAAACGGAGAGATAAAGCTACCCCCGATACGGCGCCCACCTACCGGTCAAGGAGTAATGGACCCGAGGTACCTTGTCATTACCACCGGTCCCTTCATCACCCCACCAAGTGAGTGCAACGCTTTGAAGCGCATTGTTCGGGGAGAAGCTTGGCTCGTAGAGGGATAGCTTTGAGAAGTTAGTGCGGAGGATTTTCTTGGAGAGGCTACTCCGGTTTGATACAAATGAGGCTTCAAAAGCAAGTAAGTTCTACTCAACAATTTTACAAGAAAGATAGTTTAGAATTCACTGGGACTTAACATCCCACACGTGGAGAAAGAGGCTCAGTAATCAAACACCATGTCTGTTTCATTCATGCTTTCCTTTCACACAACGTTTGCAACTTCATGTGACATGTGCAATCATTCATGACCAAGATGCAAATTTCATTTAAAATAACCTCTTTCAGAAAAAATCATTCACCAAACTATCTCAAAATGAACCAATTCAATTACCTATTAATTCAAACCTAGGTAGTCAAAGGAATCCTCACTATCACTCAAAAACAAGAACATCTAAAGGACAAGTAGGTAGCTACGATCCTTCAAGGAAAGTCCTTCAAAAAGAACTCGTACTTCCGGGCAAGAGAGACTTTCATCCTTTGAAGTACAACTGCTTCACTTCAGTTCCTTAGGCAACTTTTCAACCTCTTCTTCCTGGCGAGTAACACAAGATACAGTAAGGGGCCCGCCCTATAATTTCGGAGCTACCGTGGTCAATACACCTTATGCAGCCGTCACTTCTACCACGGTGCCCAGAAGCGTGGAGATGTTCCAAAGCAAGTGTAACACCTCCCGTCGCCGCAGTCGAGCAGTACCCGCAAATCCCGACAACTCCTCAAGCGTAACGCCTCCAGTAGTCACCAGAGCAACAACTTTCACTCCTGCATCAGGACGAGGAGCCGGAGGGACGAGAGGAGGACCACCATCCATTACCATTTCAGACTTGATGGAGAAGCAGGAAGTTCTTGCTAAGACTCAAACGGATATGGCCGCAACTCAGAAAGAGGTATTTCAGCCGCGCGGACCTACGTGGACCCGATCAAATGAGCGACATCGGATATGAACGGTCTGTCATGGAGATTCCTACACCGGGACCGATCCTCACAACGATCCTCCCTGTGTCAACGGATTTACTACAAACCGAGAGACCAGTGGATTAGGAAGCGACATCTCTAGTGGAAAGCTTGTGTGAACTCTTGCGCCTCTCAAAGAATCAACGTGCGAGAGATGTTTCCCGTAATTAATAAAATAGCTCGGACGTACACCGACTCCTTCACGTCCGTAAGTCTTAATCGCATCGAAAACACCTGTAAATAATGTTACATTTACGTAAGACGACATGATGGCAGTAAAAGATCACGACCGGCCCTACATGTTACCGCACACATCAAGGGTTCGAGTTCAGAGGGCCCTCGTCGACACAGGAGCATCTTCCAATGTGATTTCTCTCAAGATTCTCGGGACGGCCAAGGTTAGCCCATGCAAGATTGTGCGTCATCCCACCACAATGACGGACTTCGAAGGAAACCAGACAAAGCACATACGGTGAAGCTTCAACCCATACTCACACCAAAAGGGGACGCACTTTCGAAGCAAGACGTGATTAGAAGGGGAAGACAATATACCGGCGTCCGTCGTTAGCATTAGCGGAGAGATCGACACCCAGTCTCTCCGCCCAATGGAATGCTCCAAAAGCGATTCTCCTCTACTGAACATCGACATGTTAGTAGATGCAACCAGCGGACACGGCATGTTCTCCTCCATGGATGGATGTAGCGGCTACAACCAGATAAGGATGTACGAGCGTGACGCAAGGGCATAAATCTCACCAACAGGCGATACAACCTTCAGCCTTCTGTAAGCAGTTCCCTGAAGCAGCAAGGGGAAAACCACCGAGATACAATATCCTGCGTGTCCGCCAACTCCAACTCCAGTGCCACATGTACGACTCCCGCAATGATGCAACGGCGTTCGAGATATTCCATACCAGGCTCGACAAAAACCACTACGAACAAACCATGTAAACCACGCTTGGGGACCGAGGCTCGGCATGAAGTTCCTTCACCGTCGATCAAGGATTTCTTCAACACGAGAAAGATGGTCTGTCAAGAATCATGGAATTCGCAAGGGTAAATCGAACCGGAGGAAGCCACTTCAACTCTCCCTCTCGCAGGCTGCTTCAATAGTCTATTCAAGAGGCGCCTCAATGCTCTCTCCGGGACCCTGTTCACTTCGGAATCCTGCTTCAACACTCTCTCCAGGATCTACCTCAATGTTCGCACAGAAACCACTTTAACATCCTCTCGAGTCGTTTCAACACTCAAGCTATATCAATAATCCGCACTCTAAGTTATCTTTGATGTACTCATTGCTTAAACGTACGTCTCATCCATCCTTCATGAGGACCCGGCGGAGCATGAAAACCCTCAAGTCGATAGGAGGAAGGTTATCCCGTGGAACGGATGTTTTCATATAGTTGAAAGGGCGCGGTGAACAATTCATCATCGATGTTCGGCATATCTTTGAAGTCGTCAACACTTCCGACTTGGCACCAAAGCATTATCTCCAGAAGACATCTCAACAGGGATTCTTTCTACCGTAATGAAATAAAAGACAGGAGTTAGAACTTGTACGAAAGCATATGAGAAGTGTCGCCACACACGGCAAGACACAACTCACACAATGGCCGGTCCAAACATCATTCAAGTCTCATGACGGTACAAGCCTCAAGTCCGGTATTGCTCAAGTCAAAAGGTGGTATTGCTCAAGTCGCAAAGGCTGGTGTTAATCACGACATAAGGTGGTATAATAGGCGCACACAAGCAGGCCGGTTTGGTCGAAGCACATGGTCGACGTTTGAAGCATGTACACGTAGACCCACTTTCAACCGAAGCGGACACAACAAGCCCACGTTCGATCAAGCAGGCGCAGAACCCCACGAACGAGCGGGCGCAACGATCGGTCGATTAGGCACGTCCCCACGATTGAACGAAGCAGCGCAATAGCCCCTCGACCGAAGCGAGCTCATAGCAAGGTCGATCGAAGCGTGCAAGACCGACATCATGCTGGGGGAACACTTTTTCGGACGTCTCTTGAACGTGACATGCTCGAAGGACGGAGACGACCCGTCTCTCCTGGTAACATCTAACATTGTCTCATAAGTTTTATCTTTAACTATCACCATCTCATGCCTACCACACAATAGTGTAACCGTTGTGTGCTAGGCAGGGGACTTAATGTTGATGGTGGATTTTCGTTCAAGGTTGAGTTTGTAAAAAACCAGAAAAATCATGCGCTGACATCTTGTAAAAGATAAAGCCATTTATAAGTGTTGGATACTCCTCACTTAATTCGACCTTGTATTTCGTACTCATTATCGGTGTGGCATGATGACTCGAGTGTTACTCTTATAGAGTAACACGAACCTCCAAGCACTATAATGAATCATTATCGGTGTGGCATGAGACCGAGTGTTACTCATACGAGTAACACGAACCTCCAAGCACTATAATGAAACCATGTACGAAATACCCGTACAGCCGATTCTCGGTGTGTTATACTAGCCCGAGCCCTCTCGGTGTGTTATACTAGCCCGATTAAGCCCCTCTCGGTGTGTTATACTAGCCCGATTGAGCCCCTCTCGGTGTGTTATACTAGCCCGATTGAGCATCCGGACTTAACTGTATCAGTCTCCGGATATGATCTGATCGCACTCATCCAACTCCACAAGCATGATTGGATGACCACAGATCAATTCCATCACCCTAAGCATGGTATGGAATACCCACGGCCTTAGCTTGCCAGATATGATCGATCGCAGATCATCCAATTCCACAAGCATGATTGGATGACCACGATCAATTCCATCACCCCAAGCGTGTATGGAATACACACGGCCGACCCCGCATGGTCGACCATTAGCCTTTGCTTGCCAAGAAACCGTCCATACCAAGCATTATGGGCGGAAAACCCTATATTAGGGTTTGCGGCATATTACATGTGCCGCAAAACGGTCTCAACCATCCATCTTCGCAGGTATAGATGGAGGGTGTAGATGCGAACTCAAAGGGCCCGGAGCATGTCGACACAATCACCATGTGACCGCCTACACACTTGACCAATCGGTCAAAACCAACCATGATTGGTTACAACACATTCGTCCGCTGAAATAGCATGGTCGCGCGGCTTTGAAAGCCAAAATTAGGGTTCAAGCCATCACGCGCGTCCATCTTCTCCGGCACGAATGGAGGGTCACAGATTAGATTAGCGAGTCCGGTCATACCAAGATGACCACCGTGGGCCCATCTACCTCTTCATGCGGTCGGCCAAGGCATATCACGCCTGGCCAATCCAAAACGCCCGCTCAAACATGCGTGGATACACTTCCCAAATTGCAAATCGATCTCGACCACTCAACTTCACCGGACGGGTGGGTGGCTTAGATCACGTTTTCATGGGACGGTGAGACATGGGCGTGAACATCACCTACCATCTTCACGCCAAACCAACCGGCCGGGACCGACCAAGCTAGGTCGTCTTGGAAAACGCGCCGGAAAGAGTATGGCGCGCGGCTTCTTGCGGTATCAAACTCTTATCGCAAAATCGATCTCGACCACTCCTCTTTGCCGGTCAAATTGAGTGGCCCAGATCGCGCTTTCATGAGGGAACGGAATACAGCACCTACACCATCATGCCGTCAACACGCATGTATGGTCGGTCCTCTCAAAATCCTTCCCATGCTTGGTTTCGACCAAGTCGGAGAGTGATGCTTGCGCACCTCTTCAAAAAACCTAATATTCATTAACGGCCGCAGATGAGTGTCTCAAGGCTCATCTCATCCGTCCAACTTCACCAAACTTGGTTATACAACCCCGGTCGGGGAGTCAATTGGTCGGCAAGGCGTCATTACCCATCACCTTACCACACCACAATGCAGCACACTGCATAAAATACACACGATACTTCACAAGTATCGACTTTACGAATAACGCAGATTATTCAATTCAAAGATTACATGCTATCTTTCGTGGATCCACGATCCACATTCCAGAGACATCAATCATGTCACAAGGCGGGGGATACATACTGGGGTATTGGTCTGGCGGTTTACGGCGTGCGGCGTGCAACGCGCCATCACAAGAACGTGTTAGGAAGTCATGGACGGTTAGAGATGAACGGGGAAAAGTGGGCAAGACTGGTCGTGTGTTACCGACACACAACTCCACTACTCCATCATTCCACTACCTCCACTTCCCACGAGAAACGTGAATGAGGCTCAATGACTTGTATAAATAGGTTCTCCGCCCTATTTCCAACAACAGGGAATAACGGAGAACAACACAAGTTCAGACGAGACAGTTAAAAACCAAGTGTTAATACAAATCGTATTCAAACACCCAGAGCCACGCTTGCATCAACCGCAAGCCCGCTCATGTTTCGTTACAAGTCATAAGCAAGCCAACATCTTCACAATCTCAACACCTTCTTCGCTTCCCTCCCTAAGATCAACCCCATCTCCTTCACTTTGTGACCGAAACAAGTCCGGAACGGCCATTTCTTGGTTTAGGCCGGACTTGCACAGATTGATCTCTCGAATCTACAAGCACTCACCGCGCAAAGGCATTTGTTGAAGGTTTAGATTCATTCCTCATCCACACCCCAAATTACCAAATTCTGCAGGAGTAGTTTTCACCCATCAACACCTGTATGAGTATTTCTGTGCATATCCCAATATTAACACTTCTGGAGATTCATGCCACTCTGCTGAGAGTGAACATTGATCGTCATGTCATGTCAGTATTGAGAGTTCGTCTGGGAACATAGCATGGAACAATACCAGGCGAATCATGCATTAGTTAATAATGCTGTCATAAAATAGAATTCACAGAATACTTGGGATTACTACTATGCACACCATTCTGAATGAATTTCATTTATATATTGAGTTGTTCAATACATGTATAAGTAAAGAGGCTTGAGCACTCGTTACTTTCGTACGGCCTTTATTCCTTTGCAGGATTACAAAACTAAAAATAGGGGTTTACGACTTTGACCCTGGACTAAAAACCACCATCAACATTAAGTCCCATGCTTAGAACGTAACGGTGATATTATTGTGGGGGTAAGCACTAGATGGTGACAGACAAAGAAATTCACAAGAGAAGTTCGATGCACATTACCAGGATAGAGGCTGGCTTGGTTATTGAGTAGGGCACGTTTCCTTTGTACGTTGGTTATCGTCAGATAGATAAGTATCTACTTGATTGTTATCCCATATCCGGAGCCTTTATACACGGAAAGTAAAGACTCCTTTTCTTCCCGGGATCTAGCTGATTTGCGTAATATAAAGAAGACGCTAAGCCTTTCTCCAATTGCAGAATTGTTTCATTCTTTATTCCAGGTATTGCTCCATGTTCATTATGCGATTTGATTTTTGATTGATGATAACCATTTTTTTATATACTAGTTGTTGGTATGATCATAACGTACCTTTTTGCAGTGAATGATGGGAACTGCTGGTGATGATTACTCTTTTACTTCTCTAGAGAGGAGCTTTGAAGTCGACAAACCCAAGGCTAGTGCGTTCGAGCAGGTGATGGCCAAAATAGATCCTCTGTTTCGTGAAGCTGGCCGTGCCATACAGGGTATGTCTCTTATGCACCTACGTCTTGTTCGGAAGCGTGTTCAGGCTTTCTTGGATTCAGTCGGCATGGAGGAAAAACGGAGGCGCGACGAAGCGTCTCAGCCGCCTAGCGCGAGAGCTGAAAGGTTGCATCTCGTCTAAAGCGGCGAAGGATCGAGCATGAGTGGCCTTCCACTGAAAACAAGTATGATTACCCTGTCTGTAACGGAATTATCATCCTCGATCCTGACATGGACGAACCAGAGTATCATCAGAAGGCTATTGGGCAGTTCCTGAGGGAGAGGTCGAAATAGCTTCCATGGAGGGTACTGGAGCAACCGCCGGATGGAACACTGAAGTGGATGCTGAGGAGATCATGGTAGCAGCATATGGAGAAGATGTTGAAGCAGCTTCCTAGGACGGCGCATCTCCTGAGGGAATATTGAAGCAGCTATTGAGGGAGGCGTCGGCATCAAAATGGGAAGTCGATGCGGCTTCTAGAGAGGATGAGTAGTGGCTTGTGATGAAGGCGTTGAAGCAGCTTCCAATAAAAACTCCAGTGAAAATACCGTTGATCCCTCCAATGACTAGACTTCCCTTTGTTGCTTTTATTCATTGTTGAGCACTTTCCATAGTTTGTAGACGCCTCTTTTTATACTCAGTAATTTTGTGGCTGATGTTTATCATTGGGTGATTGATTTTGATTTTTTTTTTTTTTTACATTATCTTGGGAACCCTAGCAACATTTCCAGTAGGGTTGCAATAGAATCTCTCTTTTCCATCAAGTCGTAACGCAATCATTCTAAGTGATGATGCGTCTTTATATGACCCTTCATGATGATTGCATGTAACCCTAAAAACATTGAAGGGGATGCAACAATGGAAATCAGAGATTGATCATGAACCTGTCTGCCCTCCAATTAATAAAGTGTTGCAATCCGTCTAACCGTGCAGTGATTGATAGGTTGCTCTATTTTTAGAGTCAAACGCTCTTCAGAGTACAAGGTGCGCGCCCTAATAATCACGATTCCTTTGCCTCTTTTCTTTCTGCGCGTACTCCTTTAATGTTTCTCGAAAGATATGAGGTGCTTCTTTCTGGTACTGGTGAGGGTTTTAGGTTTGTTCAAGGCTTTATGTCATGAATCAGGAGTAGGGAGATTTCTAAAAGGAAATAATACTTTGATTAACTGACAAACTGAAACTCTAATTATGAATGCAAGCAGTGCAATCATTTCTGAGGAATTACAAATATTGCATGAAAGAGGAAATTGCTGGAGGAAATACTAAAGGGAACGCTGGAGGAAAAGTTAGCACAGCGTTTCAGGTATTGAAAGGTTTGAGCCATCGTAAGTGGATTGTAACGCCCTCTAGTTTGTCGGCATTGATGAGATTTCAGTACCCGCCTAAGATAACGTCTGCCACCAGGTATGGCTTATCTTCCCTTTCTTTAGACGAATCAGACTGAGCGGTCACCTTCACTGTCATATCTCCAACTTGAAACGTGGTCGCCTTCATTAACAAATCTCCAATTTGAAATGGATTTGGGTGTTGTACGACCACTTGATCCTTGCACTCACCGTCTTTGACTGAGACAACTTCTAAACTTTTAACAAAGCGTTTGAAAGGACCAGCATCCCATTCACATCTCCTAGTGACGGTTGGGTTATTGATTGGAGCGAGTCCCCGAGACTCAGCAGAAGGAGGAGTGACTGGTTGCAAAAAAGGTTGTTCAATAAGACTTACTTCGGTTCGGAATCATCTAATATATGCTTATAGGCTCTCTTCGGGTAATTGCGTTACACTGTCAAGTTGTCGATATGGCAACAAATAATCTTCGGGGTTTGACGGCTTGTTGGTAATCCTTTCTGGTATAGACACTGGCAAAAGACACAACCCTAGCTTTGTTTTGTTATTATGCACCCACGAGCGCCCCAGAATCATATCATAGTTCGGGTAATCTTTCACAATATGAAACTTACCGCGTGTTAGAGCGTCCCCTATCTTGATTTCGAGGTCGATGTACCCATAGGCGTCTCTAGATTCTCCTTCAGAATTTTTAATTATGGTTGGGTGATGAACAACTTCCTGCTTCGAAATTTTTGCAACTTTCAGGGCCTTGACAGTGACAATATTGAAATCAGATGCTACATCATTTAGTGTGTTGTCAAGCGAGCGATGGTTTAGAGTCCCCAGTTACAGCTCGCGTTTCCCAGGAAAGATTGGGGTTCAGGAACGAATTCCTTAACTGGAAACAAACGCTTGCCTGATACGATACGGTTGAGAGCTCCAAACATGTCTTGACTCCGTGCCTTAGAGAAGTATAGAATTTCACATAAATGTTTCATCATCGACTGCACAGTCTTGTGGACGGAGTCCCTAGAAATCATGCAGATCTTGACAGGAAGAGGGTCTCTGTTGACTCATTCATTTCCTAATTGAAGTTCTCTTGCATCCACCTTCTCTTTGAAAATGCACTTCAAGTTGTTGCACTCACTAGTTGGGTGATTGACAAACCTGTTATAACGACAATATTTGGGATTCGCCATCTCTTCTTCAGTGGGCGGACGTCGGAGAGGAGGTAGCTTGATTGTGCCATCTTGAATCCATGCTTCCAGGAGTTCAATGACTTCATCTATTGAAAATGGAAAGTCTAGAGCAGCATCTCCAACTTCAGGAGTCTTAGACGTGGCTTTCCGGGATGGAGTCGTCTGCGTTGGCGATGCGCGTTTGGGTTGTTGCTCCGTTGCTGGAGCTTTCCTCTTCCCTCCTTCACCTACCACGCTTACAGAAGGTCCAGTGTTATATTTCTTGTTGATAAGATGCCTATTTCCTCGGGTTTCGCGTGCATTCTCAGCCCTGGCCGGTCTAGCTCTTTCTAAAAGCGATGGTACGGTGGTAGTCGATCGTTTAGCAGCTTCATGGAGTTTAGAGAAAGTTTTGAAGCGCAAGTTTTCCAGTAAAGCACTATAGATGGGAACCATACCGTTAATGCACGACTCCACCAATTTTTGTTCGGTCACATTTGGGTCGTGACAATCCAAAGCTTGAATTCTGAATATCTTGACGTAATCGTTTGGATGCTCGTTGTTTCGCTGAAACATTCTCCCCAAGTCCGAGAAAGTGATTTGCTCGGACACGATGAAATACTTTTTGTAGAAAGCGGTGACCATCTTAGACCAATTTAATATGATGTTTGGTGCGATGTTGTTGTACAAGGTGTATGCTCTTCCAGTAAGCGACTTTGAGAACTCTTTCTAGCGGAGGACGTGATTGTATTCGTGCTCTCCCAAAGATTCCAGAAAACGAGAAATGTGTTCGAGAGCGTTACCAGTATCATCATAAAGTGAGAACTGAGGGTAGGAGTATCCTCTCGGGAGAGGAACTCTTTGCACATCAGGAGGATACGGAGGTTGATGCTGCTGCAGGTCTATCGGGTTTTCCTTGCCTCGATTTTGGAAAAGTCGTTCTAGATCTTCACGCGTGATGAAATTGGATGGCTGATTCCTTTCTCTGGAGTGCTCGGGAGTGACACGAACTTCCTCATCTATGAATGCACACCCTATTGAAGTGTTTGCTCCAAGAGCGTTGAAGATACTCCTTATTGGTTCCATGGGCTGACGCGACTCTTGTGGTAGTAGTTTTGTTAGCGTCTTGAGGAAAGTGAGTACCTCTTTCTGAGTTGAAGCCATGTCTGTCTGGGCCTTAGCGAGAACTTCTTGTCTTTTCATCAAATCGACAATGGTGATAGGGGGTTGGCCTCCTGTCTCTCGTCCGGGAGTGGTAGTAGCTCTAGTAATAGTCGGGGGCGTTACACTCGAAGAAACATTTGGGGCGGTGGCAGAGGCTCTGGCTCTGGTAACTGGAGGTGTCACACCTGAGGGAATGCTTTCTGTGCCGCTGGTGTTGATGGTTGAGGATGTAGTTCCACGAGATGTGTTGATCGTGCTGGTAGGCGGTACATTGGTGTCACCGGCAGGAATGTGGGCACCAGGGGTATTGTCGGCGCCAATAACTCGGGATTTTTCGCTGATCCAGACCTAAGATCCACCATCTTGAATTTTGAGAAAATTGAAAATTGATCTTGCAACCGAGAGATTAATCTCCCACTGTGGTCGCTAGTTGTTTTGGGGTAAAAACTGATTCTGCTATTTTTGGTAATTTTGGGTGTGTTGATGAGAAATGAATTCAAACCCTAAACAAATGCACTGCACGAGAATGCTTTTAGGTTCGAGGGATCAATCTGTAAGACTCTGGCCTAAACCAAAAAATGGCCGTTCTAGATTCAATTCGGTCACAAGGTGAAGGAGAAGGGTTGATCTTAGGGAGGAAAGCGGAGAAGGTGTTTGAGATCAGAGTGTTGAAGGTGTGGTTGTTTATGACATGTGTATCAGAAAATGGTTTCTAGCTACTTGTGTTGATAACACTTGTGTTCTCTTTTTCAAAATAGATTGAAAATCTATTTATACAAGTCATTTGAGCGTCACCTTAATCTCGTAGGAAGTGGAGGAATTTAAGTTGTGGAGTAGTAGGGCCGTGTAAGAAGTGGTGATCATCCCATGGTCACATCTTCATCCATTACTCTCATCGTTGTTAACCTTCATCCTTTCCTGACACGTTCTCATAATGGGCGCGTTGCACGCCACACGCCGTAAACCGCCAGACCAATACCCCAGTAAGCATCCCCCAGTTTGTGACATGTTTGATGTCTCGAGTGAATTGGTCAAGTCGTGGGACTTGCCGCAGAGAATAGCATATGGTGTTATTAGGTAAAACAACTAAGTCGTTTATGAGGCCGACATAAAATATCGTATGTATTTGATGCATGTGAAGCATCACTTTTAAGCATCTCAAACTAATCGATGTGTATGAAGCATCGTTCTTTAATAGCTTGATTGAATAAGTCGCGGATAAGCGTCTTAAAGGAGGTAGCATGATCGACCACGTTTGGGTGATCGTTTAGTGGGTCTAGGGACACACCATCACTTGGTTGATCATTTCTCGTGGAGGAGGGATGGCCGGTGATTTCCATACTAGTTTGTTGGTTTGCTGAAAATAAATCTACGTATTCCAACCGGGCTGGTAAAGTTGGATGGACGAGATGTTTTACGGCAGTTGCATACTGTCGTTGATGCAACTAAGGGTTTAAAAACCGTGTGGCCCACCCATTTTTGGGCGAGCGTTTCGAGGAATTGAGCCCTAGTTTGAATAGGCCGGTCGGTCATGTGAAAAGGTGAGTCGACGGTGATCACATTAACATCTTCGAGACCCCTGAATCTAGAACTACACCGCTCGTTTAGGCTGGCGAAGATGGGTGGTTGTGATCACTTTGCGGCAGAAGTGTGTTGCCGTAAACCCCAATTAGGGTTTTAAAATAACCACATCCACCATAGTTCGATCAAACGATTTGGCGTGTTATTGACTTTCCTCGAGCAAGTCGATCAAGTGAGGATAAAGTTGGGCCAGTGGTTGACCCATGTGCACCCCCTCGACTATCTGAAACGCGATTTAAGCCGTCTAATTAGGCTAGCTAAGTTAGACGAACACGATCGATTTGCGACAGTTGTTAACTGCCATAACCCAAATTCAGGGTTTTGAATACAACGTGCCTGCTCGAGTTTGGGTAAGCGTTTGAGCACCCTATAGGCTTGCCGCATACAATTCGATTGTCAAAGGGGAAAATTGGGCCGCCGATGAACATGCCGGCACTTCCTTAAATGTTTTTAGGAATATATAAGCCGTCCAACCAGGCTAGCAAAGTGGTCGTGATGCGTTTTGAGACTCTTTTAAACGGTCTCGGCTCATTCGAGCTATTTTATACAGCGCGATCACCCATGTTTGGGGTCGGCGTTCGAAGCACTTGTGGCTGAGGGAATGGGAGTCGATCGACTAGGGCACTAGTGGGCCCGTCGGTGATCACTATGGTGATTACGTAGTTCTGCTAGGAGTAGCCTGAGCTTGTTAAATCGCGCGGCCGTGATTATTTTTAGACTGATATTGACAGTCTAGATTTTCTTTAAGGAATAAATATGTGTTCAATCACGCTAACTTTAATTAAAAAGTGTGTGAACGCGTTGATCTCTTTGTCAGAGAGAGAGATGTAGCTTGTATGAGTATTTCTGTGCAGATCACAATACTAGCACTTCGGGAGATTCATGCTACTCTGCTGAGAGTGAACATTGATCGTCATGTCATGTCATGTCAGTATTGAGAGTTCGGCTGGGAACATAGCATGTAACAATACCAGGCGAATCATGCATTAGTTAATATCTTTGGCATAAAATATAATTCATAGAATATTTGGGATTGCTACTATGTGCACCATTCTGAATGAATTTCATATATATAGTGAGTTGTTCAATACATGTATAAGTAAAGAGTTTTGAGCACTCGTTACTTTCGAACGGCCTTTATTCCTTTACAGGATTACAACACTAAAAATAGGATTTACGACTTTGACCGTGAACTAAAAACCACCATCAACAGATAGCAACGCTTGCGAGTTCGAACGAGCAATGCTCTAATAGAGTGATTTTCTAATTATTTTAGCTACGGATAACAATGATTGAGAGCAATTGTTTTCTCATTGTTATAGCTACGGATCTTTAACAACTATGATGCTGAGTTGAACATATTTAGAATCATTGGAGTACTTGGAAGTGATGTAGATTTCGAGTAATGTTAAAGAACCAAGGAGATCAAGCATTTGGATGAGAAGCTACAAAGTTTATTTATTTTTTAATCCAAATGTATTGATAGTTTTATCACTAAAATTGACAAAGGGGGAGATTGTTAGAGCACTGCTCGGTCGAACTCGCAAGCGTTGATATCTCAAGCTTGTTTCTCAATGTTAGTGATCAAAACTATAAGTCTTGATTTCTAGTCTACTTATAGATATCTTGGACTAGGATAGATTGTGTAGTTGAGCATTAGACTTCACGGCGTTCATCATTTGAAGACGGAGAACTACTAAGAGATCTTGTGGAACTTCATCAACAAAAGGTATGTGGAGACTGAAACTCACCTATCACTTGGAAAGTCTATTTTTACTATATCCTATATTGAGACATAAGTCGTAGTGCTATATAGTTTCCTACTATGCACATTTGATATTTCGAGCTGAGTTTAACTCGCTTACATATTTCTTGAAATATGTGTTGGTAAGCTTTCGCTTCAACCAAGTTCATCTTATATTCTTGACAAAAGTCAAAAGATGATCATGTGAAAATCGCCGAGTAACATCTTACATGGTTTGTGTGATGCAATCATTTGGTGTAGACTTGGAATGTTTCGTTATGATTATTTTAATAACTTGAAAATTGCTTTGATGCTAATAGTGTGTGAAAACGGCTATTGTCACCCTCTAAGAAGTTTAAATAATTGAAATAGAGTTTAGAACACTTAACCAACATTGGATTATAAACATGTTGTGCACTCTTGCATATATGTGATCCATGTCCGGGAACTATAGTATGCATACTCGTATGCGTACTTGTTGGTTTGAGAAGTCCGGGAACCTAAGTACACGTACCCGTATGCATACTGGCGTAAGGTTCATGTCCGGAAATTTCTGCTGTGTTTGGAGGTGTGCGTACCTTTTCGCATACTGGTGAAAACCAAACTTGGTCCGGCTACTTAAGTATGCGTACCCGTTAGCATACTTGAGTGATTAAAGTTCTAAAATCGGTTGTGACATGAAAAAATACATTTATATATTAAGGAATGCATTCTTTGCAAACCGTGGCTATAATGTTCATGAATTGATTCAAGTGAATCAAACCGATTTTGCTTCAATTGTGTTCTTGTATACTTCTATGAGAATATAGAAATTGAACAACTCTATAACTAGTTTCATTTGATTCATTTGAACTAGTTGTGGTTAAGATGAATAAGGTTGTTATGAGAGTGTTCATATAGCTAACCTCGGTTAACTATTGTTGAGCCAACCTAGTGTACACGTTTAGGTAAGGTTACTCAAACCTAAATGAAGGTACATTTTATTTGTGTATAACAAGCTAAGTTCGATCTAACGGTTGAAAGATATTGGCTTAAGTCTAATTAGGTTTTCATCTAACGGTGAATATTGAATGCTTTGTTACCAAGGTAACTTAGATTGCAAACCCTGATTTGAAAACTATACAAGGGAGAACTATAGCAACTGGGAAACCTAATCCCCACACCTTTTGTGTGATACTAGTTGCGACTAGAGTCGATTCTCCTTTAACCTTACGTTTTTCACAAAACCTTGTAGCTTAACGACTTGAAGACTTCATTGGGATTGTGAAGCCAGACCCAACTATTTTCTTTTTAGTTGCGTGGTTTGATCTTACTTCTACTATCGTGATTGAGTATTATCTTTGCTAAGATTTGCTTGAGATTTTATCTCCGATAGGTAAGATTAAAAGTAGTCACAAACATTTTCGTCTCATCGTTTGTGATTCCATAATATCTTGTTTCGCTACCATACGATTAAGATTATTTTGAGGTGATTGATAATACTAGGCTGTTCTTCGGGAATATAAGTACGATTTATCAATTGGTTCTTGTGCACCTTGATTTATCAAAAGACGAAACAAAACTCATAGGTATTTATGTGGGAGACAAATTTATCTATTCCAATAGACTTTTCTGTGTGAGACATATTTGTTTATCAAGTCTTCGATTTTGGGTCGTAGCAACTCTTAGTTGTGGGTGAGATCAGCTAAAGGAATCAAGTGCGTAGAATCCTGCTGGGGTTCAGAGACGTAAGGAGCGTAACTGTACCTTGATCAATGTGAGATTGATTAGGGCTCAACTAAATTAATCCAGTCCGAAGTTCATTGGTATTAGGCTAGTGTCTGTAGCAGCCTAATACAGTGTGGTGTTCAAAGCTGGACTAGGTCCCAGGGTTTTTCTGCATTTGCGTTTTCCTCGTTAACAAAATTTCTGGTGTCTGTGTTATTTCTTTATATTTTGTTATATAATAGAAATAACACAGGTTGTGCGTTAAGTTCAATCAGTTCTTGAATCCAACCTTTGGGTTGTTGATTGAATTGATTGACACTTGGATATTGGTTTGTGATACCGTCCAAGTTATTTCTCTTATTAAATCGGGCTCACAAATTCCTATTTATTTGATTGCAGATTGAATTGAGAAATTGAGATATAGCTCTTTGATATACTTTTCTATAGATTGATTCTGACTATCTAGTTGATTCTCTTTAAACTATATTGGAGTTTGTCTATTCAGATTGCCGAACAAAATATTGGGTGTGGTTGTTAGACCCCCACTTTTTCAGTTTCTTCCTTCCTTCTAAGTTTTTCTTGTATAAGGGCAATTGAGTTGGTGGTGGATGATAATTGATTTCCTATTGGAGTGGATAATTTGTTCCTCTTAAGTTTTTCTTTTTCCATGGCAACGAATAAATCGGTAGTTGGTGATGGGTTTGCCATTGGAGATATGTGGTGGAGCTTATTGCGACCAATTTTTCCCCTTTTCAGGTTCTGCCCCCAATCGCTTTTTGCGACCAACATCTTTCCCTCGAGGAGGCAGAGACTCGGGAGTACCAAGAGCGTTCTTTAATGTCATCATCCTTAGTTTTTTCTTTCTTAGCTTCCTTGGCTTTAGCCCTGTATCAAAAGATACACAAAATAAATATACGACAACTAACAATCATGTCAGATGCCAGCATAAATATGCAGAATAAACGATATTTAAACACAAGAGTCGGCATTGGAAAACAAAAACTATCCATGTCGTTACCAGAAAAAGGCACTGGTATTTAAAAATAATCCATGCCGGGAAAAGATACCGGCATTGAGTTAAAAGGCCGACAATGCCGGTATTCGTAGGTAATTCCTATGTTATTTCCTATATACAAAAAGAGTACTACTGGCATAGACGTGAAAATTTAAACCAATGTCGTAACCGGATTCCGGCGCAACATTCAACCTAAAATCAATGCCGGTACTGCTCATTCAGTTTCAGGAGATTTTATTTTTTTATCCGACATAGTATTCATACTAAATTCAATGCCGTAACTAACTACCGGTATAGCCGTAATTAACTACCCTTATAGTATTCATACTAAATTAGAGGACGGAACTCATTATCGGCATTGTATTCATACTAATTTCAATGCCGGGATTGACTATAACTCAACTGTTTGAGTTAGGTTCGCGATTCTAACCTAAACCCAATGCCTTAAATCGATTTAAACACTCATAGAACCGTTCAGAATCACTTACCTTCTCACAAAAGCCATTTCTTCAAGAGTTTGATTGTCCGAATTCTCTTCTTCTTCTTCTTCTTCTTCTTCAAGAGCTATCCGATTGATCCTTTCTTCTTTTTTTTGTCGAGAAATTGATTTTGATTGCGGATTACGGATTGGGATTGGGTTTCTTTCGTGGAGGCATGGTTATAGATTCGGGTAATCGACGAAAATATTTTTGAATCGACAATTAATCGACGATGAAGAACGGATGAAGAAGATGAAGAAGATGAAGAAATATATTTTTTTCGAAACCCTAAGAAGGGTGCCAGAACAGATGAATGGGGGATATGAATTTGGTATTTTGATTTTTAGTTTTAAGATTTTATTTTATGGGAAGGGTATTATAATCTTTTCATAATGTTTTTAATTAACCAAATGGTATTTTAGTATTTTCGTCCCCAAAAAACACCCCTTCGC
The DNA here is from genome assembly GCA_023531295.1 of Papaver armeniacum. Lineage (NCBI taxonomy): Eukaryota > Viridiplantae > Streptophyta > Magnoliopsida > Ranunculales > Papaveraceae > Papaver > Papaver armeniacum. The sequence goes on from JAJJWW010015630.1 coordinate 250,790, forward strand.
AGATACTATTGGTTGGGGAAAGTAATTATATCCCCAATTAATATAAGTGTCCCCCAATCGCGTTCATAAAAAAGGTTAATGCAAAACACCATTTACTACGCGATCGAGTCTCATCTCATTAAATGTACTATAAAAATTTTGCAATAAAATTGGGCCAAATAACATGGGGCCTATATAGTGAGTTCTCCTAGGGAACTGGCCAATAACATTGAGGGCTTAGTTTGGTAAGCGCTTTTCTGCTTTGCATTGTTGTGCCGCGCTCTGTATTGAATGAAACCACAAATTCTGTCGTTATCAAAACTACAAATAGGGTCTTTAAATGGGGGAGGAAACATATGGTAGTTTTTTTTACTGCAAGTGCACCAATAATTTAGAAGATTGGGGTGATTTAACAAACACTTATACATTTATCACAGATCAGATTAACACAGTGCCATTACTACACAGTTTACTTATAGCAATGACCCATGAGCCTAGGACGGTCAGATAACATTTTCAGAAAAAAACGTTGCATCCGACCATCCCGATCTCGTCCCAGCCATAGATATCAGAGGAATGTAAGATTTTTAACCTTATTCGATTATGCACTGATAACCCTCATAATTAGTTCATCACCAATCAATAAAAAAAGAACTAATGTGACAACAAAACAACAAAGTGAAAAAGTAGATGTTACAACCAATTAAAATTAATATTTTTACACTCATAATTTATTACTTAAAATGAAAAAATAATAATATTTGACTCATATCTTTTTAAAATAGGAAACAACCAACCTTCATCAACCTATGTAACATTTGAGATTTCTGCAAGAAAATCATGAAAGTAGAATAATTTTCCTCATGCGGCCGTGCCGTTATGACACTGGTTTTTCTAGTATATATACAGGGCCGTCCCTGAGAGTTGGCTGCCCCAAAGCGGTGGTAAACTTGTTGCCCCATTGATGTCGGTACCCTTTGCTAGTATTACAACAAATGAGTGCAGGTGTTGCTATACTAGATGAGTGTCAAGTTTATTCAACATGACCAGGAATTCCTACCCGTATACACTTAAGCTGAGCGGCATCTAGATGAGTGTCAAGTTTATTCAACCTGGCCAGAAATTCCTACCCGTATACACTTAATCTGAGCGGCATAATTTGCTGTAAATTTTCACTTCAGTGAGACTGCCAACTATAATGAGATTGGTATGTTAGCTTTAATAGCTGTGAGATGAATGTTATTGCCTAATCCCTTTCAGGTGCACAATTGAGACAACAATAATTCTTCACAGTTAGATATGCCAAACCACACTTATAAACATAACACAACATATGATATTGGATGTAATCCAATCGTAGAAACTCATTAGTTGGGTGCAACAATGATCCAAGATGACGAACTGCAATCTTATTAATAAAACCACACTCCATTTGCAAGAGAAAAAAATAATCCTCCCCACTTACCAGGCATTGGAGCAAACTGCAAACAATTTATGTGCCTTCCTAGACGCTGAAAGTTTTGATAAAATTGGAGATTTGAACAAATACAAAATCAGTAAACAAAAGACAATAAGGATTTGAAGTTTCTGCATGAATTTGTATCGTGATTCTTGTATCTATATAATGAATAATTAGGAATAGTTTAACTCACCGTTAAATTAATGGTGGTCGACGGCAGTAACAAAGAGGGAGAAAGAAGGTTTTAGAACTAGAACAACTGATTTGAAACTAAACTTTGTTCTAATTTTTTAATTTTCTATTATATATTATACTGGGATCACAAAGCAAACTTTTTATATATATTTTTCCCCTTAATTTTCTTCTAAATTCGTCCCAATTTTTATTTCTATCACAGTTTAGACCAGTTTTTTGGTTTTTATACATAACACCCCTTATAAACTTCCCAATTTTGATGCCCCCATGGCCTTGATGCCCCGAAGATGGACTTTGTTCATCTTGCCTCAAGGCCGACCCTGTATATATATAATATTGAAGTTACTAATTATTAGTTTTATTATGATTGTTAAAAAAAATATTTTACTTTACCACTTTTTATTATAGATATAATTCCCAAACAAAAAATCAAATTAAAATTAAGTAGATACTTAATATTTGCTCTTATTTTTATTGTCAATATATAATTTTTTTTTTAAAAAATGTTTAATTAAATTGTATGTAAAATTGTTTGAAACATAAACTAGTATAACCGTTGCCACGGTGGGAGGGCCGACCGAAAAAGAATCTGAACATGGGATTCGTCTGCGACTACTTTCGTCCCGTTTAAGAAAAGGTGATACTTTCACCCTGTTTCTGAAAAAGTGATACTTTCGCCCCGTTTCCGAAAAAGTGATACTTTCGCCCCGTTTTGGAAAAAGCGATACGTTCGCCAAGTTTCGGAAAAAGTGATACTTTCGCCCCGTTTCGTAAAAATTGATACTTTCGCCCCGTTTCAAAAAAAGTGATATTTTTTTCTTGAAACAGAGGGAGTACATCGTTTTATTAGTTGCAACGGAAAATTAGTTGATGCATAAACCAAAATTTTGCTACATAAAGTATTATGTATCTTTTGTGGTGGTTTGCATAATGGATATACATTTAATTTTCTAAAATTGTGCCTAAAATGATAAATACCTCCGAATTTTTCGTAAAAACTCTAAATTTGATATTGTTGTTTGTACTTGTTGCGTAGAGTTTTTTATAACCTTTCCAACGAGATAAATTTTGTAAAATTCCAAGGCACGGATTTTTAGATATGTTATATTAAAGTTTGTTTTCCAATTATACCCCTGAAAAGATAAGATACACAAAGAGTTATAGTAATTTGACTAAAAGGGAGGGACATTTTTGGTTTTTCGGCCCTAACCATTTCCAATCTTTTTGTGTCAATTGATCACTTAGATTTTACAAAAAGTGGTCATACTAGCATAACCGTTGCCACGGTGGAGGGCCGACCGAAAAAGAATCTGAACATGGGGTTCGTCTGCGACTACTTTCGTCCCGTTTAAGAAAAGGTGATACTTTCACCCCGTTTCTGAAAAAGTGATACTTTTCCTGAAACGGTTGTGAAAGTATCGCTTTTTCAGAAACGGAAAATTAATCGATCCATAAACCAAAATATGGTTGCATGATGTGTTATGCATCCTTTGTGGTGGTTTGCATAATGGCTATGCATTCAATTTTCGAGAATTGTGCCTAAAATTAAAGTATCATTTTTCTTGAAACGGAGGGAGTACATCGTTGTATTAGTTGCAACGGCAAAATTAGTTGATGCATAAACCAAAATTTTGCTACATAAAGTATTATGTATCTTTTGTGGTGGTTTGCATAATGGATATACATTTAATTTTCTAAAATTGTGTCTAAAATGATAAATACCTTCGAATTTTTCGTAAAAACTCTAAGTTTGATATTGTTATTTGTATTTGTTGCGTAGAGTTTTTTATAACCTTTCCAATGAGATAAAATTTGTAAAATTCCAATGCACGGATTTTTAGATATGTTATATTAAAGTTTGCTTTCCAATTATACCCTTGAAAAGATAGGATACACAAAGAGTTATAGTAATTGGACTAAAAGGGAGGGACATTTTTGGTTTTTCGGCCCTAACCATTTCCATCTTTTTGTGGTAATTGATCACTTAGATTTGACAAAAAAGTGGCCATATAAGGTCCTCCCTCGCTTCGCTCAGTCGGCCCAATAAATATAGGAATAAAAAATTGATTATATATACATGGTGGACCAAAGCTTATGAAGCTTTTAAAAGTTAGGAAATTTTGGAAATGCTTTCGATAAAAAGCACTTTAAAATTCTTTTACCAAACACCAATTTCAAAAATTATTACCATATTCACGTTTTGAAAGTGCTTTTTGAAAGAAAAAAACATTACCCTCAACAGTACTTTCGGATATAACCCCCTTCCTTACATGACAGGGTCTGGACAAGTGAAAATGCTTTGTAAGTATATGCGAAGATTGACCAAGGTGCTCAAGGGACATAGGTCTAGTAATTTCAGATATGTCAAAGCCAGGTCTATAACCAATCCATGCATAAGAGAAGAACACGTCCATTTAGTTCTTGTAAAATTGAACATCGATGTGAATGTTTTTTTTTTTTTTTCCATCGTATCGTAAGTATTTCATTCCACAAGAAACGTTTACACGATGATTTTATAGAGAACCAAGTACATAATAACCATAAGTATTCTAAATTAACACAGATGTGAATGTGTTAATTTTAGAATAATACGACTATGAAATAATCATTCATTGTCCATGAAATAGACGGGTTCTCTCTTTTTCTATTAATTCACATTAGAAAATCATATCTACATTTTATCTAGAATTCGAAGTCAAAAATAGATTCCTTTTTTTTTTCTTATCATAATAACGATAGATTCCATAAAGAGTTCTCTTTATTGATTTGGGATGATATAAACAACAACCAAAATAAACTTTCAAACATTCCCACTCAAATTAGCTATAGATGACTGATGAGATGTTACTCTTGACTTAACCTCAATTCAAAAGTTTACAAATTTGACCGCGTGACTTTAAAAACATGTCATTGTAACTAATGTTCTGAGAAATGGAAATTGAATAAATACCCCACATTCTTATGGCCTTCACAAATACCTTTACGAAACTTCACAAATACCCTGATGGCATAATTGAAATTTTCTTTAAAAACATATTTTTCATAATTCCCACTTTAACCTTTATTACATCCTTCATTCTTCTTTATTTCTAACAACTTTGTCAAAATTCTCTATCGCTTCCATCACCACTATCTTCATCGCTCCCACCACCACTACAATCTCCATTGCCGCAAACACAACCAACATGACCACCTTTGTCGCGTCCGCCACTATTATAGGTGAAAAGGCAGAGGCACGTACCCCAATACATCACAATCTTTTATAATTGCAATATCAAGTATGATCGTCTATGGACAAAGTCGAGACACTACAACAACTACGGTACTCACTTTGTGTGCTCGTCTATGGATATGAAATCAAGACAATATACCAACAAAGTGTTCACTTGATAATAGGTACGGTATGAAACTGAAACACTATAGGATCAATATCAAGTGACTAGGAATTAACGTACAAGTGTATTTACTTTAAATTATAATTGCGGAATAAAAAGTAAATTCCACAACAAGATTTTGTTAGCGAGGAAACCGCAAATGCAGAAAAATATCGGGACCTAGTCCAGTTTTGAATACTTTCAGAATTAAGCCGATATACAAAATCAAAATTAAAGCCAACTTCGTATAGTTTAGTCCAAGTAGACTACCCCTAGCTACCTAGTTTCCTCAGTATCCTTGCGATTTCGATTTCTAGAGTCACGCACGTGAATTCTCAAGACATATCTCTATCTCAAGTTGCTTTACCCTGTAAAGTCTTTATGTACTCAACTCCTTTAGATCGTATTTCAAATGAACAAATATGTTTGCTAACCACTTCATTTATGTTGAGGAACATATCTTTACAGTAAAAGATATGTTGAGTAGTCGACAAAGGATCTTCTATTTAATCAAACTCCTTTGTCGGGTAAGATCAACCCGAATCAGTAACTTAGATTCAGATTCACAACTATTAGATTCAGATATTAAAGAATACCACCAAATGATAGTTGCCGATCAAAACGACTTTCTGATTAGATAAATCTAATCTTAGTCGGATCCCATCCGATCAAGATGTGTGCACAAATTCACAAGATACAAAAACTAAAAAGAAAATCTTATTCTTCTTCAAATTTTCAATTGCCTTCTCAATAACCTGCACAACACAAACTTGAATCATCTTGTGATCAGTCACACATAGAACGTAGTATGTTAACAATGGATTATCACAAGACGTCTTTAGATCCGGAAATGGTTCCAAAGATCCCATCAATACTTTGATCTAGTTTGAGAGACCCTTATGTCAGAAGAGAAGGATCTCAAGAATAATCAAACTAGGTGCAATCAAAGTTTCAACAACCGTTAGTCAATCAAATCAATAATCAAAAACTAAAATAACAATGCAATTATCTAGTTTCCCACCAACGTTACTCGTAGAGCTTCTTCATCCCACAAAATCTTTAAACGAGCGGTCGTAAGAGATTTCACCTAATTAGGGTACTTTCCTCTCCGAATAAACGGCTCTACCAAAAGCAACACGAATGAAGTTTGCCTGGTTCTTAGGATAGTTTTCAAGAAATGCAAACTCAAGTATTTATAGACCAAGGTTGTTTGGACAACAAGGAAATTCTAAAAATGAAAATATTCTCAAGATATGCATTAAATTACCTAATTTCGGTTTTCCTATTTCCAATTAAATGTCAAACAATATTTCCGCAATCTCCCATAGAAAGTTTCTTTTATTAGTTTAGCACATTAACTAATAAACCTTTTAAGAGGATATGCTTTAATTGATAGTAATTAAAACATATACTATGAAAATCATAATTAAATGCTATTCAATATTTCGGTCCTAGGATCATCAAGGAATATCTTTGAAAAATTAATGATAAGAGTTATGCACATGTTCAAATAATGTCGACATCTAGAAGTTTCTCTCAGCAAAAACTAATTCCCAATTCACACACAACCATGAAGAAATGTGTGAACTTTGGAAACTCGGTTTTTCTCTTGGGATCGGTTATACCAAGACTCACAACATAAGTTGTGATCGGTTATACCATGCTTCCCAAGATAGGCTGCGACCGGTTACACGATGCTTCCCAAGGTAGCTTGTTGTAGGATCAGAATATCGCGACATCAATACCTTGCGAGATCAATAAACGACAGTATTGCGAAGGTATCGCAGGGAAGTAATTTAAATGACGCATTAGATGACGACGACGAACATGAGAAAAGTGTGAAGACTTGGCGAGATTTAGGAGTGTCGCGAAGACAAACACTTATGAACTCGCGATACTTCGCGAAGGATTCCCGAAAATAAAGGACAGCTTAGCTGTCATCCACTATGTAATACCCTATATAAAGGGTCGAGTAAGTCTGTTGTAGGGGAGGTCTTTTTGAATTGTTAAGCAAGTCATTAGGAGAGAGAAAAATCTAGAGTGATTGTAATTTCCTTAATTCTGTTCTATCATTCTTTGTAGACATTTCAAGAAAATAATCAATCAAATTCATAGTCATTCATCTTTAAATGTATTAATTGCGTTGAATATAATGAGGGGTTTAGTGTAGGAAATCCTGCAACTACATATGCGCTAGAAACAGGGACTGAGTAGAAGATTAATCTTGTGAATTGAAGGAATCAGGAGTAACGAGAAAGAAATTTTGAATAATTTTCAAACAATTTACTAAAATTGAGAAATGGCTAGAAGAAGGAATGCATCAGAACAACCAACAATTGTGAGGAGAAGTGGGAGATTAGCTGGAGAAAGGAGAAATGAAGTAGGTGAACCATCAAGAATAAACGAAAGAGATAGAGAAGAAGGTCAAATTCAACCACCAATTCAACCAGCACCGAATAGAGTAATAGATTATGATAGGGTAAGCGTGCATACATGGAGATCAGATTCTGTGGAAGAAAGAGTAGAAGTGCAACAATTGATAAATAATGAACAAGAGGAGAGAAATCGAGAAGAAATGGGAGAAACAGCTCATAGAAATGAAGAAATGGTAGCATTAGAAACGTTGAGACAAACAATACATGAAGAAAGACGATTAGAAGCGGAAGAACGCGCAAATTTAACAAGGCAAAACCATGAATTAAGAATGGAAAATATGAGGTTGCAAAATGGGAGGTCGAGAAATAATACCAGGTCCAGATCAGGATCGGTTAGAGATGATAGAAGGAGAATGTTACCTGTAGAAAATGTTAATGAAGAAAATTTAGAAAGAGAGCTAAATCTCGATGAAGGATAATGCGAAAGAAGGGAAATGGTGTGTATTCGCGTCGAGAGATTTTACTGGGGTGACCAAAATAATGGAAATCAAGGAAATAGGCGTGAAGAATAATCCAATTGATGAAGAAAATCCGGAAGAAGGAAGAAGAATGCTGCATGGAAGAGAAACATAGAGGAAACAAAAGGAGATTGAAGATGATATTGAAAGGCATTATATTGAACAAGCGCGTCTAGCTCGCGAAGGGAAAGATTGAGAGTAGAAATGGAAGAACGAGAATTGGAAGAGGCAATCCGGTAGAATAATCATGACAATCGAGAAAGAAGGCACGAGAAAAATCGCAACAATGGGAATATCAATGAAGAGTATGAAAGAATACAAAGGAGAGCTGATAGACAACCAAGAAGAGAAAATGGCGGATACAATGGTGTGCGAATCGAGAACGAGATGGAGCGAAAGTCGCAGAGAAAGGAGAGAAGAAAATCTTTGAACAAGAAAATCAAGATAGACATGAACGAAGAAGGAGAGAAACGGAACTAAAAAGACCAATAAATTCGAACCCGATGTAAACGAACAAATCTTAAAAGAGTTGGCGAAATGAGAGGAATGTTGAACAATAGAAGAGGAGGAGGAAGAAGACAATTGGATGAGGCAATCGAAGAAGCTGCGAAAAATCCCTTTACACTAGAGGTGCGGTTAGGAGGAATACCCCAAAGGGCAATTTTGCATTAACCGGCATTTTTGATGGAACAACTTGCGCAATACAACACATCTAAGCGTATGTAAGATATATGTTACGGTGGGAAAATCATGACGCTATATTGTGCAAATATTTCGCATCAAGTTTAACGGGAGAAGCATCAAGTGGTTTGAAGGTTTACCAAGAAACACCATCACGTCATTCAACCATCTACAAGCTATATTCTTAGGGTCATACATAAGTAACAACTCCTCGCGACCAGGAATTGAAGATGTATTTGGGTTGAACAAAGAGTTGGCGAAAGTTTAAGACACCTAACTGTGAGATGGAAGACGATGTGTAGCGAGATGGTCGGGAAGAGTGGATGAAAGATATCTCATTTTATCATTTATAAACGCTATGTTCGCAACTAATTTGCTATATATTCAAATTTTTAGAGTCAAGAATACAATCACGATGACGGAGTGCGAGAACTGCAAGAGGAATATATTGCTTTGGAAGAAAGGCAAAATGAGGTGGAGTCGTACCGGTTGCGAATACAAGTTCAAATGCTGCGAATGCAAGTTTGTTACCCAAATTAATACACGGTGTGAGTACCTGCAAGGGCAACATGAAAGAGTGATAGATGATGGACAGCCAAAGTTAGTAGCCATGGGAAGCCGAGATCAAGAAGAGTTTGAAAGAGAAAGAAACTACTACAACCGTGTGGCGGCAATAACAAAATTCAGAGACTTGATCACTCGCAAGAAACCTATGGAAGTCAAAAACAGAATTATCAGAGAGGGCAGCGACGTCATAGAGTAGTATGGGAAGAAATCAAGATGCCACCACTGAATACTAGTGTGGAAAAGATATGGGAAGCTATACTCTTGATGGAAAACATACCTGCACCATGGAACATGGGGAATGAACCACCACCAGGTGATAGAAGTCACGAGTCGCTCTTACCACCGTTTTCATGGACATCTGATAAATGACTGCAGAAACATAAAAAGAATCATCCTTAGAATGATTGATCAAGGAAAGCTGAATCACTTTCTAAAAAGTGAAGAGAAAGCTCAACCATTGCCGCCACACCATCAAAGGGGAAAGAAACGTTCATAATAGAAGTTGGAGCGAAAGCTAAAAATTTATTTTGCAACTCCATTGTTCATTCATATCGTACAATTGAAGATTTTCATGATAACATACTCAGTAGAGTTTTTGCGAGGGATGTTGATGATAAAGAAGTGTTGAATATTGCGAGGATATCGCAATTAAAAGAGTAACAGCGCAAATTATTTCTTTCTCTCAGAGAAGAAATACCGAAAGGTAGAGAAATACATGATAGCCCATTGGTTGTAAAACTGGAAATTAATCCAAAACATGTTGATGGCGAAGATGATGAAGCGAGAAAATTCTTTGGGCAATCAATAGAATATTAATTGATCTTTGGAAGCTCGGTAAACATCCTCTTTTACCATACGTACAAGACTATGGGGGGAAAGGATGAAGAATTGATACCTTCAACATACAAAATATATGGTTTCAATGGCACAGCAAACAAGCCTAAAGGAGAAGTTCATATGAGAATACCCTTGCAAGGATTATCTACTGATATTCTGTTCTGTGTGGTCGATGTGGAATCCCCTTTTAATGCATTGATCGGAAGGCCATGGTTGCATGAAATTCTGGGGGTAGCGTCAACATATCATCAGTGTATAAAGTTTCCTCATCCTAGTGGTGTTGGAATTATAAAGGGAGACTGGATGGAAGGGAAAAAATGTTATGAGATCGACGTGGAGAGTTGCGAAGAGAGAGCTGCGAAAGGGAATAGTTGGAAGCAACATGCAAAAGATGAACAAAGAAGAGAAAGATTGATGGTAGATGTCATTGATGTAAGAGGAGAAGATACATTGCGAAACAGATGCATGGAAACAGTTGAAAATTATGATGGAAAGGAATCATTAAGAGATTTGAATGGTGCAGAGGCAGAGAGTAGCAGGAGCAAAAAGTGTAAGAAGTGAGTAATCATCAAAAGGCAGTAACAAAAGCTTGTTAAGGGTAAGAGGAAGAAAAAATAATTGAAGAAGAAATATGCGAGGATCTCGCCATCAAGAATGTATGACAATTTGATTGAAGAATTGAAAACACAAAAATGATTAAACAATGTAAGATTACGCGATAGCTTCGCAAGCAAAATGAATGATTGAATGAATTGACAAAAATGAAAGAGTGAGTGAATGGGACGAACCTTTATGGCGTACACCCTAGTTCGCGAATGATATTTCGCAAGAGGCAAATGTAAGACCTAAAGTGCGTCATATAAGGGGGTATATCTTGACATGGCTCAGTGAAAAGGTTACACCGCTCCTGGAACCTGAGTCATGGAAATTTGGGGCCCATAAAAGCCTATCCGGGGGAGATACCTTGGATTTCCAACTATATATATATGGTTATACCCTGGTTGGACGCCCGAGGGTCTCTTCCAAGGAGTCGATATATGCTCAAGGCGCCAGGGGTACACGGTTGAGCCAAGAGTGCCTGGGGCATTTGAAGTGTCTCGGCCATTCTTGGCAAGTCTTGGTATATCTGCACTCGGCCCGAAGAAAACTTCACTTAGGGTGCGATCTCGTAACAATAAACCATATAGGTATAAGGGATAAGAGGCTGCGAAAACAAGCTGGTTGTTGTTAAGACCGGATGGGAGGAGCTAGTCTTGTATGGCCGATGTACGCCTCCTTGAAGGGGCAACCGGGGGAGAAGATAAGGGCGGCACCCTCCATTAGGGAGCCGATAAGTGTCAAAAGACGCAAATGTCATGAGGCTTTTACTTTCGCAAGGAAATTTAGGCTTGTCATATTTGTGCGATGATCCCAGAGGAGGCAATAATACTAACGCAAGGATAAGGCGAGATTAATGGGTTTTTACATAAAAATGTAAAGACGTCCTGCGATTTCGTCGCGAAGACGGCAATGTCATGGGATTTTACATTCGCAAGAGTGTTTAAACCTGTCATATTGTCGCAAATAAAATATCCTGCAGAGGCAAAAATACTTAAGAAATGATAAGACAAGGTCAATGGGTCATTACATGAAAATGTAAAGACGTCCTGCGATTTTGTCGCAACGAGGGGTGGCGAAATAAGACCTTTAATTAGGATGGCAAAATAAGACCGCACATGAAATGTTAAGGCAAGATCAATAGATTTCTTCATTTATGATGATATCTTGCGATCTTGTCGCGATGATGAACTTCAAAATAAATCTCTCATTTGCAAATAAATAACAGAGGCAAGTATGGGAATGCATGTGATGAAATTTTGTTATTCATTTTCATATGATAGATTTATGAATAAATAAATGATAATGTACTACAAAGAAGAATTGCTTGATTAGTATGCGCAAGTAAAGAAAACAAAGGTTGAATTCATATTAAGAAATCCAAGAAATTTACAATGAAAGTTTATAGAAATAGAAGATTAAAAGGATATATATACAGATATTACAAGAAATGAAAGAAGAAAAGGAAGTTATTTCTTGGAATATTCTTCTTCTTTATCGATTCTTCGATTTCATCCTTCTTCTCGAGACTCTTCTTCTTCACTAGCTTCGCTATCGAAACGTCGAGAGAAAGGCATATCTTCAGGAATATTATCAAGAAGACAAGGGTATGAACTAAGAGGAATCTTGTGGTCATTGCAAACCTGTCTCAATAGTTTGATTGCGAAAGCTTAACAAGATAGTTGTTGAAGTTCGCTATCGTAGCTTGCAGTTGTTTCTTCAACTTAGAATACTTGTTGTTGAAGAGAAAAGTCTTCATGAAATGTTCTTTTTCAGACTCAAGTTCTTCAATCCTTGTTTGAAATCTCTTCTCGGATTCTCGCAAAACATATGACAATGAATTAACAATTCAATAACAATACTACGAAGTAAGGAGCAAAGTAAAGTATAATAAACAACCTTTCTCGTCGAGATATCATATCTTTAACCAAGGCAGTATGCTCGGCATGAAGACTAACATCAACACTTAAGTTATTCCTGGCATTATCTAGAACCTTCGCAGCCCAAGCAAATTCAGCATTGTTATTTATAACAAGAAGTGAACGAATTTGATCTTCTCGCTCATTAAGTATGGCATTCTGACGAAGAGATTCATCTCGTTCAATTTGTACTTCGAGAAGAGATTTTTGAAATTTTGCTAACGCCTGAGCACCTTTATTAGCAATGCGGTCTTTGTCATCTATGAGACCACTAATTTTCTTCCTTAAGGTTTTGGTTTCTTATGGGAATCAATATACATTTGTTTAAATCGATTGGCTAAACCTAAACTAGATCTATGCTCAATCTCTAAAAGACGGTATTTGGATTGAAGTTCATTTAATGGAAGGGAATCAATTTTGTTTGACGAACTACTTAAAGATTCGTTGAGATGGGTGAGAAGAGCATCATTGTCCATAGGCTCGGGAAATGAATGGAGAAGAATGGCTTCTTCAGAGAGGTTATATATGTCTGCAAAAATAATAAATCAGGCAAAGAAAAGTAGATGACAAAATAAAGACAATTTGAAGAGTAAAAATTTTGTACCATAAAGTTGTTGATTCGCACTCTGAAGAGTAGATATTTTATTCTTCTGAGAAGTAGACTCAGTTTCCAACTGTTGAATTCTTTCATCCTTCCTGCGAGATGACGCAACTTCAGTTTCTAGTTCTTGGATCTTCTCTTTAAGTTGCAGATTCTTCTTTTCAAGATTGTTGCGTCTTTTCTCGAGGTCTGAGGCAACAATAAAAGAAGTTCTCCCAGACTATAAAAGAAAATAAATAAATAATTAAGATAAAGCTTATAATCAAAGTCACAAAGAAATAAAGGAATAAGAATATACCAAAGCATTAAGAGCATTTAAAAAGCTAGGGGTCACTTTGTTCGGGAAACTCCATGAAAAGATTCATTATCCTCTAAAAATGGGGCATCGCAAATTTTAGCGAGAGCTTCGCAAGTAGCGAGTTAGATGATCATCTCCTAATCCTTGCATAGAATCGGAGAAGATACCGGACAATTGCGCCATAGCAGAAATAGTCGAGTGATTATTTTTCACGGAGGAAGTACCAATCTCATTTTCATCCTCATCAGAGTTCTCACCGGTTTGAGAACTAGAACGGGAAGAGGGATGGGTTTTCCGTTTTTTAAAAGATGGACCGGAAGATTTGTCCTTGCCAGAAATGATTTTATCCTTGCCTTTAACCTTCGCAGCTTCAGTTTCTTCCACGTCAACCTTCGCATACGCATGAAGATAAGAAACAGAGGCAACAATATTGTTTAAAATAACAAAAGAAAATGTTTCTTACTTCATCCGTAAGCGATCGGAGTATCGCCAGGGTACTCGCCTTTGGATCTTCTTTATACTTCTTTCTTAGTTTGGCAATCTAAAATTTTTTGAAAGTTTAATAAGCAAAGGAGGAAGAAAATGTCGCAAAGTGAAATTCAAAAAAAAAAAAAAAAAAAAAAAAAAAAAAAAAAAAAAAAGAAAGAAATATACCTCTTTTGCCTTCTCAGGCCACTTAAACTCCCAAGGATGATAATTCGCGAGGGTTGCAGGGAGAACATGTGAACCTGCGATATAGGGTCCATTCAAAAATAAAGGAACAACCCACCATTTTTCATCTTTGGAATGACGAGGAGTACTATTGTTGCCCGAATGCCAGTCAATATCTTGCATGAGCAGTTTATCAGCATCAACATTATCTTTTTTCTTCAGTCGAGCACCCCAGCGAGATTTATCATTTCTCATATTTATAACTGCATAATTCGCAAAGAAGTTCTCTACAGTATACTTCTCAGCGGCTATCTCTAAATTTACAAATCTAGGATCTTTGACATTATCAGGATATAAAGATCCTTTACTGGCCGCCACGGTTGGCGAATTCAAGCATTAAACGGATGCGGTCGCCACTCAATCGATAAACAAACTCGCGAGAATTTTTCATGAGCAAGGATTTCATAGAATAATGGTATCTCGGGATTATATAGAGGAATGGGGAGTCCGCGAGGAGTTGACCTAGCGAGACTATGATTTTATGATCATCACATTGATGATCAGAAAACAATTTTGCAGAAAGTATAGATGAAGATTCTTGATCAGGAATGGTTGATAAGGTGAAACCCTTTTCCTGTAACTTCTTTTGAACATCATTGAAAAGGGGTGCGTATGTACGACCAAGTGAAGCCATTATTAGAGTATGGGAATGAAGGGATAAGCGAAAATCAAGAGAAGGAAAAAAAAAAAAAAAAAGGATTTACAGTAGCAGAAACGCAAATTGCGGAGGAAGGAAGCTGAAGGAAAGTTGCAGAGAGAAAATAAAAGAGAAAAAGAGAAGGGTGAGAAAACTATATATAGAGAAGAGAATCCTCGAGAAAACAATTGCATTTAATGCGAGATGGGACGTGAATGGTCAAGAATAAGCGGTTGAAAGAGACGTGTAAAGAAAAGAGTGGAAGAAGAAACACCTGTAATAAATTCCGTACATGAATAAAACGGATAAAAGTGAACAATCGCGAGAAGAAGATGAGCAATTGCGGCATTTTAAAATATAAAATTCTCATGACATTTTCTCCTTCGCAGAAAAGACATGAGAAGAGGCAAGATGTAGGATCAGAATATCGCGACATCAATACCTTGCGAGATCAATAAACGACAGTATTGCGAAGGTATCGCAGGGAAGTAATTTAAATGACGCATTAGATGACGACAGCCAGAACATGAGAAAAGTGTGAAGGCTTGGCGAGATTTAGGAGTGTCGCGAAGACAAATACTTATGAACTCGCGATACTTCGCGAAGGATTCCCGAAAATAAAGGACAGCTTAGCTGTCATCCACTATGTAATACCCTATATAAATGGTCGAGTAAGTATGTTGTAGGGGAGGTCTTTTTGAATTGTTAAGCAAGTCATTAGGAGAGAGAAAAATCTAGAGTGATTGTAATTTCCTTAATTCTGTTCTATCATTCTTTGTAGACATTTCAAGAAAATAATCAATCAAATTCATAGTTATTCATCTTTAAATGTATTAATTGCGTTGAATCTAATGAGGGGTGTAGTGTAGGAAATCCTGCAACTACGCTTGTGGTCCATTACATCATGCTTCCCAGATTAGCTTGTGACAGGTTACACCTTGCTTGCCAAAGTAGCTTGTGACCGATTACAACTAACTTCCCAAAGTAGATTGTGACCGGTTACACCTTGCTCCACAAAGTAGCTTGTGACCAATTACAACTTGCTACACATTATAGGTTATGACCGATTACAATTAAATTCCCAATGTAGCTTGTCTTCTTGTATTGGTCATCCAAAAGATATTCAATAAGAACCGAACCAACACACTTATGATTTCCCTTTCGATTATGAAACAAGTTCATTCATCTACTTCCTTAAACCAATGTAATAATACATAGTTTCCTAGGATGAAATCACACCTTTATCCTTACACATAATTAAGTAACTAAATACATGGATTGTGTTGACGTCGTATTTACAAAGTTCAAAAGATAAGCATTAAATACTTCGTGGCTATAATTTCTTGATACTTTGACCATAATGTTATGACCAATTCGAATCACTAGACTATCATAAATGCAGCTTCGCATGTTATGTTTTAAATATAGCGTGACTTGAAATATACGTTAGGATTGGAAACAAGAGTTAATATTACTAACCTCAAGAAAAAGGATGATGTCTTTGTTGCAATCAGTACTTCTTCACATTCATCGTGTTTTTAGAGTAATACTTGTACGTCTCAACATTCCTAGGCTTTCTAGTCTAACCTAAATGAAGTTGAATCTAAATGAGTTTTGATACTAAAATATGACAATCAAACTTGACATACCAACGCTTGGTGGGTTCAAGCGATCTATGCTCTAAAAATTTTCCCATTTGTCAATTTTAATGACAAAACTCTATTACACAAAAGAACCCATTCTTCATACGCTTGATTCCAAGTTTCAACAGAACAATAAACTGCATATATTCAAATTAAATGCCGTTTTTGACATTTGAATAACAAAGGCTTTACTCCCCCTAAAGTTAATCTATGTACATATTCAATCCGAACATCTTTGTTATTCCCCTTTTGTAGTATGAAATACTACACAGCAAGATGATATGTTTCTCCCCCTTAGTCCATGCTTTACTCTTTCATTAGATATAACGTTTAAGCACATATATCCTTTCATAGTGATTATAAATCACTTGTTTACTCCATATATTTCTCCCCTTTTTTGTCACAAAAATGACAAAGAAACGAAAACACAAAAGAGCAAAAGGATCTTACAAATATATAAGACTTGTACAACCTATATGAATTAAGCACGAAGGTTTGACATACCATTTTAGATAACCAATACTAAAACCGAAACTACAAAATTAATATTGTTTTAGTATGTTATCAAGGAAACAATTGCCCGAAGCAATTTTTCCTTAGTCCGATAAAACAACTAAGATAACTTAGATTTTAACCGAACCGATTGTGTATGTACAATCGCTTATTTCGATAAGACGTAAATAAAGATCAGAATTAAGTCAATTTCTCTTATCAGGCTTTAATTATTCCAAAGAATAATTTAGACCTCCCTTTTAGACAAGAAAAACACTAGGTTAGTTAACTAGTTCTTCTTGTCAAGGGTTTTGATTAGACTTGAATAACCGAAAGAACGCGCAATTGGGGGATACTTATATTAATTGGGGGATAGATGAAAAAAGAAAAAAACAGGATATAAATAGTAAATCAGAGTCACCCCTTATCCATATATTTTAAATAATTCCTAATGTACCCCTCACTAATCATGTTTAGTGGTTAAATATAATTAGGTAAGTTAATAGATTAATTTGATAATCATTAGAATAAATCATTATCATTGAATTTGTTGATGAAACAACATTAAATCAAGATATTTATGATCATGAAGGTTCCGGTGTAGAACCAACCCATGAAAGTAAACAAGCTGAATATACAAGTGCTCCAATTAGTCATATATAGGTATTAAAGTATTGAAATTTGATTTGTTTTTCATCGAATCCGCCATTGTTACGCCTGAAAAACTCAGTGCCGGCATGGTTAAAGTATGAATACCATGCCGGCAGGGACCAAATCGGAATGGTATTCATACTTTCACCATGCCGATACACAATATCCCCCAATTTTGAAATTGTAAGTACACTGTCGGCATAGAAAGCTCATTATCGAGCATGCCGGTAGTAGTGCCGGCATGGTCGATTCCCAAGTGTACCGTGCCGGTTTGAGGACAAAAACATATAGAAAATATATCTGAAATAACAAGTATTGGCATGGTATTCATCCTGAAAAACCATGCCGGCACTAGTATCGGCATGGTATTCTTTATGAAAAACCATGCCGGCATTAGATATTGGCATGGTATTCATCCTGAAAAACCATGTCAGCACTAGTATCGACATGGTATTCATCCTGAAAAACCATGCCGGCACCATATATCGGCATGGTATTCATCCTAAAAACCATGCCGGCACAAAAAAACAGTAGGGTATTCATCATGAACACAAGCCATGAGTGGATTGAAACTGAAACTGAAAAGTTTCAGTTTATGATTCTAACCAAAACGAAGTTTTAAAACAACAACAACACTTTAAATATGATTGGGTATCATGTACCTTCTCAATGAAGCCATTTCTTCTTCTTCTTCTTCTTCTTCTTCTTCTTCTTCTTGTTTCTCAACAACAATTAAATTTAACATATCTTTAAGAACTTGTTAGGATTTGATTTTGATTTTGATTTTTAGTTTTAAATTTTAATTTAGATGGAAGGGTATTTTAGTATTTCCGCCCCCAGAAAACACCCCTTAGCGGACACTATTGGATGGGGTTAGTAATTCATATCCCCCAATTAATATAAGTATCCCCCAATCGCGCGTTCTAACCGAAACCTACATTTGATAAGTCTAACTAGATTAGAATTAACTTAGTTTATCTTATACAGAATCAAATGGATTAAACAAATTACCCCGTAAATTTTTTTTTGTGAAGCAAAAACAATAGACACAAATCAAATTACTGACTTGTCATAATTTTTTCTCAACCGTAAACAATTGAAACAAAGATAATCCAATGTAAGCACAACAATTGCACCGAATTTCGTTAAGCAAAAACATTTGATACCAAACAATAAAGTAGATACCAAATCAAAAAGTCAATAGAATTGACACAGTTTTTCTTAACCGGCAACAATTGAATCACAATACTTAATCCATACAATCATAATAGAAAATATCAATTGTACCGAATTTTGTTACGCAAAAGCAAAATATATGCAATAAAATCAAGCTTTTCTTAAACAGGAAAAATAATTAACTACCAATAAAAAATCTTTACCTTGATTTCTGCAGCCATATCTCCCCAGAAAGATATATCATTTAAGCACAAGTTCAATAAGAACTCTCCCCCTGTTTGTTGACATCCTCTCGCATGAACAAAAGAACAATAAAAAGAGCAACCTTTACCAGAGAAATGGTGAATCGGTTTTAACTAATGCGTGCCAATAGCAAAAGTTTAAACCCAAAACTCATATGTTATGGTAAACACAACTTATGTAAACATAAATTAATATCAACATATTGTGACTTTTCACACATGAGAATCGTACCACCTTATGATCCTTTGATAAAGCCTACCTAAAAATGCTAGAACTTAATCTCACTAAATAAAAAAGCCACACAAACCATAAGGGATATCAAAATATGAGATCGAATAATTAGGTTAATAAAAACCGAAACTAACATCTCATAAACCGAAAGCAATAGCATAAAGATATAACCATTCAAAACAATCTTATGCAATCAGAATTATCAAATAATGAAACAAAGATTATAGGATAAAATTTATTCATTCATAATAATTTATAGTTTTATTCGAATAAACCTTATAAAAAATATTGAAATAAATCAACACATTGATTAGTCTATTCATTGGTGTAGTAGCAGGAAATCGTAGTGTGGGATTTCCTGCTACTACATATGGCGCTAGAAACAGGGACTGATTGAAGATTGATATTTTGATTTGAAAGAATTTGGAGTAATAAGGGAAAGAATTTCATATAATTTTCAACAATTCATTAATGTTGAAAAATAGCTAGAAGAAGACATGCATCAAAACAACTAACAACTGTTAGAAGGAGTAGGAGACTTGCTGGAGAAAGGAGAGACGAGATGGGGGAATCTTCAAGAATGAATACAAGGAACAATAGAGAAAATCAAATTCAACCGCCAATTCAACGTACACCACCAATACAAAATAGAGCTGTGGATTATGACTGAGTGAGTGTACATACTTGGTGATCAGATTCTGCAGATGAAATGGGAGAAGAACAGTAATTAGGAGGCAATGGACAAGAGGAGAGATACCAAGAAGTAATTGGATGAATAATTCATGAAAATGAAGAGATTGCAGCATTAGAGGCATTGAGGCAAACAATACATGAAGAAAGGCGGTTAGAAGCAGAAGAACGTGCGAATTTGACAAGGAAAAACCATGAATTGAGGATGGAAAATATGAGATTACAAAATAGAAGGTCAAGAAGCACTACAAGATCAAGTTCAAGATCAGTTAGAGAAGAAATAAGACAAATTTGCCTATGGAAAATGCTAATGAAGAAACTCGAGAGGGAATACAAAATCCAGGCAAAGAACGTCGCGAAGGAAGAGAAATATTGGAAGATCGTTATATTCAACGTGCTGAAATTCTTCAAAACGGGAAAAATGATAGAATTCAGGGAAATAGACACCGTCAGGGGCGAAATAATCAAGATGGCGAAGAAAATCAGGAAGAAGGAAGGAGGATATTACATGGGAGAGAAATACAAAGAAATGAACGAGTAATTGAAGATGAAATTGAAAGACACTATACTGAACAAACACATTTAGCTCATGTAGAGAGAAAGACTAAGAGCGAAGTGGAAGAACAAGAGCTACAAGAGGCAATTCGACAAAATAACCTTGATAATCGAGAAAGGAGGCGTGAGCGAAATCGCAATAATGCTAATATCAATGAAGAATATGGTAGAGTACAAAGAAGAACTGAAAGGCGGAAAAGAGGAGAAAATGAGAGATATAACAGTGTGCGAATTAATGAAAGAAGTGAAAGAAAAGATCGCAGAGAAAGACAAGAGGAAAATGATGAACAAGAAAGTCAAAACAGAAATGAACGCAGGAGAAGAGAGGCGGAGTTGAAAAGACCAATGGATCCAAATTCTGGTATAAATGAACAATTTTTGAGAGAGTTAGCGGAAATGAGAGGAATGATAAATAATAAAAGAGAAGGAGGTAAGAGACAATTGGATGAATCCATAGAGGAAGCTGCGAAAACTCCATTCACACAAGAAGTACAATTAGGAGGAATACCCCCAAAATGCAATTTACATGCGTTAACCAGCATTTTTGATGGAACAACTTGTGCAGTCCAACACATCAAAGCTTATGTGAGATGTATGCTACAATGGGAGAACCATGATGCAATATTATGCAAGTATTTCACATCAAGTTTAACAGGAGAGGCGTTAAAATGGTTTGAAGGCTTGCCAGAGAATACTATAACATCTTTCAACCACTTGCAAGCTATATTTTTAGGGGCATATATAAGTAACAATTCCTCACGACCTGGCATTGAAGATGTATTTGGGTTGAAGCAAAGGGTTGGCGAAAGTTTGAAGCATTTAACTGTGAGGTGGAAGAGAATGTGTAATGATATGGCTGGTCGTGTGGACGAAAGATATCGCATTCTGTCATTCATCAATGCTATGTTCGCAACCAACCTGTTATACATTCAAATTTTCAGAATCAAGAATACCATCACAATGACTGAGTTGCGAGAACTTCAGGAGGAATATATTGCTCTTGAGGAAAAGCAAAATGAGATGGAATCATACCCCATTGCGAACACAAGTTCAAGAGCAGCGAATGCAAGCTTATTACCCAAGTTAATAAATACAGTGGCGAGCACCTCGCAAGGGCAACAAGAGAGGATAATGGGAGATAGTCAGGAAAAGGTAGTAGCTATGGGAATTCGTGATCAAGAAGAATTCGAGAGAGAGAGAAACTTCTATAGCCGTGGTGGAAATAACAAAATCCAAAGACTTGATCAGCCGCAAGAAACTTATGGAGGTCATCAGCCGCAAGGAACTTGTAGGATCAGAATATCGCAACAACAATACCTCGCGAGATCAATAAACGACGATATTGCGAAAGTGTCGCAAATGAGTAATATAAATGACGCAATGAATGACGGCAGCCAAAACACGAGAAAGATGTGAAGACTTAGCGAGATTTAGGAAACTTGCGAGATTATATATTTAAACGCTTGCGATAATTCGCAAGTCATTCCCGAAAATAAAGGACAGCTTAGCTGTCATCCATTGTGTAATACCCTATATAAGGAGTCGAGCAGGACTGTTGAGAGGATCTTTTTCCGAGTGTTAGGCTAGTCGTTAAGAGAGAGAAAGTTTGTGGTGATTGTAATTTCTTTAGCTTTTTTCCATTTTATCTTGTAAACATTCAAGTAATTAATCAATAAAAATCATAGTTGTTCATCTTCAATGGCTTAGTTGTGTGGATTCTTGTGAGGGGTGTAGTGTAGGATTTCCTGCAACTACATATTGGCGCTAGAAACATGGAGCACTGAGGATGTGAGATTGGATATTGTCATTAAAATTGTTCAAATCAAAAATATGATGGATGAATTGTTTAAAATGGAGAATGCCAGAATCAAGGAGAATAAGGGAGAATGGGAATGTAATATGATTACAAAGACGATGATTAATGAATTTCATGAAAATATCAGAGGGAGAATACATAAGCGAGATTTTGAAGGAAATAAAATTGTAACAACAGAGAAGGCATTACCTTTAAAAGAATGGGGAAAACAGAAGATTATGTTCACAGCAGCAGAGATACCAAGAGAGAATTTAAGCCACACGTCTCCATTAGTGATTACAATAAACGCAAGCAAGGAAGAAGGAAAACCAACAAAAACAGTGGAAGAATGGGCAATAAATAGAACTTTGGTGGACACAGGGAGTTCAGTGAATATAATTTTTTATCATGCTTATAAAGAATTGGGGTACAAAATTGAAGAAATGACTTCCACAACATATCATATCTATGGTTTCGGTAACTCCATAACAAAACCTAAAGGGGAGATAAAAATACGAATTTTGTTGGGAGAAATTGAAACACATCTGACGTTATGTGTAGTGGATGTGGAATCACCATATAACATGCTGTTGGGAATACCATGGATACATGCAATAAAAGCTGTAGCATCGACATTTCATCAATGTGTCAAATTTACTATGCCGAGTGGAATTGGAGAAATCAGAGGAGATACCGATAAAGGAAGGATATATCATCAGATCGAAGTAAAAAATTATGAAGAACAGGTGAAGAGGCGTAAAGATCGCAAGAAGATGGCAAAAGCAGCGAAAAAGGAAGAAGAATTCAGAACTTACATGATAAGAGCAGAAGAAGGAAAACGAATATATGGAGAAGAGAATGAACTTGCGAATGAAGTAAAAGGACCAACGCCCATGGGAGAACCGAAGGCTAGCTACATTTCGGCAGAGCCAACAAAGGAAGTGAATATCGGAACTGAAGAAGAACCCAAGATGTTAAAAATTGGGACTAAAATGGAGGCAGATGAGGAAAGAAAGACTATTGATTTGTTGCGAGATTATAAAGACATTTTCGCGTGGGATATGGATGAGATGCCTGGAATAGATCCATCTGTAGCGTGCCATAAGTTAGAGATTGATAAAAATGCAAGACCATTCAAGCAGAGAATTAGAAAAATTGCAACAGCATATCATCCTCAAATAGAAGAAGAGTTGCAGAAGATGCTTGATGCCGAAATTATTAGACAAGCAAAATATCCCGAATGGATAGCAAATATGGTCGTAGTCCCAAAGAAGAAAAAAGGGATAAGAATTTGCATAGATTTTACCGATATAAACAAAGCTTGTCTAAAAGATAGTTTTCCTTTGCCAGATATTTCGCAAATGGTTGAGTCAGCAGCAGGAAATGAAAGGATATCCTCTCTTGATGGATACAATCAAATTCCTCTCGCTGAAGAAGACCAAGAGCATACTGCCTTTTTCGCTCCAAGAGGATTATCCTGTTACACAAAAATGCCATTTGGTCTGCGAAATGCTGGAGCAACATACCAAAGGATGGTAGAAAAAGTGTTCGAAAAATGGATACATAAAACACTAGAGGTATACGTGGATGACATGTTAATAAAAAGTAAAGAAGCAAAAGATCATATACGGGATTTGAAGGAAATTTTCGAACAAATGAGACATTTTAACATCAAAGTAAATCCGGAAAAATGTACCTTTGGGGTGGCATTTGGAAATTTTTTGGGATACATTGTGTCAAAAGAAGGAATACAAGTCGATCCAGAGAAAGTACAAGCAATTTGCAATATGCCGACACCAGCAACAGTGAAAGATGTGCAAAAGTTAAATGGACTATTAGCTTCGCTAGGAAGATTCATCTCGCGATATTCTGATAAGTGCAAGCATTTTTTCAACATACTTAAAAAGGGAGCGAAATTTAGATGGACAGATGAATGTGAAAAGGCGTTACAAGGAATAAAAGAACATCTAATGGATATATCAATCTTACAAAAAGCAGAGCCATGGGAAGAATTACTAATTTACCTTGCGACAACCTCGCATGCACTAAGCGCAGTATTATTGCGAATGGACGCAGGAGTGGAAAAGCCAATTTATTACATCAGCAAAACATTCAATGCCGCGGAGAAAAATTATTCAAAAATTGAAAAACTAATTTTGGCATTAGTTTACGCAACATTTAAACTTCGCATCTACTTCAAAGCACACACGGTTAAGGTAATGACAAAAGTACCAATTGAGTCAGTAACGAAAAATTCAAAAAGGTCAGGAAGGGTTGAAAGATGGAATGCTCAAGTAAGTCATTGCAAACTCAAATATGAAATACTATCCTCACCTAAATCACAAGTTGTTGCAGACTTTTTAGCAGAATTTCCATTGGAAGAGGATGAAGCAGTGGAAGAAATGATGGATAGAAGAAGAACATGGAAATCCAAGAGATTTATTAACTGAGCCAAACAGATGGGAAATATTGGTAGATGGATCGTCAAATGGAGAAGGTAACGGAATTGGGATCATTTTAATTTCGCCAGAAGGCAATAAAATGGCTTTTTCTTTCAGATTGGAATTTGCATCTACCAACAATGAAACAAAATATGAAGTTATAATACATGCTTTGCGATTCGCAATAGAAATGAAGTTGGAGAATGTGAGGGTCACCAGTGATTCCCAGTTAGCTATTCGCCAGATAAAAGAAGAATATACTACAAATGAACCATCCTTGAAAAAATACAAAAAACTTGTTGAAGATTTGTCGGCGAAGATACCAAAAATAAAATGGAGACACATATCAAGAAGAGACAATAGACTCGCGGATGCTTTTGCTTTTATATCAAGTATGATGATGATCCAACATGTAGATGCATAAAATAGGACACTCCTATCACCCTCAATCAAGGAAGAGGAAGAAGCAGAAGTAATGCTCATAGAAGATGGAACACAAAGACCCTATTGCGAAGATTGGAGAACAGAACTTCATGCTTACCTAATGAAAGGAGAAACACCAAGAAATAGATTAGAGATGCACAAATTAAAAAGCCGTGCAACAAATTATGAATTAAGAGACGGTATTATACCGAAGATCCTTTAATGGACCGCGCTTAGATGTTTAACACGAAAGGAAGGAGAAGCAGTGTTAAAAATGTTACACAGTGGGGATGCTGGCAATCATAGTGGCGGAAGGTCTTTAGCACATAAGGCGAAAATGCAAGGCTATTATTGGCCATATATGCATGAAGATGCGAAACAAATATCAAGACGTTCCGAAGATTGTCAAAGGCACGGAAAGAAAATACATGCACCAGGAGCACCATTAACTTCTTCAACAAGTGTATGGCCTTTTGGAAAGTGGGGTTAGATATTATAGGACCATTTTTACTGTGTACAAGGCGAGGAGATATCTCGATTGTCGCTACAGATTATTTCACAAAGTGGGCAGAAGTAAAAGCAGTACAACACATTCGCGATAAAGATATTTTTACCTTCATATTCGAAAACATAATATGCAGATTTGGAATTCCAGCACAGTTGGTATCTGACAATGGGAAACAGTTTGAGGGACAAAATATAGAATTACTGCTTAATGCATTTCAAATAAAATGTGGGAAATCAACTCCTTTATACCCGCAGGCCAATGGACAGGCGGAAGCAACAAATAAAACAATCGCAGATATACTGAAGAAGAAATTAGAAGGACACAATAAGGCATGGTGTGAACAAGTGCGTAATGCAGTATGGGCTTACAATACAACAAGGCGAGAAGCTACGGGAATGTCACCATTCTGTCTAACATATGGAGTTGAAGCTGTACTTCCGACAGAAGTTATTATTCCAACAACAAAGAGAGAAGCTTGGGATAAAAATCTTAGTGCGGGTAACATTTTGGTTAAATTAGATGAATTAGAGGAAAAGAGAGAAAGAGCACTACAGCATATGGAGAATTATCAGCGAAGATTAGCCAGAGAATATAACAAATGTTTCAAGACACGCGAATTTCAACCAGGTGATATGGTATTGAGAGAAACACCAATATATCAGCGAGAAAGTGGTGGCAAGTTGGCGAAAAAGTAGGATGGACCTTATATCATCAAGGGATAGTTGGAACAGGGGCATATAGATTAATGGATCCTGAGGGCAAAGATGTGGGCCAAAGATTGGATAGACCGTGGAATAGATTATATCTCAAGAAATATTACCCATAGAAGATGGAAGGGAAAGAATAGGTTGCGAAATATTGAATGGATGAAATGAAATGAATTCATATGAAAAGTTCTTGCGATAGATTGATTGCGAAATTGCATAAGATAAAGAAAGAATGTGCAAATATCTCGCAAATAAAATAACAAGAGATAATAAAAAATGAATGATTTATACGAATGGGACGAACCTTTATGGCGTACACCCTAGTTCGCGAATGATATTTCGTAAGAGGAAAATGTAAGACCTAAAGTGCGTCATATAAGGGGGTTTCTCTTGACATGGCTCAGGGAAAAGGTTACACCGCCCTTGGAACCCGAGTCATGAAAATTTGGGGTCAATAAAGCCCATCCGGGGGAGATACCTTGGATTTCCAACAAGGGACGACCGAGGGTCTCTTCCAAGGAGTCAGTGTATGACCAAGGCGCCGAGGTACACGGTTGAGCCAAGAGTGCGGGGCATTTGAAGTGTCTCGGCCATTCTTGGCAAGTCTTGGCACAAGCCGCACTCGGCCCAAGAAAACTCCACTTAGGGTGCAGTCTCGTAACCATAAGCCCTATAGGTATAGGGATAAGAGGTGCGAAAACAACCGGTTGTTGTTAAGACTAGGATGGGAGGAGCTAGTCTTGTATGGCCGATGTACGCCTCCTTGAAGGGGCAACCGGGGGAGATGATAAGGGCGGCACCCTCCATTAGGGAGCCGATAAGTGTCTTAAGACGCAAATGTCATGAGGCTCTATTTTCGCAAGAAAATTTAGGCTTGTCATATTTGTGCGATGATCCGAAGAGGCAATAATACTAACGCGAGGGTAAGACGAGATCAATGGGTTTTTACATGAAAATGTAAAGACGCCCCGCGATTTCGTCGCAAAGAGGCAATGTCATGGGGCTTTACGTTCGCAAGAATATTTAGGCTGTCATATTGTCGCAAGAAAAATATCCTTCATAGGCAAAAATACTAAAGAAATGATAAGACAAGATCAATGGGTCGTTACATGAAAGTGTAAAGACGTCCTGCGATTTTGTCGCAATGAGGGATGGCAAAATAAAACCTTTAACTAGGAAGGCAAAATAAGACCACACAAGAGCAATTATATGACAAGATCAATGGGTCATTACATGAAAATGTAAAGACGTCCTGCGATCTTGTCGCAATGATGAATTTCAACATAAATGAAGATAATGGAAAACAAAATAGTAATAATTAAATATCAAGAATTATACTCGTTGCAAGAAAGAGTAACAATAAGGATGAACACATCTAAAAGATGATTCAAGCACGTAAAGAAGTAACAAGTACAAGAAGAAAAATTACAAGAGAAAGTCAATTCTCAAATATCAGTTTTTTCACCAGAAGGAGATACTGGATTTTCGCCAGTTATTATATTTCCACTAGATCCTCCTTCACCCAGATCATCGTTGATAGCTTTGCTAGGAGGGATTGTCTCTTCATTTGCGAGCTCTTCACCACTATTGTAGTCATAATCGCTGTCAGGAGGGTTAGGAACTTCATCATCGCTTACTTCCAGAGGTTCGATACATACAGGATCAAGAGATTTAGATAGTAAAACATCATTCACAAGAACTTCGTCTTTAAGATGAAATTGATACCATAAAGTAAAAATGAGGAAAATAGAAGAGTTTTATACCATAAAGTTGCTGATTAGCACTTTGAAGGGTAGATATTTTATTCTTCTGGGTAGAAGATTCAGCTTCCAGTTATTGAATTCTTTCGCGAAGAGCAGCAATCTCATTTTCACTCTTCTTGCGAGATGTCGCAACTTCAACTTCTAGTTCTTCGTTCTTTTGTGAAGTCAAGATTTTTCTTTTCAAAGTTGTTGCGCCTCTTCTCAAGATCCGAGGCAACAAACAAAGGAAGCTCTTCCAGACTATAAAGAAAGATAAAGAAACTATTAATATATGATTTAAAATTAAAATTATGAAGGAATAGAGAAACATAGACATACCAAGGCACTGAGTGCATTCAAGAAGCTGGGAGTCAATGATCTGGAGATCTCCTGAAGAGACTCATTACCCTCCAGTAAAGAAGCATCACATATACTTGCGAGAGATTCACATATACCAGAGAGGTGGTCATCTCCAAGTCCCTGCATGGAGTCCGAAAAGATATTAGACAATAACGTCATAGGAGATTCAGTTGGATGATTCTCCTTCGTGGTATAAATGTCTACATCGTCGTCTTCTTCATCAGAACTCTCACTAGATTGAGGACTTGAGCGAGAAGAAGAATGGGTCTTTTGTTTTTTAGAAGGCGGAGCAGCAGATTTTTTCTTGCAAAGAGGGCCTTTACCCTTTCTTTTGTTCCTCGCAGCTTTTGAAGTTTCTTCCTCTCCGGCAATTTCAGCAACAACCTACATAAACGAATGAAGATAAGAAATAGAGGCAACAATATTGTGGATAACAAGAGAAAATATTTCTTACTTCATCCGTGATTGAGCGAAGTATCGCCAAAGTACTTGGCTTCGGATTTCTTTCATAACTTTTTCTCAATTTAGTGATCTGAAAATTGAGCAAGTTTAGAAGATATAAAAGGAAGGAAACATCGCGAAGCGAATGAAAATTAGGAAATATACCTCTTTTGCTTTCCCGTGCCAATTAAATACCCAAGGCTGATAATTGGCGATACGCAGGGAGAATATTTGAACCTGAAATGTAAGGTCCATTCAAAAGTAGTGGAAATACACACCACTTGTCGTCTTTGGAGTAGCGAGGAACATTGTTCTTGCCTGAGTGCCAGTCAATATCCTGCATAAGTAGCTTGTCGCTGGGAATATTCTCTTTTCTTTTCAACCGAGCACCCCAGCGAGACCTATCGTTCTTCATATTTATCACTTCATAATTTTCAAAGAAGTTTTCTACCGAATACTTTTCTTAACTATTTCTAAGTCCGCGAATTTAGGATCTTTGACCGTGGCGGGGTAAAGAGATCCCTTGCCAGCGCCACGATTGGCGAATTCAAGCATTAGCGGATACAATCTCCACTTAATTGATAGACAGCTCGCGAGAACTTCTCATGAGCTAGAATTTCATAGAACAAGGGCAATTCAGGATTGTAGAGGGGAATGGGAAGACCTGCGAGGATTTGACCTAGCGAGATTATGATCTGATGATCATCACAATGATGATCAGAAAATAGTTTTGCAGAAAGAACAGATGATGCTTCTTGATGGGGAATGGTGGATTCTCTTGAGTCTCACCCAAAAGGAATTCATATCTACGACCAGGTGGAGCCATTCTTAAAATATGGGAATGAATGTAGAGTTGAAGATAAAGAGAAAGAGGAAAAGAAAAATTTACAGTAGCAGAGACGTAAATTGCGGAGGAGGATAATGGAAGAAAAATTGCAGAGAGAAAGTAAAAAAGGAGAAGGGAAAGGAGAGAAAACTATATATAGAGAAAAATTCTCGAGAAGATAAATGCATTTAAGGCGAGAAGATACGTGAATGGTCAAAAGTAAACGGTTGAAAGAGACGTGTCAAGAAAAGAGCGGAAGAAGAAACATGTGTAATAAATTCTGTGTAAAAGTACGGGATCATAACAGATAAAGACGAACCGTTGAGGCGTTTCAAAAATACTAATTCTCATGACATTCTCTTATTCGCAGAGAAGACATGAGAAGAGGCAAGATGTAGGATCAGAATATCGCAACAATAATACCTCGCGAGATCAATAAACGACGATATTGCGAAAGTGTCGCAAATGAGTAATATAAATGACGCAATGAATGACGGCAGCCAAAACACGAGAAAGATGTGAAGACTTAGCGAGATTTAGGAAACTTGCGAGATTATATATTTGAACGCTTGCGATAATTCGCAAGTCATTCCCGAAAATAAAGGACAGCTTAGCTGTCATCCATTGTGTAATACCCTATATAAGGAGTCGAGCAGGACTGTTGAGAGGATCTTTTTTCGAGTGTTAGGCTAGTCGTTAAGAGAGAGAAAGTTTGTGGTGATTGTAATTTCTTTAGGTCTTTTCCATTTTATCTTGTAAACATTCAAGGAATTAATCAATAAAAATCATAGTTGTTCATCTTCAATGGCTTAGTTGTGTGGATTCTTGTGAGGGGTGTAGTGTAGGATTTCATGCAACTACAGAAGTCTATATAGCAATACGACTTTTGTCTCAAATAGGAGATAGAGTAGATAGAATTTTGAGTGATAGATGAGTTCAAGTCTCCACATACCTTTTGTTGATGAAGTTCCACAAGTTCCCTTGAGTAGTTCTTCGTCTTCAATCGATTAACGCCGTGAAGTCTAAAGCTCGACTACACTTTCTATCCTAATCAGAGACTTATCTATAAGTAGACTAGAAATCAAGACTTATAGTTTTGGCAACTAAACTTGACAAACAAGCTTGAGATAGCAACGCTTGCGAGTTCGACCGAGCAGTGCTCTAACAATCTCCCCATTTGTCAATTTAAGTGACAAAACTATCAATACATATGGATTACAAAATAATAAACTTTGTAGCTTCTCATCCAAATGCTTGATTTCCTTGGTTCTTCAACATTACTCGAAGTCTTCATCACTTCCAAGTACTCCAGTGATTTTGAACGTGTTCAACTCAGTATCATAGTTGTTGAAGATCCGTAGCTATAACAATGAGAAAACAGTAGCTCTCAATCATTGTTATACAGTGTCATAGTATTATTACACAGCATCAAAGTTCAATTGTATCACAACTTTGACAATAATACTATGGTGATATGTATCACTCCCCCTTAGTCAATACTTCATCTCACAATGAAAACCACTCCCCTTACATAATGATCCGTAAACCATATGTATTTGTAGTGTGAACTACACAATAATTCTCCCCATTTTTGTCAATATAAATTGGCAAAGGTACGAAAACTAGCTGGATCATAATTAAATTCTCATAGAGATACATCATGACTAAAAGACAAAAACATATCAATTTTGTTTCGATGATTTCACATAGTCGAAACTTAGTGTAGTCATCAAGGAGTTTATAAAGATACAAGATAACCCCTACAATATTCCACAGCCGCACTCCACACAAAGATTTGGCAATTAAGCACAAGTTCAATTAAGAACTCTCCCCCATAAAATGTCATTCCCAAAGGAACAACAAGAGCGACATTACTTTTACAAGAAAAGAAGGATTTCTTTGGACACTAATAAATTACATGAAACATGAATTTGTATCCAGAAAACTCAATTAAATTAACCACAAGAGAACCTATGATTAATTTAATCGGAAATACTCAACATAAGAGAACTTACGGAGCCACACAGAACTTTCACAAAAAGTGGATCAGGGAAAGATCAATATTGCGGAATATTCAAAGATTCATTCTATTTTTCATCAATATTTGCATAATGATATCATAGACTTAATATTTGTTATCAAAAGTTCATTTTATTTTCCATCTATATTTGCATAAAGACATATAATAGACTTAACTTTTGATGTATATGGGACAATCATAGTTCACGGACGCAAAAACTCATATCCCATAAAATTTTTGCAATATATAAAACCATTAAAGATTAATACTTCAAAATCATCATCCAAATAAACTTTAGAATTTAAATAAATAAATCTAAAAACATTGCAAGATGAAAAACGTTTGCAATAGCTATGTGTACTCACACTAATTGCTATTCCAAACCCTAGTTATCCTTCTTAAATCACAAGAATAAATTCTCATAAGAAGTTTCCTAGACATTAAGACCTTTGAAGAATTCTTTATCGTCCCCGAACTCCTTGTCGTCAACAACCATTTGAACATAAGGTTCATGAATATAGGAGTCGATTTCAACAAACCTTCTTTACTGATGCGGAACCAGGGCCTTCTGAATTTCAAGAGTCCTAAAAACAAAAGCCTTTATTTGCTGCATCTCCTTTCTGATTTCCTTCAACTCTTGAAGAACACCAGAAAACTTCTGAAGATTTGAAGGGACAAACCTTGGTTTTCTCACATTCCTCCTTTTTCTTTTCAAATTTGAGGGTAAATGAGATTTATCTTTTTCCTTCATGATTGACGGCTTCATAATCATATTAACATCTTTTCCATCAGAATTCATGATGCTTGGAGTCTCCATATAAATATGAGGGTAAATGAGATTTATCTTTTCCCTTCATGATTGACGGTTTAACACTCATATTAACATCTTTTCCATCAGAATTCATGATGCTTGGAGTATCCATATAAATATGGGTTTGTAAGAGAAATTCACAAAACAAGCTCTACAAGCAAACTTGTGATAAAAAGAGTTTTCAGAGAAGGAAAAAAGGAATATGTAGGGTTAAGGAACCTTTATACAAAATAAGAGGATTCACGTACGCACAACTCTCAGCCCTAAAGAAGGTAAAATTGTCGATTTTAACCCTTCTTTAAAGAAAAAGGAAAGACCATTTCAATACCAATTTATGATATGAAAGGATCAATCAAATTTTAAGCAAAAACAGACAAACAAAAGAAAATACAAAACAACCCAAAAGAAAATCTTTTTCTAAGACCTAAATGTGCTTAACTCTTGTCTCTTTGGAATCAGGCACTTAAGACAAGATGCACAACCAACAAAACTAAATTGTGTTGGGGTGAACAATAATCTGTCCACCATGACTCTTTTGAAAAGACTTCCTAAAATCCTCTTTCACGGAATGTTTAGACCATGTTTTTCTCTGTATTGGTCTAACTTTTTCTTTAGAAATTAACTTCTTCGGAGAAGAGTTGAGTTTACATACCTCAAACGGCTTTTGAACAAGTTTAAGCTTATTTGCTAATCGATTTGCTCTCCGTTGAAGTTTGTTGACATATCTTACTTTATGTTTGTACTTATAACAGCTGGAGAGTCTGTGACCTTTAATAGCACAGTAAGAACATGTCGAAATGGAGAATGATTCAGACACCGTTGCGGAGCAGGCTGTTAAACAAATTGTAGTACCTGAAAAAGTAGAAATAGTATTTCCAGTAGACAT
The DNA here is from genome assembly GCA_023531295.1 of Papaver armeniacum. Taxonomy (NCBI): domain Eukaryota; kingdom Viridiplantae; phylum Streptophyta; class Magnoliopsida; order Ranunculales; family Papaveraceae; genus Papaver; species Papaver armeniacum. The sequence goes on from JAJJWW010015630.1 coordinate 284,179, forward strand.
AGAAAAATCCATTTTATCATCCCAAGTGGTTGAATAATTTTCTCCAGGAAAAATATCAAGATTGATGTGAGTATTGCTACAATTATCAAAATCAATATTTTCAGCAAGAAGTGCAACACTTGATTTTTCGTCTTCATTTGAATCATAGTGATCAGACATTTCATCAAGAGTTGCAGCAAGACCTTTGTTCCCAGTGTATTTTTTACGATTTGGATACTCATTTGGAAAATGACCAAAACCTCTACACTTGAAGCATTGAGGCATATCCTCATCATCAGTATCGACTGTATCCCTATTTTTAGGAGGTACACGGTCATGAGGTTTAACTGATGATCTGGGATTATCTCTGACGAATCGTTTACTTCTCTTCAAAAGAAGATCTCTAAAATGTCTTGTGATCAGAGAAATTGAATTATCAAGATCTTCATCTGAAGAATCAGTCTCAAAAGGATCATCCACAGAGTTGCCCGACACTTTTACTTTTATCAAGTAATTTTATGTTCTTTTGTGCTTTGAAAGCAATATCCTTTACAGATTTGGATGTATGCTCGTGATGAAAGATCTTTAACTTCTCAACCAGAGTATTTCGATAAAGTATTAAGGTTATTTCCTTCAACGATGGCATATTTCTTAGAATCATATTTGGCTAGCAACAATCTGAGAATTTTCATCACAATGTCCTTTTCAGGAATAGTGTTACCCAATGCATTAAGAATTCAGACACTTTGTGATTAAACTCATCAAATGAATCTTCATCAACCATACGAAGGTTTTCCCAATCAGAATTTAGGTTTTGAAGCCTACCTTATTTCTCAGAGGAGTTTCCTTCAAATACCGTTTCTAAGATATCTCAGGCTTCTTTGGACTTAATGCATGTAGTCACATGGTGCTAAAGATCTGGGGTAATGGCATGAATGATAGCATTTAATCCATCAGAATTTTGCTTTGCAGTGAGAATCTCGGCAGGATCATATGCACCAATATCCTTTGGAACAGTTATATCGCCTTCAGTAACAACCGGAGGATCATAGCCATTAACAACACGAACCCATGATTGAAAATCACGCACTTGAAGAAAGGCACGCATAGCAATTTTCCACCATAAGTAATTTGAGCCATCGAAGACTGGCGGTACGTTTATAGAGATAGTGTTTCTGTCCATAGAGTCAGATTGCTACAAACACAGACTTATGAGGTCTTAGCGTGTTTGCCTGCTCTGATACTAATTGAAAAAGCGGGGGTCTAATAACCTCACCCAATATTTCGTTTAGAAATCTATATGGACAAACTCCAATATAATTCCAAGAGAATCAACTAGACAGTAAGACCCAATCAATGGAAATATATCCAAGAGTTGTATCTCTGTTTCACAATGTAATCAGAAAATCAAACAGATAGAAATTCGCGAGCCTGATTATTATGTGAAATAACTTGAACGGTACCAAAGACCAATGTTCAAGTGTCAATCAATTTATATCAACAACCAAAGGTTGGATTATCTAATTGATTGAACTACGCACAATCTGTGATATTTAAATTATATAGAAAATATAATGCAGAAAAGAAATAACACAGACACCAGAAATTTTGTTAACGAGGAAACCGCAAATGCAGAAAAACCCCGGGACCTAGTCCAGATTGAACACCACACTGTATTAAGCCGCTACAGAAACTAGCCTAGTACAAGTTAACTTCGGATTGGAATGTAGTTGATCCCTAACCAATATCACACCGATCAAGGTACATCTGCGTTCCCTACGCCTCTAGAACCACGCCGGATTCTGCGCACTTGATTCCCTTAGATTATCTCACCCACAACTAAGAGTTGCTACGACCCAAACTCGAAGACTTGATAAACAAATCTGTATCACACAGAAAAATCTATTGAATAGATAAATCTGTCTCCCACAGATATACCTACGAGTTTTGTTCCGTCTTTTGATAAATCAAGGTGAACAGGAACTAATTGATGAACCATACTTATATTCCCGAAGAACATCCAAGTAATATCAATCACCTCTGTTAGAGCATAGATCGGTTGAACCCACCAAGCGTTGGTATGTCAAGTTTGAATGTCATATTTTAGTGAATCAAAACTCATTTAAAGAGTCGCTTGATTATGTACTAGAGTCAACTTCGTATAGGTTAGCTTGAAAGTATTAGGATATGAGACATTACAAGTATTGCGAATACTTGAAGAAGTGAAGAAGTAAGAAGCTACAACGACAACATCATCCTTCCACTTGAGGTTAGTGATATTTGACTTGAGCTTTCATTCCCTAACGTATCTTTAGCCGTGCATATTTGCGAAGCATGAACACTCTAGATAGACATAATATTAAGGAATACAATACGAGGTTTATTGCTTAACCATTAAACTTTGTAGATAAGACATCGACATAATCGTTTAAATGCTATTGTGATTATGTATGGGTATGAGGTGAGGATTTCATCCTAGAAAACAATTTTACATGTTTTTTAAGGAGGTAAATTCATGAACTTGTTTTGTGAATCGAAAAGGAAATATCCAGGCGTTATTGGTATTGTTATTCATTGCATATCTTGTGAACAACCAATATGTGTGATTAGTATAACCGCTCATGACTTGTTTGTGTTCTTGGTAAAACTATTCACAAAGGCCTGACTATGTATTGGTATGACTTTTATTAGTGAAACCGATCTTAAGTAATGGTATGATCGAGTTTGTGATTTTGTGTAAGACCAACTATGGGTAAAGGGGAACCGATCCTAGTAAGAGGTGCAACACATCACAAAGGGGAATCGATCCTTGTATGATGTGCAACATGTTTTAGCAGAAAGGGGAACCGATCCTATGGACATGTGCAACACATTTTTAGGCAAAGGGGAACTGATCCTATGGACATGTGCAACACATTTAAGTCAGATACCATATATATGTGGGGAACCGATCCTAGTACCTAGTCAACCGAATTTTGGAAAGCTAGTGTGACTATGCACATTACTCACATGGAAGGTAGAACCGTTAAACCCATGATTGGTGATTGAGCGTTCTTGATCAATCGCATAGTTCTTGAAAGTCAGATGAACCAATTCTAAACCTGTTTGGAAGTGTGTCAAATCGGTTTCAAGATTGTAAGTATGAAAGAGGACTTACAGAGTAAGGATGTCGACATACTTTGAACATGTGTAGTAACGATTATCTTTAATTGTTCAAAGTCATTCCTTAATAGCTAAAGGAAGAAAATCCCAGGATCGAAACATAAATAAGTTAAGAATCTTTTATTTAAGGTTTTTAATTTTATTTTAGGAAAACGAGAATTAGTAATGTGCATTTACTAGTTGAAGATTTTCCAAAGAGATTTTCGGTCATTATTTTGGACAGAGCATTTCCATGAATTATGGAAACCGAATTTGGAATATAATACATATCTTGAAAATATTTTCGGTTTTGGAAATTCCTTTGTGTCCAAACTTCATTGTATATAAATACTTGAAGTTTGCATTTCTAGAAAACAAATTCTTCGTGACAGCAAACTTCCTCGGTTGTGTTGTTACTGGTGAAGCCGCCTATTCGGAGAGGAGAGTAACCTAATTAGGAGAAATCTCTTTCGGGCGCTCAGTTTAAAGTCTTCTTTGGGATTGAGAAGCTCTATTAGTACCGTTGGTGGGAAATAAGATAATTACGGTTTATCTTGTGTTTTCGATTGATTTGATTGACTAACGGTGGTTGAAATTTGGCTGCGCCTAGTTTGTTTATGCTTGAGAATCTTCTCTTCTGATATAAGATTCACTCAAACTAGATCGAAGTTTCGATAGGGATCTTTAGACTGTTTGTAGATCTAAAGACGTCTTGTGATAATCCATTGTTTACAGACTCCGTTCTATGCATGATTGATCACAAGAGATTCAAGTTGTTGTGTGCAGGCGTTTATTGAAGATCTAAGAAGATTTGAAGACAAAGAAGATATTGAAGATTTCTGATTTGTAGTTCATAATCTTTGGTGTGCACAATACTTGTTTCGATATAGAGGATCCAACTATAATCGGTTTATCCTTGTGGTAGATTGGATTGATTAGTTGTGTAGATCGGCATCAATACAATTCTTTGTGATTAAAAGTATTGATTGCAAAATCTTAACAATTAACTTTGGTAGTTGAGAATAAGATAGATCTAAGAACATGACGAAGGAGTTTATTGAGATAAACAGAAGAGATTTTGTCGAACTCACATCACTTGGTTGAAGAGAGTTGCTACCAAACAGATTTGTTGTTCCTTTACTGTTTGGAATACGAACCAAAGGAATTATTCCAAGTACGTAACTTATTCATAAGTTGGAGGCGTGGGAATACAGACGGAACTAGGTTAACTATAGGTTTAGTTGTTTGGTCTCAACTATACGAAGTTGGTTTAATTTTGTGTAGCGGATTAATCCTGAGAGTATTCAATTCCGGACAGGGTCCCAGGGTTTTTTCTGCATTTGCGGTTTCCTCGTTAACCAAATCTTGTTGTGTCATTTACTTTTATTTTCCGTATTATAATTGTTTTATTATAATTTAAGTAAATTACACAAACGTTAATTCCTATTTTACTTGATAGTAATCCTATTGTGTTTGGTTAAGTCCGAACCTCTTATCAAGTAAACATACTTCGTTGTTGTATTGTCTCGATCTTGTATCCATAGACAATCACACGAAGTGTGAACCGATTAGTTGCATTGTCTTGACTCTGTCCATAGACAATCACTTTCGAAGAAAGGACTTATAGGTAGGAAAAGTTTTAGCTTGAGGTATATTTGGGTACCCTCGCCTTTTCAACCTCACAATAATCTTAATCGATTAACAAAACAAGATATTGTGGAATCACAAACGATGAGATGAAGATGTTTGTGACTACTTTTCAACCTTGCCTATCAGTGAATAAATCTCGAGAAAATATTAAAGAAGATAATACTCAATCACAATAGAAAACAGCAAGATCAGAACACGCAACTACAGAGAAAATAGTTGGGTCTGGCTTCACAATCCCAATGAAGTTTTTAAGTCGTTAACCTACGGGGTTTTAGAAAAACCAAAGGTTAAAGGAGAATCGAATCTAGTCGCAACTAGTCTAACACAGGAGGTGCGGGGATTAGGTTTCCCAGTTGCTACAGTTATCCTTTTATATAGTCTCCAAATCAGGGTTTGCAATCAATGCTACCTTGGTAACAAAGCATTCAATATTCACCGTTAGATGAAAACTTGATTAGATTCAAGCTAATATCTTTCAACCGTTAGATCGAAATTAGATTGTCATACACAAATGACATGCACCAACATTTAGATAAGAGTAACTGTACCTAAACGTGTACACTTAGTTGGTTTAACAATAGTTAACCGAGGTTAGACATATGAACACTTTCATATCAACCTTATTCATCTTTATCACAACTAGTTCAAATGACTCAAATGAAACTAGTTAGGGAGTTGCTCAATTTTTTATATTCTCATCGAAGTATACAAGACACAATTGAAGCAAAATCGATTTTGATTCACTCGAATCATTTCATGAACATTATAGCCACGGTTTGCAAAAGATTGCATTCCTTAATATATAAATGTATTAGTTCATGAACAAACCGATTTTAGAAAATAACCTACCTACTCAAGTATGCAAACGGGTACACATACTTAAGTAGCCGGACTAAGTTTGGATTCACCAGTACGCGAACCGGTACGCATACTACCAAACTCAGTTGAATTCCGGAACTTGAACTTACGCCAGTATGCGTACATGTACGCATACAAAGTTCACGGACTTTCATTAACCAACCAGTACGCATACTATGGTTCCCGGACTAAGACCTTACACAAATGCAAGTACGCGCACTGTGTTTATATCCAATCATGGTTAGTTGTTCTAAACTCTCATTTCAATCTTTGAAATATTCTTAGTAGACGACAATAGATGTATCATACAACCATTAGCTTCAAAGCAATTTTCTAGTGATCAAATGATCAATACGAAACATTCCGAGTCTACACCAAATGATTGCATCAGACAAATCATGTAAGATGTTACCAGGTGATTTTCATATGATCATCTGTCAAGAATAAAAGATGAACTTGGTTAAAGCAAAAGCTTACCAACACATATTTCGAGAAATAGATAAGCGAGATAAACTCAGCTCGAAATATCAAATGTGTATAATTGAAGTCTATATATCAATACGACTTTTGTCTCAAATAAGAGATAGAGTAGATATACTTTTGAGTGATAGATGAGTTCAAGTCTCCACATACCTTTTTTTGATGAAGTTCCACAAGTTCCCTTGAGTAGTTCTTCGTCTTCAATCGATGAACGTCGTGAAGTCTAAAGCTCAACTACACTTTCTATCCTAATTCGAGACTTAGCTATAAGTAGACTAGAAATCAAGACTTATAGTTTTGGCAACTAAACTTGACAAACAAGCTTGAGATATCAACGCTTGCGAGTTCGACCGATCAGTGCTCTAACATATATATCAAATAAAACTTTGTTTCCAAGATTATTGAAAAACCAAAATAGGTGTTTTATTTGATATTAAAGACTGGAGAGAATCAGTTCAGATTAGAAAATAAAATCAGTGAAGTTCTTTCTGAAATATTGACATCTAGAGACTCAGAAAATATTTTCTACAAATTATCAAGAACTTTCTAAGTATGAACCGAAATTATTAGAGAATTACTCAAAGCAGTGAACGATTCCTTTTTAGAAAAAATTTAGACTGTTCATGATTCAAATAGATCAAGTAATGATTTTCATAAATCACATATGTTCCCTTGTGCTCTTTGAGAACTTCCTGAAAACGCGGAGGTACCAAAATACACCACCAATTTTTTCTTATGCTATATGTATGGACAAACTCAATACAACTCCGAGAGTTAAACTCAATCAAGGAATAGTATCTAGAGTTATATCTCACTCTCTTGCGATTAGAACGTTTACATAAACGAATCCGTGAACCTAATCACAACGAGATAACTTGGACGGTACCAAAGACCAATGTCCAAGAATTAATCAAGTCGTATCCAACAAACTTGTTCTAATGTATCTTCTATGATTGATCAACGCACAACCTATGATATTTCAACTATAAAGATAAACAATATAATGCGGAAAAAGAAATAACATAGACACCAGAAGTTTTGTTAACGAGGAAACCGCAAATGTAGGAAAAACCCCGGGACCTAGTCCAGATTAAACACCAAACTGTATTAAGCCGCTACAGACACTAGCCTACTAACAATTAACTTTGGACTCGAATGTAGTTGAGCCCTAAAAGGTATCCCACTGATTCAGGTATAATCGCGCTCCTTACGTCTCTTGAATCCCAACAGGACTCTGCGCAATAGATTCCCTTAGATGAAGTCTCGCCAAATAAGAGTTGCTTCAACTCAATTGAAGACTTTAAACCAAATGTGCCTCCCATATATTAAGCCTATATAATTGATTTCCTAATTACGATCAAAACGTATGATCAAAATAAAACATATGATCAAGGTGATGGAAATCGATAGCAATTCGACAATGTCTATCTATCCTCAAAATCCGGACTTATGCAACCCGAAGTGCATCCTAGATAATTATTCACCTAAAAAGTATAAAACATGTGGAATCACAAAGTTGAGACGAAGAGAACTTTGTAATTTCTATCTATCTTGTTCAAGTGATAAATAAACAATTGAACAATATCACGATACTCAAGTTATCAAGATAAAAGATAACTGGACCTGGCTTCACGAATCCCAGTGAAGTCTTTTATAGTCGCTAAACCCTAAAATGGTTTCTGGAGAGGACCACTCTAGATACAACTAGGACACACCTAGTAGTGTCAGGATTCGAAAATCCGAGTTGCTAAGAGTTCCCCATTTATAGACATTCAAAGCCTAGGTTGATTTAGGTTTAAGCTAAGATAGCTTTGGAACAAAGCAAACAATATTCACCGTTAATTGAAACTTTTAATCTGAGTTTCATAAACAAGATATACACTCTGGTTAGGTAAAACCGTAACCGAACCGTGTTCAAAGACTATGTTCAACATGGTTAGCTGAAACTAGCCGGTTTGAACTTAAAAATCTTAACACTCATTTTCATTAACACAAAGACATTAATCTTGAGTCACAATCATGTGATCAAATAAGTCTAATTGTTAGAGCACTGCTCGGTCGAACTCGCAAGCGTTGCTATCTCAAGCTTGTTTGTCAATGTTAGTGATCAAAGTTATAAGTCTTGATTTCTAGTCTACTTATAGTAATGTCTCGGACTAGGATAGATTATGTAGTTGAGAATTAGACTTCACGGTTTTCATCAATTGAAGACGAAGAACTACTAAGGAGGGCTTGTGGAACTTCATCAACAAAAGGTATGTGGAGACTAAGACTCATCTATCACTTGGAAAGTATGTTTTTCTACTAAATGAAGGTGCATTTCATTTGTGTATAACAATCTAAGTTCGATCTAACGGTTGAAAGATATTAGCTTGAATCTAATCAGGTTTTCATATAACGGTGAATATTGAATGCTTTGTTACCAAGGTAACTTAGATTGCAAACCCTGATTTGAAAACTATATAAAGGAGAACTCTAGCAACTGGGAAACCTAATCCCCACACCTTCTGTGTGATACTAGTTGTATAAACTAGAGTCGATTCTCCTTTAACCTTATGTAGTTGCAGGAAATCCCACAACACACCCCTCATCATATCTTGATAATAATTTCTAGATCTAAACTTATTTGATATGAAAATAGAGATGAAAATCCTAAAATTATAAATGGAGACACAAGAATTTACGTGGTTCGATCAATATGATCTACATCCACGGAGTTAGGATTTTTCACTATGATTATTGAAATTATATAAGTATTACATTGGGACTCCATTAATGAGTATTTGGAGCTCTCAGTCTAGTTTTAGGGAAAGAAGATGATAAAGAAAATAAAGTCCCTCTCTAAAAAATATCTCTCTCTTCCTAAAATTATCCCCCATTTTCTCTCTCCTGCTCTCCTCTTTATATAGGATATTACATAGTGAATGACAGCTCATGTAAAACTAATATTTCCCTTAATTTCGGATTTACCTTGCGACATTTCGCAGGTCTACAAATGTTAGTCTTCGCAGTCTTCTTGACTCTTCGCAGAATCGTCACACCTTTCTCATATTTAAGCTAATGTCATTTGTTGCATCGTTTCTAATATTTCTTCTGCGACATTATTATGTTGCGTCGTTAATAATTCGCAATTGAAGTTTGCTGCGATATTCTGCTCCTACACCTTAGGTTTTTCACGAGACCCTGTAGGTTAACGACTTAAAGACTTCATTGGGATTATGAAGCCAGACCCAACTATTTTCTCTGTAGTTGCATGATCTGATGTTGCATCTTCTATCGTATTTGAGTACTATCTTCTTTAAGATTGGCTCGAGATTTATTCTCCGATAGGCAAGATAAAAAGTAGTCATAAACATCTTCGTCTCATCGTTTGTGATTCCACAATATCATGTTTCGCTACCATACTGTTTGTGGGTGAAAATTGTTTCTGCCGATTTTGGGTGTGTGGATGAGAAACAAATTTAAACCCTAAACAATGCACTGCATGGGAGTAATTTTGATTCGAGAGATCAATTTGTACAATCATTGCCTAAACCAAGAAATGGTCGTTCCAGGATTGATTCGGTCACAAAGTGAAGGAGAATGGTTGGTCTTAGGGAGGGAGGCGAAGAAAGTGTTGAGACCATAATAGTTGATTCTGAAGGTGTGGTTGTTTTATGACTTGTATCAGAAAGTGGAACTGGAATGAAAGGTATCAGTTCTTTGGTGATTTCTGGATACTGTGATGTTGCCGACCAAAAACTTGTTATTTGGTGAAAACAGGTGAAGCCTATTTATACAAGTAGTGGTAAGAATTAGGGCTTGGCGGCGTGGCCAAGGCTAGGATTTGGCGCCGTGGTAAGAATTAGGGCTTGGTGGTGTGGCCAAGGCTAGGTTTTGGCGCCGTGGTAAGAATTAGGGATTGGCGGCATGGACAAGGCTAGGATTTGGTGTCGTGCAAAGAAATAGGGCTTGGAGGCGTGGCTAAGGCTAGGTTTTGGCGTCGTGGTAAGAATTAAGGCTTGGCGGCGTGGCCAAGGCTAGGTTTTGGCGTCGTGGTAAGAGTTATGGCTTGACGGCGTGGCCAAGGCTAAAGTGGCATGCTACCGCGACAGAGTGGCATGTTGGCATGCTGATCAATATGTTGTTGTGGTAAGGCGCATTTGGCTTTCCAGTTAGTATGGTGGCGCGACAGGGTGCGTTTGGCCTTTAATGTATGTTCGCAAGTTTGGAGCGACTTGATTGGCCGAGGAAAGGGGTCGGCCAAGCATGGGAGTGGCTACACTTCTGGTGAGAGTGTGGCGGCTTTAGAGCGACCTGATTGGTCGATGGGAAGTGGGGCCGGCGATTATGGTCCCAGCCACAACTTATGTGCGCGTGGCTAATTTGAGGCGACACGATTGGTCGAGAGAAATAGGGCCGGTTTAGGAAGGGGTGTGGCCAATGGCAGGTGGCGCTAGTTGGCCTAAGGCATGGCCACGCCTCCCTTTGCTGCTGCGGCTACCTATTTTCTGATTCTGGGAAAGTTTTTGCACCTGCTAATCCACGGCGGATTGATTACCTAGTTCGCCTAGGCTTAATTTCGACAAGCAAGGTCTGATATATTACGCGAGGCACAAAACCCTAACTTCTCCAAGTTAGTCAGGCAATTGATTGAACTCTATGTGTTGACACAGTTCTTTTATGTTCATTGCCAGAGAGCAGAATGCTTTTCTGATTGAATACCTTATGCAAAGACCTTATCCTTGATATTTGGAAATTCGTGCTACTCTGCTGTTAACGAACACAAATCGTCATGCCATATCAACATTAAGGGTTCACCGGAGAACATAGCATAGAAGGCATTCAAAGGAACTTATATTAAGTGAATATAGGCGAGGCGCCGAAATTTACAGAACATCTGGGATGGTTGCTACATTCTCCTGTCTGGATAAATTTCATGTAAGTATATTGAACGGCTCAATAAATATGCCGGTGGAGAGGTTAGCACTCACGACACCGTTTCCTTACAGAGTGACATCATATCAGATGCAAGGTTTTACGATTTCAACCCTAAGCTAAAAACTACCATCAATATTAAATCCCCTGCTTAGCACGTAACAGTGGCATTGTTGCGGGGTAAGCATGAGATGGTGACATACAAGAGTAAAATCGAAAGAGAAAGACGTGAAGAGATTTCCGAGGAAATTCAACTAACCTTTAGCGGAAGGCATGAGGAATCCGTGATCTCCGTGTTGGAGGCTCTTCGTAATTCTGTCTTGGCCATAGGGCATTGGCGTCGGCGCTGAAACTTTGGCTATTGATCGGCAGAGGTGACATTGCAACTTCACCCATGAAACGGCACCGGTTGTCTAGGAAAGGTAGATGGCGCTGCTTTGAATGGCCAAGATGGCGCCTCTTTGGCTAGCTCCGTGGAATGGTGAAAACAACACTTTGAACATTGACTACCAAACAGTGAAGATAGAGACGGCGTTTTTCGCAAAATGGGCAGAGATAGTGCGGCTTTGATTACGGAGTGCTGGAGTCATGGCGTTACTTGCTAGGTTGTGGAGCGGGAGGAGATAGCGCTGCTTGTCTGGTGGAATACGCGGAGATTGGGCTGCTTCGAGCGGTGAAGGTGGCGCTCTTTTGGCTATCTGACCGTTTTTTCCCGTTCTACATTTTTTGCCGCCGTATAAACTCATTGTGTTTGCTCATCATCCGTTTCTATTTAGGGTTTCTGCAGTATATATGCTGGTGCAATTAGGTTATCCTTCTTAGTTCAAGACAAAACTTTCTATGTTGAATCCATATTTCCTTCCTCATGTCGAGCAGAAGCGAATCATCTTCGATTCAGCTAGATTTTTCGATCAAACGCAGGCGGCCTGATTCTGGCGACAACTCCCCCGTCCGGATCATCCGAGTTAAGAAGATCATACCGGTACGTTTTTTCTTTGACAAATAAATATTTGTTTGTTACCACCAGTGAGTGAGAAAAGAGTTTCTTTTATGCAGAGATATCCATCTGGAACATGTGTTACCGTTGTCGATGATAATGATCTGACCGCCCCCCTTTCTTCGAATCCGAGCACACCGATCGCTGCAGATCTGGAAAATGCTGATTTGGGTATCTCTTGCCATGAATATCCCAATGCAGTTTTGTCATTAAATATCCGCATAAAGTGTTTATCTTCTAGCTATCAAAGCGTTGGTAAATTCCTAGTGCGAAAGGAATTCGTGACTCTGTATACGAAAATATGGAGAAGATATGGCCATATTGCCACCAGGAATGTGGTGAAGCATTGCTCGTCTTCTTTGGTTACCACGGTGAACTGTCTCCTGCCCATGATTGTTGAAATGGAAGGCACATCCATTTGCGACGTCACAGAATCAACTATTGAAAGGTGGGAAAACATGGTGTCTACCTGTGAATCCCTTGAGTTTAACGTAAGTTGGCTGAGACATCGCCTTGACATTGTGAAGGCTGACAGAGCCGGTATTCTTGTAATTGCAGGAAATCCTACAATACACACCTCACAAGAATTCATAATATCTAACACATATTTAAGATCAATAACCAATCTCTTTATTAATTGAGTTAGAAATTTTACAAGAATGAAGTGAAATCAAGAACGTTATTGCTACTCTAGACTTTCTCTCTCCTCTAAAATTTCTCTCCACTCTCTAAAAGATCTCTCCTTTTCATAAGCCTATTCAGCTCTTTATATAGGACATTACATAATGGATGACAGCTAAGTTATCCCTTATTTTCGGATCTGACTTGCGACATTCTCGCAAGCGTACAAATGTAAACCCTCGCAACACTCCTAAATCTCGCTAGGTCTTCATGTCTTTCTCGTGTTCTGGCTGTCGTCATCCGTTGTGTTATTTATATTACTCGTCTGCGATATCTTCGCAATGTGTCGTTTATGGATTTCGCAAGGGCGTTGGTGTTGCGACATTCTGATCCTACATCTTGCCTCTTCTCATGTCTTCTATGCGAAGGAGAGAATGTCATGAGAACTAATCTACTCAAAATGCCGCAACTGTTCATCCTTATCTGTTTTGACATGACTCCGCACTTTTACACAAAATTTATTACACGTATCCCTTCTTCCATTCATTTCTTGACACGTCTTTTTCAACCGTCCTTTCTCAACCGTTCATGTCTACTCTTCGCATTAAATGTGTTTGCCTTTTCGAGAATCCTTCTCTCTATATATATTTTTCTTACTCCTGTCTTCTTCTTTTTTACTCTCTTTCTTGTTTTCTCTGCAATTTCTTTTCTTCATCTCTCCGTAACTTCCGCTCCTGCTACTGTAAATCTTCTTCTTTTTACTTCTTTTGATCTTTCATCTTCTCTTCATTCCCATACTCTGAAGGATGCCTCCAGTTGGTCGTAGATATGAACTTCTTTTGGAAGAAGTTCAAAAAGGTTTGCTAGAGAGAGGTTTCACATTATCCACTATTCCCAATCAAGAATCTAAATCCATTCTCTCTGCCAATCTGTTTACTGATCATCATTGTGATGATCAAAAAAATCATAATTTCGCTAAGTCAGATTCTCGCTGGTCTTCCCATTCCTCTCTACAACCCTGATCTTCCCTTGTTTTATGAAATTCTTGCTCATGCGAAATTCTCGCGAGCCATCTACCAACTAAACGGAGATTGTATCCGCTTAATGCTTGAGTTCGCCAACCGTGGTGCTAGTAAGGGATCTCTTTACCCCAATGAAGTTAAAGATCCTAAATTTGTGGACTTAGAGATATTCGCTGAAAAGTATTCAGTAGAGAGTTTCTTTGAAAACTATGAAGTAATAAATATGAAGAACGATAGAACTCGTTGGGGTGCACGTTTGAAGAGAAGAGAAAATATTCCCAGCGACAAAATACTTATGCAGGATATCGATTGGCATTCTGGCAAGAACAATGTTCCTCGCCATTCCAAAGACGACAAATGGTGCGTCTTTCCACTACTTTTGAATGGACCTTATATTTCAGGTTCAAATGTGCTCCCCGCGAATCTCGCCAATTATCAGCCTTGGGTATTTAATTGGCCTGAGAGAGAAAAAGAGGTGTGCTTCCTAAATTTCGTTCAATTTGAAATCTTCTATCGTTTTTATACCTACTAACCTTGCGAAATTTTCAGATTATCAAGTTGAGGAGGAGTTATAAAAGAAATTCTAAGGATAGTACACTAGCAGCACTCCATTCAATCACGGATGAAGTAAGAAATACTTTTCATTATTATTTTTAACAATATTGTTTCCTCTATTTCTTATCTTCATTCGTGTGTGAAGGTTGGTGCTGAGATTGCTGGAGAAGAAGAAAATCCTACGAAGACCAAAGGTAAAGGTTCTCTTCGCAAGGAGAAATCTATTGTCCCGCCTTCTAAGAAACGAAAGATCCATTCATATTCTCCTTCAAGTCCTCAATCCAGCGAAATCTCTGATGAAGATAATGATGATGTTGATATCTCTCTTGCAAAGGAGAATCCTCCAACTGAATCTTCTATGGCGCAACTGTCTAGCATCTTCTCTGACTATGATAAGCACGAAAGTGCGACACATTTTCACCCATAAATACATTAGCTGGGACTCATTTTATCACTAATAAACTTGTTTGTAGGTGTTTTTGTGGAATAAGCTCTTATGGAGAAAGTTGCTCGAAAAGTGATTTTTGTACCCCGGAGGACACATGTTATTCGGACTCTCAGTTTTGGATAAGGCGCACCTCAATTACTAAGGGGCACCCTCATCAATATTTGCACCCAGGGCGTCACCTGCTAAACACACCCCCGTCTCTGTTAGGGGGAGGTCTTCTTCTTCCCAAATTCAAATTCAAAATTGGCGGGAAAATATTGTTTTTCAAGGAACAAAATTAGGGATCGATAATTGAAGGTGTTATAACGAGACTAAAAGGCTGAAATTGCATGGGTATGATCTTCTCGGCTAAACAGAGCCGGTAAGCTTCTCTGTTTCTTTTTGAATTGGCTAGAATCGTTGATGTGTAGCAAACCAGTCACATGCAAATTTAGGGTTCGAGATTTGAAAGTGTTTGAGACAGATTCAATGGATGGAATCGTTTGTGCTGACTTGTATGATCTAAACAGAGATGGTAATGGCTTTTGATTTGTCTAAAATTGGATGGAGTCGTCGACTTGAAGAAACACAGTGAGATGCCATTCTTGGGTTCACAGGTGTGTTTTTCTGGATCGGGTTGGCTGAATATCTTTCACAGTTTGGTTAGTTTGGGCCTGTTATGATCGACTACAGCTGGTAATCGGGTTGAATTCGAAAACAAAAGAAGTTTCCACGTAGATTCTATAAAACAGGGAAGTTATGTGATTTTCTCATGGAAACAGAGTTTGGAGTATGCTCGGGGTTATTAGATGAAGATTGGCGTGTGTTTATCACTCTATTAGGCATTTACACAACCATTAGTCGCGTGAAAGAGATAAACTAGGAAGCAAATCCCGTAACAGGGAAAGAAAAATAAAGAAAATATTTTCTCTTTACTGTCGAAGATTTGGAGTAATTGCATTAGAGATTTGATGCGCCTTTGTTAAGTATAAATAGGGTTCTGGTACATCACAGCGAGGATATAGAGTGATCGGGGAAGCTACAGAGTCGAGAGAATTGCTGCAGAGAAATCTGCAGCAGCAGCAGAGAAATAGTGAAGAAAACGAAGAATAGACTTGCAAGGACAGTCGTAAAACACTATCGTTTATGCGTAAGAGATAAGACTGTCATCATCCTGACAGTTTATCGTTATTCTTTGTAACAGTGGGTTTGCAACGCTTATAAACGTTGCGAATTCCGGTTTAATTTGATTTTCTCATTTTCTCTTCTTTGTAAACACCATTTGGGCAATAAAAATGAATTTTGAGCGTGTTTTCATCATGAGAAGCTAAGCCCCTACACTGGGTCGACGGAGGAAGCCGAATTTCATACGTGGGTAATTTTAATTAATTCTTTATATGACTTTTGCACTAATTAAAATAGAATTAGGATTTGAAAAAATTAGTTATCATTTTATTAGATGGGTCATGCTTGCTTAGATGTTTTATGGCCCATGCTTACGATTTATAACTAATGTTTGGAGAATCTATATTGGCAAAAATAAGAGTCCTTGTTGTTTTGAGCGATAATTGCTGAAGAATAATAACTGAACCTATTAATATGAATGCGGTGGAATCCTAGACCCAGTGACTCTCGCTTTTGTTTATTATTTTCGTTAAACCTTTTAATTTAATCTCAACAACATCCGAGTGAACGACAACCCTTTTACTACAACAACGAACAAATTAAAAAACTTTATTAATTTTGCGCCGACGCGGATTTGTTTTTGGATTAATTTTTAGGCTTATTATTTTTTTATTATTTTTTTTATTTTGTACAGTATTTTCTTTTTCCTTTTTATGCGTTTCTTTTTGTATTTCTTTTCAGGGAATTTTTGAGGATGATGACTTCTTCTGAGGAGACGTCACCTACGATGTGTTGGCGGAATATATGCGTAGAAAGTCAAATTATCAGGAAACCTCATCTGAGATGACACTTGCTGAATATATGCGTAGGCAATAGTATGGAGTTTCTGATCCACATGAGGTAAGTGAAGAATCACATGAAACTATATATGAGAAGTATTACAAACACACATCGCCTAGTTTGGAACAAAGATTGAGAGTTCTTGAATGTCAAAGATTATTTTCTAATGATGATGAATCTGGTAGTGACTCTCTGTTCCAAACAGAACATATAGATGACCCTGTGGATGATTGTGTAGATGATTCGCCTACTTCCATAGATGAATCTACCTCACAATATCATTTACCCGACTTAGAGGTTGTTTCTAGACCCCTAGACTTCCAAAAGTTGCCTAATTTAGGGTTAGAATTGTGTGCTTCTAAAGTATTGTTGGATTACTTTGCATCTAAGTACCCAGAGGATTTGCCTATTTCTAATACCGTGCATGAGCCAGTTGAAATTTTCCCAGTCTCAATAGAATCCCCATACTTTGTTCTTTACGCACTTCCATGTGCAGTAAAAACTTGGTTTAGGGGTAAATCTTGGTTCTTGATAGTTTCAGCGTCTCCGCGTTTTCATGACATAATTGTGAAGTCTGTCAGTTGTAAATATTGTATTTTGGGTCGATCCCCAAGTTTTCAGGTTATTAGTGTATGGGGATCCGTTTTTGTACAGTCCAGTAGGTATAATTATTTATTTATGTTGTTTACTTTTGTTTAATTTATTTTTAATTTCTCATCTTAATTTTTACGTTGGATGACTCAATTACATTGAGGACAATGTAATATTTAAGTGTGGGGGAGTGGGTATTAACTTTTTCTTTTAATTTTTTCAGGAATTTTCTTGCGTATTGTGACCAGCTCTTGAGCGGGTCTAAAAAGATAATAAAAATATAAATATTATGACCAGCTGTGTAGCGGGTCTAAATAAATAAATAAATATTAGTATGGTTTTTTGGGTTATGACCAGCTGTGTAGCGGGTCTTTTGTTTTTCTTATATATTATGACCAGCTGTGTAGCGGGTCTAAAAAAAATAAAAAAATGTGTCTTGTGTATGTGGCATTTGTCATGACCAGCTGTGTAGCGGGTCTAAGTCTCTTATTTTATGACCAGCTGTGTAGCGGGTCAGTTTTCTGTTTTGCTCGAGGACTAGCAAAATGTAAGTATGGGGGAATTTGATAAGCACGAAAGTGCGACATATTTTCACCCATAAATACATTAGCTGAGACTCATTTTATCACTAATAAACTTGTTTGTAGGTGTTTTTGTGGAATAAGCTCTTATGGAGAAAGTTGCTCGAAAAGTGATTTTTGTACCCCGGAGGACACATGTTATTCGGACTCTCAGTTTTGGATAAGGGGCACCTCAATTACTAAGGGGCACCCTCATCACTATTTGCACCCCAGGGCGTCACCTGCTAAACGCACCCCCGTCTCTGTTAGGGGGAGGTCTTCTTCTTCCCAAATTCAAATTCAAAATTGGCGGGAAAATATTGGTTTTCAAGGAACAGATTTAGGGCTCGATAATTGAAGGTGTTATAACGAGACTAAAAGGCTGAAATTGCATGGGTATGATCTTCTCGGCTAAACAGAGCCGGTAAGCTTCTCTGTTTCTTTTTGAATTGGCTAGAATCGTTGATGTGAAGCAAACCAGTCACAGGCAAATTTAGGGTTCGAGATTTGAAAGTGTTTGAGACAGATTCAATGGATGGAATCGTTTGTGCTGACTTGTATGATCTAAACAGAGATGGTAATGGCTTTTGATTTGTCTAAAATTGGATGGAGTCGTCGACTTTAAGAAACACAGTGAGATGCCATTCTCGGGTTCACAGGCGTGTTTTTCTGGATCGGGTTGGCCGAATATCTTTCACAGTTTGGTTAGTTTGGGCCTGTTATGATCGACTACAGATGGTAATCGGGTTGAATTCGAAAACAAAAGAAGTTTCCACGTAGATTCTATAAAACAGGGAAGTTATGTGATTTTCTCATGGAAACAGAGTTTGGAGTATGCTCGGGGTTATTAGATGAAGATTGGCGTGTGTTTATCACTCTATTAGGTGTTTACACAACCATTAGTCGCGTGAAAGAGATAAACTAGGAAGCAAATCCCGTAACAGGGAAAGAAAAATAAAGAAAATATTTTCTCTTTACTGTCGAAGATTTGGAGTAATTGCACAGTGATTTGATGCGCCTGTTAAGTATAAATAGGGTTCTGGTACATCACAGCGAGGATATAGAGTGATTGGGGAAGCTACAGAGTCGAGAGAATTGCTGCAGAGAAATCTGCAGCAGCAACAGAGAAATAGTGAAGAACACGAAGAACAGACTTGCAAGGACAATGTAAAACACCGTCGTTTATGCGTAAGAGATAAGACTGTCATCTGCGACAGTTCACTGTTATTCTTTGTAACAGTGGGTTTGCAACGCTTATAAACGTTTCGAATTCCCGGTTTAATTTGATTTTCTCATTTTCTCTTCTTTGTAAACACCATTTGGGCAATAAAAATAAATTTTGAGCGTGTTTTCATCATGAGAAGCTAAGCCCCTACACTGGGTCGACGGAGGAAGCCGAATTTCATACGTGGGTAATTTTAATTAATTCTTTATATGACTTTTGCATTAATTAAAATAGAATTAAGATTTGAAAAAATTAGTTATCATTTTATTAGATGGGTCATGCTTGCTTAGATGTTTGATGGCCCATGCTTATGATTTATAACTAATGTTTGGAGAATCTACATTGGAAAAAATAAGAGTCCTTGTTGTTTTGAGCGATAATTGCTGAAGAATAATAATTGAACCTATTAATATGAATGCGGTGGAATCCTAGACCCAGTGACTCTCGCTTTTGTTTATTATTTTCGTTAAACCTTTTAATTTAATCTCAACAACATCCGAGTGAACGACAACCCTTTTACTACAACAACGAACAAATTAAAAACTTTATTAGACTCCATGCAAGGAATTGGAGATGATCGTCTTTCTAGTACGTGCAAAGCTATCGCAAGTATCTGTGATGCTCCTTTACTAGAGGGTGACGATTCTCTTCATGAGGTCTACAGATCAGTGACTCTCAGCTTCCTAAATGCACTTGGTGTCTTGGTACGTGTTTATTCCCTTATTTCTTCATAATTTCGATTTTAAATCATATCTTGATAATTTCTTTACTTTCCTTTATAGTCTGGGAGAGCTTCCTTTGCTGTTGCCTCAGATCTTGAGAAAAGGCGCAGCATTCTTGAAAAGAAGATTCTTCATCTTCGCAAGAAGAATGAAGAATTGGAAACTGAAGTTGTTGCTATTCGCAAGAGAAATGAAGAATTTGAAAGTGAAACTGTTATTCTTCGCGAGAAGACCAAACAACTGGAAGTTGATTCTTCTACTCAGAAGAATAAGATATCTAGTCTTCAAAGCGCCAATAAAAAAACTTTATGGTATGAGACTCTTCCCTTTTCCTTTATTTTGTTCTCTCATTATTTTTCCTTATCTGACTTATCATTTTCGCAGACGTTTATAACCTTTCTGATGAAGCCATTCTTCTTCACTCATTTCCTGAACCTATGGATAATGATGCTCTTCTTGCTCACCTCAACGATTCTTTAAATAGTTTTGAAATAACAAAATTAAATCTCTTCCTCTAAACGAACTTCAATCCAGATTCCGCCTCTTAGAAATTGATCATAGATCTAGTTTGGGTTTAGCCAACCAACTTAAACGTCTGTATCTTAGTTCCCAAGAGAAAATTAATACTTTAAGGAAGAAGATTAGTGATCTTATAGATGACAAAGATCGCATCGCTAGTCAAGGTGCCCAAGCATTAGCGAAATTCCAAAAAACTCTTCTTGAAGTTCAAGTTGAACGGGATGAATTCATCCGCCAAAATGCTATACTTAGCGAAAGAGAGAATCAAATTCGCTACCTTCTTCTTATAAACAATGACGATGAATTCGCTTGGGCTGCGAAGGTTCTAGATGATGCCAGAAATAATTTAGGTGTTAACGTTAGCCTTCAAGCTGAGCATACAACCTTGATTAGGGATATGATTTCTGATAAAGAAGGTTGTTAATTATTCTTCTTTTATTTTACTGTTTATTTTTTATGAAACTGCCATTAAGTTACTAATTCATTGTCATATGTTCGCAGAGGCTGAGCAGAGATTTCGCAAAAGAATTAAAGAACTTGAATCTGAAAAGGAACAGCTCGCAAATGATTTCTCTCTTCAAAATGACAAATATTCCAAATTGAAGAAGCAACTACAAATTACTGTAGCGAATTTCAAAAATGATGTTGTTCTCTTTCGCAATCAGACTATTAAGACAATCTGCGATGACAACAACATTCCTCATTCTTCATACCCTTGTCTCCTTGACGAAATCCCTGAAAACATGCCTTCTTTGGATATCTCTGACAGCGATGCTAGCGAAGAAGAGGAATTTGATGAAGATGACGAAGTAGAAGGATCTGATGAAGATGACGAACCAAACAAGAAATAGCTCCATTTTCTTCTTTCTCTTTTTGTAATATCTGTACATTTATTCTTTTAACCTTCTACTTTTGTAATCTTTTGCTGCGAGTTTCTTGGATCTTCAAATACAAGCTCTACTTTTGTTGTTCCTTTCTGCACATGTTAAAAAGAGCAATTATTTTTTGCAGTACAGTTAATCAATACATTATCAATCTTTTTCATACTATGAGTGCGTATATCTATCATATGAAAATAATTAACATGTTCTTAATCTATTCATTCCCATACTTGCCTCTGTTAGTTGTTTTCAAATGAAAGATTAAGCAAATAACTTTTACATGGTAACATGCCTCAATCTCGCAACTGTTGCTGCTGAATTCTCGCAAGCAAGCGTTTCTTGGTTGTTTCCAAGATCTCACTTTTTCTTTTTCTCTTGTGTGGTCTTATTTTGCCTTCCTAGTTAAAGGTCTTATCGTGCCACCTCTTGTCATTGCGATAAAATCGCAGGACGTCTTTACACTTTCATGTAATGACCCATTGATCTTGCCTTATCATTCCTTTAGTATTGTTGCCTCGCAGGATAATTTTGTTGCGACAATATGACAGGCCTAAAAATCCTTACGAAAATAAAGCCCTATGACATTGCCCGTCTTGCGACGAAATCGCAGGACGTCTTTACATTTTCATGTACTGACCCATTGATCTCGTCTTATCTTTATTTTTTATATTATTGCCTCTTCAGGATTGTCGCACAAATATGACAAGCCTAAATTTTCTTGCGAAAATAAAGCCCCATGACATTTGCGTCTTAAGACACTTATCAGCTCCCTAATGAAGGGTGCCGCCTTATCATCTCCCCGGTTACCCCTTCAAGGAGGCGTACTTCTCGCCATACAAGGCTAGCTCCCCCATCCGGTCTTAACAACAACCAGTTGTTTTCACAGCCTCTTCTCCCTTTTTTGCCTATAGGGCTTATGGTTACGAGACTGCACCCTAAGTGGAGTTTTCTTCGGCCGAAAAAGATATGCCGAGACTTGCCAAGAATGGATGAGACACTTCAAATGCCCCACGCACTCTTGGCTCAACCGTGTACCTCGGGCCTTGGTCAAATGCTGACTCCTTAGAAGAGACCCTCGGTCGTCCAATCTAAGTCTTAAGCTTAGATTGAAAATCCAAAGTATCTCCCCTGGATGGGCTTTATTGACCCCAATTCTCCATGACTCGGGTTCCAGGGGCGGTGTAACCTTTTCCCTGAGCCATGCAATAGGTACCCCCTTCTATGACGCACTTTAGGTCACACATTTGCCTCTTACGAAATTTGGATTTCGCGAACTAGGGTGTACGCCATAGTTGGTTTGCCTCTGTCTGATTAATTTGTTGATTCTTTTTGAATTTTCTTGTCATTTTCTTGTCTATTGCGAAACCTTCGCCACTTCCTATCTTCATTATTTTTTAGTTTCACGGCATTTCTTCCTCTCTTTGCTCTATTACATCTACCATTAATCTTTCACCTCTTTGTTTTTCTTTGATGTTGTGTTCCCAATTCTTCTTCTTCGAAGCCCTTTCTTCACAGGATTCTATATCAACTTCATAACACTTCTTTCCTTCAACCCAATCTCCCTTTATGATGCCAACACCGGTAGGATGAAGAAATTTGATACATTGATGGAAAGTCGATGCCACACCTAAGATCTCATGTAACCATGGTCGTCCAATAAGCGCGTTGTACGTTGAAGGTATTAGATCTTCATCTTTCCCTCCCATTGTTTTATAAGTATGATAAAAAAGAATGTTCACGGAACTCCCCATATCAATCAAAATTCTATTGATTGCCCAAGAATTCTCAGCTTCATCATCTTCATTCTCGCTAGGTTTTGGGTTGATCTCCAATCTTACCACTAATGGGTTGTCATGCATTTGTCCACCCTCAGGTACTTCTTCTGCGGTAAAAGAGATAGTCTGCTTTAGCCATTCTTCCAAAGTGGCGATGTCTTCGCAATGTTCATTGTTTCTCTATCATCGGCATCTCTTGCGAAAACCCTACTGAGAGTGTTATCATGAAAATCTTCAATCGTCTTGTACGAGTGTACGATGGAGTTACAAAACAGGTTCTTTGCCTTTGCGCCAACTTCAATCACAAATTTTTCTCTTTCTTTTGCCATATTTGGCTTGTGAATATCTGGAGGAGGTAGTAATGCTTGAGTTTGTGTTTGTCCTACCAGAAAGTGATTTAATTTTCACTGATCTATCATTCTGAGAATGATTCTCTTTATATTTCTGCAGTCATTTGTTGTATGTCCATGGAAATGATGATAAGAACGAAATTCATTACTCCTGTAGCTTGGAGGTGGTTCACTCTCCATGTTCCATGGTGCAGGTATGTTTTCCATTAGGATTATAGCTTCCCATATCTTCTCCACACTAGCATTCAAAGGTGGCATTTTGATTTCTTCCCATATTATCTTTGGATTTCGCTGTCCTCTATGAAAATTTTGCCTCTGACCTCCATAAGTTCCTTGCGGCTGATGACCTCCATACGTTTCTTGTGGCTGATCAAGTCTTTGGATTTTGTTATTTCCACCACGGTTATAGAAGTTTCTCTCTCTCTCAAATTCTTCTTGATCACGACTCCCCATAGCTACTAGCTTTTGTTGTCCATCTCCCATTACCCTCTCTTGTTGCCCTTGCGAGGTGCTCGCCACTGTATTTATTAACTTGGGTAATAAGCTTGCATTCGCTGCTCTTGAACTTGTGTTCGCGATGGGGTATGATTCCATCTCATTTTGCTTTTCCTCAAGAGCAATATACTCCTCCTGTAATTCTCGCAACTTAGTCATTGTGATTGTATTGTTGATTCTGAAAATTTGAATGTATAACAGATTTGTTGCGAACATAGCATTGATGAATGATAGGATGAGATATCTTTTGTCCACACGACCAGCCATATCACTACACATTGTCTTCCATCTCACAGTTAGATGCTTCAAACTTTCGCCAACCCTTTGCTTAAGCCCAAATACATCTTCAATGCAAGGTCGCGAGGAATTTTTGCTTATGTATGCTCCTAAAAATATAGCTTGCAAGTGGTTGAAAGATGTTATAGTGTTCTTTGGCAAACCTTCAAACCATTTTAACGCCTCTCCTGTTAAACTTGATGTGAAATATTTGCATAATATTGCATCATGGTTCTCCCATTGTAACATACATCTCACATAAGCTTTGATGTGTTGAACTGCACAAGTTGTTCCATCAAAAATGTTGGTTAACGCAGGTAAATTACATTTTGGGGGTATTCCTCCTAATTGTACTTCTTGTGTGAATGGAGTTTTCGCAGCTTCCTCTATGGCTTCATCCAATTGTCTCTTACCTCCTCCTTTGTTATTATTTATCATTCCTCTCATTTCCGCTAACTCTCTCAAAATTTGTTCATTTATGCCAGAATTTGGATCCATTGGTCTTTTCAACTCCGCCTCTCTTCTCCTGCGTTCATCTCTGTTTTGGATTTCTTGTTCATCATTTTCATCTCGTATTTCTCTGCGATTTTCTCTTTCAATTCTTTCATTAATTCGCACATCGTCACGTCTTTCATTTTCTCCTCTTCGCCGCCTTTCAATTCTCCTTTGTATTTTATCATATTCTTCACTAATATTAGCATTATTGCGGTTTCGCTCACGCCTCCTTTCTCGATTATCATGGTTATTCTGTCGAATTGCTTCTTGTAGTTCTTGTTCTTCCATTTCTGCTCTTAATCTTTCTCTCTCGCGAGTTAAATGTGTTTGTTCAGCATAGTGTCTTTCAATTTCATCCTCAATTGCTCGTTCATTTCTTTGTATTTCTCTCTCATGTAAAATTCTCCTTCCTTCTTCCTGATTTTCTTCGCCATCTTGATTATTTCGCCCCTGGCGATGTCAATTTCCTTGAATTCCATCATTCTGTTCGTTTTGAAGAATTTCATCACGTTGAATATAACGATCTTCCAATACTTCTCTTCTTTCGCGACGTTCTTCGCCTGAATTTTGTATTCCCTCTCAAATTTCTTCATTAGCATTTTCTATAGGCAAATTTTGTCTTATTTCTTCTCTAACTGATCTTGAACGTGATCTTGTAGTGCTTCTTGACCTCCTATTTTGTAATCTTATGTTTTCCATCCTCAATTCATGATTTTGCCTTGTCATATTCGCACGTTCTTCTGCTTCTAACCGTCTTTCTTCATGTATTGTTTGCCTCAATGTTTCTAATGCTGCAATCTCTTCATTTCCATGAATTATTCCTCCAATTGTTTCTTGATCTCTCTCCCCTTGCCCATTGTCTCCTAATTGCCGTTCTTCTCCCATTTCTTCTACGGAATCTGATCACCAAGTATGTACACTCACTCTGTCATAATCCACAGTTCTATTTTGTATTGGTGGTGTTCGTTGAATTGGTGGTTGAACTTGATTTTCCCTGTTGTTCCTTGTATTCATTCTTGAAGATTCTCCCATCTCGTCTCTCCTTTCTCCAGCAAGTCTCCTACTCCTTCTAACAGTTGTTGGTTATTTTGATGCATGTCTTCTTCTAGCCATTTTTCAATCTTAATGAATTATTGAAAATTATATAAAATTCCTTCCCTATTATTCCAAATTCTTTCAAATCCCAATATCAATCTTTGATCAGTCCCTGTTTCTAGCGCCATATGTAATTGCAGGAAATCCTACAATACACACCTCACAAGAATTCATAATATCTAACACATATTTAAGATCAATAACCAATCTCTTTATTAATTGAGTTAGAAATTTTACAAGAATGAAGTGAAATCAAGAACGTTATTGCTACTCTAGACTTTCTCTCTCCTCTAAAATTTCTCTCCACTCTCTAAAAGATCTCTCCTTTTCATAAGCCTATTCAGCTCTTTATATAGGACATTACATAATGGATGACAACTAAGTTATCCCTTATTTTCGGATCTGACTTGCGACATTCTCGCAAGCGTACAAATGTAAACTATCGCAACACTCCTAAATCTCGCTAGGTCTTCATGTCTTTCTCGTGTTCTAGATGTCGTCATCCGTTGCGTCATTTATATTACTCGTCTGCGATATCTTCGCAATGTGTCGTTTATGGATTTCGCAAGGGCGTTGGTGTTGCGACATTCTGATCCTACAATTCTTTCCAACGTCGGTCCTTCCACAAAAGCTATTTTGGAAGAGGAGAAGGCTCTGGCCGTGGAATCCCAAAAGGTGGAAAAGGCTATCCAGGGCTTGAAGAGTAGGACTGAAAGATATCAAAACAGGTTGAAGATGATGCTTTCAAGGAATTACAATCTATTGGACGGGCTTTTCTGAGTTATGTAGTTGTGAGACGCCTGGTTTTTTTTCTGGTCTCGAACATATGTATATTTTTTTTTGTACTGGTTTTGGAGAAATAAGATAATTTTCATTAATATACTTTGACTAAATGAAATTTGATAACTGGGATGTGAAGGTGTTTATGGGTGAAAACTATTCCTGCCGGATTTGGTAATTTGGGGTGTGTGGATGAGGAATGAATCTAAACCCTAAACAAATGCACTGCGCGGTGAGTGCTTGTAGATTCGGAAGTCAATCTGTGCAAGTCCGGCCTAAACCAAGAAATGGTCGTTCCAGACTTGTTTCGGTCACAAAGTGAAGGAGATGGGGTTGATCTTAGGGAGGGAAGCTAAGAAGGTGTTGAGATTGTGAAGGTGTTGGCTTGCTTTGACTTGTAACGTAAAGGTGAGCAAGTCTTACGATTGATGCAAGCAGCTCTCGGGTGTTTGAATATGTTTTGTATTAACACTTGGTTTCGTCTCTGCCTGGACTTGTGTTGTTTTTTCTCCCGTGTTGAAAATAGGGAGGAGAACCTATTTATACAAGTCATTTGAGCCTTATTCACGTCTCTCGTGGGAAGTGGAGGAAGTGGAGTGATGGAGTAGTGGAGGTGTGTGTTGGTGTTACACGACCGTCTTGCCCACTTCTCTTGTCATCTCTAACCGTCCATGACTTCCTAACACGTTTGTGATGGCGCGTTGCACGCCGTAAAACCGCCGCACCAATACCCCAAGCATGTATCCCCGTTTGTGACATGATTGATGTCCGGAATGCGTGGATCGTGGGACCCACAAAAGGTAGTATGTAATGCTAAATTGAATAATCTGCGTTATTCGTGAAGTTGATACTTGTGAAGTATCATGTATATTTTATGCAAATCGCATTATGGTGTGGTAAAGTGACGGGTGGTGATCACCATGACGCTTCACCGACCAATTAACTCCCGACTGTGGTTGTATAACCAAGCTGGTGAAGTTGTACGGACGAGATGATCCTTGAGACACTCATCTGCGACCGTTGATGGAATTAGGGTTTTGAAGAGGTGCGCAGGCATCATTCTTCAGCTTGGTTGAATCCAAGCTTGGAAGATGTTTTGGAAAAGACCGACCGGGCATGCGTGTAGACAGCATGTCGGTGTACACGTCCGTACCTCACTGTCCCATGAAGATGCGATCCAGGCCACTCAATTTGATGAGTAAAGTTGAGTGGTTGAGATCGGTTTCGCAGCAAATCCATTGCCGCAAAGGAATTGGAAACCGCGTGACATGCCTAGTTTGGGACGCGCTGTTCCAAGACGACCAATCTTGGCCTGGGCCTTGGTCGATCGATCCGGGCGTGTAGGTGGTAAGTCGGTGTTCACGCCTATACCGACTATCCCATGAAAATGTGATCTAAGCCACTCAAATCGTCCCGGTGAAGTTGAGTGGTCGAGATCGCTTGCGATTTGGGAAGTGTGACCACGCTGGTTTGGATGCGCGGTTTGGGATAGCTAGGCATGATATGCCTTGGCCGATCAGGTGAGGGGAGAGACGGGCCCACGGTGGTCATGTTGGTATGACCGGACCTGCTTAATCTAATCTGGGACCCTCCATTCGTGCCGGAGAAGATGGACGCTCGTGATGCTTGAAACCCTAATTTTGGCTTTCACGGCCGTGTAACCATGCTCTGTTTGGGCGCACGAATTGGGATGACCAACCATGGTTGGTCCTGACCTATTGGTCAGGCATGTAGGCGTCCACGGTGATTGTGTTGACATGCTCTGGGCCCTTTGAATCTACATCTACACCCTCCATCTATACCTGCGAAGATGGATGGTTGAGATTGTTTAGCGACACATGTAATGTGCCGCAAACCCTAATTTAGGGTTTTCCGCCCATACTGCTCTGGTTGGACGTTTTGGAAAGCTAGGCCAATTCTGGAGGGAGGCCGACCATGCGGGGTCCGCGTTGGTTCGGCAGTGAATATTCCATACCTGCTTGGGGGTTATGGAATTGATCTGGGCCATCCAATCATGCTTGTGAAGTTGGATGAACGAGATCATATCCAGACTGATACGGTCAGTCTGGATGCTTAATCGGGCTAGTATAACACACCGAGAGTTCTCAATCAGGCTAGTATAACACACCGAGAGTTGCAAACTCGTACGGGTATTTCGTACATGCTTTCATTATAATGCTTGAGGTTTGTGTTGCTCACTGGGAGCAACACTCACCGCCATGCCGCACCGATAATGAGTACAGGAAATACAAGGCTGCTCATGCATTAATTAATAATGCTATAAATTCATGTGGTATATGGGATTGTTGCTACATGCTCCAACCTCGGATGAATTTCATGTATTCACAGAATGGGATTGTTGCCACATGCTCCATTCTAGGTGAATTAGTAAAGTGAATGAGTATCCAACACTTATTAATGGCTTTATCTTTTACAAGATGTCAGCATATGATTTTCTGGTTTTTTACAATTTTAATCTTAAATGAAAATCCACCATCAACATTGAGTCCCCTGCCTAGCACATAATGGTTACACTATTGTGGGGTAGGCATGAGATGGTGATAAATTTGTACATTGAAATGACCAAGCTAAAGTGAATAGATATTTACCGGATAGACCGACATTGTCAGGCGTTGCCCTGGAGCTGGTTGGTTCTGATCAAGGTTGTGAAGGAAGCAGGACTTGATCTGGTGAGTCGCTTTGGTTCCCATTGTATATATCCGAGCTTGGTCCCTTCCTTGGGTCAGGTGTACTCCCTTTCGTCACGCACAGCTTTCCCTAGATGTATCTGATAAGCATCGTTGATTGCTATCCCGAATTGGTAGCCTTTATAGGTGGTAAGTAAAGACTTCTTTTTTCCTGGGATTCTGTCGACTTGCGAGATTATAAAGAATCATCTCACAAATCATTTATTCTATATCTCGTGTACTTGTCGCACTTATCTCGATCTCCGATTGACTGATCGATTGATTAATTGATGATTTTTTTTTTGTGCTCATAACTTCTTCTCCTTTGCAGTTTATCATGGAAGCGGTGGACGATCATTCTGTCGCTTCTCCAGAAAGAAGCTTCGAAGTTGATAAGCCCGAAACCCATGCGCATGAAGAAGTAATGGCTAAGATCGATCTTCCACTTCGTGAAGTTGGTCGTGCTATACAGGGGATGTCTATCCTGCACCTACGTATTGCCAGGGGACGCATCTGTGCACTTTTAGCTGCGATTGACATAGAGGAGCGGTGGAGGCGCGAGGAAGCGTTGCAAGTACTAGTAAGCGCAAGGGCGTAGATATATGCAGCGCGGTTGAAGAGGCGGAGGGTTGAGCATAAACAACCTCTGAATGAAGATAAGTGTGATTACCCAATCCAGGACGGCGTGATAATTCTTGATTCCGACACAAATGAACCTGATCATCTGAAAGCAATCGGCACGACTCCTAATATTGATGTGCTCTTTGATGCTCCCGCTGATGATGTTGGGATGGAGTGCGCTGCTGCGGAGATATATGCAGAAGTTGAGGTAGATCCGAAGGGAGGAGCATCAACAGGTCATGGCGCTGAAGCAGAACCTGGCAGTGGTGCAGGCGATGTCGACCCTCTTGATGACTAAAACCTCTTTTCTTCTCATTCCGCTTTCCAAGTATATTCCGTATATTTGAACTTCTTCATTGTACTCAGTGACAGCCGAGTTCAAGGTTTTCTTCTACTTGATTGTTTGAATAAAGGTTTTTTTTTTTTTTTTATAACCTTTTGTCAAGACTGCAATTGAACCTTCTCAGGCGCAAGGGTGCGCCTTCTCACGTAATTCTTTGTGATAAAAGAAATAATGCCATAATGGAATGCCTACGGACCTGTGTTCCTGATGCAAGATCTTCCTGGCCTTGCTGGGGTGAGTGGCTCAAAGCTTCTTCCCTTCCCGCGCATATCTTTTCTCTCAACTCTTTTTTGTTTAGGATTTCTTTCCTGACCTGCTCTAGTGGGTCGATTTAGGCTGGACTATGTGTCTTTAGGGGTAGAGAGGTTCTCAGATGGAAATAACACTTCAATTAATTTGAGAATCGAAAATTGAAACCCTAATTATGAATGCAAGTATTGCAATCATTCCCTAGAGGAATTACAAATATGATGTGAAATTGTAAAGGGAAACACGCCGGAGGAAGTAGCACAGCGTTTTAAAGTGTGTAGGATGCTGGAAAGTGCTAGCACGGCATCTTAGGTACGGTAGGGTTTGAGCCATCGTGAGTGAATTGTTATGCCTTCTAGTTTGTCACATTTGATGAGTTTGCAGTAGTCGCCTAGGATGACATCTCTGCACCAGGTATGGTTCATCCTCCTTCTCGGTGGCTGAATCGGGTGAGGTATCCATTCTCAATGTAATGCTTCCGACCTTGAATTCGGTTGTCTTCGTTACTAAGTCCCCAATTCCAAACGGGTTTGGGCGTGTTGACGTCGGGGTCTTGGTTTTGTCGTCTTTGATCGAGACAACTTCTAGACTCCTGATAAACTACTTGAAAGGGCCAGCCTCCCATTCGCATCTCTTGGCCAAGGTTGGTTTGTTGGTTGGAGCCAGTCCCCAGGACTTGTCAGAATGGAGGGCGGTAAGTTGTAAAGAGGGTTGCGCGATGAGACTTACTTGAGATCGGAACCTTTCAATGTATGTTGGCAGGCTCTCTCCGGGAAGTTGTGTCACATTGGCAAGTTCTTTGGTGCGGCACTGCACATCTATCAGGTCCGAAGGAGTGTTGGAGATTCTTTCTGTATCGAAACCGGTAGAGAGGACAGACTTCTAGTATTTCTTTGTTGTCATGCATCCAAGAGCGTCCTAGGATCATGTCGTAGTTGGGATGATCTTTGACTATGTAGAACTTTGTTTGTGTCTAGGCATCACCTAATTTGACTTCAAGATCGATATATCCATATGCATCTCTAAGTTCTCCTTCTGAATCTTTAACCACAGTTGGGTGACGAGTAGCTTCCTGCTTTGAAATCTTGGCCGCTCTCAAGTGACAGTAATGATGTTAAATTCGGAATCCGTGGCAATCAACGTGCTATCGAACTCAATGTCTCTCAAACGAGTGACAGTTAGGAGTCCCCAGTCTCCTTTGCTCACGTCCTTCAGGAAAGACTGGGGTTCCTGGACTGCTTCTGGATACAAACGCCTGCCTCGACACAACGTGGTTGAGGGCCGTAAATATGTCTTGGCGCTTCCCTTTGAGAAGTACAAGATTTCACACAAGTGCTCCATCATAGATTGTACAAGTCTTGCGAATGTAATCCCTAGAAATCATGCAGTTCCCGATAGGGAGAGGGTCTCTACGAACACCTTCGTTTCCAAGTCGGAGTTCTCCCGTCTCTATCTTTTCCCTGAATATTTGTTTCAACCTGTTACAATCTTTGGTCGGATGATGGACGAATCTGTGGTAGAAACAATATTTGGGATCTTCCATGTCTTTCTCAATTGGAGGACGCCTGATAGGAGGCAGCTTGACGGCATCGTCTTGGATCAATGCTTCCAAGAGTTCTATCACTTCATTCATGGGGAAAGGAAAACCTGTATCTTCGGTGTCTTGTGCAGGAGCTTTGTCTGCTCCTTTCCGAGACGAAGTCTTGTGTGCCGGGATGCCCGCTTGGTTTGTTGTTCCGTCACCGAAGCTTTCCTTTTTCTCCTCCTCCCCACTACACTCATAGAAGGACCAGTGTTGTATTGCTTGTTCGTGAGGCGCCCGCTTCCTCGACTTTCACGTGAATCTTCACTTCGAACAACTGGGTTCTTTCTAGCAACGCCGGGTGCGCTTGTTGCTTTGAACGTTTGGCGCTTCATGGAGTTCGTAGAACGTTTGAAAGCCCATATTCTCTAACAGAGCGCGGTATATGGGTATCATCCCATTGATGCACAACTCCACCAATTGTCGGATTAAGTGGCGCTTGGGTTCTGAACCTTTTGACGAAGTCGTTGGGATGCTCGTTGTTCCGCTGAAGAATTCTTCCTATATCTGAAAAGGTGATCTGTTCAGACACGAAGAAATACTTTCTGTAGAAAGAACTGACCATCTCGCTCCAATTGGATATGCCGTTAGGCGCGATGTTGTTGTACCAGGTGTACGCCCTCCCCGTAAGTGACTTCGAGAATTCTTTCAGGCGCAGAACATGATTGTACTCATGTTCCCCCAAGGATTCCAAGAATCGAGAGACGTGTTCACGAGCATTACCAGTACCGTCGTAGAGGGAGAACTGGGGAGAGGTGTAACCTCTTGGAAGAGGAATTCGTTGTACATCTTGAGGGTACGGTGGCTAATGTTGGTGTACATCCGTTCGGTCCACTTTTCCTCGGTTTTGGAGAAGTCGTTCCAGATCCTCGCGTGTGATGAAGTTGGAAGGATGGTCCCTCTCCCTTGGGCGTTCAGGAGTAACATGAGTTTCTTCATTCCTGTGGGCCCGAGTGGAAGCGCCTGCTCCGTGTGTATTGAATGCATCTCTTGCCGACTCCAAGGGTTGTCGTGAATCTTGTGGCAATCGTTCGGTTAAAGTTTTAAAGAAAGTGAGTACCTCTTTCTGAGTTGCGGCCATATCCGTTTGAATCTTAGCAAGAACTTCCTGCTTCTCCATCAAGTCTGCACGTAATGGGGGATGGTCCTCCTCTCGTCCCTCCGATCTCCTCGTCCTGATGAAGGAGTGAAAGTTGTTGCTCTGGTGACTACCGGAGGTGTTACACTTGAGGAGATGCCGGGATTTGCGGCTGCTATGGCTCTGGTGATGGGAGGTGTTACACTTACTGGAATATTTCCTACTACGCGGGCGCTGATGGTAGAAATGACGGTTCCACGAGATGTATTGACCACGGTAGCTCCACTGACAGGTACTTCAACACCAGGATTGTTATCCACACTAGCTCCATCGTAAGTGATTGCCGATCCGGACCTTAATTCCACCATCTTGAAATGAATTGTTGATTGAATTGATTCTAAGATCTACCCTTTTTGAAATTGATAAAATTGAATCGAATTTGAAGAAATTGACTTTACAACCGAGAGATTAACCTCCAATCGTGGTTGCCAATTGTTTATGGGTGAAAACTATTCCCGCGGATTTGGTAATTTGGGGTGTGTGGATGAGGAATGAATCTAAACCCTAAACAAATGCATCGCGCGGTGAGTGCTTGTAGATTCGAATTCAATCTGTCCAAGTTTGCCTAAACCAAGAAATGGCCGTTCCAGGACTTGTTTCGGTCACAAAGTGAAGGAGATGGGGTTGATCTTAGGGATGGAAGCGAAGAAGGTGTTGAGATTGTGAAGGTGTTGGCTTGCTTTGACTTGTAATGTAAAGGTGAGCAAGCTTTACGATTGATGCAAGGTGCTCGGGGTGTTTGAATACGTTTTGTATTAACACTTGGTTTCTGTCTCTGTCCCGGACTTGTGTTGTTTTTTCTCCTGTGTTGAAAATAGGGAGGAGAACCTATTTATACAAGTCATTTTGAGCCTTATTCACGTCTCTCGTGGGAAGTGGAGGAAGTGGAGTGATGGAGTAGTGGAGGTGTGAGTTGGTGTTACACGACCAGTCTTGCCCACTTCTCCTGTCATCTCTAACCGTCCATGACTTCCTAACACGTTCTTGTGATGGCGCATTGCACGCTGTAAACCTCCAGACCAATACCCCAGTATGTATCCCCCAGTTTGTGACATGATTGATATCTGGAATGCGTGGATCGCGGGACCCACAAAAGGTAGTATGTAATGCTAAATTGAATAACTGTGTTATTCAGGAAGTTGATACTTGTGAAGTATCATGTGTATTTTATGCAGGTACTGCATTATGGTGTGGTAAAGTGACGGGTGGTGATCACCATGACACTTTACTGACCAATTAACTCCTGAACAGGGTTGTATAACCAAGCCGGTGAAGTTGGACGGACGAGATAATCCTTGAGACACTCATCTGCAACCGTTGATGGAATTAGAGTTTTGAAGAGGTGCGCAGGCATCATTCTTCAGCTTGGTCGAATCCAAGCTTGGGAGATGTTTTGGAAAAGACCGACCAGGGCATGCGTGTAAGACAAAGATGCTTCAAGTGCACACGTCCGTACCTCACTATCCCATGAAGATGCGATCTAGGCCACTCAATTTGTGAGGTAAAGTTGAGTGGTTGAGATCGATTTCATGCAGTATATCCATTACCGCAAAGGAATTGGAAACCGCGTGACATGCCTAGTTTGGACGCGTTCCAAGACGACCAATCTTGGTCGGTCTTGGTCGATCGATCCGGCGTGTAGGTGGTAAGTCCGGTGTTCACGCCTATACCTCGACTATCCCATGAAAACGTGATCTAAGCCACTCAAATCGTCCGGTGAAGTTGAGTGGTCGAGATCGGTTTGCAGCTTGGGAAGTGTGACCACGCCGGTTTGGATGCGTTTTGGGATAGCTGTGCATGATATGCCTTGGCCGATCAGTGAGGGAGAGACGGGCCACGGTGGTCATGTTGGTATGACCGGACTGCTTAATCTAATCTGGGACCCTCCATTCGTGCCGAGAAGATGGACGCCGTGATGCTTGAAACCCTAATTTTGGTTTTCACTACTGTAACCATGCTCCATTTGGGCGCACTGTAATTGGGATGACCAAACATGGTTGGTCCCGACCGATTGGTCAGCATGTAGGGGTCCACGGTGATTGTGTTGACATGCTGGGCCCTTTGAATCTACATCTACACCTCCATCTATACCGCGAAGATGGATGGTTGAGATTGTTTAGCGACACATGTAATGTGCCGCAAACCCTAATTTAGGGTTTTCCGCCCATACTGCTTTGGTTTGGACGTTTTGGCAAGCTAGGCCAATTCTGAAGGAGGCCGACCATGCGGGGTCCGCGTTGGTTCTGGCATGAATATTCCATACCCGCTTGGGGTTATGGAATTGATCCGGGCCATCCAATCATGTTGGTGAAGTTGGATGAACGAGATCATATCCGCATCGATACATTTGGTCAGCCCGGGATGCTCAATCGGGCTAGTATAACACACCGAGAGTTCTCAACGGGCTAGTATAACACACCGAGAGTTGCTTTATACGGTATTTCGTACATGCTTTCATTATAATGCTTGGAGGTTCGTGTTGCTCACTTTGAGAGCAACACTCGCCCGTCATGCCGCACCGATAATGAGTACAGGAAATACAAGGCTGCTCATGCATTAATTAATAATGCTATAAATTCACGGTGGTATATGGGATTGTTGCTACATGCTCCAACCTCGATGAATTTCATGTATTCACGAGAATGGGATTGTTTCCACATGCTCCATTCTAGGTGAATTAGTAAAGTGAAGGAGTATCCAACACTTATTAATGGCTTTATCTTTTACAAGATGTCAGCGCATGATTTTCTGGTTTTTTACAATTTTAACCTTAAATGAAAATCCACCATCAATAGAAGGAAATAGAAAAATGCCCGGCTAGCCGTGCTATGAGATGGCGAGAGATGGGGTAAGGGTTAGGCGT
The DNA here is from genome assembly GCA_023531295.1 of Papaver armeniacum. Lineage (NCBI taxonomy): Eukaryota > Viridiplantae > Streptophyta > Magnoliopsida > Ranunculales > Papaveraceae > Papaver > Papaver armeniacum. Next base: position 320,038 of record JAJJWW010015630.1, read on the forward strand.
AGTATTCCTTGAGCCATTTTCCATTGATGACTGTTTCCAGTTTGCCTCCATCTTCCTTGATGACCTTGTAGTATCCACTGTTATACGCTTTGGTGACCACATAAGGCCCTTCCCATTTTGGGGAGAATTTTGGCGCTGACTGATAAGTGCTTTATTTACAGGTTTTATGTGTCAATTCCATACTTGTTTTAGCTATGTTTATTGCATATTACCTTGTATTATGATTGTTTTCTAGTTTATGTCTTTTGTTAGGAGAATCATCCGAAAAGAGTGAAAAATAGCTACAAAACTGAAGTCACGAGTGAGGAAGCGCCAAAGACACAGTGGAACTCATTCAAATGGAGGATTTCTAGTCATCATTTTGTAGAGGACGAGAAGATGAAGCCAATGGCGAAAGAAACGAGAGCCGAGTTCGTATGAAGAAGTTATGCGCAAAACAAGAACTTGGAAGACCCAAAGGGCAAAATGGTCATTTCCTAGGTCAAATGCTATTGGCACCCCACCTGTACGTTAAGGGGAAGTCATTCTGTTAAGGGGTGGATTGTTTCAAAGGAACTGCTAAAGGAAGTCACGTCATTTACTGGGGTAAGCCATAATTCCGATGATGCTCAAGGAAGAGATGATCAGAAGATGGGTACGACGATGGAGTTGATGCCGTGACTACGCTGAGAATGAAGATGGATGTGGTCTGTGGTCGATTAACTGATGTCGATGGAGCTAGTGGAGTCGAGAACGATGATGATCGGAGTCGAGGAATAGAGAGTTGGTTCTGCTGTATAAAAGATTTGGAAGGTAGAGCTCGAGTCTACTGCCATTAATGGAGCTGCTAACGTTGAATGATGGTGCTGGGAGTTTGCTGGTGATGTTGTTGTCATTAGAGACGAGGAGGAACACAACATAAAAGAAGAGAAAGCTCATGGTCGGAGACAGAGTTGAGTCGGGTCAAGGGTGTGTTAAGATGGTGATAAACATGGAGATGGTTGCAGTCGAGCTTGGTTTGCGGGCATGGCAGAGATTGATCGTGATGCCATTGACTGCAGAGAGTAACTCGAGGATGTGGTGTTGAGACGAGCTCGAGATATATAGGGAATGGAGGTTGTTGTTTCTGCCAACCCTGGTAGTAAAGATGATCAATGATGATCAGAGATATTAATGGAGAAGTTCGAGATGGAAACACGGAGGAATGTGGTGTTGTGGTTACAGAAAGTTATGGGAAAGAGTTGGTAGCTGTGGTGGTGATTCTGTTTAACTTGCCAGTGGTTGGCCTCTGTTGATAGAGAATGAGAGTTGCCGGAGCCGTTATGGGACCAAGTGTCAGGGGGAGCTCGAGTCTGTCATGGCAAACAATAAGAAGATAGGCTTGAGTTGCCACTGTTATGAGTTGGATTTGGATGAAGTGGGTAAGTCTCGTGACCGAGAAACTAGTTGGGAAGATGATATTTGCTGTTTGAGATTACTATGAAGAAGATTCCCGAGCAGTGGAAAGATTTAACGCATAATGGAAATGTAGGAGTTCGGTACAACGGGAAGCATCAAAGCTGGATGTATAGTTAACATTTGAGCAGGTCATTAGCTCACACAAGCCCTACCAAACTAACAGCCAATCAGAGTTCATGACTCACATTGTTAAACTACTTCGTGTCACACCAGATCAGTATCACTTGATTTGTCCCGCACGATTTTCTTCTCAGCCGACTTTGAATCCTTATCAAGTGCGATTCTTATGGATCGTAGGTGGCTATCACACCACTATATAAAGCAGCCCTGCCGAGAAGATTCATAAACAACACTTCCAGAGAGAAAAATACAGAGAGAGGAGAGGAAAGGTTCTTAATCCATATCTTAGTGTTTACCCCTTTAGGGGAAACCAAGCTATTTTCTTCTTCTTTCTTCTTATATTTTTGTGGGTTTTAGTAAATCCATGTGTAACTAATTTCCATTGATTAAGGATGAATTCAATGTGCTAGCGTGAAGCTTTGTTAGTTGTATAAATTTACTCGGAGTTTTTATCATCATCTGTCTTTACAGTATCTAGGGTTTATGAGTGATTCCTAGATTGATTTGGGATGCATACTAGATCAATTTATTGATTGTTCTAAAGCTAGTAGACGTTAGGAGATAAGTAATCGTCGAATAATTCATACACAAGTAGAAATCGCGATACCTTGCGAGGGATTTCGTGGATCAATTGCGAGTGAAGACAACACCAAAGAAGTGGACCTTGAGCTAATAGTTTAACTACTGGGATCAACCTAATTCATAAAACCTAAGCGTTCGGTCGGATTACACCTTGAGTGAGCTACTACTTGGTGGTTCGGTTGGATAGAATCTGATATTGGAGAGCTTCCGTATCCGTGGTATAAGGATCTAGATGCTATTCTACGGTTTGTGATGAATGGTTCTAACGAAGATAGATAAGTATACTAATCCATTTATCGCTTGGTAACAGCGAAGGATTCCTTGATCATCTCTTTCTTTTATTTGTTATTCTTTCTATTTTACTTTAACCAAACAATCCCCCTTGTCTTTATTATTTTGCTGAACTAAATATATATCAATTACACAGCTCTCTGTGGGAACGATCCTTACTACCGCTATATTATTTATTTAATTAGTGGGAAATATCTTGATTAATTTGTTGTGGTTACGACACGCACCAAATTTTGGCGCCACTGCCGGGGATCGAACCTGGGTCACCCACGTGACAGGCGGGAATACTTACCACTATGTCTTAATGGATGTGTTTGCGGTCTTCAACACCAGATCCCTTACTTGAAAAACTCGAGGTTTCACAGTTTTGTCGTATGCTCGGGAAATTCTATTTCTGTATGCTTGCACGTGATCTTCTGCTTTATCTCTTCTGGAATCCAAAGTATCTAGCTCCGCTACCCTGGCATTTGCTGTTTCGGCTTCATTCCATTGAACTCCGCTTGCCTTGGCAATCCTAGCCGATGGGATTTTAATTTCTGCTGGGAGAATGGCATCTGCGTCGTAGACGAGAATAAGGGGAGGCGCCAGTAGAGCTCCTTGGTGATGTCCAATATGCCCAAAGCGCCATTGGCAGTTGTTCGTGCCATGTCCGAGGGTTATCGTGCACTGTCCGGCTGAGGATTCGAATTAGAGTCTTGTTGGTGCTTTCGGCCTGCCCATTTCCTTGGGGGTAGTAAATAGTGGAGAAGACTTGTTTAATTCCATATTCTTCAAGTAACTCTCGTACTTGCTTATTAGCAAAAGGAGTGCCGTTGTCGGTGATGATGTGTTTGGGCCCGCCGAAACGACAAATGATATATTCTTAATGAACGCTGCAATGGTGGCTCCAGTAGTCCCTCATAAAGGGATGGCTTCGACCCATTTGGTGAAATACTATGTTGCGGTTATTATATACTCATGCTGTTTTGATGAAGGCGGGTTGATCTTCCCAATGATGTCGAGTCCCCAGCTATAAAACGGCCACGGACTACTTACCGAATGCAGGGGAGTAGAGGGTGCGTGGATAATATTTCCATGAATTTGATATTTGTGGCATTTTTGAACAAAAGCAGCTGCATGTCCTCCATGGTCGGCTAGTAGTATCGCTCGTGTATTTGGAGAAACAATTTCTTTTTCCCTTGGTGCTCTACTTCGTGCATTTCTTTCAGCATGATTGGGATTTCTGGCTCGCCCAGGCATCGTAATAAATCTCCTCCAAAACTTTTTCGATATAGGATTCCTTCATGGAGTATGAATCTCTTGGATCTTTGCTTCACCTTGGTTGCGTCTTTCTTGCTTGCAGGGAGTACGTCGTCGCGAAGATAACTGATGTACGGCTTTTTCCAGTCCCCAATGTGGTCAACAATAAAAACTTCCAATTGATGCGGCGGTGCTTGGAAATTGGAGCAAGATCCTTAGAGCAATCGAGATTGAGCCTCTATTTCTGGCCAGTAGTAGCCATGGCGTTGCAGGCAACGATAAAGTGTTACCACCAACGTTTGTCCGCAAATTTCACTATGAATACGGTTAAGCTGTTGTTATGCCTCTTCATCTCCGAGGCATTTTGACAGGGAACCATATGGGTTCCGGTGGTATAACATCCCATGAAGCATGAAGAAGTTTTGCAAGGTTTTGAGGCCGACCTTTCCTTGGGAAAGCGAGCTGTTAAGTTCTTGAATAATCGGTGTTCTTCAGTCGCTGGCTCATTAGATTGCGAAAGCCATGTTCATGCCACGGTTCGTCTCTTGACCGTCAGGGTTTCTTCCGAACCTTCGAACTGCAGATTTGATGCTAATATGGCTAGGCAATCAATTGTATGTTGTTGCTACGGCCAACATGTGTTATGGTCGCGTCAGCGAAGTAATTTAGTAGCTTTTGTGCCTCGGATCTATACGGGGCCAGTGTCACCTCTTTCAGTGCGTATACTCCGTTCATATGGTTAACCAGTAATTTAGAATCACCCCTTATTTCCAGACGTGTGGCTTCAGCTTGCTTGGCTAATGACAACCCTATGAGAAAGGCTTCATATTCTATTGAATTGTTGGTACAATGAAAGTCTATCTTGAAGGAATGCGAGAAAACTTCACCGGTTGGAGATACTAGAACCACACCGCTCCTCCAGGTATTATTGCTAGGGGTGGCGAGCCATCGAAAAATTATAGCCACGCTTATTCTTTGACAAAGATATTTCCTAAATTCTCCAGAAGATCTTCGTGGCAAAGGTCATGGTACCATCTCCGGGAAAGCTACTAGTAAACTGCGACCGCTTGTCCTTTGATAGCTTTTGGGAAGCACACGTTATATCAAACTCTGATATTTGGAGGAGCCATTTGGCTGGCCTTCCTATCAGGGCCGGTTTTGAAAGTAAGAACTTCACAGGATCAGACTTGGATATCAGAACCACCTTGTTTGAGAGCAGATAATGCCTAAACTTCTGATGGAGTTAATTAGAGCTAGGCACGCTTTTTCTGCCTTAGGGTATCTGAGTTCAGCATCCTTCAAAGTCCGACTGAAGTAGTATATAAGGTCCTCAATTCCTTCATCATCTTCTTGGGAGAGAAGAGCTCCGACAGCAGCATCACTAAAAGCAGTGTAGAGAAACAACAGTGCAGGAGATTTCATGACGACTGGGGATGATAATATCTGTTGAATCTTCCGAAAAGCCTCTTGTTGTAGTGTCGTCCAAACAAAACTTTCCCCTTTCTTCAGCAAGGGGGTGAATGAAGCAATAAGCTGAGCCAAACCCGGTATGAAACGCCGGATATAGTTTACCTTACCCATGAAGCTCTGGTATTCTTTCACAGTTTGTGGAGGTGGCATCGTGAGGATGGCTTGGGTTTTGGCTGGGTCGACTTTGATTCCCTCGGCGGTCACCTGGAAACCTAGAAATTTGCTCGAAGAGACGCCAAAGGCACACTTCAAAGGATTCATCTTTAGTTTGTATTCACGACACCTTTCAAACACCTGTCGTGAGAACCTCTGTATGGGCCGCCCGGGTTTTTGATTTAACCACTATGGCATCCACGTAGTCTTCAACTTGCTTATGCATCATATCATGCAAAATTACGGTCATGGCGTGTTGGTAGGTGGCGCCAGCATTTTTCAAACCGAAAGGCATCACGATATAGTAAAAGTTTCCGAGAGGAGTTCGAAAAGTTATCTTACTTGTGTCGTGCTCATATATCTTTATTTGGTTGTAGCCGTTGTACCCGTCCATGAAAGAGAACATACCGTGTCCAATGGTAGTGTCTACCAGCATATCAATGTTAGGGAGAGGAAAATCGTCCTTGGGGCAGCATTTGTTAAGATCCTTAAAGTCAACATAGCACCTGATTTGGCCGTTCTTCTTCTTTACGGAACACCACAACCCGGGTGGGATGGTGAATGGGTTTTATGAAACCAGCGGCTAGTAATTTTTTAACTCGGTCTTGATCCTGCTCTTCCACATCGTGTCTGAACTGTCTCGGATATTGTTTGACCGGTTTGGATCCGGGTATTATATGTAGATGGTGAGTGACCAGTTTCTCATACAGGCCAGGTATTTCCTCGTACTTCCACGCGAATACATCTTGATATTCCTTAAGAAGGTCCACAAGTTTTTTGCGTTCGTCAGCACATAGAGTTGAAATGATGGAGACAGGCCGTGGAGATTCCTCACTTCCGATGTTGACAACTTCGAGTTCATCTGTGGTGGAGTTGGTTCCGTCCTGCAATTGTCGTGGTGCATCCGACACCTCCTCTTGTGGCTCTCTGATGTGATTGCATTCCATTGGGCGGAGAGACTGGGTGGTAGTCTCCCCTGCTAATTGCTAACAGCGGTGCCGATATACGATTTTCCCTTTTCGTCACGACTTGCAATAAAAACCCGCTCTCGCTTGGTATGAGCATGAGTCATATTTCCGTTTGATGAGGGGAATTGGTGTGATTTTATTTTGGAGGGATGGCGCGAGATTGAGTCTCTTAGTGCAGCGATGTGAGCCTGTCCTCTTCTTCTATTGATGTCCATGTCGGGAGTGGAGTGCAAAGAAATTTGCCTGACGAGTCCCGCGAATTTTCCTTTGGTTCGAAAATCTACATACCACAGATTGGTGCATAAGGAGATAACAACGCGGGAATGCGAATAACTTCTTCATTCAACATGGTCTTTAGGCACTGGTGATATGTTGAAGGAATGATCATGTTATCATGGAGCCACGGTCTTCCCAGTATCATGTGGTAGTCTGGATCCTTTTCGATTACCTCGAACTTTACCTTCGACTGGATTGGTCCTACCGACAGATTCAGGTTGATGTATCCATACGTGTTGGTTAGGTTGCCTTCGAAATCTGTCATCATGGTAGGCTGTCGTACAATTTTACTTGGCCGCACCTTGGCTGTCCTGAGTGTTCTGAGAGTAATAACATTGGAGGATGCCCCCGTGTCGATAAGGGCCCTTTTGAACTCTGAATCCTTGATGCGAGCAGCGATGTGCATGGCTCGGTTATGTCCATCTTCTGCCATCATGTCGTCTTCAGTAAATGTAACATTGTTGACGGAAATTTCTAACATTCTTGAAGCCTCCGAGCGTAAAGGAACCAAACACGCATCTAGGGCTATTTGATTAATCGCAGTAAATGTCTCCGCTCGCTGGTCCTTTGAAAGGTGCAGAAGTTCGCATAAACATTCCACCAACACGGCTGCTTCCTAGTTCACCGGTATCTGATTAGTGGCGATGGTGTTGACTTGAGAATGATCATGCGGGTTGGAATTCCCGGGGCGGGTGAACCGCTCAAATCTGATGTAAATCTGATAAGAAAGTTAAGTATGTTGTTTATCGTCTCCTTCATCAGGTCCATGTTCTTTGTGTTGATTTCCTGAACTCGTGCTAATTCAGCCAACCTTGGAATTCCTACATCGGCTGCGCCATTAGGTGTCGTGCTAGAGAAAGAGACATCGCCCTTCGCCAGAATCGGAGCGGAATTCGGGATCACAGACTCGGTTCTAAGACCGGACATCTTCTGGAAATTGAGTTGCAACCGAGATATTTGACCTCCCACTGTGGTCGCCAATTGTTTGTGGGTGAAAACTGTTTCTGCCGATTTTGGTAATTTTGGGTGTGTGGATGAGAAACGAACCTAAACCCTAAACAATGCACTGCATAGGAGTACTTTTGATTCGAGAGATCAATCTGTACAATCCTGGCCTAAACCAAGAAATGGTCGTTCCAGGCTTGCTTCGGTCACAAAGTGAAGGAGAAGGGTTGGTCTTAGGAGGAAGCTGAAAGAAAGTGTTGAGACCAGAATAGTTGATTCGAAGGTGTGGTTTTTTTATGACTTGTATCGGAAAGTGGAACCGGAATGAAAGGTATCAGTTCTTTGGTGATTTTGGATACCGTGATATTGCCGACCAAAACTTGTTGTTTGGTGAAATAGGTGAAGTTTATTTATACAAGTCATATTGAAACGCACCTAGTCTCGTAGGAAGTGGAAACGATTGAGTGGTGGAAGAATAGAGTAATGTGTAAATCGGACGTTATGCTTCCATGATGATGGAAGTGAATTCGTGTAACCGTCAGTCATTACGCTTCCATGATGAAGGAAATGAATTGTTTACATTGTTACTTTTCACCACCACTAATTGTCCTATTTCAGGACACTTTCTTGTAACGGGCGCATTGCACGCAGCACGTTGTAAATCTCCAGACCAATACCCTGATGGGTATCCCCCAGTTTGTGACATGTTTGATGTCTCGAGTGTTTTCGTGGAAAACGTGTAGAAGGTTGCTATGTGTAGCAAGTCAAAGTCAAGAGACTTTGCCATAATTAAATAGCATGTGATGCTACTAGGCTTGCCTTGGTCGGCCGCCTAAAACTTACCACAAGTCCGTCAGTTTGGTGGCGAACTTGAATGGATGAGATTACATCTCGTGAGGAAGGGTAGTCGTTGATTATGGCCACATATTTGTTGTGTAACAAAGTTACGCCATAAGCATAGTGGTGCCTGGCGTAGCGGGTTGCTCAGGACTTGCCGTAAGTCCGTCGGTTCAGTGGCGAACTTGGATGGCTGAGATTGTATCTCATGAGGAAGAGTGGCCATCGATTATGGACACATCTTGTTGTATAGCGAAGTGGAGCCATTAGCATAGTAGCACCTGGTGGATCCATGGCATAGCGGCATGCCAGTGGCGTTGTGGCATGGCCACACCTGTGGAATTGTAGCATGGCCAAATCTAGGATTTGGCGTCGTGGTAAGAATTAGGGCTTGGCGGCGTGGACAAGGCTAGGATTTGGCGCCGTGGTAAGAATTAGGGCTTGGCGGAGTGGTCAAGGCTAGGTTTTGGCATCGTGGTAAGAATTAGGGCTTGGCGGCGTGGCCAAGGCTAGGTTTTGGCGCCGTGGTAAGAATTAGGGCTTGGCGGCGTGGACAAGGCTAGGTTTTGGCGCCGTGGTAAGAATTAGGGCTTGGCAGCGTGGCCAAGGCTAGTTTTTGGCGCCGTGGTAAGAATTAGTGTTTGTATCGGCTTAATACAGTGTGGTGTTCAAACATGGACTAGGTCCCGGTGTTTTTCTGGATTTGCGGTTTCCTCGTTAACAAAGTTTCTGGTGTCTGTGTTATTTCTTTTCCCCATTATATTTTGTCATATAATAGAAATAACACAGGTTGTGCGTTAAGTTCAATCAGTTCTTGAATCCAACCTTTGGGTTGTTGATTGAATTGATTGACACTTGGATATTGGTTTGTGATACCGTCCAAGTTATTTCTCTTATTCAATCGGGCTCGCAAATTTCTATTTGTTTGATTGCAGATTGAATTGAGAAATTGAGATATAACTATTTGATATACTTTTCTATAGATTGAGTCTGACTGTCTAGTTGATTCTTTTGAAAGTATATTGGAGTTTGTCTATTCAGATTTTTGAACGAAATATTGGGTGTGGTTGTTAGACCCCCGCTTTTTCACTAGTGTTTTAGAAAATTAATCTAATGCAAATTATCTCATAGAAATAATTTAATCGCACTTGAACATAATCGACATGATTAGTAAATGCACAAAGTAAAAATACCATAGACATTCGTGAATTGGTTGAGTCACGCTACGCGTACCGGTTTGTAATCTAAAGAGCTAAACCGAGTTCCGAATCTGACATAACTTTTTCAGTTTGCGTACCGGTTTGAGTACTAAACGATACTTAAACCCGGTTCCATAACCACAATTACAAAATGGTTTGCATACGAATATGCATACCGATCCCGGGATCACTTAATCAACCAGATTTTTCATGATGTGCATATGAATATGCGTATCACAAATCTGTAAGTCGATATATATCTACTCTACGTCTACGAGTACTTGTAATACACCTTCATACATATAACAGTTATCACAGCTTGTAAGACTGATAACATTGTCTTGTAATCCTAATGAAGTAGTCCTATATTTTTCTCTAAATCAATTCGAAACTTGATCCAAGAATAACATCAATGACACATATCACTGTTGAAAATATGAAGGTACCCAAATACACCACAATCTTTAATTTATCCACCTATAAGTTCTCTTACCGAAAGTGATTGTCTATGGACAAAGTCGACATAATACTACAAATCGGTATTCAGACTTTGTGTGATTGTCTATGGATACTAGATCGAGACAATACGAAACCAAAGTGTGATTACTTGATAATAGGTTCGGACTTAACCAAACTCTATAGGATCACTATTAAGCAAAGCGGAGTTAACATTTGTGTATTTTACTTCTAATTATAATTGCAGAAATAGAAAAGTAAAAGATACAGCAAAATTTTGTTAAAGAGGAAACCGCAAATGAAGAAAAACCCCGGGACCTAGTCCAAAATTGAATACTCTCAGAATTAAGCCGCTATAAAAAATATAAACCAACTTCATATAGTTGAGACCAAGCAACTACCCCTAGTTCACTCAGTTTCCTCAGTATCCATGCGCTTCCGACTTCGATGAGTGCACGCACTGGAGCAATTCCTTTGGATCGTATTCCAAACAGTAAAGAAACAAAAAATCTGTTTGGTAACAACTTTATTGATTCTTTGACATAAGATATCTCAAGTCATACGCAAAGGCTCTTCCGTTTAAACTAATAAACTCCTTTGCCTAGTTATATCAATCCAATCTCTATTACCGAAGTAATAAGATTCAGAGTTGTAACAATCAAAATAGATCTCAAGAGAACTATTAGGCGTTACCGATATCACGCAAATATCAATCGAATAGATCTGATTCTAGTTGGATCCCAGCCGTTCAAGGTTTGTGCAACACACAAAGATATGAGAAACAATAAGAAATCTTATTCTTCGTCTTCAAATCTTCTTTAATTTTCAATTAAAACCTGCGCAACACCACTTGAATCTCTTGTGATCAATCACGCACAAAACGGAGTCTGTTAACAATGGATTATCACAAGATGTCTTTAGATCTACAAACAGTTCTAAAGATCTCGTCGATACTTCGATCTAGTTTGAGTGAATCTTACATCAGAAGATAAGATTCTCAAGCATAAACAAACTAGGTGCAATCAAAGTTTCAACAACCGTTGGTCAATCAAATCAATCGAAAATTAATAACATTGCAATTATCTAGTTTTCCACCAACGTTACTCGTAGAGCTTCTTGATCCCACAAAGGTCTTTAAACGAGCGGTTGTAAGAGATTTCGCCTAATTAAGGTACTTTCCTCTCCGGATAGACGACTTCACCAGAAACAACAAAAAGATGAAGTTTTTCTGGCTCTTCGGATAGTTTGCTAGAAATGCAAACTTAGGTATTTATAGACCAAGGATGTTTGGACATTAAGGAATTTCCAAAACCGGAAATATTTTCAAGATATGCAAATGAATAGCAAGATCAGTTTTCATAATTCCAATAAATTCTTGTCTAATATTTCCGAAATCACTCAATGGAAAATCTCGCATTAGTAAATGCACATTTACTAACTTTTATTTTCTACACATTAATTGCCGGTAATTAATGTATATAAAACTAACAACCTTAATTAAAAGATTCTTAATTTATTTCGGCACATGATCTCCTTGAGTACTAAGGAATATATTTGAACAAGAAATGTTAAGAGTTCATGTCCGTGTTCAAAGTATGTTGACATCTTTTCTCTGTAAATCATCTTTCATATTTACATTCTTGGAATCGGTTATACCACACTTCCAAACAAGTTTAGAATTGGTTCACCTGTATTCTAATACTACTATTGATTGATCAAGTATCAAATCACATACATGGATTCAATCGGTTCTACCAATCACTAGGATCGGTTATACCTTAATTATGGAAACACTTGTGATCGGTCACACAAGTTACCAAGACCGGTTACATAAGTTACCAGAATCGATTACATCAATTACCAGGACAGGTTACCACATACTCATGGTATTGCTTGTGATCGGTCACACCAGTTACTAGGATTGGTTACACCAATTACCAGTATGTTAAACCAATTACTAGGACCGGTTACACCAATTCCAAGGATCGATTACACAACACTCTGTGATCGGTCACACCAATTACAAATATCGATCATATCATCTCATAGTGATTAATGAGGATCGGTTACACTAATTAATGAAAACTATTCATACCAAATCATAAGTCAGGCATTGTGATTAGTTATACCAAGATACATAACAAAGTTACGATCGGTTCTACCATCTCACACATATTGGTAATCCAAAGATTTGCAATGAATATCCGTACCAATAAGCCTAGCGATTTCCCTTTCGATTCATAAAACAAGTTCTGTACTTCCTTTAAACAAATGTAAAATATTGTTTCCTAGGATGAAATCTTCACCATAACCCATTCACATAATCATAACATCATATATAAGATTATGTCGATGTCATATCTACGAAGTTCAAAAGATAAGCGTTATACATCGTAGTTTAATTCCCTAATACTATGATCATATGATCATGTCTCACTACTAGAGTAATATATCCAATACAAAGCTTCGCAGTTATGTTTTCAATATAGCACGACTTGAAAGATACTTTAGGAATGAAACAGTTCAAGTCAATATTACTAACCTCAAGAGGAAGGATGATGTCGTCGTTGTAGTTCGTTACTTCTTCACGCTCTTTAGGTGTTCGAGTAATACTTGTATGTCTCAACATTCCTATACTTTTTAGTCTAACCTAAACGAACGTGACTCTAGTATATAATCAAGCGACTTTATATGAGTTTTTACACACTAAAATATGACAACCAAACTTGACATACCAACTCTTGGTGGGTTCAACCGAGCTATGCTCTAACAGTACAATTAATCACCCATTTCTGCACCATCACATTTTATTCCAAGCTTTTCCCTATTTCTCTGCTCTCTTGTTTATTTATTATCTTCATAAACAAAAAGCTAATCACATATGTATATAAACATATATTCCATAAAAGAGATAGGACCTAACGGTACAATTCAGAAAACTTTTACTTTTGTTCTCTGTAGGCATCAATCCACCACAACCAATCAAAATCAAACAACTTCCATTATCACTATAACTATTAAGACCTCTTAAGAAAAGATTGAATCTTAGGTCTGTGAGAGTAATTGATTATTGAATATAGCTAATTTATGTGCTTATTTATTTTGAAAACTGATTGAACTCTAAATAATATACTTCTGAATTTATTTTTGTATCCATATTTAATTATTTAGTATACACTTATCTGAATGGATGCATGTTAACAGAAATCGTCTTTCTTTTGAAGACATAACTGGACCATTATGATACTCCTCTTAAAGGCCTAGTTGAGTAAGTTGTTTATGTTGTGGTAGATGGAAGGGAACATGTTGATAACAAGACAATGTGCAACCGCTTTGACTCGCATGGATAGCTTATTTGGCCAAGGTATTACGTTAACCATTAAATTTTGTTAGCAATTACGCGCCTTATGTTTTTCTATGATTAATTGTTAAATAAATTATCACATGGACCAGTGGGAGGATGTAAGAATATTTCTACATATAGAAATATTCTCTTGGTCCATGTAACAAGTTTGGTTAATTATAGAATATTGCTAACTTATGCTTGTTACCATTTCTGGGATTATTTCCTAATATCTCTTCTTTGATGGACGGTCGAGATCTAATGCTATTAACTAAACCCTAGGAACTTGGTCCTCCTTCTGCCTATAAGAGGAACACAATAGCCATCGGTATTGGGTTCGAGAATTTTATTATTCATAACATAAGAGGTGAAGAAGGAGAAATCAAGACCTCCATGATTAAGTTCGATTAAGTTAGATTTCCAAACCAATATAAATCCGTACAAACCCATTCAAGCATTAGTCATGAATTTGAAATAAGGAACAAAAACCCTCAAAATCGATAAGAACCTTATTTTTGCTGTATTTCACAACTTCAATTCAAGTGAGAAATTAGATAAAAGTTTATAATCAAACATGCATATAGTGTGATACATAAACATGCAAATTGATAAGAATCATTGAATCAATTTGGGAGAGCACCACTTGCCTCAAAATCAAAATTTAGAGTTGAAGAACAAATATTCCTCTTCCCCATTTATAATTCAATCAACATGAACTCCATCAGCAAGATGTGGATGTACCTCCCCGAAGCTTCTAATTTTTCGCGACTTCAACCATGTTCTCTAAATTTTTAGGGAATGAGAGAAATCACCAGAGAAAGTAAAGAAAGTAAAATAAAAATAAGGGGAAGATTTTCTTCGATTCGGGTATAAAAAAACATATTCCATATCCAAAACAAAGACTAACTATGGTTGCGTAACTAACTATGATGGAGGGTTAACTTGAAAGATAAATAGCATATTTACTCAATCACGGAAGGACAAACGAGTTTGTCCGTCAACTTAGGTTGACTGAAGTGTTGGCTGTATCGGTGGGTTGACTGATACTTTGGATTTCTATGAGAATTGCTCTTTAAAAAGAACAAAAGCAAAAAAAAAAATGTTCAAATACTTTATATTCAAATATTTTAAAGAGTTATTTTAATCAAACAATCTTAATCTTTGTGAAATAGAGAACAGATTTTGAAGTTGAATTCTCCGAAAGGAAAACTGGAACGAAAAGGGTGAAAATTATACCTATGAGAAAGATCAAATTTTCCAAGCTTGTACGGAGTAATGAGAGGAACTTCAGATTTTACAGTACCCATTTTTCTAGGGATATCCTCATATAAATCCAGACATTTCAACTTTTCCTGGCAGACCGACAAAGTTTGAGTTTTGGTAATTAGACAGACAAAATCGGTTGTCCTTCCATATTTTATAAGTTTTGGTTTTTCATTCCAAGTTTACCCCTTAACTATAGTTTAGGAGCCAACTATAGTTACTCTTTAAATCCGGTTTTTTAATTCATTCCAGGCAATCATGAATTTCAGGTCCGACTTTTGATTTTTTTTTGCTTTGGTTCAAACTTTGCATTTCCCTGTCAAGAGCTTCAGTAGTAAAATTCAAATGAAAAATGTTCTGAGGGATAACCCAAGAGGCGCATTTGTTGTTTTAGAAAGTTTGAACCAAAGTAGGAAAACATCGCAAGCTAGTGGATACCTCTCATACTTAAGAAAGATGAGGATTGTCAGCTGAGTTATGGACATAAATGCGCGTGTTGGGCAAATATCTTCATACGTTTACAACAAGCCAGATTTAGATGATCGGACGAACTCTTTTCAGTGAGAAGGGGCGATTAATTTGGGGCCCCTAAAAAACAATTAGGGGCCTCACCAAATTTATACCCACACCAAAAAACGTAGAGGGCTTTCAAATGGTGGTGAAAATACCATTTTTCCCTTCTCTAATAACTAATCAAAAAATCCTATTGACCGGTTGTCAGCCGACACAAATATAATTACACTTTCTTACTACTCAAAATATAAATATAGCAAGGGCAAGAAAGGATCGATCCCACAGAGAGGTCTAGGTTGTCAAATTGTTTCGGTTCCCTATAAATAACGCCGGTAGTTTTGTGATTTTATAAACTAAACTAAAATAAAATAAAACAAAACAAAGCAAACAAATCAAATCAAGGATAAGAAAGTATTGGTCATGGATTTCGTTTTCATTCACAAACATGGTTTCACCACAATAACTAGAATTGATATTTTAATCTCAACTTTTATCAAAGACCCTAGAATACCTTGATCGCAAGTATATCCCGCAAATCTCCTTATGTCATCAACAAACACATTAAAAGATGCGAATATGAATTCTACCTAAAGGAACAACCTAACGTGTAAAAGCACTAATCAAGTTTAATTCCCTAGATGCATTAGGTTCTATGAAATCAGGCCAATCAAAGCAATCGAACGTGGAAAGCGCACTAATCCGATTTAACAAAGGTTATGGTTCACATATGATCATAAGAATATATCACTACAAACTATAATCATACTTATGCTACTTGCAATCCGGAATTATCACTTTTGCGTATAATAACCCTAATCTAGCAATAAAGATGAAAGCAAACTCAATCGATTCGCGACTCGACTAACAAGCATTCAAATCATGTAACAATATTGATGGTGAATCATAAACGATAATATGAGAGAAAACTAATTTATTGAATTAAAACCCATATTTGGAAATCAAACTTATTCCATAACCAATAATAAAATCTAGCTCATATTCATGGAGTTCATAACAAGAAGAAAGAGAAAAGACTTCATGGTTTCTAAACCCTAGAAAAACAAAGTAGAGGCAAAAAGAATAGATAATAAGAGATAAAAGATATGATCCAAGATATCCCCAAATTGTGCCTAGGCTTTCTATATATAGAGTTTTATAACCTCCTCTTGAAGAAACTAGGAAACCTAGCAAAAATAGGAAAGAGCATCTCTTAGGAATTGTGTACCGTGCGTTAAACCCCGTGCAATTGGCTTGCCAAACTCCTGCCAAAATTCCAAATATCGTTCACGTCCAAGTTTTGGCCATGCAAGTTAAGAAAACGCTTACATAATGCCTATTGAGCTCGTGCATCAGCTGTGGAAGCCCAGCCCATTATTGTTCTTGGCTTGTCGGTCATTGAGCCGACAATGCACATTTTCTTCCATTGGTTCGTAATCCATCTTCATCTCTCTCATTGGCGCATCGACTTCCACAGTCCTCCAAACCACAAAGAAGAAGAAACAACTCCAAAGCCTCGATCATTATCTTGGGAATGGAAGCAAACCATCGTCGGCCAAGCTCCAATATTCTTCATGCTCGATAGCCAACAGCACCACAGCGAGCTCCACCTTCTCTGCCATCCTCCATCGTCACCGTAGCTATTAAGAACAACTCTGTTCGACTTCTATCATCTCCAATCTAGGTTCGTTGACAAACATAGTTCAACTCCTCCTTCGATTTCCATGACTACAGCTCCATCTCGTTCCATGTATTTCCTTTCTCGAGCTCACCATCCATAATAGAAGAACGTTCAAACCCGCTTCTTCCTCATCACCGCCAAGATCAACTCCATATCGAGTCTCACCCACAACCCAAGCAGCAGAACCATCTCCATTGTCTTCTCTTTGTTTCATCAAAACATCCAAAGCCTCGAGCTCCACTTCGCCGATAATCACCAATCTTCAATCGCCATTGGCAGCGTATTTCCATCATATCTCGCCTTTTCGACTAGTTTACTCTCTCGAGAACACCATGATTCGAGCTCTACTTCCATTCGGGTTCTCAAGATAACCACAGCCTGGCTCCATCTTTACTCTCAACAATAGCAAGAACAAATCGTCACCATCTTCCAACAACATCATCACTCCGTCACGATCAACCACAGCTCCGTCCATCGTCGACAAGCAACAACAACAGCATGGGCCATCTCACACATCACCGTCATCATCATACTCGAGCAAAGATCCGTAATCATCGCTCCATGAACTTGCTCGATCGAGCCCTTTTTATCTTCACCGCTTTCGTGTTCTTTCGTCACAACCAACCATGCAAATTCCAGAGCTGAAATACAACAGCTTGATGTGATCAACTCGTTATCACCGTATCACTAATCATGGGAAGAAGATGAAGGTGGCAGCCCTCGCAAATTATCCTGGTGCCTTTAACATGTTTTGAATTCGCTTCCCCCTACGTAAAAGACCAGACTCCCTTTAGTGATTCCTTGAAACAGTCCACCCCTTAAGAGAATGACTGCCCCTTAACGTACGATGGGGTGGCAATAGCACTTGGCCTAGAAAATGACCATTTTGCCCTTTTAGTCTTTCGAGTTCTTTTGCCCATAACTTCTTCATACGAACTCCGAATGACTCCGTTCTTTTCGCCAATGTCTTCATCTTCTCGTCCTCTACACAATGAAAAGTAGAAATATTGTATTTGAACGAGTTCCAATTGGTCTTTTTGCTCCAAATGACTCCATTGCACCTAATAAACTCAAAAGTAAACATAAGATACATAATTTACAAGAAAACTCGCAAAGAAAGCATAAATACTAAATATTAAATACGGTGTATTCTACACCTATCACCTATTAACCCTTAACACTAAAACCCCTAATACATTACCAAACACAAAACAAACCCCCCCCCCCCCCATCTCTCCCTCTCCCTGTCGAATCTTCTACCATTAACGACTACATCAAAAAAAAAAAAAAAAAATCTTCACCCGATTAGTAGGTAGGTATGTGAACTAAAACCCCCTAATATATTTGTTGTTTGCGTTTAATTTGATGTGTTGATTGTAAAATTAGGTTTTTTAACCGAAAAATTGCAGTTACAGAAAAAGGGTCGTCAACCTGAAAAAGAAAAAAAAAACAGCGTCTCTGTCCCAAAAAATGAAAGTGTCATCAACTTATGTCCCATAGAGTCGTCATTTGAAACTCGAGGGTCGTTACCTGTTACCAAAGAGTCGTTATTTGCAATCCAGAGAAAGAGTCGTTAATGTTTATGGATATCGGGCGTGACGACTCTTTTGTATCTTTGTAATGGTAGGTTAATGTGACGGAACAGAGAATTTTGCTTCCAGCGGGTCGGATTACGGATCGCTTGGCAAGCTCCGACTCTCTAATACGCCACTAAAGTGAAAATTCTTTTAATCCTGCACACTGTACAAATCTCATTAGTCTCAAGGTCGTAATTCTATGAGCATATGTCCCATACCATAATATTCATAAAATTCGACAAGGGTTCCAATTCAAAACTAAGAGACGGTCGGTTGCCTAAAATTAAAGTTGGCCAGTTGCCCAAATGGTAGACGACCAATTGCCAAAATAAATACGGGCCAATTGCCCAAACAGACGGCCAGTTACCAAAGTCAACACGGGCCGATTGCCCAAAAATGACAGATGACCAGTTGCCAACTCGGCCAGTTGCCACTACTAATAACTCTCATGGACAGTTGCCACTACTAAGATTTCCATGGCCAGATGCCACCACTAATAATTCTCATGGCCAGTTGCCACCACTAAGATTTCCATGGCCAGTTGCCACCATTAATAATTCTCATGACCAGTTGCCACCATTAAGATTTCCATGGTCAGTTGCCACTACTAAGATTTCCATGGCCAGTTGCCACCATTAATAATTCTCATGGCCAGTTCCACTACTAAGATTTCCATGGCCAGTTGCCACTACTAAGATTTCCATGGCCAGTTGCCACAGCTAATAACTCTCATGGCCAGTTGCCGGTGACAAGGGTGTAATCATCTCGGTATAGGTGGTATGTACTGCCAAGACAGCAACCAATCTTTCAGATGATATGAACACCCTTGTAGAGTTGTGTGTTCCTTGGTCTAATTGAGTTCCTCTCATAGTTTCTTCACCCATTCTTCATAGAAAATCAATGGGAAACAGCACACACCCATCGTTGATTTATCCTTATCTACGTACTTTCTATCAGGCTTACTTACAAACACTTCATGTGCAGTTATGTTGGTGTCAAGAGGTTTGACTTCCTTGTTGTATCAAACAACACTTAAGGGATTTCGTACCTGCGAAATCACTTTCTAAAAAGAACCCAAGTTCCCGTATCATTCCAGGATGCTTAAACAATCAAAGTTCAAGACATGCATACCTAAAACCAACAGTAGCACCACACCAAAACTCTATTCAAAACCTAGCTTATCGGATCTAGAAATCATCAGCAAACTCAAGATGCCATCCAACTCCTCATTAACATCAACTCAATTTGAGTATTCAATATTGCTCATTCAGATTTTTCATCCAGTTCTTCCAGTTTTCCCATTCACCAGAAGAAGGAAGAAAAAGAAACGAGAGTAAAGAGATGAAGATCCGAAAATGAAATTGAGTTTCTCTTTTAATTTGAGTCGTGCAAATTACTCAAATTCCCAAGCTACTCATGTAATCCACGTGTTTTGCATGCTAAAATTCTCATTTTAACAAATCTTTTACTAATTAGACACATTATCCTAATAGAGGACAATCCAAGAGTGTTATAAGCACTCTGCATTAGACTTTCAGGCACTCAAAGTACAAAATTGGGTTACCGGGTTCACTTAAACCCGAGAAAAAGATACGGAGTATCACACCATCAACACCTTAAAAAGAACTGCGTCCCGAAGTTCAAAATAAAATCAGAAGCAAAGATGATTACCTTCATCATCACACGAGCATAACACTGATGAGTTCCAAACGCACAGTCCCGTTTGAACCGGAACTGCTCTGATACCAACTGTGACGGACCAGAGAATTTTTCTTCCAGCGGGTCGGATTACAGATCGTTTGGCAAGCTCCGACTCTCTAATACGCCACTAAAGTGAAAAAAAAAATTTAATCCTGCACACTGTAGAAATCTCATTAGTCTCAAGGTCGTAATTTTATGAGCCTATGTCCCATACCATAATACTCATAAAATTCGAAAAGGGTTCCAATTCAAAACTAAGAGATGGCCGGTTGCCTAAAATTAAAGTTGGCCAGTTGCCCAAATGGTAGACGACCAATTGCCAAAATTAACACGGGCCAATTGCCCAAAC
Source organism: Papaver armeniacum (assembly GCA_023531295.1). Classification (NCBI taxonomy): domain Eukaryota; kingdom Viridiplantae; phylum Streptophyta; class Magnoliopsida; order Ranunculales; family Papaveraceae; genus Papaver; species Papaver armeniacum. The sequence continues at coordinate 340,435 of JAJJWW010015630.1, forward strand.
AGACGGCCAGTTAACAAAGTAAACACGGGCCGATAGCCCAAAAATAACAGACGAACAGTTGCCAACTCGGCCAGTTGCCACTACTAATAACTCTCATGGCCAGTTGCCACTACTAAGATTTCCATGGCCAGTTGCCACCACTAATAATTCTCATGGCCAGTTGCCACCACTAAGATTTCCATGGCCAGTTGCCACCATTAATAATTCTCATGGCTGATAGGGTGTAGAATACATCTTATTTACTATCTATTGTTTATGCTTTCTTTGCTATTTTTCTTGTAAATTATGTATTTTACGCTTGTTTTGAGTTTTATAGCTATTATGGAGTCGCACGGACGAAAAGAAGAAGAAATCACCCAAATTTAGTAATAAGGGCGAAATTGTCATCTTACATGCAAGTGATATATGGAGCCGACCAAAGGTTAAGGGGCAACTCTATTTGGAAAAAGTACTAGACACAGACCAGCTGCGGTTAAGGGGTTGCCAATCAAGATGGCCCTTATCTAATGAGTGGGGTGGTCCCTATCCTTGGGGTATAACCATCCACCCAAATAACCCTGACTATCTCGAGAGCCTCTCATTCTTCTCAATCATGGCTTCACCTGAATGAAATGAAGGGCGAAAGAGCCGATCGCTCGCCGAGTGAAACTGAGAAATGAGAGATGAAATCGAGTAGATCGATGGATGGGTGATTCATGCCGTCGATGGTAGAGAAGAAATTAAGGGTTTTGTGAAGAACAGACGAGAAGGGTTTGGTGGATACTTTGCTGATGATAATGAGTAGTGGGTTTGTCAAGGAATTGGAGAGACTGGTGATGCTTGAACTGTAAAAAGAAGAAATAAGAGATGGGTTTTGTTCGATTCCGAGTTAGTAGAGCTGTCGTTGCTACAATCGAAGCAAGAATTGAATCGATTAGGGTCTGTTAGTGTTAATCGGAGATGGTCTTGATGCCTCAGAGAGAAGAAATCAAGGTTTCGATTTGAAGAGGAAATCAGAGATAAAATCAAAGATAGATTTGTGGTTGGTTGTGAAAGAATTAGGTTCTATTTTCGCAATCGAAGAACAAAGTGAAATTGGGACGAAATCTGTGGGTGATGGGTTTTGTCTGGTATTGGTGATGCTGTGATGTCGAGATTGATGAACATAAATGAATAAGACATGGGTTTTGCTGAGTGTTGAGGTGCGTATGAATCTGAGGTGGGTTTGTTGCAGTGAGAAGATGAAGCTGCCGCTGCCATTGAACAGAGATGAACAAGACAATGATGGTGCTAATGAGATTGATGTTTCAATTGAAATTCCTGCTACTCAAGAATCAAGAATAGGTTCAGTTTTGAAAAGGGTTATAGATGAATATTTTAGGAGATGAATGTATGATAAATTGTGTGCAGGAATTGAAGAAAATAATGGCCTGAATGTGGCCTGGAAATCCCAAGAAACATCCGAGACTCGGCCGGACTCGAGATTCTGGCGAGTCAACTCAATGATTCGCATGACCGATCCGAGCCGATCCAACTCGATGAGTAAGACAATCCGATTAGACCAATCAACTCGACTCGCCGCCGACTCCGTTGTCCCGACTTCTCTTCTTTGACCCGGTTGACTAACGAAGACCGTCGTTTGACCGTTAACTTGACGGTGCCGTGACGGAATATTCCTTTGACGGAGAGAAGAAGATTCCGATGCGGATTCCGGAAAAATTCCGGCCATAATACCAGCTTTCCGGCGACCAAAATTACAGATTTTTGTGTGGATTCTTCTCATGGGTGTGAAGACTTGGACTTGGAATTGGATGGAGAATTTGGCTCAAATTTGGAAAGAGAAGATGGAAGATTTGAGAAAAGCTTAGATTTGGAAATTGAATTGCTAAAGGAAAGGGGTTCTATTCCTTGGAAGATTTGGAGAACATTGAAGCCTATAAGTAGAGAAGTTCTCTACACACTTATACACATCTTTGACACATCTCTACACCTCTCTACACACACAACACTTGTGTTTTTGCTTGTTTTTCAAAATTCTTCTTTTTAATTATTTGTGTGAATTTCAAAAACATGAGTAGCTAATTTTATTATTGATTGAGGATGAATTCCTAGTTCTTAACATGTTTTGAGTTTTGTTTCAATTCTATCTTGAGATTTTTCACATGATTATCGTTTGTTTTTACTAATAGGAATGTTTACACATTCATGATTGATTGATAGATTGTTTAGAGTGCACGCTAAATTGATTTGTTAATTTGATCTAAAGCTAGTGAAAGTTAGGGGATAAGTAATTGTTTCTTGACTTTTTACACAAGTAGCAAACACAAGACCTTGCGGAGGGATTCCGTGGAGCGATGTGTGTAAAAAACGCTAGAAAGTGGACCAAGCGAACCGAGTTTAACTACTAGTACTAAACCTAAATTCATAAATCTTAATGCATTCAGGGAATTACACCTTGTAAGCGAATCTCAAGGTGGTTCTTTTTGAATAGAATCGATAACTAAGCGGACTTGTTACTCGTGAAATAAGGGATTTTGGGGGCTAGCTAAGCTTAACCTGCTATCCTACGGTTGGTGATAATCTGTGACTAATAACATGTGGATGAAAAACATAACTTGAAGGATTCCTTGATCTTGTCTCTCTTATTGATTTCAACTTTATCTTTGAATTGCTTTGTTTATTTTCTTTTGCTTTATACATCCCCCTTTTTTGTGACAATTAAGACAACTAAAAATCTCTTGCTCCTCGTGGGAACGAACTTGACTACACTATATTACTTGTTAATTAGGTGGAAAAATATTAATTAATTTGTTGTGGTTACGACACGCATCAAATTTTGGCGCTTCTTAGGGGAGCAATGACGATTTTAGTTGTTTTTATTTTTCTTTTTGCTTTATTCTTGCTTTGTTAGATTCTATACGGTATCTAACTTAGTTTTTGATAATCTTGTTTCTGGTGTTATACCTTTGGTGAATGCTTAAAAAGGGCAGACCGAGTCCAATACGTCTTCGATCCGGCACTCAACTAAAGGATTTCATTCGAGCAGTTAACACTCCACTTCCTCCTTCTTCATCAAGTGAGTTCGCAGATTCGGACAAAGAGGAAGAAACAATGGCTGAACGTACACTCAAGGACCTAGCTTCTCACAAGCTCGATACACAACAATGGTGTATCCAAACTAACTCAACCTTCGAGATCAATAGGGGTTGATTAGAGAGTTACCAAAGTTCCATGGCATGGTAAATGAAGACCCAAACAAACATCTTATGGACTTCTATACCATATTTATGGCTATGCTTCCACCGGAGACTAATGCGGATGGAGCAATGTTGAAAGCTTTCCGTTTCTTGGCGGGCAATGCTAAGGAATGGTTATATTATTCGCCTTAGGAAGTATCACAACATGGAATGGGATGAAGAAACTTTTCCTCGAGAAATATTTTCCCGCATCCAAAGCTACTCAAATTCGCAAGGAGATTTGTGGGTTGAAGCAACATGTGGGAGAGTCATTATATGAATGTTGGGAGCGATACAAGAGGTTGGTGGCAAGCTGTCCACACCATCAATTTAGTGACGTTATGATACTCCAATACTTCTACGAAGCTCTCCACCCAAGTGATAGGTCTCTTCTTGACGCCATGGTGGTGGTGCACTAGTGAACAAAACGGTGACCCAAGCTACCGAGTTGATTGAAAGTATGGCTGCAAACTCGCAACAATTCTACACAAGAGATGAACCTACGGTTAGGCGAGTGCATGAAGTTAGTGATTCATCCTCCCATCTTGATCAAAGGATGGGTAACATGGAGATAATGATTCAAAGAATGACCGCGGTAATTATTCCGGATGGTGAGACCGAATAAGTAAATGCTTTATATCCAAATCAAAGGCCAAGGTACAATCCATATTCCAATACTTACAATCCCGGTTGGAAGGATCATCCTAACTTTAGTTATGCAAACAAGCAAGCGGTGGCTCCTAATCCATATGCGCAACAAGGTGGTTTCCAACAATCACGCTTCCAACCTCAACAACAATTCCAACCACAACAAGTCAAGGAGCGTGATTCTTCGAATGATGACAATCTCAATGCGTTAATGCAAGGCATGCAAGGTCTTACTTCTATGTTACAACAAAGCCAACAAAAGACCGATTCGGTAATCAAGGATTTACAAACTCAAATGGGGCAATTGGCGACCGATGTGAACTTATTGAAATCTCAAGCATCCACAAAACTTCCTTCACAACCATTTGTGAATCCAAGAGAGAATGTTAATGCGGTTACCTTACGAAGTGGAAGACAAGTGGAGGGTCCAAGTCATCATGAAGAAGATATTGAAGAGGTAGTCAAAGACAAGGAGGAAGCCGCACCAAAGGAGAATTCAACACCAACAGACCAATCCAAGGAACCGGTTCCTACTTTTACTACTCCACCTCATTTTCCTAGTCGTTTTGCTAAATCCAAGAAAGAAGCTCAAGACAAGGCACTTATGGATATTTTCAAGAAGATTGAAATCAACATCCCATTCATTGAGGCCATCAAGACAATACCAAGGTATGCTAAGTTCATGAAGGAATTATGCACAAAGAAGGATAGGTTGCTTGATAATGAAATTACTAAAGTTGGCGAGAGTACGTCGGCTATGCTATTAAAGAAGATGCCTACAAAGTGCACGGATCCCGGTGGTTTCACGGTGCCAATTACTATTGGTAAGAAAAGGTTTGAACATGCTCTACTTGACTTGGGTGCTTCCATTAGTGTGATGTCGGCCTAAATATATGACTCCTTGAATCTTGGACCTTTGAAAGAGACAAGAGTTATTATCCAATTAGCAAACAAGTCTAACATATATCCTAAGGGACTTGTAGAAGACGTGCTAGTGCAAGTAAATGAGCTTATTTTTCCGGTTGATTTCTTCGTGGTGGATATGGACAACAATGAGAACCGGTCATCTACTTCCTTACTTCTTGGGAGGCCATTTATGAAGACCGCAAAGACGAAGATTGATGTTGATAAGGGTACACTTACTATGGAATTCGACAAGGAGATAATACACTTTAACATATTTGAAGCCATGCGCTACCCAAGTGATGTGCATTCCGTTTACTCCATTGATGTGGTTGATTCATTAGCACAACAAATGGTGGAATTGAATTAAGAGGATGAACTTGATGTGGTATTGCAAAAGAGCATTGAATTGGACATCCACGGCTTGTCTAACTTGGATGTTGAAATCTCCAAGGAATTGGTGGAGATGTGTGGTTCCTTGGCGACATTGCAAGAAGCTAAAAAGGGTAATGTTTCATATATTTCTTTACCCATGAATGATGAAATACTTGTACCATCTATTGTGAAGGCGCCCAAGCTAGAGTTGAAGCCACTTCCGGACCATTTGAAGTATGCTTTTTTGGGAGATGGAGATGAGCTTCCGGTGATTATTGCAAAGAACCTCACACCGGTACAATAAGACCGTTTGCTTAGGGTCTTGGGAGAGCACAAAACGGCTATTGGGTGGACAATTGCGGACATCAAAGGTATTAGTCCATCCATGTGCATGTATAGGATTCTAATGGAAGAGAACGTGAAGCCGGTACGTGATGCTCAACGTCGGCTTAATCCTCCCATGATGGAGGTTGTGAAGAAAGAGATACTCAAATTGCTAAGTGTGGGGGTGATCTACCCAATTTCCGATAGCAAGTGGGTTAGTCTGGTACAAGTGGTACCAAAGAAGTCCGGAGTTACGGTTGACGGTTGTTCGAAATCAAGACGATGAACTTGTTCCTACAAGAGTTCAAACCGGTTGGAGAGTGTGCATTGACTATAGAAAGCTTAATTCCGCAACCCGAAAGGATCACTTTCCTTTACCTTTCATTGATCAAATGTTGAGAGGTTAGCGGGGCATTCTTATTATTGTTTCTTGGATGGATATTCGGGATACAATCAAATTGTTATTGCACCGGAGGACCAAGAGAAGACCACTTTCACTTGTCCGTTTGGAACGTTTGCATATAGACGGATGCCGTTTGGCCTTTGCAATGCGCCGGCTACTTTTCAAAGATGCAGGGTAAGTATATTCTCGGATTATGTGGAGCACATCATCGAGGTATTTATGGATGACTTTAGTGTTTATAGCAATTCTTTTGATGGTTGTTTAAACAACCTTGAACTAGTTCTTAAACGATGCATAGACACAAACCTTGTCCTTAATTGGGAGAAATATCACTTTATGGTAAACCACGGCATAGTACTTGGTCACATTGTGTCCTCTCGAGGGCTCGAAGTGGACAAGTCAAAGATAGATTTAATAAGAAACTTACAATATCCCACTTCGGTGAGGGAAATCCGTTCTTTTGTTGGCCATGCAGGTTTCTATAGGCGGTTTATCAAGGATTTCTCCAAAATCTCCATGCCGATGTGCAAGTTATTACAAAAGGAGGTACCTTTTGACTTCAACAAGGAATGCAAGGATGCTTTTGATACATTGAAGGAAATGTTGACAAGTGCGCCGATTATCAAGTCACCGGATTGGAATCTTCCATTTGAATTATTGTGTGATGCTAGTGATTATGCGGTTGGAGCCGTTTTGGGTCAAAGAGTGGACAAGCTGTCCCATGTCATCTATTATGCATATAGGACCCTTAATGATGCACAAATCAATTATTCTACCACGGAAAAGGAGTTGTTGGCTATAGTTTTTGCATTGGAAAAATTTCGATCATACTTGGTGGGTACAAAGGTTATTGTGTATTCCGATCATGCCGCACTAAGACACTTAATAAAGAAGAAAGAAGCTAAGCCAAGATTAATCCGGTGGATCATATTGTTACAAGAGTTCGACATAGAAATTCGGGACAAGAGAGGTGTGGATAATACCGCTATGGATCATCTTAGTAGACTTGTTATGTCTCAAGAAGAACTTCCATTACAAGACCGCTTCCGGATTTAACAACTTTTCTCCATGGAAGAATCAACACCTTGGTATGCAGATATAGTGAATTACTTGGTGACAAGGAAAGTACCTAATACAATGTCCAACTTCCAAAAGATGAAACTTAAGAAGGTAGCTAGCAAAATGTGTGGGATGAACCATACTTATGGAAATATGGCGTTGATCAAATAATGCGAAGGTGCGTACCTAACTCCGAATTTCAATCCATTCTCTCCTTTTGCCACACTTTTGCTTGTGGTGGCCACTTTGGTTCTAAACGTACCGCTCTCAAAGTTCTTAGAGTGGATTTTATTGGCCCACCTTGTTTGAAGATTCATATATTTTTTTGTAAATCGTGTGATAGATGTCAACGAACGGGCAATCTAGGTGCTCGAAATCAAATGCCACTCACACCAATTCTCGCCATTGAGATTTTTGATGTGTGGGGTATCGATTTTACGGGCCCTTTTGTCAATTCGAATGGAAACTTTTATATACTTCTTGCCGTAGATTATGTTTCGAAATGAGTGGAAGCTAGATCCACCAAAACTAATGACTCTCAAGTTGTTTGTGATTTTGTAAGAGAAAACATATTCAATAGGCATGGTACACCAAGAGTGGTGATAAGCGATGGAGGCTCACATTTCAAGAAGGCTTTCCACGCTCTCCTCAAGAAGTACAACATAACACAAAAAATTGGTACGCCTTACCATCCACAAACTAGTGGACAAGCGGAAATTTCAAATCGTGAGATCAAGTCCATTCTTGAGAAAACGGTGAATACAACAAGGAAAGATTGGAGCTTTAAGCTCAATGATGCACTTTGGGCGATAGAACGGCGATAAGACACCGATTGGTATGTCTCCATATCGGTTGGTTTATGGCAAGGCTTGTCATCTTCCGGTTGAACTTGAATATAAGGCTTATTGGGCGATAAAGAAATTCAACATGGAGTATGATGAAGCGGGGAAGCAAAGAAAGTTACAATTAAATGAGCTAGAGGAGACACGTAATGATGCTTACGAGAGTGCCCGGATTTACAAGGAAAAGACCAAGCTTTTTCATGACAAGATGATTTCTCGGAAAAGTTTTGTTGTGGGGCAAAAAGTTCTTTTATTTAATACTCGTTTACGTTTATTTCCGGGTAAGCTTAAGTCCCGTTGGGTGGGACCATTTGTTGTTACTAATGTTTATGATCATGGTGCAGTTGAAATTGTTAGTGAAAAAACAGGACAACCTTTGAAAGTCAACGGCCATAGGTTAAAGCCATATTATGAAAACTTTCCAACGGAGCATGTGGACGTAATTGTACTTCAAGATTCACTCCCTCTGGAGGAGTAATGTGCAGCAAGAGCTAAGTCGGGCCGTCGACTTTAAAACAAGCGCTTAATGGGAGGCAACCCATAGGTTTTGTATTTCTTATCCTTTTGCTTTTTATTTTTGTTATTTCTTTTTCCAGTTCCTTATCATGTTAAAATTTTCCACCTTGACTTTACTAGGACGATTCAATTTCATTGAGGACAATGTAAGGTTTAAGTGTGGGGGAGTGGTTAAGCATGTATTTTTAAAAAAAAAAAAAAAAAAAAAAAAAAAAAAGTTTTACATAAAACCTCCAACTTTTAGAGATTTTAGAGTCACTAGCATACTTCTAGGTATGTTTACATAGAGATTCTGACCGACATAATTGAACTTGAAAATGTTAGGGAACTACATTCGGATTTCTTACTTGTTAGAGTGTTAAAAATGGATTTAATCATGCCGGTGATGCAAATTTGGTGCAGGGAGAAATGCATTATTAGAGTTGCTGATCAATCATTAGTGGAGACTACCCGTATTCATATCATGTGAGGCACCGACCAGAAATTTTTCCATCTAACTAAAGAGATTTCTTTTGAGTGTGTGTCACCGTACGTTAATTCCGGGTAGAATGGTGAGCTACCCAACCTCCGACCAATAGAAGCACTACTCTTTGATCTCTTGAGTGCTAATTTGGTCAATCATGAAGGGTGACGTCTATAGATGAAAGCCTCCTTCTTGTAGTTCGATTTGCAGTTAGCACCATTCTCTCCACAACAACGGATCCATAGAAACACCATCATCATCTACAAGGAAAGTTGGAAAAGTTCAAGGTTTACAAGCAACGGAACGAGAAAAAGAGCAAATTTCAAATTCAAGTAAAGCAACATACAAAGAGCAGATTTTTACATATATGTTGAGGACTTACAATACAATGAGGTAATTCTATATTCAAGTATAAAGACTTATTCACAAGAGCGAAGAAAATCAAAAGGTGAGAATTGTTGAAGTTTATGATTTCGAGACGATACAAGTTGTGAAGAATCAAGCGGTAAAATACTTCTCCCACGGCCACGGTTTGTTTTTATTTTCACTTTGTTTTATTTCTCTTGTTTTCAATTCAAAAAAAAAAAAAAAACGAGAGAAATATTTGTTTTGTTTTTATTTATTTAATAAGCCGTGGGGAAGGAAAATCTATAAGGAAGTTTCAAGCGACAAGGATTATTAAGGTCAAAAGGTTAACAAATTGTCAAGGATCTACAAAATTCAAGAGTTTATCACCAATAGTTGAAACCGAAGACCAAGAAGATCAAGACGAGGAGCGGAAGACGTTTCTATTGGATGCCGTGAGAGTGGTGTTATCATAATTGGCGATCGGATGTGAAGGTGAGTAAGTAATCTCATCCTCAATAATAATGGTTGATTTCCTTTCTTAGAGATCGTCAGAAAAATGGTTTTTCAAAATGTTAAAAGATGTGGGTTTTTAAAATATTTCGGAAGTTGTCCTTCCCACCATTCAACGTGTTGCAGGATTTCTCTCTTCATTCCTACCTGCACACATGTGAGAACCATAAAAGTACGTCTTTTTGAGCGCAATTATCATAAAATCCTTTTTGGTGAGGCAGAAGTCGAGGCGAAATGCTTATTGATCGTTTCTCAAACACGCGTTCTCTCATTATGGTGTGGTTATTTCTCACTCAACATTTAAGAATGAGAATATGTTCTTTAGTATTTCTAACTTCTTATTACTAGCATGCAGAAACTCTATGTCCTCATAACTCTTTGGATGCTTGGGACACTGGAACGCTTTGAAGTTGTAAGTTTTAGTTTGATTTGCTCGAGGACTAGCAAAGTCTAAGTGTGGGGGAATCTGATAGGGTGTAGAATACATCCTATTTACTATCTATTGTTTATGCTTTCTTTGCTATTTTTCTTGTAAATTATGTATTTTACGCTTGTTTTGAGTTTTATAGCTACTATGGAGTCGCACGGACGAAAAGAAGAAGAAATCACCCAAATTTAGTAATAAGGGCGAAATTGTCATCTTACAGGCAAGTGATATATGGAGCCGACCAAAGGTTAAGGGGCAACTCTATTTGGAAAAAGTACTAGACACAGACCAGCTGCGGTTAAGGGGTTGCCAATCAAGATGGCCCTTATCTAATGAGTGGGGTGGTCCCTATCCTTGGGGTGTAACCATCCACCAAAATAACCCTAACTATCTCGAGAGCCTCTCATTCTTCTCAATCATGGCTTCACCTGAATGAAATGAAGGGCAGAAAGAGCAGCGACTGCTGCTGAGTGAAACCGAGAAATGAGAGATGAAATCGAGTAGATCGATGGATGGGTGATTCCTGCCGTCGATGGTAAAGAAGAAATTAAGGGTTTTGTGAAGAACAGACGAGAAGGGTTTGGTGGATACTTTGCTGATGATAATGAGTAGTGGGTTTGTCAAGGAATTGGAGAGACTGGTGATGCTTGAACTGTAAAAAGAAGAAATAAGAGATGGGTTTTGTTCGATTCTGAGTTAGTAGAGCTGTCGTTGCTACAATCGAAGCAAGAATTGAATCGATTAGGGTCTGTTGGTGTTAATCGGAGATGGTCTTGATGCCTCAGAGAGAAGAAATCAAGGTTTCGATTTGAAGAGGAAATCAGAGATAAAATCAAAGATAGATTTGTGGTTGGTTGTGAAAGAATTAGGGTTCTATTTCTGCAACTGAAGAACAAAGTGAAATTGGGACGAATCTGTGGCTGATGGGTTTTGTCTGGTATTAGTGATGCTGTGATGTCGAGATTGATGAACAGAAATGAATAAGACATGGGTTTTGCTGAGTGTTGAGGTGCGTATGAATCTGAGGTGGGTTTGTTGCAGTGAGAAGATGAAGCTTCCGATGCCATTGAACAGAGATGAACAAGACAATGATGGTGCTAATGAGATTGATGTTTCAATTAAAATTCCTGCTACTCAAGAATCAAGAACAGGTTCAGTTTTGAAAAGGGTTATAGATGAATGTTTTAGGAGATGAATGTATGATAAATTGTATGCGAGGAATCAAGAAAATAATGGCTCGAATGTGGCCCACGGAAATCCCAAAGAATGCAGTGAGACTCGCGGGACTGTTCTGGGCGAGTCATCTCAATGATTGAGATGACCGATCGAGCCGATCCAACTCGGTGAGTAAGACAATCCGATTAGACCAATCAACTGACTCGCTGTTGACTCAGTGTCTGACTTCTCTTCTTTGACCCGGTTGACTAACGAAGACCGTCAGTTTGACCGTTAACTTGGACGGTGCCGTGACGGAATATTCCTTTGACGGAGAAGAAGATTCCGGTGCCGGATTTCGGCCAAATTCCGGCCATAATACCAGCTTTCCGACGACCAAAATTACAGATTTTTGTGTGGATTCTTCTCATGGGTGTGAAGACTTGGACTTGGAATTGGATGGAGAATTTGGCTCAAATTTGGAAAGAGAAGATGGAAGATTTGAGAAAAGCTTGGATTTGGAAATTGAATTGCTAAAGGAAAGGGGTTCTATTCCTTGGAAGATTTGGAGAACATTGAAGCCTATAAGTAGAGAAGTTCTCTACACACTTATACACATCTTTGACACATCTCTCTACACATCTCTCTACACACACAACACTTGTGTTTTTGCTTGTTTATCAAAATTCTTCTTTTTAATTATTTGTGTGAATTTCAAAAACATGAGTAGCTAATTTTATTATTGATTAAGGATGAATTCCTAGTTCTTAACATGTTTTGAGTTTTGTTTCAATTCTATCTTGAGATTTTTCACATGATTATCGTTTGTTTTTACTAATAGGAATGTTTACACATTCATGATTGATTGATAGATTGTTTAGAGTGCACGCTAAATTGATTTGTTAATTTGATCTAAAGCTAGTGAAAGTTAGGGGATAAGTAATCGTTTCTTGACTTTTTACACAAGTAGCAAACACAAGACCTTGCGGAGGGATTCCGTGGAGCGATTGTGTGTAAAAACAACGCTAGAAAGTGGACCAAGCGAACCGAGTTTAACTACTAGTACTAAACCTAAATTCATAAATCTTAATGCATTTGGAATTACATCTTGTAAGCGAACCTCAAGGTGGTTCTTTTGAATAGAATCGATAACTAAGCGGACTTGTTACTCGGTGAAATAAGGGATTTTGGGGCTAGCTAAGCGAACCTGCTATCCTACGGTTGGTGATAATCTGTGACTAATAACATGTGGATGAAAAACATAACTTGAATCATTGTTTTGCAACGAAGAAGGATTTCTTGATCTTGTCTCTCTTATTGATTTCAACTTTATCTTTGAATTGCTTTGTTTATTTTCTTTTGCTTTATACATCCCCCCTTTTTGTGACAATTAAGACAACTAAAAATCTCTTGCTCCTCGTGGGAACGAACTTGACTACACTATATTACTTGTTAATTAGGTGGAAAAATATTAATTAATTTGTTGTGGTTACGACACGCATCAATGGCCAGTTGCCACCACTAAGATTTCCATGGAAAATTGTCACTACTAATAATTCTTATGGCCAGTTTCCACCACTAAGATTTCCATGGCCAGTTGCCACTACTAAGATTTCCATGGCCAGTTGCCACCATTAATAATTCTCATGGCCAGTTGCCACTACTAAGATTTCCATGGCCAGTTGCCACTACTAAGATTTCCATGGCCAGTTGCCACTGTTAATAACTCTCATGGCCAGTTGCCGGTGACAAGGTTGTAATCATCTCGGTATAGGTGGTATGAACTGCCAAGACAGCAACCAATCTTTCAGATGATATGAACACCCTTGTATAGTTGTGTGTTCCTTGGTCTAATTTAGTTCCTCTCATAGTTTCTTCACCCATTCTTCATATAAAATCAATGGGAAACAGCACACACCCATCGTTGATTTATCCTTCTCTACGTACTTTCTATCAGGCTTACTTACAAACACTTAATGTGCAGTTATGTTGGTGTCAAGAGGTTTGACTTTCCTTGTTGTATCAAACAACACTTAAGGGATTTTGCACCTGCGAAATCACTTTCTAAAAAGAACCCAAGTTCCCGTATCATTCCAGGATGCTTAAACAATCAAAGTTCAAGACATGCATACCTAAAACCAACAGTAGCACCACACCAAAACTCTATTCAAAACCTAGCTTATCGGATCTAGAAATCATCAGCAAACTCAAGATGCCATCCAACTCCTCATTAACATCAACTCAATTAGAGTATTCAATATTGCTCATTCAGATTTTTCATCCAATTCTTCCAATTTTCCCATTCACCAGAAGAAGGAAGAAAAAGAAACGAGAGTAAAGAGATGAAAATCCGAAAATGAAATTGAGTTTCTCTTTTAATTTGAGTCGTGCACAAGCTACTCATGTAAGCCACGTGTTTTGCATGCTAAAATTCTCATTTTAACAAATCTTTTACTAATTAGACACATTATCCTAATAGAGGACAATCCAAGAGTGTTATAAGCACTCTGCATTAGACTTTCAGGCACTCAAAGTATAAAATTGGGTTACCGGGTTCACTTAAACCCGAGAAAAAGATACGGAGTATCACAGTTAAGGTCGTCAATTTATATGAATATCCTTATGACGACCCAGAGAGTTTATGGTTTTAGAGTCGTCTGGGTATAAACAAAACAAACTAACGACTCTAGGTGACCTAGCTCGTTGGAGTCGTCAATGGTTATGACACTGCCTTGACGATTTTTTATAACCTGGAAAAGTTGCAGGTTTGAATCGCCAACTGTTGTGTCAAATCATTGACGACTTTACAGAGTCGTTTGGGTATACACCCCCGACAATAACGACCCTTACACTGAGTTGTTGCATAGTGTCCATGATTCGACCACTTGGAGCAACAAACACACAAATCGAATAGTGTAAAAAGTTTACGTGATTGTTTTGAGCTTCGGGTTCTTCACTTGGAGCAACAAACACACAAAAACACAACTTTTTTTTCTTTTCAAATTTTAAAACTAAAATCTGATTTTAACCTAACCACACTAATTAACTTAAGTTAACTAATTATTAGCACTAATCATTTAGGGGCAGTTTAGCCATTAAAAAAGATTTTGGATAAGGGGTAACCAAAATTAGGTTTTTTGGGGCCCCCAATTAGGCCTGCACACGGTTCGGTTCGGTGCGGTTATTTGTAAAACCGTTCACCTACCCGTGTATAGTGCGGTTAGCACATTTAAAACCGTAGCCGAGCTCAGTAGTATTCGGTTCGGTTATTTTGCGGTTCGGTTCGGTTTTAACCATAAATAAAATGTCAGAAATTCTGACAGATTTTGTACCTGCACCTGCGCCTGTACTTTCATTCCATACTTAACAAATAACAACTAACAAGTAGATTAAATATATCCATTCCATACAAGAGTCTAATCTCTAAAGATCAAACACACACACAGTGAAGTCCAAAAGCAAGGAGTCTAAACTCTAGCTAAAGATCAAACACACACACCATGATACAATAGTCTTAAAGTTTAACATAAGAAAAGAAAGTAGCACGAAGAGTCGAAGAGACGAAGACAAGTAAAAGACTCCAGAGTCCAGTCCATCCAATTCTCAAGCCAATAATCCCATTCATCCTCATCCTTGAAATGTCTGCAAAGAGAAAAACTCAAAAGTCAGATCTCTTCACATGTACTAATTCATCACATCAAAATTCCACAATACAATAACAACTTCTATGACCTCCAAGGTAATGAATCTGCCACTTTCTATTTAATCTTCATATGTAAGCCCTAAGCAATTACAGAATCATAGATCCACTAACCATGGAGATAAATCATGATATCCAAAAGAAATGACAACTATAAAAGGGTGACTGCATTCACAGTTCTTTCCCTCATTACCAAACAGACAAGCTCTCTAAAAAGTAGTCCAATTTAGAAACTCTAACTGGATTCATTCAAGTGACAAACAGTCCTTCTTTTTCCTTAACAGAGACATGGCTATATAAATAAGCAATACAAATAAGATGAAATGTTGAAAAGCAATAGAAATTTTAAGTCAAAAAAGAAGAGAAGAGATTCCATTACCATCTTCAATGCTGGCATTGTCATCTAGTACATAGTCACATATGAAATCAAGAGAGATTGGTTTCTGCAACCAGCTTTGCATATAGAGAAGTGCTTCAACTGTCCTGGAAGATAGCGAGCTTCTCCATGGAGTAAGAATGTGCTTTCCGGTACTGAATGCAGACTCTGAAGCAACTGAGGACACTGGTATTGCCAAAATATCCTTCGCCATAAGTGATAGTACCTTATACTTGGTACTATTAGCCTGCCACCATGCCAGAATATCAAAATCCCTGGTATATGTTTCACATTCATCAAGCAAATACCTTTCAAGTTCAGACTTTGTATGAGTAGAGAGAACATTCATTCTTCGTCTTTTCTTCCTCGACTCAAGCATATCCTCAATGTTCTCTTCTTGCACACAAACTACCATGTCATCTACACCTGCAGCATTTGTTTACCCAGTACCTAAGACATCAGCAAAATCAATATTAGTTAATGATGATGATAACAAAATTTATAATATCTAACAGTAAAACAAAAGCAGATAACTAAAGTTAAAAAAATGATGTCACCTTCATCTGCATTAGCATTTCAATACATGGTGTTGTACTCTTCATAAAGTCTTCCCATGTCTTGTTTTACAGCTTTCAAAACAGTCCCAACCCTGAAATCTTCTTGCTCATACAAACATTCAAGATCAAACTTCAAACCAGACTCTTTCTCTCGAGGATCAAGCAACTTAGCAAAAAAATAGAACAAAGTTCGTATCTTCATAATCCCCCCAATATGAGTTGTACTTTTTGAACATTATTTCTTCCATCCTAGAAATATGAGTATCTCGGTTTCATATAGCTCTAAGATGAACCAATTGTTCATGAATCAAATCCAACTGCCATAAAAACTCATGTGTAGTAACCTATGTTGAAGCAGAGAACTTAACAGTAGCATCAAAGAAGATTTTTAAACATTTTACAAGACTCCTAGCATATGACCAGTCTGCAGCATATGGAGCATGATGACGGGGCTTGTTCCTTTTCTTCGTATTCCTCTTTTTAGTTACATATCATTCACTTTCAGATTCACTAGAACTAAGAAAATAATCTTCATTATTCAGGATTAGGTAAAGCTTCACATTCAGATTCTTTAAAAATATACTTATCTCGAAAGCTCTTATATTCTCTTTCTAACCTCTTAAAGACCTTCTCATATGGAATGGAAGCTTCAAGCATTAGATATGTAGCATTCCACCGGGTCTTCACATCCAAGAAAATAATCTTCTTACAATCAATCTTCTCAAGAGCAGTACATTCTTTGAATTTGGCCAACCTAGAGGGAGATCTAGTGACATACTTGATAACTGATCTGATCCTGCTAATTGACTTGTGATACAACAACACAACATCTTTAACAACAAGTGCAAGAACATGGGCATCCCACCTTACCTAATAAAAGAATGAAACAAGGAAATATCAGTAAATTGTTCTAAACTGAGTAATAACAAATGTACAAGCAAACATGTTTACAAAGTGCCATCTTCTTGAATATTTTGTTGTTTCAAATGTGACAATAAAATAAACAATTACTTCCATGGAAACAAAAAGCAGATACAAGTTGCATATAAAGAAAGCTAGAATATAAACATGTTTCTTCCATTTGACATATAGCTCATACAATTATTGATAATGATGCCACTATGAGATCCTCTACAATTCAGTAACTTCTGGAAAATCCCTAGATCTGAATACTTATTAATACATGACTAAGCAAAATAGCATCAAAAATACTCTACAACTTTACATAATTAATACATTTCATGGTTGGCTGTTATCTTCATGTATTCAACTAAGTTTAAATGAAACAATTAAACTACTGAAGAAGAAAAACAATCTAACCTGCATGTATTCAGCTCTAACTATTGCTCCTATCCAATTGATGACACTGGTTTGAAGATGCTCGATCGCCACAGTATTTCCACTGACATTGTCCAAAGTCACACTAAAAAGATCTTCTAGCCCCCAATCCAGCAAATATTTCTCAATTGTTTTCCCAATATCCACACCAGTATGACCCTTGATCTGGAAAAACAAGATGATTCTCTTTTGGAGCTTCCAATGAATATCAATGAAGTGCACAGTCACACACATATAATTGAAGTTGTTTGGAGATGTCCATGTATCAGTTGTAAGAGAGACTCTTTGTTTACTTTCATTGAAATATTTCTTCAACTTTTCTTTCTCATCTTTGTAGATTGTTAATAGATCTCTGTATATGGTCATCCTGCTTGGCACCTTGAATCTAGGTTCCAACTGTTCACTGTATCTTCTAAACCCTTCTCCTTCTATAATTCTAAATGGAAGTTCATCTATTATGACAAACTCATCCAATCTCCATCTACACATATCCTTGTCATAGCTAACAACAACCAGTTGGGATGACTATCCTGGTCTTGGTGGTGGAAACACTAAACTTTGTTAACCCTTCAGCTGCTTGTTTGGATTCTCATGACATGTTCCTAAATGTGTCTTCATGCTGGAGGTGCCATTTCCTTGACTATCGGCTTGCAAATTCTTCTTGCAGTGCTTACATTGTGCTTGTTTATCATTGAGCCTTACAAAACCATTCCATACTTTCGACCTCACTTTTCCCTTCTTCTTTGGTTCACTTTCAGGTGCAGGGTCTTGTGTAGCCTGCTGTGTTTCTTGTGTAGCATCAACTTGAGATGTTGCAGAAGCTGTCACTTGAGTAGACTCAGCTCATAGGGGATTGAGAGGTCGGAGATGCACCCTGCCATCTTGCGGCTCGATAATGAAACCGAACTTGATCCAAGCATTACCACTTACATGACTCTCGCGAAATGTAAACAAGTTAGTTGAGTTGGAAATGGCTAGCAAGTTCTCAATACAAGCACACATATCTCTACAACAAACATCATTTCCAACATTTAGTTCTTAATACAAGCACACATATCACTACTCAAGAAGATAAGGAAGAACAAATGATTCTACTTAAGCTCAAGCAACAATTTGGGAACCAATCAGCATTACAATCATATATTTCATCATCAAACCCTAGCCACAATACTAATTGGTCAGGTATAATTTGTAACTCATTAAAACCCTTTTGCTCATAGTCACAGACTCACAGATCAAAAATCACTTCAAGGGTTTTACATCAACAAAACATTTTTCATAATCAACAAAACCTCATAAACACTGAAGATTGAACTCAAATCAAACAGAACAAGTCAAACTGAAGCACTGGTTACCTGTTTGATCTAACAATACTCTTTTAATGAAGAACTCCAGCTGTTGGTCCTGCTCTTCAAGATCTGAGAACATAAAAACAAAAAAACAAAAACATAATTATAACCCTAAATCAATTGATAAACAGTAATCGATTGACAACACAAATTGATTGATAAACAGATTTCAGACCATCTCGAGAATCAAAAGAAACCCTAAAAAAATAACTTAGATATTGATAAAAAAAAAATCAATCAAAGAGAAAACATTTACTAGATCATAGAGGTGGTGGTGTTCTTAAGTCTTGAATCTTGATGGAGGTGGAGGAGGCGACTATATGCTACTGGTGGTGAATCTAGTGATGGAGGCGACTGGAGAGAGACGAATTCGGAGAGGAAGTGAAGAAGAAATGAAGAAGCTGCAGCTTAATAGTTTAGGGTTTCCACTATTTATACTCTAGGGTTACTCGATTTTAGACGGCTAGGATTGATCATAATAGAATAAATCAACAGCCTATAATAATCTGTTATCGGTTCGGTTAGGGTGCGGTTATTAGTGGAACCGTTGGCCGAACCGAAGATCTAACGGTTATCAAAATTAAACCGTCATCGACCGTCGGATTATCGGTTCGGTGCGGTTACGGTTCGGTTAGTGCGGTTATCGGTTCAGTTGCAGTTATCGGTTCGGTTCTGTGCAGGCCTACCCCCAATTAAGCGGTGTTTATATTTGTTCGTGTGAAGTTCAATTTTGAACATATTGCAGTCTTTTAGATATATGAGTAATTTTAATTTGAGTTGGTTCTGGCTTGCTCTTTTCAGTGAAGTAAGAGTAGAAGGACTTGAGACAATTGATTATCTGGAAAACTTGCAAAACAGGGAGCGATTTACTGAACAATGAGATGCCATAACATTTGAGGGTGAAGTAAGTATACAACTTCTCTTAATATGTCTTTCCAAATGTCTCCGGGTGCTCTTATTGGATTTGTTATTGTTGGTTCATGCCTTGAAGATTTTCACTTTTGTTTTCTATGTGTTTTGCATTTTGGGTTTTGCTCAAATTATTTGAATATTCTTCATCTTGAATTTGGGGTCTGGATGTTTCAATGCGAAAATTGTTCGAATTGGGTATCTGGGATTTGGTTTCATAATTGGAGTAAATTTCTTCCACTTCATTTGCATCTTTGATCTAGTGGTTTGGTTTTAGAGACTTCATTTTTTTTTTGCTAATCAAGAGATTGGATTGGTTACTAATTCTTGCTCTCATTTTCATTTATTTTTCCCCCTTAGTGCACGAGGATTTTGTCATCCCCTGAATAGAGAAAATTAGTTCTGTAATTTATTAAAAGGGATTTCCATTTTTTTTTTCTTGCATACAAAGTTCTGCTGAAACTGGAAGCACAATATTTTTTTTTTCTGTTCAATTTGTACTTTTTGAAACACTAAAGTTTAGAATTGGTAGAATTGTGAATGAATTTTGAATTTATATTTAGTTTCACAAGTTTTCGTTAGTCGCTCACTGAATGGCTAAGGCTCTCAGGACTAAATAATTGGAAGCACTACGTTTCCTGCTTTCTATGTCCTCTCCGTGTCTGTAGGTTCATCACAGAGATTTTGCCTTTACTTGTCAAGTCTTTTACTGTTAGAGCCTTCGCGGACGCTGGACTTATCTTATTGTTCAGGACCTAGGGTCGGGGTGTTCCCCACTGAATTCACTGGCACTACCATCGGCACTCTGGTAGTCTGGTATAAATTAATAGTTATACAATCTTTCTTTAAGAGAAACACTCATGTTTACATGTTATACACTTTTACAGTGGATGCCTGCTGCATTTAAGCTGTCATGGTTTGCACACCTATAATTTTATATTGAATTTTAGCTCAAGGTTTAATCTACTTTTTGGGACATACATTGTAGTTGCAGAAATCCCACACTACACCCCTCACAAGATTCCAAACAATTAAATCATTTTTAAGATGAACAATTATAAGTTTTTATTGATCAAACTCTAGAAATGTTACAAGATGAACAGGAGATAAACCAAATAATTACAATCACTATAAACTTTATCTCTCTTAATGACTTTCTCAACACTCGAAAAAGATCTCCCTTTCCTTAAGCCTATTGACTCTTTATATAGGACATTACATAGCGGATGACTGATAAGTTTGTCCTTTATTTTCGGGTATGCCTTGCGAAGTATCGCAAATGTACAAATGTCAAATCTCGCGACACTCCTCAATCTCGCTACACTGTCACATCTTTCTCGTGTTTTAGCTGTCGTCATCCATTACGTCGTTTTTACTTCCAACCCGCGATATCTTCGCAGTGGGTCGTTTATGGATTTCGCGAGAATCTTGGTGTTGCAATATTCGATCCTACATCTTGCCTCTTCTCATGTCTTCTCTGCGAAGAAGAGAACGTCATGAGAACTAGTCTTTTCAAAATGCCACAGCTGTTCATTTCTTCATATTTTTCTGTATTTGTATGATTCCGTACTATTACGCGGAATTTATTACACGTGTCTCTTCTTCCACCCATTTCTTGACACGTCTCTTTCAACCGTTACTTCTCAACCGTTCAAGTTCCTTCTCGCATTAAATGCGTTTATCTTCTCGAGAATTCTTCTCTATATATAGTTTTCTCACTCCCCTCTTCTTCTTTTTTTACTTTCTCTCTGCAATTTTTCTTCAATTCACCTCCGTAATTTTCGTTTCTGCTACTGTAAATCTTGTTCTTCTTCTTTCTTTTGATCTTCAGTTCTTCATTCATTCCCATACTGAAAATGGATCCCACTGGTCGCAAATACGAAGCTTCTTTTGAAGAAATTCAAAAACATCTTCAAGGAAAAGGTTTTACTTTAACCACCATTCCCGGTCAGGAATCTAAATCCATTCTTTCGCTTGAGTTGTTTCTCGATCATCATTGTGATGATCATGAAATCATAATTTCACTTGGTCGATTCTCGCCTTGATCTTCCCATTCCTCTTTATAACCCTAACCTTCCATTATTGTATGGAATTCTTGCTCATCACGAACTTCTCGCGAGTTTGTCTATCAATTAAGCGGGGATTGTATCCATTTAATACTTGAATTCGCCAATCGTGGCGCTGGTAAGGGGTCTCTTTACCCAACGAAGTTAGGGACCCACAATTTAAGGAATTGGCGATACTCATTTGAAAGATACACGGTTGAGAGTTTCTACGAGAATTATGAATTCATTCCTATGAGGAGGGATAACACTCATTTGGTGTGTTCGTGCGAAAGGAAAGGATGATGTTGCTAACGATAAGCTCCTTATGCAAGACATTGATGGCATTGGTAAAAACAACGTCCGCGTCACTCTAAAGACGATAGATGGTGTGTTTTTCCATTGGTGTTAAAGGGGCCTTATATCGCAGGCTCGAATGTACTTCCTGCGAACTTCGCTGCTTATCGACCCTGGGTATTCAATTGGCCTGAGAAGAATAAAGAGGTATGTCTTCCAATTTTGCGTACTTTGTAATCTTTCATTGGTTGCTTATTCTCTTATCATTTGATTCTCGTGAAAATTTTTAGATTGAAAAGTTAAGATTGAGCTACAATCGGACCGGGAAGGTTGGCACTTTAGCTGCTCTTCGCTCCGTCATGGATGAAGTAAGAAACACTTTATATATTTTTTTTTTATTTTTTTATTTTTTTTTAACAATTTTGTTGCCTCTGTTTCTTATCTTCATTTGTGTGCGAAGGTTAGTGTTGAAGTTGTTGGAGAAGAAGAAAACCCTGACGCTGCGAAAGCCAAAGGTAGAGGTAAAAATCCTCTTCGCAAGGAGAAATCTGTTGCTCCGCCTCTGAAGAAGAGAAAACTTCACATCCCCTCTCCTTCGAATCCTCAGTCAAGTGAAAATTCTGGTGATAAGGAATATGATGACGTGGATATCCCTTCTTCAAATTCTCCAGCTGGAACTTCTATGGCACAGCTGTCTAGCATCTTTTCTGATTCTATGCAATGGATGGGTGACGATCGCCTTTCTAATACATGCAAGTCTCTCGCAAGTATTTGCGATTCTCCTTTGCTTAAGAGTGATAGTTCTCTTCATGGGGTCTCCAGATCAGTGACTCCAAGCTTTTTGAATTCACTTAGTGTCTTGGTATGTTTTCATTCTCTTTTTTTTTTTTGATTTTAAATTATACCTTTTTAATTTCTTTGTTTTCTTTGGTAGTCCGGGAGAGCTTCCTTTGCTATTGCCTCAGATCTTGAAAAGAGGCGCAGTATTCTTGAAAAGAAGAATCTTCAATTTCGCAAGAAAAACGAAGAATTGGGAGTTGAAGCTACTGCTCTTCGCAAGAGAAATGAAGAATTGGAAGTGAGAAAGTTTGCCATTCTTCGCGAGAAGAACAAGCAATTAGAAGTTGACTCTGCCACTCAGAAGAATAATATTTCTAGCCTTCAAAGCTCCAACCAACAGCTTTATGGTATAAAACTTTTTCTCTTTTCCTTTGTTTTATTTTCTTGTTATCTTCCTTCATCTAACTTATCATTTTCGCATACGTTTATAATCTTTCTGAGGAAGCCATTCTTCTTCATTCATTCCCTGAACCTATGGATGATGATGCTCTTCTTGCTCATCTCAACAATTCTTTGGATAGTTTTTCAAATAATAAGATTAAATCTCTTCCTCTAAATGAACTTCAATCCAGATTTCGCCTCTTAGAACTTGATCATAGATCTAGCTTAAGTTTAGCCAACCAACTGAAACGTCTGTATCTTAGTTCTAAGGAGAAAATTAGTACTTTAAGGAAGAAAATTAGTGATCTCATAGATGATAAAGATCGCATTGCTAGTCAAGGTGCTCAAGCATTAGCGAAATTCCAAAAGACTCTTCTTGAAGTTCAAATTGAACGGGATGAATCCATCCGTCAAAATACTATTCTTAGCGAAAGAGAGAATCAAATCCGTTCCCTTCTTCTTATAAACAATGATGATGAATTTGTTTGGGATGCGAAGGTTCTAGATGATGCCAGAAATAACTTAGGTGTTAACATTAGCCTTCAAGCTGATCATATGACCTTGGTTAAAGATATGATTTCTGACAGAGAAGGTTGTTTATTATTCTTCTTTATTTAATTATTTGCATAAACTTGTCATCCGATTCTTTGATCCAATGTTATATGTTCGCAGTTTGAAGAAAGGTTAGAAAGAGAATTGAAGAACTTGAATCTGAAAAATAGCAACTTGCCAAAAATCTTTCTTCTCGGGATGATAAATATTCTAAGCTGAAGAACCAACTTAAAATCACTATCGCGAATTTTAAGAATGATGCTATTCTTTTTCGCAATCAGACTATTGAGACGGTCTGCGAAGACAATAACATCCCTCAGTCTAAGTACCCTTGCCTTCTTGATGAAATCCCCAAAATATGCCTTCTCACGGATATTTAAAGCGGTGATGCTAGTGAAGAAGAAGGGAATCTAATGAAGATGAAGAAGTTGAAGGATCTGGTGAAGATAATGAAGAAGAAAGATCAAATGAGAAATAATTTTATTTTCCTTTTTCTTCCTTTGTAATATTTGTACAATCATTTTTTCAACCTCCCGTCTTTGGGTTTATTCTTTTGCTGCGAATTTCTTGAGTCTTTGAATGCAATTTCTTTCTTTCTTGTTTCTTCCTGCACATAAAGAGCGATTCTTTTTTGCAATATGGGTAATCAATATATGAATAAATCTGTCATATGAAGACAAATAACATGCGAATTTCTTGTTCATTCCCATACTTGCCTCTGTTAGTTGTATTCGAATGGGAGATTAAGCATAACTTCGCAGATATTTTCTGCCGAAATTTATCTTTGCGACAAGATCGCAGGACGTTCTTACATTTTCATGTAATGACCCATTGATCTTGCCTTATCATTTCTCTTGTGTGGTCTTATTTTTCCTTCCTAATTAAAGGTCTTATTTTGCCACCTCTCATTTTTTGTGACAAAATCGCAGGACGTCTTTACACTTTCATGTAATGACCCATTGATCTTGTCTTATCATTTATTTAGTATTATTGCCTCTGCAGGATATTTTTCTTGCGACAATATGACAGGCCTAAATATCCTTGCGAACATAAAGCCCCATGACATTGTCGTCTTTGCGACGAAATCGCAGGACGTCTTTACACTTGCATGCAATGACCCATTAATCTCGTCTTATCTACTCTTTTGTATTTTTGCCTCTTCAGGATTGTTGCACAAATATAACAAGCCTAAATATTCTTGCGAACATAAAGTCTCATGACATTTGCGTCTTTTTTGACACTATCAGCTCCCTAATGGAGGGTGCCGCCCTTATCTTCCCCCTGGTTGCCCCTTCAAGGAGGCTTACTTCTTCCATACAATGCTAGCTCCTCCTATCCGGTCTTAACAACAACCAGTTGTTTTCGCAGCCTCTTATCCCTTTTGCCTATAGGGCTTATGGTTACGAGACTACACCCTAAGTGGAGTTTTCTTCGGGCCGAGTGCAGCATAAGCCGAGACTTGCCAAGAATGGCCGAGACACTTCAAATGCCCCAGGCACCCTTGGCTCAACCGTGTACCTTGGCGCCTTGGTCAAATGCTGACTCCTTAGAAGAGACCCCTGGTCGTCCAATCTAAGTCACTAGCTTAGATTGAAAATCCAGTACCTCTCTTGGATGGGTGTTATTACCCCCAATCTCCATGACTCGGAGTTCCGGGGCGGTGTAACCTTTTCCCCGAGCCACGTTCTGAATACCCCCTTACATGACGCACTTTAGGTACATTGCCTCTTACGAAATTTTATTCGCAAACTAGGGTGTACGCCATGAAGGTTCGTCCCATTCTGATTATTTTGTTAATTCTTTGTTATATGTAATAGGTACCCCCTACTATGACGCACTTTAGGTACATTGCCTCTTGCGAAATTGTGTTCGTGAACTAGAGTGTACGCCATAGTAAGTTCGCCACTTTCTGATCATTTTGTTAATTCTTTGTTATATGTAATAGGTACCCCCTACTATGACGCACTTTAGGTACATTGCCTCTTGCGAAATTATGTTCGCGAACTAGAGTGTACGCCATAGTAAGTTCGCCACTTTCTGATCATTTTGATGATTCTTCTGCATATATAAGCTCTTATGTACTTTCGCAATATATTTGCCATTTGTAAAATATATTTTCTTCTTATTCATATCAACTCCTACACAACTCCATTTTCACCATTCACGATTTTTTTTTTTTGATGACTTACATTTGTAATCTTCCTCCCCATTTTTTCTCTGACAATCAACCATTACAATTATTCTTTAGGTCTCTTACTTCGCTACTTTTCGCTTCTCGCATCTTTGAATTTTCCTGTCATTTTCTTGTACGTTGCGAGACCTTCGCCACTTCCTATCTTCATTATTTTTTGATTTTGCAATATTTCTTCCTCTCTTTGCTCTATTATATCTACCATTAATTTTTCAGCTCTCTGTTTTTCTTTGATGTCGTTTTTCCAACTCCCTGCAGCCCGCAGACTCTTTCTTCACGAGGATGCTATATCAACTTCATAACACTTTTTCCCTTCTATCCAATATCCTTTTATAATCCCAATACCAGTTGGATGGGGGAACTTGATACATTGATGAAAAGTCGATGCTACACCTAGAATCTCATGTAGCCAAGGTCGCCCAATTAATGCATTATATGGTGATTCCACATCAACAACACAGAATAAAATTTCAGAAGACAATCCTTTCAGTGGAATTCTCATGTGCACTTCTCTTTTAGGCTTATTTGCGGTACCATTAAAACCATAGATTTTGTATGTTGAAGGTATTAGATCTTCATCTTTTCCTCCCATAGTTTTATAAGTATGATAAAAGAGAATGTTCACGGAACTCCCCGTATCAATCAAAATTCTGTTAATTGCCCAAGAATTCTCAGCATCATCATCTTCATCCTCGCTGGGTTTTGGGTTGATCTCCAATCTTACCACCAATGGGTTGTCATGCATTTCTCCAGCCTCAGCCACTTTTTCCGCGGTGAAAGAAATGATCTGCTTCTGCCATTCTTCCAGTTGCGACGTCTTCGCGGTGTTCATTATTTCTTTGTCATTGGCATCCCTTGCGAAAACCCTGCTGAGAGTAATATCGTGGAAATTTTCAATTGTCTTGTACGAATGTACAATAGAGTTACAAAACAGATTTTTTGCTTTTGCCCCAACTTCTATCACAAATATTTCACGTTCCATTGTTGTGTTCGCCCTGGGAATTTCTGGAGGAGGTGGTAATGCTTGAGGTTGAGCTTTCCTTACTAGAAAATGATTTAATTTTCCCTGATCTATCATCCTGAGAATGATTCTCTTTATATTTCTGCAGTCATTTGTTGTATGTCCATGGAAATGGTGATAAGAACAGAATTCATGGCTTCTCTCACTTGGAGGTGGCTCCTTTCCCATGTTCCATGGTGTTGGTATATTTTCCATCAAGATTATAGCTTCCCATATTTTCTCCACGCTAGCATTCAGAGGTGGCATCTCAATTTCTTCCCATACTATCCTGCGGCTTCCTTGTACCCTATGATAATTTTGCCTTTGACCTCCATAATTTTCTTGCGGCTGATCAAGTCTTTGAATTTTATTATTTCCACCGCGGTTATAGAAATTTCTTTCTCTCTCATATTCTTCTTGGTCACGAATCCCCATAGCTACTAGTTTCTGCTGCTTATCACTCATTATCAACTCTGGTTGTCCTTGCGAAGTGCTCGCCACTGTATTTATCAGCTTAGGTAACAAGCTTGCATTCGCTGCATTTGCACTCGTGTTCGCTTATTTGGGTATGATTCCATCTCATTTTGTTTTTCCTCGAGAGCAATATATTCCTCCTGTAATTCTCGCAGCTCAGTTATTGTGATTGTGTTCTTAACTCTGAAGATTTGAATGTATAACAGATTGGTTGCGAACATAGCATTAATGAATGATAAAATGAGATATCTCTCATCGACACGACCCGCCATGTCGCTACACATCGTCTTCCACCTCACAGTCAAATATTTCAGACTTTCACCAACCATTTGCTTTAATCCAAATACATCTTCAATGCCAGGTCGCGAGAAATTATTACTTATGTACTCCCCTAAAAATATAGCCTGTAAATGATTGAAGGATGCTATTGTATTTTTTGGCAGGCCTTCAAACCATTTCAAAGCTTCTCCTGTTAAACTTGATGCAAAATATTTGCACAATATAGCGTCACGATTTTCCCACTGTAACATACATCTCAAATAAGCTTTGATGTGTTGTATTGCACAAGTTGATCCATCAAAAATGCTGATTAATGTAGGCAAATTGCACTTTGGGGGTATTCCTTCTAATTGTATTTCCCATGTGAATGGGGTTTTCGTAGCTTCTTCTATAGCTTCATCTAATTGTCTCCTACCTCCTTCTTTCTTATTGTTTAACATTCCTCTCATTTCCGCTAGCTCTTTCAAAATTTGTTCGTTTATACTAGAATTATCTTCCATTGGCCTTTTTAACTCCGCCTATATTCTTCTGCGTTCATATCCGTTTTGATTCTCTTGATCATCATTCTCTTCTCGTCTTTCTCTGCGATTTTCTCTTTCATCCCTTTCATGGATTCGCACACCATTATATCTCTCATTTTCTCCTCTTTGCCGCCTTCCAGCTCTTCTTAGTACTCTATCGTATTCTTCATTGATATTAGCATTATTGCGATTACGCTCACGCCTCTTTTCTCGATTATCATGATTGTTTTGGCGAATTGCCTCTTGTAATTCCTGTTCTTCCATTTCTGCTCTTAATCTTTCTCTCTCGCAAGCTAGATGTGCTTGTTCAGTATAGTGCCTTTCAATTTCATCATGAATTGCTTGGTGATTTCTTTGTACTTCTCTCCCATGTAATATTCTCCTTCCTTCTTCCTGATTTTCTCCATCCTATTGATTATTTCGCCTCTGTCGGTGTCTATCTCTCTGATTTCCATCGTTTTGCCCATCTTGGAGAGCCTCACCGTGTTGGACATAATGATTTTCCCTTATTTCTCTTCTTTCGCGACGCTCCTCATCTGCATTTTGTATTTCTTCTTGAATTTCTTCATTAGCATTTTCCACAGGCACATTTTGTCTTACTTCTTCCCTTACTGATCTTGATCTTGTAGTGCTTCTTGACCTCATGTTCTGTAACCTCATGTTTTCCATCCTTAACTCATGATTTTGTCTTGTCAGATTTGCACGTTCTTCTATTTCCAATCTCCTTTCATCGCGTATTGTTTGTCTCAATGCCTCTAACGTTGTAATCTCTTCATTTCCATGAATTATTCATCCAATCATTTCTTGATCTCTCTCCTCTTGTCCATTACCTCCTAATTGTTGCTCTTCCCTTATTTCATCTGCAGAATCTGATCGCCAAGTGTGTACGCTCACTCTATCATAATCTTCAGTTCTATTTTGTATTGGTGTATGCTGAATTGGCGATTGAACTCGGTTTTCTCCATTGTTTCTTGCGTTTGCTCTTGAAGATTCTCCCATTTCATTTCTTTCTTCTCCAGCAAGTCTTCTACTCCTTCTAACAGTTGTTTGTAGTTCTGATGAATGTCTTCTTCTTGTCATTCTTCAATCTTAATGAATTGTTGAAAATTATATAAAATTATTTATCTATCACTTCAAATCCTTCCAAATCACAATATAAATCTTCACTCATCCCTGTTTCTAGCGTCATTATGTAGTTGCAGGATATCCCACACTACACCCCTCACAAGATTCCATACAATTAAATCATTTTTAAGATGAACAATTATAAGTTTTTATTGATCAAACTCTAGAAATGTTACAAGATGAACAGGAGATAAACCAAAGAATTACAATCACTCTAAACTTTCTCTCTCTTAATGACTTGCTCAACACTCGAAAAAGATCTCCCTTCCTTAAGCCTATTCGGCTCTTTATATAGGACATTACATAGCGGATGACAGCTAAGCTGTCCTTTATTTTCGGGTATGCCTTGCAAAGTATCGCAAATGTACAAATGTCAAATCTCGCGACACTCCTCAATCTCGCTACACTATCACATCTTTCTCGTGTTTTAGCTGTCGTCATCCATTACGTCGTTTTTACTTCCAACCCGCGATATCTTCGCAGTGTGTCGTTTATGGATTTCGCGAGAATCTTGGTGTTGCGATATTCTGATCCTACATACATCATACCGACCACATCAATTTGTTTAGGCGATTAAACTAGATAGTTCATTTTTAAAAATCACATTTGTATCCCATTTCTTTGTCAACATCCAATTTCAAAGTCTTTGATTGGCTTCATATGAAAGAAAAAAATAGATAAAGCGAAGAACAATAGCAAGTGTTTGTTCAATTACTTATCTGTTTTTTTTTATGCAAACGGCACTGATTAATCCAACTGATAAACGACAACAAACGGCATCAAAACACTACTGATCCATAGCTTTCCATCTCTCTTCCACTTCACTTGCAGCTTTCACTACCTTGCCTTCACTGTCCTCCAATATTTGCAAGAGTTTACCATTAGGGTTGTACTTGACAAGCACTCCATGAAGTCGGCCTCCAATACTGAGCATGTACTGGATCTTTCCTGTAATCTGGAGCTTCAGCCAAAATTTCCTTTACCCAGGTAAAGACCACTTACATAGTTGAAATTCGATCTGCGACAGTGGATATCCACCCAAAATTCTCCCTTCTCATTAGTTCTGACATTATCTGGAAATCCAGGTAGAATGGCGAACACCTCAGAAGACCCTAATTTCTCTCCTTGAAACCAAAGTATCTACTCAACCTCCCGATGGATCCTTCGAGAAGATTAAGAATGACTTGTCTATGCTCATGGTTAATCCATTAGCGAACTGGAGGTTTCTGACAAGAACAATGGTTTCTTTTGTATTTGGAATGTATTTCATGAACTAAACAAACTGTTAAGAATGTTTTTTTTTCAAACATTTTTGTAGGGAAAGAAAACCAAACTGGTTGCATCTGTCTTCGGGGATCACAAATTTTCTTTTACAATCTCATTACAGCGGTGTTTCGTTTTTCTTCGGTCGGCCCTACCCACCGTGGCAGCGGTGTTCTAGTTATCTTTTTTCTTATGGGTAGTTGGGAAATGCCCGACTCATATTTATAAACATGAATGAAAAAGATTCAAGTACATTCCAACTGATTAATGGCTTTAATGTCTAGGTACTGATTTGGTTAATTAATTGTACCCAATGAAATAGCAGTAGTAGGGTCCAAGAGCATAGCTCAGTGGTATCCATCAACTCCAGTATGGAGGAAGTCAGGGGTTCAATCCCCGCCGCCGTAAAGGTTTGTGGTAGATTAGTTGTATAGTGGGTTGAGCGGTGTTGGGTCTGGCAGTGGGGCCAGTCCAACTGGATGGGTTCGGGTAGGGGCATGGGTCCGGCTTTCACGCATCAAAAATAAATAAATAAATAAAATAATCGGAAATAATAGCAGTACTACCTTGTCAGTGATTCACTCCTATATTGATCCTCTGGAAAAATATTTTTGTTCCTTTTATGGTTACTAAAACCCCTTCTGCTGAAGTGGATCATTTCATGTTTGTGGATGGTTCTTTCAAAGATTTTAACATGGGTCTTGGTGTAATATTGTGTGATTCTGCAGGAAATGTAAGAAGTTTGAGAGCTGATTTTGGTCTGGTTCCAGATGCGGTGGGTGCTGAAGCTGCTGCTCTGATTTTGGCTATCTCTTGGGCAGAAGAGTTGAACCTTTCCAAAGTCGTTTTCGTTAGTGACTGTCTCCAATTAATGCAGTTTGTAAATGGAGTCAGTGGTATTCTAGATTGGCGGAGTGGTGATCTTCTTGAACAATGTCGTAGTTTGTTATCTAAGTTTACTTCCTTTAAGTCTGTGTATATTAAGCGTCTAAATAACTCTTTTGCTGATCGACTTGCACGTCGAGCCAGAAAAGATAGTTTGAAGGATATCTGGGTCTCCTTTCCCTCTTTTTTGAACTCTCTGTTTGGGAATGAGAACTTGAATACTGTTTGTAATTCTCTCCTTAGTTAATTTAATTCCATGGTGTGTTTGTTAGCAAAAAAAAAAAAAAAAAAAAAAAAGATTAATGTCACTTGCCCAAAAAGACTTACGGAAAATGGGTCATTTGTCCAAAAAATTTTAAAACATGGTTCAAATGGACGAGTAAAAATTATTATGGGTGAAATGGACACAAAAAAAATAGCATGGATGAAACTGGATTCATCCTGGCTTAAACTTAAAAAATGCGAGGATGAAACTGGATGCATCCTGATGTAAATTAAAAATAAGAAAAGAATTTAAAAATGGGTAGGATGAAATTGGTTACATCTTGGCTATTTTTATATTTTTGTCCATTTAAACAGTATCAAAATCTAAATGTCTTTTTCACCCATGAATTATTGATTTTGGTCTTTTTAACCAATTTTGTGAAAGACTTAGCGGGATTTCGAGGATTTTCTCCGGTAGGTGTACGTAGTAGCGTCGGCAAAATAATCTTCAGTGTCTCAACTGGAAACGTCATTGCTTGTGTCACTCATCAGTGACCAAAAAAGGAAAATTGGGATTATCCTGTGAATCATGTCCAAATTCTACTTTGACCCTTAAATGGATTTTTTTTTTTTATGTACTTTGCTGACCACAGTCTTCCTTTCCATTCTGAGCAAACAAGAAATCAATGACGCACTTGCTTCTTTTGTTTCATCTTTGATGCAGTAATTGGGATATCGCCAATACTGGCCGTATATATTTCAAATTTCAAACATTTATCTTTAAAACTCTGGAATTCAAAGTTAAATGCAGAAATCGAGTAGACTGTCAGGTGGAGTGGTGTATATGTTCATTGCGTGCTCATTGCTGGGACTCTGGGAAGTTCAATTTTATTTTCTTCCGTGGCCTGAATCTGGGATGTTCTATAAAGCTGCTATTTCTCCTTCTTCAGCCATTGAGCATTACATATGTCTGCAATATGACTCATATGAGGCGTACCTCAATTGATTCTACAATTGGAGCCACTTTTACGGTCACATTTTGTTTTTCGGGGCTCGGTAAAATTTTCTGCATTACAGAATACAAAACAACAGCAGATACAGGGATGGTTTGGTAGATAAAATGAGTGTACATAAACATGCGTATCCCAGTTCATAGTGCAAATGAGAGAGGTCGAGCTAATGAAATGACCGTGTTTTGTCGATCAATAAATTTGGCAGGGTTAACCGCATGGACAGTGATTGTGCTATCCAGGGCAATGGAATCAAAGCCCATCAGTGTACAGGCACAGAACAATAGCAAGATCTTTAAAGAGGAAAAACTTCCATGCTGTGTATAAACTGGTGAAACTACATGCTAGAAAACCAGGATTGCTTTATTGTACTGAACCTCCATTACATATATCATGACGACATGACCTCTCACTGGCCTTCAGAAAACAACTACAGTTCCTGACATCACCACCGGGAAACTTGAGAGGCAGGCATAAGAATTTGTGTTGACACCATTCTTCGTCTTTCTTCTTTACCAACAAAATTAGTTGGAAATTTGATCTATTGATTCCAGAAATGGGTAGTCAGTATAACCAAGAACAGGGTCAGAAATGTAGAATGTCTCTCTGTTGTACTTATTAAGAGGAGCATTAATCTCAAATCTCTTTGGCAAATCTGGGTTTGCTAGGAATAACCGACCAAATACAACAAGATCTGCTGAATTGTTGGCGACAGCTTTATTACCATCTTCTCTGTCATAACCTCCAGCAACCATGAATGTCCCCTTGAAAGCTTTTCTCATTGGTAGAAGACTATGGGGTGTCTGACACTTCTCTGCAACAGTTTTCATCCTTGGCTCGACCATGTGGCAGAAGAGAATATTGTATTTGTTCAAGGATTCCGCCATGTAAAGTCCCAGAGCAGTGGGGTTTGAATCACCCGATTGCATATAATTTGCAAAAGGAGAGAGCCTAATCCCTACTTTATCAGCTCCTATCTCATCCACAAGAGCTTCAACTACTTCTAGTGCGAAGCGACATCGATTTTCTAGGCTCCCGCCGTATTTGTCAGTCCTGTCATTGACTTGGTCTTTCATGAACTGGTCGATTAGGTAACCATGAGCCCCATGAATTTCAATTCCATCGAAACCTACATGTCACAAGCTTTTACATTAGGAACAACATAGACAAAATTTGCATTTTATTAGAATAAGGCTTTAAATCAAATGTCAGAAAAGTTGGTCATTTTAAAATGTCCTAACACTACTGAAGTCTCCTAAGAGCAAATCCTATGGGTAGTGTCACTCTTTCATTTGAAGGAGTGCACTACCAATTAGACCAAAATAGAGTCTTTTATGGGTAGTGTTTTGGTCCCTTTTCAGCCAAAGACTACCATGCACTCGCTCGATCGATTGAGTGGTCGGGAGT
Source organism: Papaver armeniacum (assembly GCA_023531295.1). Lineage (NCBI taxonomy): Eukaryota > Viridiplantae > Streptophyta > Magnoliopsida > Ranunculales > Papaveraceae > Papaver > Papaver armeniacum. The sequence goes on from JAJJWW010015630.1 coordinate 374,323, forward strand.
GTCACACTAGACGGGGGACTATCTCCCGTCAGAGAAAAAAACAACACACGGGAGTCTATCTCCCGTTAGTTAATGAATTTATGTCCAAACGGGGGACTGTGTCCCGTTTCATTTTAATTTCTCATATTTACGGGGGACTGTTTCCCGTTTCCGTTGTTTTAAGAAACAAACGGGAGATTATCTCCCGTTTGATATTTGAATTGTTTTTCCCATAACGGCTACATTTCAGCCTATAAAACCAACCACTCCAACTCTATTCTCTTCATTCCACTCCAACTCCAACTCTCATTCTACTCTATTTTTGTGTTTCTTGCTTTCGATTCAACACTCTCCATCCATGTCTTCTCCACCAACAGCAACTACTTCAACTCAAAAATCTCGTAGGAAGCAACAAATTAAGTTTACTACGGATGAAGATGTAGCTCTTTGCGAAGCACATATAGCAATAACGGGTGATGGTAGTGTTGGTGTGCATCAAGGAAAAACCAAATATTGGAATCGAATTATTCCATTATTTATCGAGAAAATGAAAGGTAACCCAAATGATAGAGACAAAACTAGTTTAGAAAACCGAATATGTTCTATAAAGAAAGACATTAAGCTATTTGTCGCCGTTCTTGGAAAACTACATCGAGGAGGACGAATTAGTGGTTACGGAGTCGAGCATGCGGTAAGTATTTTTGTTTCATACGTACTGCTCATTATGTTTGTAAATGAATACTAATCTTTTTCAACTATTCTTGAATGAAACAGCATTCCTAATCTTTTTCCTCAATTTCCATAAATCTTAAATGTGTTAGTTTAACCTCAATGCACAGAAACTGAAAAACAAACAAGTACCGGCTTCTATAGCGTTCCGTGCAGCAAGTCTGAAATCATTGACAATTTGAGGAATTTCCTCTGTCTCTAATCGTCGCGGGAGGTGAGAACCTTGCCACGTCGACACCATTGGCTCGCACCTGGGACTCCAATATCTTGTCTGAAGATGATATTGGAGCTTGCCCATTTGGCTGAAAACCTGGAATACGAAAATTGCTTAGGGTGAGACAGTCATATGTAACTTAGTATAATAAAAGAGTCTTAAGACTTACAATACTGCTGAATTGCCTTAGGAGTACAATTTTTACATCGAGTATTCCAAGTACAAAACCTTACATAAAAATGCATTTTGAACAACATCCGGTCTACAGCACGAGAAGACCTAATTGGTCTAAACTTACCAACATTTGAAACTCGGCCAACATGCCAAATTTGACAGAAGAATACACCACCTTTAGCATGAACTGCATCTACTATAGGTTTCCAAGCTTCTACTTGCTCTTTTGTCCAAATACCAGGTGTATCTGGATACCTACACAAAGATGAAAAAAAATGAAACAAGATGAATAGAATTCACAAGGTACATAAAGTCGTGAACTCATCGATCTGTTGTCGAAATTGACCTACACCCTAAACAGAAACATTACAGCAATCATCTATCCAGGAAAAAGAAGAAAAAAAATTAAAAAGAAGAAAAGAGAAATTTACCCTTGAGCAGTATCAGAAACACCAGTGGCTTCAGAAATGATGAGTCCTCCTTTACTGGCTCTCTGAGAATAATACAAAATGGCATGTGGCTGAGGGACATTCTTGTAAGATCTTTGTCTAGTCAATGGTGCCATTACAACTCTGCAAAAAAAAAAATTAATAACAATAAAGTTTTCAATTTTATAATAATTTACAAGATTTTGAAAGATTTGTTTAGTCAAACAAATGCAATCACACCAGTACCAGTCAATCCCTAACAATCTTTAATGATAAATTGAAACACAGAAAATTAATACTACTAAATCAGCAAGAAATCATCTTCCACTGGTTTCTGATTTCTAACTCAAATCTTTATGAAATATAAATAGAGAACAAATTTCATGAATGAAAGGGTGAGAATATTACCTGTGAGAAAGATCATATTTTCCAAGCTTGTATGGAGTAATGAGAGGAACTTCAGATTTTTCAGTACTCATTTTGGATTATGAAATATTTTTTTTCTTGTTTTTCTTTTTCTTTTTGGACTGGTGTAGTTGGGAAATGTCTCCCTAGTATTTATCGACATGAATGAAGAGGATTTTTAAGTAGATTTCAACTAAAAGGGTATGTTTATTAATGGGCTTTAACGTCTGAAATCTCTTTAGTTGCTAGAATCGGCAATGTACGTCATTGCTTGTGTCATTTATCAGTCACCTAAAAAAGGAAGATTGGGATTTATTCTGTCCAAATTCACATGATTTATAAAGGAAATACCACCATTAGCGGGGTGATACCAATTCAGCGATCCGACGATCGGGATCTGTTAATATTTATTTGTCCTATATAGATTGGTATCACCCCTAAGTAATACTGGTATTCCCTTTATAAATTGTGCAAATTCATTGGGTCTTAGAGCCGGTCCTATGGAATGAACAAACTATCAAGTTTGTTCATTTTCCTCCCACTATGGACTCAACAAATATGAAAAATGTATGTTCAAACCAATAAATTTGCTGGTTTATTCATTGAGTTGGAGGATGTACCGAGTGTTTGATGATAGGTCGGGCGATGGTGAGAAAAACGCTGGCGCTTGAAGGAAAAACGATGGTGGGAAAAACGCTGGCGCTTGAAGGAAAAACGCTGGAGTTGGAAGGAAAAACTCCAGCGCTTGAAGAAAAAACGCTCCCTACTTTTCTCTCTCCCAAACCCGGTTATTATATTTAGGGTTTATTTTTTATTATCTCCCCCCCTTTTAACCTGTCTAAATTGGGCCCTATAAGACTTAATTGGGGCCTATAGCTAGATGACAAAAAAAGGTCATTAGAAATCACTACACACCACCCCTTATCAAAATAATTACCTAAGTACCTATTTTACCCCGATTAATTAGCATTAATTAATCGTATTATGAGTTAATTATGCTTTGGATGTGAGATTAACTAATGTTCGAGAGTTCATCAAAACATCAAACATTTTGATATTTTTTTTTGTGATACAGAAATCGGTTTATGTTCATAACCGGTAAACCGGTCTGTATTGGTGTTTACGAATTAACAGAAGGACATCCATAATCGGTTAACGTTGACATGTTTATAATCCGATTTTGGTAATCGGATTTTACTTATAACATATATAAACCGATTGTTTCCATTCATTGCATTATTATTGTAGGATGCATTTAACACATGCATCAAGCCTTTAAACCCCAAGGCGACCCTAGTGGACGAGTTATAGTCTCGTGAGGGTTTACATAGAGGTCTACCCACAAAACCTATACAAAAATTTCTAAAACCATTAATCTTCCTCCTCCGAAGACGATACAGCATCCAAGTAGTACGGGTTATCCTCCGAGATTCTTTCTGCCAAGAAGTGATAGCTTGCATCGAAAGCGAATGCTTCCCCCTTTTCCTCCAAGTAGCGCGCTTTCACGACTTCATGCTACAAAAACACAAAAACAAACTTACATTTGTTAGTGGTGTTTCATTGGAAGATAAAACAACATGGGTTACGTAAAAAAAATCACAAAATTACTTACAAATTCTGCAATGGACAAGGTGAAGGGGCGAGTGTTAAAAATCCGAGGTTGGAGAGCCAAAAAAGAAAGTATCGCTTTTTCAATGACTAGGTGCATAGCGTGGATTTGTTGAACACTTCTTGCATTAGTATTCCCAAACTCCTGGATAAATTTGTTGTGTACCATGGCCCAAAAGGTTGTGGAATCCTCCCTTTCGGAGGATTGACGTCTAAGTCGATTTTCCGCATACCATGCTTTGGTGATTGCCAAATCTTCCGCGGATTCAAACGATGCCATTTCTTGTATATATATGTATGGAATGAGTAGTTTTGGAGTATATAGAGTGAGGGGATGAAATGATCAATTTTGGGGCAAATGGGTTCCAAGGGTGAGGTCTCTATTTATAGAGAAAGTCCCCAACGGCTAATTTTTTTTTAAAACGTGAAATAATTTGATATAATCGGTATTTTAAGAGCTCTGTAAAACCCGATTGTGTTGATATGCAACAAGGAATCGGTTGTTATTATGACCAACGTAAACCGATTAAAGATCTTTCGATTTTGAATTTTCACCCACAACAATCGGTTTATATATTTTAATATGTGATCCGATTTTGGTTTGAAAAACATCCAGGAAAAATGACTTGCACAATCGGTTTACGCTGGTATATCGAGTCGACCGATTGTTGGCATGACAGGCTAGAATCAATTTAAACATTATGTGCCAAGAAGTTCAACGCAAAGATCAACCAAAATAAAAACATCAACCACACAAAGATCATCCATATTACATATATAAACCATCCCAAAAGACTTAAAACAAAAAACAACCACAAGTCTTATAACTTAAAGTTTTAATATTAAAAAGTTAAACTTAAAAACTTAAGGAGCACCGGGGAGAATTTGCAGCATGAAAAAACATCAAGAGCAAAGAACACAACCAACAAGACCAAAGGGTAGGAGCATTTGCAACACCACCAAAGCCCAGCTGACATCGGACATTGCAGCAGCTTCATCCATTTCTTCAAACATACCTTCCAATTCTTGGTGGAGATCCCTCTCAGCTGAAATAATGTTTCGCCTCATCCGAGCGATCCTGATGACCTCGACAAGCTCTTCCAGTGCCAGCTTATCAATCAATGCCAGCGCTTGTTCAAGATTGATCTCACGTCCGAAAGCAAACTTATATAGGCTTCTCTCTGGAACTCTTTGTGGTTTCCTCAGAGCATCCTCCAAGGTTAATTCTCGATTGTAAAATGCTAGGTGTCCGAAGTCCATTCTACACCAAAATTTAACAAAAATAAAGTAAAAATCGGTACATAAAGAAACAAAAGTAGACCGATTATAAAGAGACTACCATAATCGGTTTATGTGGTACATGTATAAAACCCGATTCTGGCAAGGAAGATGAAAAGCCTATGCAATCGGATTATACATATTACATATATAAATTGATTCTGGTGATGCATTTTCTTATTTTATTTCTAACACAAAATCGGTTGATGTTAATCATCATGTAAACCGATTATTGTGCATGCTCTTCATGGCCGAAAACAAAACCCAAAATCGGTTTATTCGATATGTCAATAAAAACCGATTACGGTGTATGTCAGTTCGATTTAGAAAAAACGAAGATTTAAACATGTGAATCAACAAGATAAGAAGAATCATAAAATGGGTTGATGGAGATTTACCTTTTTCTTGTGTGGATCGAAGATTCGTTGGAGAAGAAGATGAAAATTAGGGTTTTGAGAATTTGAAAAGATTAGGATGATAAATAGAAAGTATTTTTAGGTTTAGGTTTTTGGATTTACTGAAAATGGAAAGATTAGTATTTATATGAGAGAGTTTTAGGAATTAATGTGGGGGTAAATTAGTATTTCTTAGTAATTTGGGTGCCCAAAGTAATTTGGTGGTGTGGGAAGGAAAATTTGATAGGCCCCAATTAAGTCCTATATGCCCCAATTTAGCAAGGCCTTTTAATAGCGGCAAGGAAATACAAATTCCTTAACCATTTTTTCGTTCACCGATCAATTTCAACGTATGCACATTGAATAACAGCCGTCCAATTTTGATTTGCCGCGTGACGGAAAAATGGAGTCATTAGATCAGTCGTTACTTTGTGAGATCTGATTACGCCATTGGATATCCTCCTTTAGAATCAAAAACTAATATATGTCGTTAGATTGTCTATCACCACGAAAATAGGTTGCGGGATCGATTCCTGAGTCATTTCAAAATATCTTCTTTTTTTTCCTTTCCCTTTTCTTTACTTCTCCGTTCTCTCGACATGAAAGTTTATGAAAATGAAAACGAAAATCTCATTTATTTCTCCACCAGATTGAAACCGATTGTTGGAGTTGTATCGGTTTAATGATTCTAGGTTTCCACTGTGGAAAAAATTTACGAATATGATTTGGAAGCATAGAGAACATTGATAGGGATCCAATAGGCCTTAGACAATCCATCACATGAATATCGTCGGTACTACAGTGAACAAAGCTTACAGTATCAAGGTAAATAAACTCAATAACTCCAATTTTCTGTCTCAAATTCATTGTGTTGTAGTTATCTATAATTTATGGGTTTCATATTGGATTGATTTCTGTCTAGGTTTTATGTATTCTGATCCATAAATTCTTATGCATATGTGGGTGTATAAGTCTGCAATTGAAAATGAGAAGTAAGAACATGTGCTGTTTTGAGGCGAAGGAACAGAATTTGATTGCAACCCATAGAGTTTTAAGATACCTTCATCTTTCTTTCTTTAGTTTTATGGTCTTAACATATTGAAAATTTGTAAAGGACTCTACAGAATACACAACAATGTATATGATATTCTTTGCTAATTACTTTGGTTCTTTTTCTTAATAACTGGCTTCCTAAATTCGTCTATGTTGTTAAGAGCGTAATTGCTGCATCAACAAGATATTTTTTGATTAATTAATATTGCGATTTTGGTTGTACACTAATGAACAAGGAGTGGCTTAAAGCACAAATGTCCAGGAAATAGGAATATCAGTCAAATCAAACCGAGTACTTTAAAGTTCTTGATAAAATAGGAGGGGAAATGTTTAATATCACCGGCTATAACCGACGAATGTAGGCGACTATAGTCTATACTTATAGTCCACCAGTTGAACTTCCATCTCTTTATTTCTTCACTTTTTATAATTGATTTGATTATGGGTTTTGGTGTTTGATGCACTAGGTGTGGTTTGGTGTGCCTCTCATACCACAGTGTATGGTAGTTGCACATCTAATTTGGCCTAACCGGAACAAAGCGTATACTCAGTGTTTAACGTGCAAAGCACGTGCACTCTACTTTTGTTTTAATAGTTAAATATTCTGTGGGACGTGCAAAGCACGTGCACTCTTAGAGCATCTCCAATGGAGTATAAGTATTTATCATATGTGGAGGCCTAAAAAATAGATATTTAATAACATAGAATCCAAATACAAATTTTGTTTTGATAAGCATCTGCAGTGGTAGTTGTATCCATATCTATTTTGATATACTTGTCGTTTATTTATAGAAACAAAATCTAAAAAATTAATTAAAATAATACTCCCTCCGTACCACATATATAGGCGGAGGGACCAATTCTCTTAGATTAAGAAAATTTTATTGATTTTATACATTTCTATGTTTTTTCCTGTTTTACCCTTAATTATATTCCCAATATTAGAGTTTAATACTCAATTGTGATGATTCACAAGCAAATAAATAGGGGTAATACAAGTAAAAAACCGTTTTGAAATTTGGACTCCGCCTATATAGTGGTACAATGAAAAATAGAAATTTCGCCTATATAATAGGTACGGAGGGAGTAACAAATTGATGACGTGGGTATGGATGAGAGTCTCCAAAAACCCATACTCTCCTCCAAACTCAAACTTCCACGTCATATTAAATTTTGATTATCCAACCACAACTGGAGAGGTTTTTTTTGTTGAGAGTTTCTAAAATCCTAGGTGGCATCAATATTTTTTAAAACTCATACTCCATTGGAGATGCTCTTATTAGTTTATATAAATAAAATCATTAATGAGACCCAACTCTTATTAGCTTATATTAATAAAATCACTAGTGGGTCCCTAAAATATCAGATTTGTTCATTTTACCTTGCTTCCCATAGTGAAAAATGAAATTTGTTGATCCACATGGCTCAACAAAATAATAAGTTTGTTGATTGCCATAGGAATTGCCCTTACTATTAGATTTCTATATTTGACTCAAAAATATAGGGTCTTGTTAACTTGTATACCCGTATACACGTTAAGGTTTACTAAAAAAATAATTTTTTGCATTGGAAACATGATTTGTTTGTTTTATTGCATTGAAAACAGTAATTCTTTGCATTGAGAACAAGATTCGTTGTTTTTAGTGCAAGAAAAACCAGTTTCTAGTAGAATAAGACAAAAATACACAATTTCCAAAGAAATAAAATAATTTTTAATCAAACCTTAACATGTATACGGGTATACAATTTAACAAAAGCCAAAAATATAATACTCCCTCCGTCCCACTATTAAGTGACCTAGTTCAAGTTTGCACAATTTTTAAGGCAAACAAGGGGAAAAGTATTTGTAAGCACTTTTTACAAATATATCCTTATAGATAATAAATAGTGGAATTTTGAAATAATTTATCTCTCAAACTACACCACGGATGTTCGCAAACTTCGTACCATTGAAAAGCATTTTAAAACACTTACGTAACGAATATAAACATGACTATCAAATTATGCATATTTCTTATATTTTTTATAATCAATTAAAAGGATAATTTTAGAAATATCTCCTTATTTAGTGATATAGATCACTTAATGGTGGGACAAAATCTAAAAGTAACTAGGTCACTTATTAGTGGGACGGAGGGAGTACTAATAAATTATGTGCTTTGCTGACCAGAAGGTCTTCCTTTCCGTTCGGAGCAAACAAGAAAGCAACCCGTTGATAACGATTGTGTCTCTTTCTTTACTGAGCAAAGCAATGATGCATTAGACTAGCTTCTCGAGTCAGACTCATATTGCCAGTCGAATCTAAAAAAAAAAAAAAGTGGAAATTAAAAAAATACCCCTCCTTTTCAAGGGTCTTCACAAATACCCTTAAGGATTTCACAAATACCCCTAACCCTAAAGGGTATATTTTAAGTTTTTAGGGTATAGTTTTTGGCACATCTAAAATTATATTAAGTCAATTCAACCTCCGTAGGAGGTTGGGTTGAAGTTTTCACGCGTCAAGAACATACTAGTTCATTTTTATTAAAGTACTAGTTCATTTTCATTATCTACTTAAAAAATACCACTTAGGGGTATTAATAAAATGGACAGGGGTATTTGTGAAGGCCTTATATTCTAGGGGTATTTAAATAATGTTCCCAAAAAAAAAAAGGTCCAAAACAAAGAGTTGTGTAGTGGTACAGTGAGCCAAAACAAACAACTCTTTGTTCTGCACCATTCCTCAATGCCTTATATGTTGGAAGTGGATGATTAATCCACGGTTCTTTTTACTTAAAAGCAATCTTAAGCGGGACATTAGCATATCATAACATTTGTTCTGTTATTTAAATCCTGATAACCAATGCAATGTAATTCATTGAACAGAATGATCTTGCCTCACAAATGTAATTCAAACCTGATAACCAAGAAAGACAAAGCAAAAGCAGAAAAAGAAACATCAAGCTAGTACGAATTCGGCTTTAGGACTAATTGTCTTGGTCCAGGAATGGGTAGTCAGTAAAACCAATAACTGGATCAAGTGTGTAAAAAGTGTCACTATTGTACTTATTCAGTTGTGCATCAGTGGCCAAACGTTTAGGCAAATCTGGGTTAGCCACAAACAAACGACCATATGCAACTAGATCAGCACGATCCTCATCGATAACTTTATTGCCATCGATTTTTGTGTAACCTCCGGCAGTAATGAAAGTTCCCTTAAAAGCTTTTCTCATTGCCAAACTACTGTAAGGGGTATCTTGAGCTTCTTCCAGGGTGACCATCCTGGGCTCTAGCACGTGAAGATATAAAATTCCAATATTGTTTAGTGACTCAGCCATGTAAAGGCCGAGAGCTTCAGGGTTTGAATCACCAGTTTCCATGTAATCCGCAAAAGGAGAGAGCCTTATTCCGACTTTATCTGCTCCAATCTCTTCGACAACGGATTTAACAACTTCTAGAGCAAATCGACATCGTTTCTCTAAAGTTCCACCGTACTCGTCCGTTCTATCATTCACTGTATCCATCATAAATTGATCGAGAAGGTAACCATGTGCACCATGGACCTCAACTCCATCAAAACCTAAACGCATATGAATAACATGCCATCCATTTTAGGGTTAATGACAATGTATTCTAGAAGCTCAAAAGTTAAAGAGAAAGATGGTTAACTACAAATGTATACCCAAAAAAAGGTCTATAAGTAGTTACCATTGAGTTACTCGTATGCCTAACAACCAAATTTACATATTATGGTACCATATTTATCATTCTAGAAAAAGGATAAAAGATAATTACCTGCTTCAATGGCATACCTTGCAGCGAGCCTAAAATCATCGATGACTTGTGGGATTTCATCAGTGCTCAACCGATGAGGAGCTGACCAATCCACTCCCTGGAAGACAGGTGTACAACCCTTATCAGTGGAAGAGATTGGAGCTTTCCCGTTAGGTTGGGCGTCTAAATACAAAAACAAAAAAAATGAATTAGTCCAAGAGTATTAGAATTTAAATGTAACATAATTTGGAAGAGCCAGAGTAAGACAATAAAGAAATACATCAAACAAAGAGGGTTTTTTTCCCCATTAAACCCATTCATGCCAAGTTATGATGAGCTTCCCACAGTCCGCCAAACATTTGCACAAATAAATTGGTTTCATCCCTAAATTAACGAAAAGAAATTTCTCTCTTCTTTATTAAAATACATACAACTTTTATTGTGGGAAAATACAAAAGATAAGAAAATACCGTAAGTGGAAACTCTGCCTGCATGCCAAATCTGGCAAAAGAAGATGCCACCCTTGTCATGAACAGCCTGTACAATTGGTTTCCATGCTTCTACATGCTCTTCGGTCCAAATTCCAGGTATTTCTGGATACCTAACACAATTAAAATTAACTTCAATATAAATTTGTGAAACTTGGTTTGAGTAAAATTATCTACATCATAGAAAAATGACCATCTATGATTTATTTATGTGAGTTAATATAACATTTATTACTACATCTTAGCAGTATATTACTAATTGTACCCTGGAGCTGTTTCAGATACCCCAGCAGCTTCAGCAATAAGAAGGCCTCCGTTAGTGGTTCGCTGCGAGTAATACAAGACCGCATGTGGCTGAGGTATGTATCCATAAGACCTACGTCCTGATAGAGGCGCTAAAACAACCCTACCAAACCAATGAAAAACTTGTTATATTTGAGTTAAAAACAAAATATAATTTCATCACAGGATGATTGACAACACATTGAGAAAGGTTAAACAAAAGAGAATAAACACAGTTTTACTAGCGTGCCAGTTTGCGCTGGATTACTAGGGTCAAGTTAGGCCCTAGAAGGCGAGCTGCACGGGTTGTTGCAAGGTCAGTGGTTAAACAATGATCACAACACAATTTGTCTAATTAACTGCAATGCTGCAACCATTAAATTGTGGGGCATTGTCAACCAACACGATGCGACATTCTTAATTAATCCTTCAATCAACAAATCATGAATGGGTTGAAGTCATCACTCAAGCATTGTAACTCTTGTATAATGTAGAAAGAATTGATTTTCTTTAACAAAATCTAAATTATTATTTAAGAGATTTAAATTACGAACACAAAGGGAAAAAAGAAAATAATAAGTTTCTTTTTGTACAAACCTTATGTACTTAATCACAGTATAGTGCACTGTACACACGTAATCAAACAAATACCTTACCAAATTGAGATTTCCTGGCTATAATACGCATACCTGTGAGAGAGTTGATAATTGCCCATTTTGTAAGGTTTGAGTAGTGGTATTGTTTCCATTTCTTTTTAATTTCCTCACACAGTTTTCCTTCTTTTTCTTCTTTTCCCCTTCTCTGAATTGTGTTCTCTGCTTCTTCAAACTCTCAGTCTTATCTTACAGTTTGTGAGAAATTGAATCCGACCATTACCTATATCAATTATGAATAACTACAAGAAAGTTACCATTAAGGTGGCGGGACCACATGAAGGCAAGTTGACCCCACTCACCTCTCTAATTTGTTATGTAATGAATTCACCTGACCCAACTAACCAGATTGAATAGGTAGCTAATAAATCTGGTTCTTATTGTTTTGAAAGTCAAACCTAGTTCTTTTGTTCTTTATGGTTATCGGATTTATCCAAACTACTTGATCTTAAATAAGTAAATAAGTATGCATAAAATCTCAGTTCGTAATTTTTCTTAGACAAAAACAAGCGGAGTCCACTGCATTGCACGTCGGCAAATCCTAATTTTTTCACACTTTATCTTCGCAGAACTATGACACTCTGCAACCCCCTGTTAGGCAATGATGTTTATCCTTCTATTGCCATTTTCATGATTAGATTGAGGATTTCCCAATCTAATCATACTGTAAAGACATTATTTAAAATTTGTGGACTCGGTCTCTCTATAATACTAATTCTGCGTTTAGTGATATGTTTATAAAATTCATGTGGTTTGTCATCATCAATAAAACATAGAGAAAAATAATATTGGTTTGTCATTGCATTAATCCCAACGCGTGCAGTTAACAATAAATGGATACATATGTATTACTTTATACCAAACCCTTAGATCACTACCACAAAATCGAAGACATGGTATACATGCTAAAGTGACAGAACCTATCCAAGTCTTGTGCAACCATTACCGACACGGACTACAATACAGGCAGAAGAGTTAAAAGTAAAGGCATAGTTCAGCTTTCTACGTTATGATTAATTGATTGAAATCATCAAACATGTTCAAGAAGAAATGTTCTACAGATACAGATAATTAGTTCTCCATAGATAGGTAACTGATGATGCAGAACAGAATCCAGTTCTGGAGTTTTGAAGGTTTTGCAGTATTCTAGTACTTTAACAACATGGATGAACAGATTACATGGCTTTACATTATGATTCTAATCCCAAATGATAAATTATACTCCGTATGAGTTATAGGGGTGCACGAAATTTTCCTAGTATTGCTTGTCTGTATTGGTAATACTGACTAAATCAGTATGATATATTGTTGATAATAAAAAGAACACAATGTTGCAATATCAAATAGTCATAATACAGTAAGTGTAAATCTGTTAAACATGTACCTCCCTGCATACTTGTGCCCTCTTGGTGACTCTCATGAGGCCAACCTTCTGATTCATTGATATGAAGCTCATTATTCTCTATCATATTCAAGTAGCATCCATCTTTTCCAGTCAAGCAAGGCAGCTAAAAAAATTAATCGGTCATGCCATTAGTCTCGAAAGGTCTCAAAACCACAAAATTCACAACCAACTCTATATCCAAATTAACCAAACCAAAACTTGGACATAACTTAGGAATCAAAATTCGTATCCGAAGGATATGATAATGGTGTTTTAACTAAATCAGATAGTATGCAGTCCAATGTAAAATGATTAGAAACACTGGGCTTAGCAGACCTAACTGAACTTATCAAGAAACTACATAGTTTTACTAAATAAAAATCCAGGAACGAAATCAGGAGCTCTATTCCCCAATTTGACCACGCGGAGAATAAAAACAATCAGTTAACTGCATCATCTACAGTGTGCGTGTGCCATGAGCTTTGAATGTAGCAAGACAAGTTTGGGTTACCTCTACCTCTGCAGGTGTCAGATGTACATATTTCTTGGGTGTGCCTGGAACATACCCAGCTTAGTTGAAGCTTATTTTGAATCAGTTGATAAATTTAGAAAAAGCTAATTGGATAATTATCAATAGCTTCAACATGTTGGATTTCAGGTTTGTTCTGTATATCTATCTGTATCTCCTAGTTAGCTAATTTCTTACACCTTATTGATGAAATTCAGAACAAACATATCCACAATAGTTCTGATTTTATTTTATTTTTGGAGAAAATATTGAATACAAAGCTCAAATTAAACATTCAGAATTAGGGTTATGTTTTCAATTCAAACTTCTCTCTAAGACCAAATATACTCCATATATATAAGTGCACTATCATTACATCATAAAGAATTTGAAGCAAACTATAAATGAAGCCCTAAACTCAAATCTCATTTGAAATAGATAGAAATCAAATCACATTCATATTTTGATTATTATAATGATGAATTCGTATAACAAAGAAACTAACCTGGAGATGAATCAGTATGATTAAATGATGAACTCCTCTATCAGATCTTCATTTTCACCAGCCCTACCTAGAAGAAGCTCGTGGAGAAGAAAGAAAAATTTTCATTTACTGTTTTTTTTCGTTTTTTTTATAAAGGATTGGATAATAGCGGGCTAGGGCCCGTCCAGTTTCTTTCTTCAACCGAACTGCTCGAGGCAAATTGTAACATTTATGATAACATTAGCAAATTGTGACATTTATTCTTGTTATTAAAAACCAAGATTACAAAGCAAAACACACAACAACAAATAAAAAGACATGAAGCAAAACAGCAAAGAAACATAAAGCTAGTACAGGGCGGCGATAGGACTAATTGTCTTGGTCCAGGAATGGGTAGTCAGTGTAACCAATAACTGAATCTTGTGTGTAAAAGGTGTCCCTATTATACTGATTCAGTGGTGCATCAATGGCAAAACGTTTAGGCAAATCTGGGTTAGCCAAAAACAGACGACCATATGCAACCAAGTCAGCATGATTCTCATCGATAGCGTTGTTACCGTCGTTTCTCTTATAACCTCCAGAAGAAATGAAAGTCCCCTTAAAAGCTTTCCTGGTCGTTAAGGTACTGCCAAGGGTTGCATTGTTCTCAATCCTTGGCTCTATGACATGAAGGTACAAGATTAGTATTTGCTTAGTGATTGACCATGTAAATGCCGAGAGCTTCGAGGATCTGAATCTCCCTTCCATGAAACCCCGAAAGGAGAGCCTCATTCCGACTTTATCTGCTCCAATCTCTTCGACAATAGCTTTGACAATATCTAGTGCAAAGCGACACGCTTCTCTAAGGTTCCACCGTACTCATACATTCTATCATTAACTTGATCCTTCATGAATTGATCAATAAGGTAACCATTTGCGCCATGGATCTCAACTCCATCAAAACCTGCACATTTGTTCGATATATAACACGATGTTATCTAAAACTTAATGTCAACAACAGAAGATATATGCTATTTGCCAACCTAAATAAGACAATAAAAGAAAATTACCAGCTTCAATTGCGTTCCTCGCAGCACGCCTGAAATCATCGACAATTTGTGGGATTTCATCAGTGCTCAATCGACGAGGAGGTGACCAATCCACTCCGTAGAGGCCAGGTGTACATCCTTTGTCAGTACTAGAGATTGGAGCTATTCCATTAGGCTGGAGGTCTGGACGGTCATGAAATGAAAATAGTTCAGCACTAACAGTATTTGAACTTTACGACAATCATCTAAATATATTGTTTTAAAAATAGATCAAAATTTTTAAAAAATTTAATATCTTTCAAAATATATAACCGATTTTTTTAAAAATTTATATCTTACTAATACTAATATAAAGAAAAGAACTTTTGTTTGGTAGGAAACCCCATAAATTACTTAGTTGTCCCCATTTTTTATATATTTACATAAATACATTGTTTTAAAAATAGATCAAAATTTTTAAAAATTTAATATCTTTCAAAATATACACCGGATTTTTTTAAAAATTTATATATTAGAATAGCTCTTTCAATTATCTAGGTAACGAGTACAAATAAGAATAGTAAATTTTTGTTTTAACAAAAAAATTTCATGTCTTTCAAATTTAATATTGTTGGATGAGTAAAAATTCAAGCATGTGCATCGTACATGTGTCCTTACTAGTTATAAGAAAAGGAACACCTGATTTTTGTATTTGATTATGAACAAATTCAGAGTAACTAGATTAAGAAAGAGCATAAGATGGGTACCACGAGTGGAAACTCGGCCTACATGCCATAGCTGGCAAAAAAACAAGCCACCCTTGTCATGAACAGCTTGCACAATAGGTTTCCATGCTTCGACATGCTCTTTTGTCCAAATTCCTGGTGTTTCTGGATACCTTCAAAAATTAATGGAGAATTCAATTAACCCAACTGCCCAACATGAATGGAGAATTCAATAAACCCAACTGCCCACACTGCAAATGCTAATTAATGCGCGAAGATATCTATATACAGGACTGATCTTGATCTAGCCATGTCCAGTCAAGGAAGGTCATGATCAGCCATTACTCTTGGCAGGTCATTCCAAGAACATTGCCCGAAGAAGTAACATTCACAGTGACTACTATCAATACGAAATCGAGAAAACATACCCTTGAGCTGTTTCTGATACTCCGGTGGCTTCTGTAATTAGAAGACCTCCGCTACTGGTTCGCTGCGAGTAATACAAGGCGGCATGTGGTTGGGGTACATTTCCATAAGACCTATTTCTTGTCAGAGGTGCCAAAACAACCCTGGCAAGTACAGAACACCAAAACGTATAAAAACTAGATGGATGTGTTTGGATCGAAGAAAAAACTAAAACATGATAAAGAATTGCAAACCTGTGAGAGAGTTCGAAATTGCCCATTTTGTAAGGTTTGAATAGTGGCATTGCCTCCATTTTTTGTTCTCTTTCAAAAATGTAAATCTTTCTTTGTTTCTTCCTTCTGACTTTGTTAATTCTTTGATTTGTTTTCTATTGAATTGAATGTTTGAAACTAACAATGCCTATTTGCTCTATTTATAGTTCAGCAAAATGAGAAAACGAACTGTGTATATAACCTACAATTTGGAGTTAATTACGGAATTGCCTGAGTGCATGCGTCACTTATGATGATACTCCCACCAGCGAATCTCATAACAATTAGTAAAAAGAATCCCTTTAAGCAAGTACTAGGTTCTCGACTTGCACACCACCGACTAATAATAATTAGTAAAGTTGGTAATTATGCCACATAAAAAATTCAATCCTGTTATAGGGGCGACGGATTCCATTAGAAGGGCGGCAGTGTGATAATAATGTCTCTCTAGTTGGTTAGGGGATGTCCTATAGTGGGTGTAAATTGACTAATTTACCCATTATTTTTTAGTTGAAAAAACATAATTGTCCTCCCCTATTTTTAAACCTAATGAATCAGAAAAATCAAAACAGTTTTTTTTTTCATCTTCATCTTCTCTTCTCCTCCTCCATTAAAACTGAAATTTTCATCGTCCTCGATTAATCGGCGATTTGAAAAATTGATAATCGTTGATTGAAAACTATATTAGAGATCTTAGAAGAAGAAGGTTGTGAAGATTGAAGTTAGTTTTGTATCAAAAATCAGGGTTTTGGAACAAATTTGAAATTGAAATTTATGTGTTGCATGTGAGTTACGGTTGGTAATAACTCAAATACGAACCGTAACTGTAGTTTGGGTTGATGTTACGGTTCCTTTAACTCAAATACCAACCGTAAGTTCTTAGTTTTGAAAAAAAATGTTCGATTCAGTTTAATTTTATTTGCAATGTAGTAAATAGACTTACGGTTAGTGTCGATACTTGAATTACGAACCGTAATTCTTCCTGGATGTTTCAATTTATTTTTACGGTTTGTATTTTCATCACATTTATCAACCGTAATTGAGTTACGAATTGTAACTCAAACAACATTACCAACCGTATATCATCCTTTGTCTTAGCAATTTATCCGGTTCAAAAATTAGTTAAAATACCAACCATAAGTCAGTTACGGTTGGTCTCGATTCATTAGTTACCAACCGTTATTTGTTACGGTTGCTATATGTCTTGTCATGTTTCAAACCGTAATTAGGTTACGGTTCGTACTGTAAATTTTTTACCAACCGTGGCGGTATTCCGATTGGGTTTTCCCCAAATTGAACCAGTTATGGTTGGTATTCGATAATTTACGAAGCGTAACACAGAGGTACGGTTGGTCAAGAGCACAATTCCAACCGTAAGTTCTTCTGAAAATGTAAAAGTTTTGATTTTTTTTTACGTACTTTAGATAATTTTGAGCGACAAAAAGCTAATGGGAACTAATTTAGAAGTATAACTGGTCATTTTCGTGCTCACGGTTCTTCACTTTATTGGCTAATTTCTTCAATTGATTGAGATTAACCTTGACTTTGGGTTAAAACATCTCTACCATCTAACAAATACTCCATATCCGGATCTCTATCAAGAGGAATGTAGTATTTACTTTCTCTATCATATAGAGATTCACCCATCTCAAATTTGTCACTGGAATCACTCATATTGGTTGAGTGAATCAAAATCTAGGGTTTCACAAATATCACAAAAGTTTTTCTTTTCTTCTCCTCTAAACTTTTTTTTTTTACTCTAAAGTTCTGATTTTGATTTGTTTTAGAGTAAATATAAGTGAAATTTGATTATCAAAACTAAACTAGATTATCAACATTAAACTATGTAAGGGTTAATAAGTCATTTTCAGTTTTTTTTATAAGGGGCACTTCGAATTACCATGTAATGACCCTTTTTGTCCTATTCACTGCCGCCCCTCTAATGGAACATGCCCCCTATAACAGGATTGAAAAAATTACTAGTAAATTTTTTTATAGTTATTTGACCTGTAAAACTCGACCTTTGGAGTCATTTATTGGATGCGCAATACTAGCAATCTGAATCGGAGAATCGGGGCAAAGCCTTCTTTGGCATGTTGTTGTGAATTTTGCGATTGTCAGTGTTCAACAAATTTTCCTAGTGCGAATTTAGGTGAATGATTTGCTCAAAGGAAAATAAATAAGGGAATACCAGTAGAAAATCTTGGATTTCACTAGTTTTGCTTGATTTTGTTTAAATAAACTATTTTCGTTTTCTCCATCGATTATCGACAAAATCAGTGCAATGTTGGGTTGCCAATATGCAGCTTAGGCGGCCACACGGCCCACACCAAAGCCCTTGGACTTTTCATTTTTAGTAAGCTTATTTTGTGTTTATTTATTTGGTTGAATCATTGAATTCGAAAAGAGAGAGTGAATGTGTTATATCCAAACCTGGGTTGCACGGACGCGGACGCGGCGACGCGGACACGACAAGACACTGACGCGGACACGAGGCCAATATTGCAGCGTCCCAGTGCATATTTTAGCGTCAGCGTCGGCGTCAGCGTCGGCGTCAGCGTCAGCGTCCCAGCGCGTCGGACGCGGACACGACTCAAGATGTCACTCTAAAAATCGAAAGAGTGAACGAGTCTGCGTACTATCGTATTATTTTAGATTATTTAGCATAATCACTGTTTTGAGCAATGTACATTAGATTCTAAAGCCAACCACTATGGTGCACAATTTTCCTTCCATATCCCCTAAATGTAGGGAAATTTTTCAAAATTTATCTAATATAGTCTCCCATATTTCTTTTAAGTGGGGGATATTTCTTCCCTACATTTAAAATTGGATCACATCGGATCTAGGTAGTAGGGAAGAAAAATGACACTGTGTTTTTTCATTTTACGGGTACTCAACTTTTTAGTTGAAACGGATACTCAGTATCCATGACTTTTACACAGAAACAAAGTATCCGTTTCTGGTTTTACAAGTTTTAAACTAAAACTTTTCTTTTTCACTCCTTTTTTTTACTAATTTTTTTTTTTTACCTATTATATCTCCTTTTACCTATTATATCTTCTTTTTACCTATAATATCTCTTTTTTTACTCTAAATTATCTTTTTTACCTATAAAAATATTCCGACGAAGAAAAAAAAAAGGGGGAAAAAACGGATACTCAGTATGTTTGACATTATTTACACGGAAACTGAGTATGGAGAAGGAATAAAAGCAAACCATAGTAGGTTGCCTTGGGACCCATATTCCTTCTCTACAAATAGGGAATAGGAAAAGGAAATGGTGTGCCATAATGTTTGGCCTAAAGTGTTTCTACTAGCTTGTTACTTCCTATTTCTTCCAGGGATTATTTCAATAGTATAAAGCATAGTTTAGCTAACTTTGCCTATCTGAGTGGTGGTCAGGATTTATCCTTGGCAAAGATAAATCAAAGGTTGTGGTCCTCCGTGCCACACCCTACAAGTCGCACATGTGGTGTTCATTCAAATATTATGAAATAAAAATGAATACTCAAGTCAAGATATGGAATTTCAAAAATTATAACGGGGAGGTTCGAACTCATGACCTATTGTGTCATAAGAGTGGCTCTAACCATTGTTCCACCTTGGTTGGAATTGATAGAAAAGATAAATCAACAGTGGTTGTTTGTTCAACTTAAATATTAATTAGTATAAGTGTTTTATTAATTAGTATAAGTGATTTGTCTAGAGAGAAGATAAATCTATGGTGATGGTTTGTTCAACTTAAATATTGATTAGTATAAGTGTTTTATTAATTGATGTCTCATTAATTTCTCATGATAAATGATTTATTAATTTTACATCATAAATGTCCCTTAATTAATATTAATACATATCTCCCTTAATAAATAATAATTTTGACAAAAATTATTTCAATAGATATTAGTGGTGGTGGTGGTGGTAGTAGAGGAAGAAGTAAGTGGTGGAAACGGTGGAAGGTGTTACTAAGTGGTGGAGGCGGTAACATTAGTTTTGGTGGAAGAAATAGTGGCGCTGGATGGTTTTAATGGCGGTGGTATTGGTTTTTTATTTTTGAATAAAAAAAAATATAAAAAAATTTACATGACGGGTAACATGATATTGTGAAAAGTATAGTTGGTTGTTTTTGACACGATCAATAAAGGCGGATAACAAATAATTTTGGGATGATACCAAATCATATAAGACAAAATGGTTGTTTTTGGTACCACTGCTACCTTTGGTAACCGATCGTACGCATGATTTTCAGTATTAACAAAAAACATATGGTTGAATAAATTAATTGACGACCTAAGTTTGTTAAATCTAAACTTTATACATGACGTGTGGGATTAAAAGTTATAAGTGTGCCCAATATTCTACGAGGGATGGAAAATGGTGGTGGTGGAGAAAGAAGTGATATCTGGTGGTTTGTGGTACTAGCCGGTATTGATGAGTAGTAATTGACTATGTTAATTACGTCTTCGCTACAAAAAGGATAACACTATAAATTAGAAATGTGGTTGATCCTCTTAATGCTAATATAAACTCGGTTAAAATACATGAAAATTAAGAAGAAGAAAAAAACATTTGGATGTCACGTTATATAATAAATAACACTAAAAACTACATATTTAGTATCAAGGTTTCTCCGTCCAATAGATATATCTAAGGTTGTATTGAGATCCCATAAGCAGAGGGCGAGTTGGTCTTGGATTTGTGAATGATAATGAATATAATGAAACGCTCCCTCTCGGTTTCTCCGATGAAAACCGAAACCTTCTAAAAAAAGTAATCAATCGAACAACACTTAGATGGAACACATCACTACCAGTGTAAACTTCTCTAAATTGCTACATATCCAGTGAATTTTCTACAGATTAATCGGGTGATTTCGTCCTACCGTAGTTTTTAACGAGGCATGCAATTAAATCTCTAATAGTGATTTTAAAGGTATTTAATAATTACAAAATTCTCTTATAAGTTTTGTTTATGCAAGTATTGATTTAACTTGGGTTCTTTTATATTTTTGTGTTAAGTTGATGACTTTTTAATTTGAATACATGTTTGGTTAACAAACTTTGATACATATAGGGTATTTTCTTTGTACCACTGATGTTAGTCTCTCATTTTTCCCGTTAGCACTTTGTTTCGATCTCGTATTTGTAGACATTATTTGACTAATGTTGGGGTATTTGTTTAATCTCAAGGCCGATTAAACCCAGTGTGTGTTCTATACATTGAAGGCGACAGAAGTTTGTGTCGGCTCTACCTTGAAACTAATAATTTTTCTTCGGAAGGTTAGTTGCATTTATGTAGATACAAATATCAATATGACTATGCTCTTTAAAGCTCCAAATTACTTGAGTAACACTAGATGTGAGAGCGTCATTCATGCACTACTTAGCATAGTTGGTGTGAAATCTTTTATCCACGAATTTCTTCAATTTTATGTTATCAATATGATTGAGAAAGAATCTTACATGTTTTGATTTACTATTATAAGTTCATTTTTTCAACTCACATGTGTATATCTCATCCTTCCAATAGCCAAGGGTTCTTCAATTTTATAACTCTCACATTTGCAAAAAATAAATAAATAGTGTTTATCTATAGTAGGGAAAATATTATGGGTTTTTGCTTCACTCCTTGGAGCCTTAGTTATCAATAATTTCGGAACAAATGTATTCATAAACATCATGGAGTTGGATTGGCAGTTTAGGTATATGTACTGTTAGATGAAATATTCTTTTGAAGTTTGAAATTATGGTATGATGGAACAATAAATGGGGAAAATTTTTATTTACTGTATTTTTTATTTTTTTTTCATGTTGGCACAACATTATTACTAAAATCCATATAATAAATTGGAATAACATGCTTAAGTAAAAAATAAAAAAGATCAGGTAACCCATTTTGTTTCCCAAAACCTATTTGAATATCAAAATATTACTCACGAAAAAAATGAAGCAAGAGGAATGTGAACAATATCGTATTAGAGACAAAACATCCGTGCCGTTACATGACGCGAGTTAAGATCTAGTCAATAGTATAAAGCGAGTTTAGCTAACTTTGCCTATCTCGAGTGGTGGTCGGGATTTATCCTTGGCAAAGATAAATCAAAGGCCGTGGGTCCTCCGTGCCACACCCTACAAGTCGCACACGTGGTGTTCATTCCAATATTATGAATTAAAAATGAATACTCAAGTCAAGATATTGAATTTCAAAAAATTATAATCAGGGAGGTTCGAACTCATGACCTATTGTGTCATAAGAGTGGCCTCTAACCATTGTTCCACCTTGGTTGGAATTGATAGAAAAGATAAATCAACAGTGGTTGTTTGTTCAACTTAAATATTAATCAGTATAAGTGTTTTATTAATTTGTATAAGTGATTTGTCTAGAGAGAAGATAAATCTATGGTTATGGTTTGTTCAACTTAAATATTAATTAGTATAAGTATTTTATTAATTGATGTCTCATTAATTTCTCATGATAAATGATTTATTAATTTTACATCATAAATATCCCTTAATTAATATTAATACATATCTCCATCAATAAGTAATAATTTTGACAAAATTATTTCAATAGATATTAGTGGTGGTGGTGGTAGTAGAGGAAGAAGTAAGTGGTGGAAGCGGTGGAATGTGTTACAAAGTGGTGGAGGCGGTAACATTAGTTTTGGTGGAAGAAATAGTGGCGCTGGATGGTTTTAATGGCGGTGGTATTAGTTTTTTCTTTTTGAATCAAAAATAATAATTTTTTTTACATGACGGGTAACATTGTATTGTGAAAAGTATAGTTGGTTGTTTTTGACACGATCAAAAAAGGCGGATAACAAATACTTTTGGGATGATACCAAATCATATAAGACAAAATTGTTGTTTTTGGTACCACTGCTATCTTTGGTAACCGTTCAATGACGCATGATTTTAAGATAAAAAAACATATAGTTGAATAAATTAATTGACGACCTAAGTTTGTTAAATCTAAACTTTATACATGACGTGTGGGATTAAAAGTTATAAGTGCGCCCAATATTCTACGAGGGATGGAAAATGGTGGTGGTGGAGAAAGAAATGATATCTGGTGGTTTGTGGTACTGGCCGGTTTTGATGAGTAGTAATTGACTATGTTAATTATGTGTCACTAAAAGGATAACACTATAAATTAGAAATGTGGTTGATCGTCTTAATTCTAATATAAACTCGGTTAAAATACATGAAAATTAAGAAGAAGAAAAAAACATTTGGATGTCACGTTATATAATAAATAACACTAAAAACTACATATTTAGTATCAAGGTTTCTCCGTCCAATAGATAAATCTAAGGTTGTATTGAGATCCCGTAAGCAGAGAGCGAGTTGGTCTTGGATTTCTGAATGATAATGAAAATAATGAAACGCTCCCTCTCGGTTTCTCCAATGAAAACCGAAACCTTCTAAAAAAAAATAATCAATCGAACAACACTTAGATGGAACGTATCACCACCAGTGTAAACTTCTCTGGATTGCTACATATCCAAAGTGAAATTTCTACATTAACTGGTGATTTCGTCCTACCGTTGCGAGGCATGCAATTAAATCTCTAATAGTGATTTTAAAGGTATTTAATAATTACAAAATTCTCTTATAAGTTTTGTTTATGCAAGTATTGATTTAACTTGGGTTCTTTTGTATTTTTGTGTTAAGTTGATGACTTTTTAATTTGAATACATGTTTGGTTATCAAACTTTGATACATATAGGGTATTTTCTTTGTAGAATTGATGTTAGTCTCTCATTTTTCCCGTTAGCACTTTGTTTCGATCCCGTATTTGTATACATTATTTGACTAATGTTGGGGTATTTGTTTAATCTCAAGGCCGATTAAACCCAATGTGTGTTGTATACATTGAGGGCTTACAGACGTTTGTGTCGGCTCTACCTGAAACTAATAATTTTTCTTCGGAAGGTTAGTTGAATTTATGTAGATACAAATATCAATATGACTATGCTCTTTAAAACTCCAAATTACTTGAGTAACACTAGATGTGAGAACGTCATTTATGCACTACTTAGCATAGTTGGTGTGAAATCTTTTTATCCACGAATTTCTTCAATTTTATGTTATCAATATGATTGAGAAAGAATCTTACACATGTTTTGATTTACTATTATAAGTTTATTTTTTCAACTCACATGTGTATATCTCAGCCTTCCAATAGCCAAGGGTTCTTCATTTTTATAACTCTCACATTTGCAAAGTGTAAATAAATAGTGTTTATCTATAGTAGGGAAAATATTATGGGTTTTTGCTTCACTCCTTAGAGCCTTAGTTATCAATAATTTCGGGAACAAATGTATTCATAAACATCATGGAGTTTGATTGGCGTTTTAGGTATATGTCTTCATTAGATGAAATATTCTTTTTTGAAGTTTGAAATTATGGTATGATGGAACAATAAATGGGGAAAAATTTATTTACTGTATTTTTATTTTATTTTCATGTTGGCACAACATTATTACTCCGTCCGAGATAAAAAATTGGAATAACATGCTTAAGTAAAAAATAAAAAGATCAGGTAACTCATTTTGTTTCCCAAAACCTATTTGAATATCAAAATAATTACTCACGAATAAAATGAAGCAAGAGGAATGTGAGCAATATCCTATTAGAGACAAAATATCCCGTGCCGTTACGGCACGGGTTAAGATCTAGTATATTCATAAAGTAACTAGGGATGGTCAGCAATGAGAAATATTTTTCAAGTTTGTTACATAACATTCAAAAACTAACAAATATATGGCAATGCAAAATATTTACTTTTATTTAACTCATGCTGAGCAAATATATGAATTCGCGGATTTCACCGTATCCGATTTTTAGTTTGATGGGTGGATGCTCAATCGCCTATTGGTGGGATGGGCGTTTTTTTATCAGTTGCATAAATGTGTTGGGAGCATTAGATAATCCAAATGGCATAACAAGCCATTCATACAATTATTCTCGTATTTTGAAAGCAGTTTTACATTCATCTCCTTCTCTAATTCTAATACGATGATATCCACTATGAAGATTAAGTTTAGCGAAAAAAATCGACCCAGCTAGCAAATCAACCATATTTATCAATACGTGGAATAGGAAATCTATAAGGAATGGTGATACGATTCAAAGCTCTGCAATCAATATTCCAACAATTGTCTCTTTAGGCACCAAAAATGCAGGACAAGCACGAAGATTGCTGTTATAAATCGTTGACTTGGCCCTGTAAAATTTCATGTTCTGACAGACTCAACCTATAATGATCTTGATTAGGAAGAGAAGCTCCATATATCAATACTATGTTGACTATCTCTTAAATGAGGTAAAGTCACAGGCAATTTGTCAGGAAATAAATCATTGTATTGAGATAATAAAGGTTGTACCTTCGTAGGAATCATAACCTTTGCTTTGTTGTCTTTATGGAAGCTCAACGTATGAGTTTGAGTAAAAAAACGAGAGATAGTTGCGACCAAAGCACTAGTCTTTTCATCACAGTGCTCGTTGATAACTGATGAATATTTGGAAGGATAAAAAATCTTATTTTTGTCGTTCTTGTAGAATGTATATGTATTCTCAAAACAGTTATGCGCTGCTTGAATACAGTAGAAACTCTATAAATTAATGTTATCGGGACCATCAAAATTTATTAATTAAGCGAGATATTAATTAACCAATAAATTAATAAATTATTAATTATTAATTTATACATTAATTAATACTTTATTAACTTATAGATAAATTTCATATCAAATAATTAGTTTCTATACAAACAAAATACCATATCATATCTTTTATATTTCCTATATAAATACAATATCAATATCAAATCATATTTTTATAAACACAATATCCAATCATATTTTTTATTTCCTATCTAAACACAAGTTTAGACAATTTGGATATACAAACAGTGAAATCACTCAAGACTTGCAAAATTTGATCGAGAAGTTGGGCTATCGCAATTCAATAAATATCGAAGATGTCTAAAATTATCCGGAAGAAAATGAAGTTACACAGTTGTTAACCGATGAAGAAATAATCGAGAACGTTATGGGAACTGATAAAGATGTGGAAGAAGATGATGAAAGTTCTACGATAGAGCCCCCTTCACGAAACGAGGTTATTAAAGCGGCAATCGCATTGAATAATTTCTTGCTGAGCTATGAGAAAACAACACCAAAAATTCTTACAATGATAAGAAAATTTAGGGATGAAATTCAATGCGATATTTATTTTAGCAAAATACAGAAGATAATTAAATCATTTTTCAAAAAATCTTCGTAAATCAAAAAACAGAATATACATATATATATATATATATATATATATATATATATATATATATAATGCATTATTAATTTATATTTCATATGGGACCTATATAGGTAATTAAAAAAGTATTATCTTATAATTTTAACGAATTATTAATTTGGCACGTTGTCCCCGACTCGGGACCGGCCAAAAATATTATTTAAAAGAGTTTATTAAATAATCGAGTATTAATTAAAAGAGTTTCTACTGTATCATATTTCCAAGGTCTCCCAATAAAAAGACGTGTAGCATTCATGTGTATAACATCACAGAATACAAAATCCTCATATCCATGAAAAGATAAATTCACAACACATTAATGAGTAATACATTGTGTAGAAGAACTATGAACCCATCCTATAGAATACAGATTAGGATGTTGGGTAGCTGGTGGACCTAATTTTATCCATCCATAAGGTTAAGGTAACCAATGATGCACCTAGTGTATCTCACCTTCTCTTTAATGATGACTATTTGTTGTTCTCAAAATCAACACACTATGAAGGAAATAAGGGATAATTTGCGTTACCTCCCCTGACCAAAATCATAATTAGCGTTACCTCCCCTACATAAATTAAATTAGTGAAACCTCCCCTCGTTACATTTTCCGTCCAAAGCTGGTTATCCCGGTGACGACTTTGTACACGTGGACCAGTTCTTACACGTGGACTTTGACTTTCCCACGTGTAAAACCGGTAGGGGGAGGTAACGCTAATTATGATCTTGGCCGTGGGAGGTATTCGGGAAAGTCAAAGTCCAAGTGTAAAAACGGGTCCACGTGTACAAAATCACGACTAGGATAACCAGATTTTGACGGAAAATGTAACGAGGGGAGGTTTCACTAATTTAATTTATGTAGGGGAGGTAACGCTAATTATGATCTTGGCCAGGGGAGGTAACGCAAATTAACCCAGGAAATAATCTTTCGGACGTCGTGAAAGTTTTTAGTGTCATGTTTGGTCAAATGATTAATTTTGACAAGTTTGGATGTTCTTTCAGTAAAAAAGTCCACCATGATGTTTGTGTCTCCCTAATCAAAACTTTAAATATTAAGAAAATAGACCTAAAAAAAACAATTAGGAATCATTTTATTTCTTAATAGATCCCAAATTGATTCATTTGCTAACCTTTCTTATCATTTTGATCATAAAGTATCCAGTTGGAAGGAAAAAAAAATGACACAAGCTGGTAGGTTAGTTATGGTTTAAAATGTGCTCAAACCTTAATCTGTCCACCGTATGAAAACATTTTTGATTCCTGACAATATTATATACCAGATAGAAAAGACTCATCATAGCGACTTTTGGCGGGAAAAAAATAACTCTGGTGGGTTTTACTTGAAACAATAGGGCAAAATATGCACATGTAAGCTCCAGGGTGGTTTAGGTTTAAATTTTTGAAAAAATTAATTGATTTTTGCTGTCAAAAAATGCTTGGAGACTTATACATTGTCAGAATGATCTTTAGTTCAAAAAATTTAGGTGCAAATTTTTTCTAACAATAATCTATTGTATTATATAAAACAACAGGATTCTTGTGGGTTTGGAAAAGTCTTTATTATGGTCTTGATATCATTAGGGAAAATTCGTTCTGCGACGCTAAAGATGGTAACATTATTCTTGCTTTGAGGATAAGTGGATACTTGATGTGTCTAATTCTTGTCGTCTTTAGTACCCCAACGGTCCAAACCCAACTTTAAAGTTGTTGATTTCATAGATCCATGTTCCAGGCAATGTAATGACTTAGTGCGTGGTTCCTATTTTATTTTTGGTACTATTCAAAAAAATTAAGAGAGTTAGGATTTCCATTTCGGATCTGATAGGCTTATATGGTCTCCGTTCGTAATGGTATATTTTATGTTAGGTCATTTTTTCTACTAACTCAAATAGGAAGGTCTACAAAGCTTTATGGAGTTCTAATTTGCTTCCTAAAATCCATTTCTTTCTTTGGAAACGTCTTGAGAATGTTTTTCTCACCAAAGCTAAACTTTATCATTATATTAGCAAGACAACTCTTGTGTATGTGTAATGATAATGCTTTGGGAACCACTAAACATGTATATTTTATTTCCCTTTTGTAATAGATGTTTGGACTGTCATACCAAATGGTAATGTTGTTCTTCAGGAAATAGCTACCAATCTGTCCATCATAGATTGGATCACAAAGTGGCTACGTAACAATTAATCAAAGCTTTCTCATCAAAAAAACAATTAATCAAAGCTATCAGGCTATGACCACCAATCTGACCACCCCTTGGTGCATGTGGACAGATAGGCGTTTTAAAGTGTTTCAGAGCATCCGTAGTGGGCGACTAAAACCCATACTAAAGATCAAATAGCAGACGCAGTGGGGAAGGAGTATAGACCAAAGACCAGACTATAACCAAAACCCAGACCATATTTAGTCTTTAGTCTGGTCTTTAGTCGGGCGCAATTGGTGCGTTACGTCCGAACAGGCGTAACAGAAAACTCCGCCTCACACTAAAAAACAAAGCAAAAAAAAATGGGGCGCAACTTAAAGTTGCGCCTGAATGGGGCGTAGCTCAAACTTACGCCCCATTAAAAAAAATAAAAATAATAAATTAAGGCGTAACCTCAAAGTTACGCCTGATGACAATGGGGCGTAACCTCCTCTTACGCCTGACCAAATTTTAGTCTCCCCCACTGCGTTGCAACACGGACTAAACCCAAATTTTCAAATTTTTTTGCTCTTTGATCTTTGGTATATGATCGCACCACTGCAGTTGCTCTCAGGATAAGATTTTGCATGCAAACTCGACTGCTAGCTTAGCTGTGAAACTAACTGATGAAACCTTGGAATTTTTGTCTTCCACAGAGGAACCAGAACTCTTCACATAATACTAATGCGCATAACCACAATATTGATATCTCTTTGTAGCATCCTTCTGAGGGACTCCCAACTGCTATGTTGTATTGTGAGGTTTCTTTTGTTGAAGATACTAATAATATGTAGTATTGGTATTTATTTAATAGATGTGGTAGGAAACTTCAAAGGTTGCAGAGCAATCTCATGGACAACAAGGAACACAGAGGAAGCTGAATGTCTAGCACTATTTGAGGTCGTCCAATGGGGCAAAAACAAGCACATCTCCAAAATTCGTCTTATTAGCGATGCCAAGAAGGTCGTGGATTACCCAAAAAAAAAATGAAAACAACAGTTTATGTTAGTTTAATATTAGAATTTTAGATGATTGTCAAATTATTGGATCTGAAATACTAGTGTCTGGACTTGGGAACTGGGTTAAGCTTTATTTATCGTATTTTTTCTCTGTAATTGTCAATTTTCTGTATGAATATTTCTACACATAGAAATATCCTCTTGGGCCATGTAATAACTTGGTTAATTATGAATATTGCTAAATATGTCGGTTACAATTTTGGGATCCTTTCATATTCCCTCTTCCTTGATGGACGGTCGAGATTGATTGTTAATTCTAAATCATATAAACATTGGTCCTTGAAAAGACGAGGGTATCCAAATATACCTCAATCTAAAACTTTTCCACCTATAAGTCCTTTCTCCGAAAGTGATTGTCTATGGACTGAGTCGAGACAATACAACTAATCGGTTCACACTTCGTGTGATCGTCTATGGATACGAGATCGAGACAATAAAACAACGAAGTATGTTTACTTGATAAGAGGTTCTGACTTAACCAAACACAATAGGATTACTATCAAGTAAATAGGAATTAATGTTTGTGTATTTTACTTCTAATTATAATAAAAATAATTATAATTGCGGAAATAGAAAAGTAAAAGACACAGCAAGATTTTGTTAACGAGGAAACCGCAAATGCAGAAAAACCCAGGGATCTTGTCCAGAATTGAATATTCTCATGATTAATCCGCTATACAAAATCAAACCAACTTCGTATAGTTGAGACCAAGCAACTAAACCTGTAGTTCACCTAGTTCCGTCTGTATTCCCACGCCTCCAACTTATAAATAAGTCACGTACTTGGAAGAATTCCTTTGGTTCGTATTCCAAACAGTAAAGGAACAACAAAACTGTTTGGAAGCAACTCTTTTCAACCAAGTGATGTGAGTTCGAAAAAAGGCTCTTCCGTTTATCTCAATAAACTCCTTTGTCGGGTCCTTAGATCAATCTCTCAACAACTACCGAAGTAATTGTAAGATTATGCAATCAATACTATTAATCACAAAGAAGTGTATTGATTCCGATCTACTCAACTAATCAATCCAATCTATCATAAAGATAAACCGATTATAGTTGGATCCCTTTCCAGCCGAAACAAGTATTGTGCACACCAAAGATTATGAACCCAAAAAAGTCTTCTTGTCTTCAAATCTTCTTTAATCTTCAAGCAGCACCTGCACACATTCAACTTGAATCTCTTGTGATCAATCACACACAGAACGGAGTCTGTTAACGTTGGATTATCACAAGACGTCTTTAGATCTACAAACAGTCTAAAGATCCCCTTCGAAACTTCGATCTAGTTTGAGTGAATCTTATATTAGAAGAGAAGATTCTCAAGCATAAACAAACTAGGCGCAATCAAAGTTCAACAACCGTTACTTGATAGACACATTTTTGTGTTTGATATAATCTCAATTGTATATATTGTTAGTGTTCGATTTTGTATTTGGCTTTTTATGTTTTTGTAGGTGTTTTTGGAGAAATAAGCTTTTGCGGAAAAATTTGCTCGGAAAGTGGTATTTGCGCTCGTGGGAGGAAATTACTATTCAGACCCTCATTTTGGATAAGGGATAACCTAATTACTAAGGGGCACCCCATTTCCAGGCAACTACTATTTGCACCCCATCAGAGGATAAGGGGAGGTCATCTTCCCAAATTCATATTAAGTTATGGCGGGAAATGTTTTTGTTTCACGGCAGAATTAGGGATGGATTTTTGAAGGTTTTTGAGAGGGATTCGATCACGGATTTTGGCTTGGTTCGACCTGTTAGAGCATAACAGGGATGGTATGATTGTTTGGATCGATCAGATTGGATTGGAATATCGAGTTTTGACGAAACAGAGGAGAAGTAAATACTCGGTTCTCTGTTAATTTCCATGACAGCAAAATTCCTATAATTCCTTTTCTCTAGATGAAGCACGTAGGATACTTGAGTCAACGCATAAGTTAATTGAGTCAACACGTGAGTTTGCTGAGACAACACGTAGGTTAGAGTTAGAGACGGAAGAAAGAATTGCTCGAATTACTCTTGATTGCCAATACATTCTTTCCAATATCACCCGTGAAAATGAGGACAATTTTTCTAATCAGGATGACGAGGTTAGAATTGGTAACACTACATGTTTAGATAAGGTTCAACCATTTTCATGCTCTTATGATGATTATGATGAGGATAGTGCTAATGAAGAATCTGAAATATGTAGGCATAGTGATCAGGAATTTGTTACTCCAATTGAGCTTTATAATGATAATATTTCTAGTTCAAATTCAAATAATTTTAATAATTATTCACCTATTCAAAAGGACGAGGATTTGACTAGAGATACCCACGTTTTAGACGATGTAGTATTTCCTTATGATTACGAAGCCGATGATAGTTTTGAGGAACGAGTTTATTCTAAGAACATTGTTTTAGAGTCTAACGATTTAGAAACATTAGTCTTAGACAAAGAAGATGAACTCGTAGAGCTTTCAAATATGATGAGTGAGGATGCACCTTCCGATTATAACTTAAAAGAAGCAATTGACCATTTTCAAGATTCCGATGATCTAGAAATTAGGGAAATTGTAGATAGTCTATCTAGAGACACCCAAAACTCTAAGTTTGGGGGTGATTATCATTCTCCCCGTGCTTTACCTTTATCTCTTGTAGAGATCCCTCACTTGGGACTTGATATATGTGCCTCTACCATTGTGCCAGATTGCCTTCATACTAGTTCTCCAGAACCTAGTGATGTCCATAAGGAAGTTCAGTTGTTAGAAACCCATCCTCTGGTTGATGTGGTTTACCCAGGCTATGATACCCAGATTGATTTTGTTTTCCCACCAAATATTTTTCAACCAATTGTGGGAACGTATAAGTTTCCTATGTGTCAATTATTAAGTTTTGAGACTGAGCCTAAGTACTTTAGGAAATTAGTATCGACACATTTTCTTATGATTGACCACCAGTTTCATCGTGGTCAATTGTGTGAGTCAAAACTGATTGACTTTAAGGATCCGCAATTATTCAGGTTATTATTATGTGCTTCTAAGTTCTTATTTGAGTTTTCACAGAGTTTACAACCTGAACCGGATCTTAGCTACGAGGAAATCCAACCCATGAAAATATTTTATTTGGACCCAGTTATAGAGCTTGAACCTGAACCATAGCTAGATGTAGTTGTCTTAAACAGGAAACTAGACAAGGGTTTGCTTTATTTGTTAATTTTCTTGGCAGATTGGAGATTCCTTTTATTTGTGATAGCTCTATTTGGTTTTGATGACCCACAGATATTTCGGCTATTACTTTATGATTTTATAAGGTGACTAATCCTTTCTTAGTCTGGCTGAAGACGTTAAACTTAGCACTTCTTGAGAGGTAACCCAATATTCATGCGACACGGTAATATATTTCCTTATCTCTTTTGCTTCAAATGGTAACAGTTTCTCCTTGTTCATGCTTTTAATTTTATCTTTAGAACATTGAGGACAATGTTAGATTTAAGTTTGGGGGTATGGGAAAAACATTTTAGTTGCATTGTTAAACTCCAGAGCCTAGAAATTTATGCTTATTAAGGAGGGTACTAACCAATCTAAGTGGATGGAAGCATTTTGGTTGTAGGAGTTGAGGAACCAATCTGATTAGATGGAAACATCTAAAGAGTCTATTCATAAAAGCACAGAGCTCAGGTGTTAGAAATAACATGATAGTTTCACCATATCTCGTTGAGTCCTTTTCACTTCTGTTTTTATTTTGTTTTGTTTTTAAACTATGTTTCTCTAAGTGATTAGGTGGGGACCACGAATCAAGTTGTTACCAATGCTAGGGTGAATTAGAGTGATTGAGATACCAAAAAAAAAAAAAAAAAAAGTTGAAGAAAATTGAGACCAGACCATCAGACCAACAGGAATAAATTCAATAAAGTCGACCACTGGAACCCTTGTATATGCCAGTTGTGTTGACCTAGAGTTAGGATTATCGACCACTGGTTCCCTTGTATATGCCAGTTGTATTGATATTAGTCAGACTAGTATCTCAGTCCATTAGGATAGGTTCATTTTGGCGGAGGCCTTCAGACAGATATGAGAAACACCGTTCACTTAGTAAACATCAAAACCATCTATGTTTTTCTCTATATCCATCTTCTTGATCTATCCATGTGATTAGTTTTGACTCCGGGTATTGATGTCCATAGTGCGACTATCTGAGTAGAGATCTGTGACTTATATATGAATTTTAGTATGCTTGAGTGCAAACTCGTGTACAGCAATTGGAATTTCGCATCAGGGTACTTCCTCCTGTAGTCAATAAGTATACCAACCAAAGAGACTTTTTAGTGCCTTCCAAGGTTCTGTGTAGATTGTTAGGGTCTGAAGTGTAAAGTTTTTGTGGGTACACCTCTAGTAAACCCTCCCGAGACTATAACTCGGCCACTAGGGCCACCTAGGGGTTTAAAGGCTTATTGCAAACGCTAAATGCAATCGACGATGCATGCGACAGTGAGTTAGGATTTTATTTTCAAGATTTGATTTGCTCGAGGACTAGCAAATAATAAGTTTGGGGTATTTGATAGACACATTTTTGTGTTTGATATAATCTCAATTGTATATATTGTTAGTGTTCGATTTTGTATTTATTATGGCTTTTTATGTTTTTGTAGGTGTTTTTGGAGAAATAAGCTTTTGCGAAAAAATTGGCTCGGAAAGTGGTATTTGCGCTCGTGGGAGGAAATTACTATTCGGACCCTCATTTTGTTTCGCGGCAGAATTAGGGATGGATTTTTGAAGGTTTTTGAGAGGGATTCGATCGCGGATTTTGGCTTGGTTCGACCTGTTAGAGCATAACAGGGATGGTATGATTGTTTGGATCGATCAGATTGGATTGGAATATCGAGTTTTGACGAAACAGAGGAGAAGTAAATACTCGGTTCTCTGTTAATTTCCATGATGGTGATTCAACCGAGATTTTCACGGAATACATTGGTTTGGGCATGTTGAGGCATAACAGGCAGGTATAAGTGTTGTAATGGAGAAAATTGGGCGGATAATGGTTTCTCGACAAAACGAGAGGCAAAGAAGACACGGTTTGTTTTGGGATAGTTTTGGAAGTTCCTCGAGGATTCAGGGAAGAATATTTCCTCTGTTAGTTGTAACTCTATCTTAGGAAGGAGTTTAATACAAGCAAGATACGCGTAGAGGTTAAGAAAGTCACCGGAAATATCTGTGACTTGGCCGTGAAGAAGAGAAAGAATATCGAAGATTTTTAGGGTCTGCTGGCTATATATAGGTTGCTAAGAGGTCAAGGAGGTGGGAGGTACACTTTGTCGAGACCTTGGGGGTCGATACGGAGGATCAGAGAAGTTTCAGAGCTCGATTTGGCAGCAGCAGGTGAAGAAGAAGGAGAAGGGTTGCAGACGACACTATAGAAGTGTCGTTCTCAAGAACACGAAGAACGGACTAACAAAGGCATACGTATTTAAACAGCATAAAAAAAGTATCGTTGTTCAACAGTCTCAGATCACATCCATCACAAGCTTGTCATCTTTTCTCTGTAACAGTTTTCCACCCGTCATAAGAGCTTTTTGTAACGCCGCTACAACGTTGCAAACTCATCCCGCTTTACTAGTTTTCTCTTGTTTTTCACCTATTTGAGCTATGAACAATTATTTTGAGCACGTGATTAATATGAGGAGCTAAACCCCAACACTGGGATGACGGAGGAAGCCATATTTCATGTGTGTGGTAATTATATTTAATTCTTTCATGACTTTTTGCATGGATTGTTAATTGTGTTATGGTTTTTATTGAATGGTTGTGATTTCAATTGATGGGTTATATTTAGGTTAAGTCTTTTGATACCCCATGCTTTAGATATACAGTCGTTGCTTTTCAAAAATCTACCTTGGCAAAACATAGAGTCAATATTTTATTATTATTTGAGCTATAATTGTCTAGAATAAATATATGAATCGCATGAATGAATTTTATGGTGGAATCCGAAGTCCCAGTTCTCTCGTATTCGTGACAAACCTTGTATATATATTTTCTTTGTTTTTCGTATTTTCTTAAATCAAACCTTTACAAGTCTGAGTTGAACGAACTTATACTACCACTTTCTATAACAACTTTCAAAACCACATCATTACTCAATCAAATCAATCGAAAACTAATAATAAGCCGCAGTTATCTAGTTTCCCACCAACAGTACTAATAGAGCTTCTCAATCCCAAAGAAGTCTTTAAACTGAGCGGCCGTAAGAGATTTCGCCTAATTAGGTTACTTCCTCTCCGAATAGGCGGCTCCACCTATAACAACACAACTAGGTAGTTTTTCTAGCTCTGAGGATTAGTTTGCTAGTAATGCAAACTTTGGTATTTATAGACAAAGAAGTTTGGACACCAAGGAATTTCCAAAACCGAAAATATTCTCAAGATATGCAATATATTCCAGATTCGGTTTCCGTAATTCCTGGAAATGCTTTGTCCAAACATTGACCGAAAATCTCTTAGAAAATCTCCAATTAGTAAATGCACAATACCAATTTTTCATTTTCCAAAAATAAAATTAAAAACCTTAATTAAAATATTCTCAATTTATTTTTCGATCCGGGATTTTCCTTTAGCTATTAAGGAATATCTTTGAACAATAAAAGCTAAGCGTTATTGCACATGGTCAAAGTATGTCGACATCTTTACTTTGTAAGTCCTCTTTCATACTTACAATCTTGAAACCGATTTGCCACACTTCCAAACGAGTTTAGAATTGGTTCATCTGACTTTCAAGAACTATGTGATTGATTAAGAACACTCAATCACAAATCATGGGTTTCACGGTTCTACCAAAACAAGTTTCGGTTCTACCTCCATGTGAGTATTGTGGATAGTCACACTAGCTTTCCAAAAATTCAGTTGACTAGGTACTAGGATCGGTTCCCAACATACTTATGGTAACTACTTTTATTTGCTGCACATGTCCATAGGATCGGTTTCCCTTTCACTAAAAACTTGTTGCACATGTTCATAGGACCGGTTCCCCCATCTACTAAAAACGTGTTGCACCTATTAGAAGGATCGATTCCCTCTTGTGATCGGTTGCACCTCTTCATAGGATCGGTTCCCCTTTGTCTAGAGTTGGTCATACCAATAACACTAAATCGATCATACCATCTCGAGGGTGATTACTTAAGATCGGTTTCACTAATAAAAGTCATACCAATACAAAAGTCGTGCCTTGTGAATAGTTTTACCAAGAACATAAACAAGTCATGAGCGGTTATACTAATCACACATATTGGTAGTTCAAAAGATATGCAATGAATAACAATACCAATAAGCCTAGCGATTTCCCTTTCGATTCACGAAATAAGTTCATGAATTTACTTCCTGTAAACTAATGTAAAACATTGTTTCCTAGGATGAAATCTTCACCTTATACCCATACATAATCACAATAGCATTCAAATGATTATGTCGATGTATTATATACGAAGTTCAAAAGATAAGCGTTATACTTCGTATTGTATTCCTTAATACTACGTCTAACTAGAGTGTAATCATTCATGCTTCGCATTTATGTTTTCAATATGCACGACTTGAAAGATATGTTAGGTAATGAAACAATTCAAGTCAAATATCACTAACCTTAAGTGGAAGGATGATGTTGTCGTTGTATCTCCTTACTTATTCAAGTCTTCGCAATACTTGTAATGTCTCATATCCTAATACTTTCAAGCTAACCTATACGAAGTTGACTCTAGTACATAATCAGGCAACTCTTTAAATGAGTTTGGTTCACTAAAATATGGCAACGCTTGGTGGGTTCAACCGAGCTATGCTCTAACAATCTCCCCCTTTGTCAATTTTAGTGACAAAACTCTTACATCATATGGATAAACAAATTACAAGAATTCATTACACATACGCTTGATTCCCAAATTCAACAGCACAATAACCTGTATACATTCAATCCATAAATTCCGATGTTGACATTATAATAACAAAGCTAATACTTCCCATAAAGGTAAGATAGGTAGATTTTATCATTCCGCACGTCTTTGTTATTCCTTTGTAGTCCATATAACTACAAGTATCATATGATATGCTACTCCCCCTTACTTTATGCTTTACTCTTTCGTAAGATAAACGTTTAAGCACCAATGTCCTTTCCCTTAGTGATACCAATCAATATAAATCAATACCACTATCACTTGTTTCCTCCATATATTTCTCCCCCTTTTTGTCACAAAATGACAAAGGAACGAGCAAATAAAGGACAAACCGAAAGGTTCTTACAAATCTCAAAAATAGACTTGCAAACTTATAAGAGTTAAGCACGAAGGTTCCACACACCATTTTTGATAACCAATATCAAAACCGAAACTACAAAGTAATTTTTTTTGATATGTTACCAAGGAAATAATTGCCCGAAGCAATTTTCCCTAATAGTTTAGCAAACCAAAAATCGACTAAGCACCTTAGTTCCTTTGCTAAACCGATTTTACAAATACAATCGCTTGTTCGATAAGACCAAAATAAAGATAACTCTATTTTTCTCATCAGGTTCTAATTATCCATATAACTTAGACCTTTAACTTTTAAACAATACAAGTACTAGGTTAGTTAACTAGCATTTCTTGTTAAGGCATTCGATTAGACTTGAATAACCGAAACCTCCACTTTGATAAGTCTAACTAAGATCAGACTTAACTTAGTTTCTCTTATCCGGAATTGAATTGGACTAAACAATTCATCCCAGTAAACCTTTCTTTCGTTAAGCCATAAACAATTCATACAAACTAAATAAATCAACTTGCATAATTATTCACCTCAACCGGAAGCAATTGAAACAACATAGACATTAAAGCACCGAAATTTCGTAAGCCTAAACGATTGATACCAAACAATAAAGCAAGATAACAATAGTTTTTCTTAACCGGAAACAATTGAATCACACACACATCCATACACAAATAATGGAATAAAACATCAATTGTGCCGAAATTTTGTTAAGCAAAAGCAATAAATATACGCAATAAACTCAAGCTTTTCTTAAACAGGAAAACGATTAATTAACAAAGTCGTTACCTCAAATTTCGCATTCTCTTCTCCAATATGTTTGCATCTTCTTCCATGGAGAATTGATATCGAAATATCATTATGTTGTTATCCTTATGAAAAACAAAAGAATAACAACAACCAACCTCTACCAGAGAAAGGTTGAAAACCGGTTTTAACTATTGCAAGCAAAAGTTCAAACCACGAAACAAATATGCTTTTATGCTAAACCAAATGATTCAACATATTGTGACTTTTTCACATATTGTTTCAATCAGAAACCCTCATGATCCTTTGATAAAGACTACCAACATGGGCTAGAACTTAATCCTGCTAAACCAAAAATTCACCCAAACCATAAGGGTTCACAACATATGAGATCGAATATTAAGGTCATGAAAACCGAAATCATACATCTCATAAATCAATTTGCAATACACCATAAAAATCATAAAATTAAGTATTGAAATTACCTCCATCTTGTAGGGAATTTAATTCCGAAACCAACGCAAAAGAATGAGGTCATTCCGAGTTCGGACGAAGATGTTATGCGCAAAACCGTTTCACACTCCTTCGTATTGCACCTCTCACTAGGATTGGTACCCATGTGTTTCTAGTGAAGGATCACAATACTAAACTGTTTTTGGCATAAATTTTGCATATGATGTCCGAATTCAGTGTTTTTTGGGTCGTTTTAACCGGAAAAACAAGAGCTACACATATATGATCAGTAGATATCAACATCATAAAGTTAAAATTACCGTTTCTATCAAAAGTTCCAATAAAGATAGAGAGGGTAAGAGAATAGAAGAAAAGAAATATCCCTAAAGATGTTAATTAGTCATATAATAACCGAGAGATCATGTGCTCAGTCTTCATGTGCTTTCTCACCTTTTCAAAAGATTGAGCACCAAGGTGATCATGCACATTCTAACACAACTAGGTTGTGTTGAGTTGATCCTTGTCTTGTTCTTCACGAGTGACTAAGACAGAATCATCATTCTTGACCTCTTGCTTGGTTTGTTTTTTCTTGTTTCATCTCTTGTTTTTATTATTTGACTTGTTATGAAGAGTGTCATTATCACAACATCCACTAGTACAAGAGAATTCAGACATGATGTCTTTCTTTAGTGTTTCAAGAAAACTCTTGTAATTATTGTCACCAACAATTAACAACTGAGAGTCATTCTTGTGACTAAATTTTGGTCCCTTTTTGGATATGGAGGATTTTGGGACCCATTTAGAGGAGGGTTTCGCAAGAGCAGCTTTCTCCTTCATACCATTGGGACGATTGTCCTTTTGAATACTTTGCGAAACAACTTTTATTCAATTTGGAACATCAGATCTTGTCTTAACATTTACGAAGTCATCTCTCTTTCTATATTCGGGTCTTTTATAAGATGACCTTGTCGAGCGATTTGAACTATCATTATAATAATTCTTTTGCCTAAACTTTGGACAATATCGATCCGAGTTCCTTTGGGGAGCAATTTTAGCCAATTCGTTTGATACAAAATAAAGTGTATCTTTTATCTTACGAATATTGCATCCCCATTCCACATGCCCTTTATTACCACAATAACAACAATGCTTATTAACATACGAAGTCTGAGTTTTAATGTTACCTTTCTGTGGATCCTCTTGCATTGGAGCTCGATGATTTTTCATCCTCCTCTTCTTCTTTTTATCTTTGTTCAACTTTGTTGCTTCCTTGACATTAGCAGAAATGCTCTATTTGATTGTCGTACTTGAAGAGAATGATTGAACATGATTTTTAGGCTTGACTGGTTTTACTTCTTTACACGAAATACGAGCATTTTTTGCATCAGTGGAAGCCTCTGGTTTAGAAGAATTTTTAGATTTACAAATTTTACCTCTTTGCTAATATTTGAAGCATTTAATCCCTTATATCCCAATCCTCGTGTATCACGATGATTTCTACTTGCTTATAACATTGAAGTTAAATTGTTTGAGCTAGCATTAAACTTTTTAAGGTCCAACTTTTCTTCTTCCAACATCTTGATTTTATCAAGAGCACTAGCTAGATCAGCCTCAAGGCGTTTTTCTCGGGAGAGATATTCACCTTCTATCTCTTCAAAACTCGTTTGTTGAGAGTTAATCCTTGCATCATAATCAGCAAGTTTCTCTTCCAACAAATGTACTTTTTCAATAGTAGCATCACGATCTTTCACTAAAAGTTCCGCTCGAGAAAGACTAGCACTTGCTTTTTCCTCAAGATTCTGTATATATTTAGAATCAGTTTTCTTTGCTTCCTCAAGGCAATTGTTAAGCCTTTCTTTCAGAGAATGAATCTCTAATGAAGCTTCTCTTTTAGAGTAACAAATTCAGACTTTGAGGAGTCAAGACCAATGACAAGTTGATCATTCATAGCTTGCAGAAAATTTATATCGTCTAGATGCCTTCTTTCTCTTTCTAATGCAAGAATTAGTTCGGTTGAACATGAGAGAAATTTTTCGCTTAATTCGTTTTGATGAAATGTTTCTATTTTCGATGAATCAATATTTTTCTCGTCATCAAGAAGATTTTTTTCAGAGTTTGAATCATTTATTACGAATACAGGACTTAACTTAATCTAGTCTTGAGAACATTCAGACTTATTCTCAGAAGAGCAAGTAGAACTTGACGAAGAAGCCCCTTTTAAACATTTCTTAAAATCAAAACTTTCAACGTCTTGCGATGAGACGTTAACTGAGTCTTTCTTTAGTTTTCGCTCTCGCTTAACTTTACTTTGACTCATGTCCTATAGGTTGAATTGCATCAAACACAGATTGTTAGATCTTTTTCGTGTTTGCCTGCTCTGATACCAATTGAAAAGACGAGGGTACCAAAATATACCTCAATCAAAAACTTTTCCACCTATAAGTCCTTTCTCCGAAAGTGATTGTCTATGGAATTAGTCGAGACAATACAACTAATCGGTTCATACTTCGTGTGATCGTCTATGGATACGAGATCGAGACAATACAAAAACGAAGTATGTTTACTTGATAAGAGGTTCAGACTTAACCAAACACAATAGGATTACTATCAAGTAAATAGGAATTAACGTTTATGTATTTTACTTCTAATTATAATAACAACAATTATAATTGCGGAAATAGAAAAGTAAAAGACACAACAAGATTTTGTTAACAAGGAAACCGCAAATGCAAAAAAACGCCGGGACCTTGTACAGAATTGAATACTCCTCTCAGGATTAATCCGCTATACAAAATCAAACCAACTTCGTATAGTTGAGACCAAGAAACTAAACCTATAGTTCACCTAGTTCCGTCTGTATTCTCACGCCTCCAACTTATAAATAAGTCACGTACTTGGAACAATTCCTTTGGTTCGTATTCCAAACAGTAAAGGAACAACAAATCTGTTTGGTAGCAACTCTTTTCAACCAAGTGATGTGAGTTAGACAAAAGTCTCTTCCGTTTATCTCAATAAACTCCTTTGTCGGGTCCTTAGATCAATCTCTCAACAACTAACGAAATAATTGTAAGATTATGCAATCAATACTATTAATCACAAAGAAGTTTATTGATGCCGATCTACTCAACTAATCAATCCAATCTATCACAAAGATAAACCGATTATAGTTGGATCCCTTTCCAGCCGAAACAAGTATTGTGCACACCAAAGATTATGAACCCAAAAAGTCTTCTTGTCTTCAAATCTTCTTTAATCTTCAATCAGCACCTGCACACAATCAGCTTGAATCTCTTGTGATCAATCACACACAGAACGGAGTCTGTTAACGTTGGAGACGTATTTAGATATACAAACAGTCTAAAGAACCCCGTCGAAACTTCGATCTAGTTTGAGTGAATCTTACATCAGAAGAGAAGATTGTAAAGCATAAACAAACTATGTGCAATCAAAGTTCAACAACCGTTAGTCAATCAAATCAATCGAAAACTAATAATAAACCGTAATTATCTAGTTTCCCACCAACGGTACTAATAGAGCTTCTCAATCCCAAAGAAGTCTTTAAACCGAGCGGCCGTAAGATATTTCGCCTAATTAGGTTACTTTCCTATCCGAATAGGCGGCTCCACCAGTAATAACACAACTAGGTAGTTTTTCTGGCTCTGGGGATTAGTTTGCTAGTAATGTAAACTTTGGTATTTATAGACAAGGAAGTTTGGACACCAAGGAATTTCCAAAATCGAAAATATTCTCAAGATATGCAATATATTCCAAATTCGGTTTCCATAATTCCTGGAAATGCTTTTTCCAAACATTGACCGAAAATCTCTTAGAAAATCTCCAATTAGTAAATGCACATTACCAATTTTAATTTTCCAAAAATAAAATTAAAAACCTTAATTAAAAGATTCTCAATTTATTTTTCGATCCGGGATTTTCCTTTAGCTATTAAGGAATATCTTTGAACAATAAAAGATAAGCGTTACTGCACATGTTCAAAGTATGTCGACATCTTTACTTTGTAAGTCCTCTTTCATACTTACAATCTTGAAACCTATTTGCCACACTTCCAAACGAGTTTAAAATTGGTTCATCTGACTTTCAAGAACTATGTGAGTGATTAAGAACACTCAATCACAAATCATGGGTTTCACGGTTCTACCAAAACAAGTTTCGGTTCTACCCCCATGTGAGTATTGTGCATAGTCACACTAGCTTTCCAAAAATTCGGTTAACTAGGTACTAGGATCGGTTCCCCACATAACTACTTGTATTTGCTGCACATGTCCATAGGATCGTTTTCCCTTTCACTAAAAACTTGTTGCACATGTTCATAGGATCGGTTCCACCATATACTAAAAACATGTTGCACCTCTTACATGGATCGATTCCCTCTTGTGATCGGTTGCACCTCTTCATAGGATCGGTTCCCCTTTGCCCGAGTTGGTCATACCAATAACACTAAATCGATCATACCATCTCAGGTGATTACTTAAGATCAGCTTCACTAATAAAAGTCATACCAATACAAAAGTCAGGCCTTGTGAATAGTTTTACCAAGAACATAAACAAGTCATGAGCGGTTATATTAATCACACATATTCGTAGTTCAAAAGATATGCAATGAATAACAATACCAATAAGCCTAGTGATTTCCCTTTCGATTCACGAAACAAGTTCATGAATTTACTTCCTTTAAACTAATGTAAAACATTATTTCCTAGGATGAAATCTTCACCTTATACCTATACATAATCACAATAGCATTCAAACGATTATGTCGATGTCTTATATACGAAGTTCAAAAGATAAGCGTTATACT
The DNA here is from genome assembly GCA_023531295.1 of Papaver armeniacum. NCBI lineage: Eukaryota > Viridiplantae > Streptophyta > Magnoliopsida > Ranunculales > Papaveraceae > Papaver > Papaver armeniacum. The sequence continues at coordinate 418,342 of JAJJWW010015630.1, forward strand.
TCGTATTGTATTCCTTAATACTACGTCTAACTAGAGTGTAATCATTCAAGCTTCGCAGTTATGTTTTCAATATGCACGACTTGAAAGATACGTTAGTGAATGAAACAGTTCAAGTCAAATATCATTAACCTTAAGTGGAAGGATGATGTTGTCATTGTAGCTCCTTACTTCTTCACTTCTTCAAGTCTTCGCAATACTTGTAATGTCTCATATCCTAATTCTTTCAAGCTAACCTATACGAAGTTGACTCTAGTACATAATCAAGCGACTCTTTAAATGAGTTTTGGTTCACTAAAATATGACAACCAAACTTGACATACCAACGCTTGGTGGGTTCAACCGAGCTATGCTCTAACAGTCCTCCTTCTACATATAAAAGGAACTCAATAACCATCAGTATTGTTTTAATAATTTTCATTATTCATTACACAAAAGGTCAAGAAGGAGAAACTAAGAGTTTCTCAAGGTATTCTGCTATACGGGTGTTCTTGCCGGACATCTTGGATTCAATCAAACGGCATCTTCAGGTACCCTTCCTAACACAACTATGCTTATGATGTGGTTATCATGTTTGTTCAAAGATCCTTTATGTATAAAATAAAACTTATATTTGGCATCTAGAGCTTGGTTTAGAACTCCATGATTATCCACGATATTTGTATGCAATTGTTGTGTTGATTTGAATCCATCATATGTTTGATTTATAATAATCATATGCTCATCATGTCTTAATCAATTGATGTGTTATAATCATCAGGAATAGCCTTTATCAATATGTTTGTTTGATTTATGATTGTTTGTTTGTTTTTTCTGTTTTATAAAACCGCATGATGCTGTTGTTTCCATTGGTTATATGAAACAAACCATGTATTGTTTGATCCTGATAGCTATAAAATGGGCTCACCTGTAATGAGTATGTTTGTATGCATCTTGTTTTGTAAGGAGAAGAACATGTAAATTGTTTCAATTGATTAATAGTATCATGAGTTTACGAGAAATCTCGCACAGCTCAATAATATGTGCGGCTAGGGTTTGTGAAAATGAAACGTTTTATTTTTTTTGACTCTGGGTGAATGGGCCGCTATAACTATTTGTTAATTTTATAAAGCATATTGAATTTGACTTAAATTAAGCCCAACACTTTAGTCATTAAGCCCAACAATTCTGTAATGAAAAGTGTATGCAGATAAGTAATTATGACTTGTAATTAGGAGTGCGTATTTCTGTTCATTTTCTTTTTTTTTCTGATTGTGAAGCGTCTTTGACGTAAGAGTCAAAGTAAACCTTGACTGACCATTGATCATTATATTTACTTGACTTTTATGCTTGACTTTTACAACTGACTTTTATGTTTGACTTTGAGTGTTGACTTTTGGATTGACTATGACTTTGGTTTGAATGTGATCTAATTAATGTGTGCATGTCTATGATACAACCAATTGTTAAATAGAACTGGTCTATAACTAAAACCGAGTTCCAATACGTATTAAGGAATTTCGAAGTGGTTCTTATCTAAAGAAATGTCAACTAAATACTATTATGCTTCCGCTTTATTGAAAACATTAATGTACAATCTAAATCGATTTTTATGGAATTATTATCGAACATTATTTGACACTACAAATTTTTAGCATTGCAATATGTTTTATGTGTATGTGCATTATGGTACGATTTTTCTCCCAATGTTGATTTTTGTTTTAATTGTATGAGATTATTGTTCTTAAGAATATTATGTTGGGATTCTTTAGCTATCACAACAATGATCTAGAGTATTTTTATCTTACCAATAATCATAATGTTATTGTAAGCGTGAACTCGCAAAACCGTAAAAGTAAGGTTTAGTGATTATCGAAATACTATGATAATGACATTATTATTAAGTTGTTTGGCAATCACCACAGTGATCTCAAATAATTTTAGAGCCATAATCATTATATTGTCAAGTGCTTATAATATTATTTTGTTTAAATATATTAAAACAAAAATTACCCACAGGTGATTTGAATTCACATATTTAAGAAAACTATTGACGGGTATGATCTTTATTTGGAACGCGCAATTGGGGGATAAAAAAAGTAATTGGGGGATACAAGAAAAGGACAAAACCGGATCCAGATATCAATTTCCGGGGTCACCCCTTATCTAAGTATTTTTTTAAATCCTAATCTACCCCTGACTAATCAGGTTTAGTGGTTAATAATAATTAGTAAAATCTTAAGATTTTGTTAAATGATTAGTATGTGTTTTATTTGTTTTTGGGTGAGTGAGGTGAGAGTAGAAGGAGGGAAAAATATTTTGAGTGAGAAATTTTTTTGTGGAAAATGGAGGATGATTGTGAAGAGAGGATTGCTGCTGCCGAATCTTTAGCTCAACTACAACAAGGAGCATATCTTGAATCTTCAGCTAACGACAACAACTCTCAATTGCAACTCATTGTTGAGCCAACACGCTTGAATGATGATTTTGACGAGTATGTAGAGTTTCATGAAGAACCAACACAAGAAAGTAAACTTGCACAACATACTAGCATCCCCAACACACAGGTAAAGCTGCTAAGATGTCGAAAAAATCGAATTTTTCTTTAAACCCGCCATTTTTCAATGAAAAACCTCGGTGCCGGCATGGTAGTGGTATGAATACCATGCCGGTTTAGTGCGGTACCGGCATTGTATTCATACTACGACCATGTAGGTTAATTGATATCCCCAATTTGAATTATAAACCTAAGATAGAATCTACCAAAAAACTATGCCGGTACATAGTTAACCTTTTTACCTAACAAGGAATATACTACGGAATATTCAACCGGCATGGTTTCATTGATCATTTACCATGCCGGTATTGAATGAAAACATACAGAAACAATTCCATCCCAAACCAAAAACCGGCATTGAAACTTAATAAACATTAACGCGGAATTTAGTACCGCGTGGTTCAATCACTATCGATAATGCCGCAACGAAACCGGCGTTGTTAAGTTACAACATTTCAATGCCGGTACCTACAAAAAAACATGCAGGATTTTTATGTTTTCCAAAGCTCTATTAGGCATTCAATATCGATTATTTTTCAATGCCTAGGAATTGTGTACCCGGCTTGGAACAAAATGTTACGGTAATGCCGGTATCCTTGCTTCCGGCGTTGTAGTCTTACGAAACACATATGCCGGAATAGGTTTCAAATTTGGTCTTCCGTTTTGGTAAACTTATACCATGCCGGAACAATTGTCGAGCATCCGCAGACGGGTTTCCGGCATAGTGTTTTAATGTTGTTTGGAACTAATTTTCATTCGATCCTTAGGTGGTGCCATATATTGATCCAACAAATGCAAAGCCGCTTTATCGGGATACGTCGGAATACTATAAAATCCCTCGGTATGTGACCAAATAATACTTTTCACCTAGTATCTTGAACATTACTAATGGATTGCTAGTAGTGAACCTTCTAATGAATGCGAAATTGTTCTTATGTAGGGAATAACCGATCGAAAGGAAGCAATCGCTTGGGCTAAAGAGACGGCTCTTAAGAACATGTGTGTGTTGGTGAGGAACACCGAAGGTTCTAATAGGCGTTTTGAGATGGCTTGCGAGAGAAGTGGGAAATACAAGGAGAAGAATAGCCACAAGAGAAAGGATTATGTATATCCAAAGAAGACTAATAGGGTATACAAGACTCGTACGAGGAAGAATGATTGCCCTTTTAAGCTTGTATTCCGTTTAAATGACATTAACAATTGGGACTTGTGAGGTTTTGTGTGGCTGTCATAACCATCGGGATCCGAAAGATTTTGTTGGTCACTCCTTAGTTGCGAAGCTAAAACCCGACGAGTTCGAGGATGTAAAGAGATTGACCAAAGCATTTATCAAACCGAGACAAATTCTCAGAGGCTTCAAGGAAAAGGACGAGACTAACGTGTCTTCTCTACGTACAATTTATAGTGCACAAGCAACTATTAGAAGGGTGGAATGGGAAGGGAGGTCCGTTATGCAAGAATTTGAGAAGATAGCTTGGGATCACAACTACACGCGTATCATTAAAAAGAGGGCCCGACAACAAGCCCCTTCAAATATTCATTTCGCATCCGTTGCTTTCACAGTTGGCAAATACATGTTGTGGTGTTCTTTTGATGGATTGCACCTACAAGACAAAAAATACAATATGCCGTTGTTCAACATCGTTGGGCAAACCTCGGACAAGGTAACATTCACATTGGCTTGGTGTTTAATGGAAAACGAGAGGGACCATAATTATCATTGGGCATTACGACAATTGAAGTTGTTCTTCCGGGAAAATCAACTTCCGAGGGTCATCGTAACTGATAACGATGCCGCATTAATGAGAGCAATATCCGACGTCTTCCCGGACGCACAAAATTTCCTATGTACATATCATATACGTAATAATGTGATAAAAACTTGCCATGCCTTGTTTGAACCCGCAAAGGCGGATATTAAGAAGAGAATGATGGTACAACTAGAGGAAGATGTTCGAAAGAACAAACTATCCCGAAGAAGAAGAAGAAGATGAGAGAGGCAAGATAAAGGAGCGAGTGGACAAAGAACATGCGGAAAATCATAAAAAGTGGTTGGAATTTCTAAAAGATTGGGAGAAAGTTTATTGGTCTCTTACCGAGGTTATGTACGAAAAGAGATTGGAGAAGTTCATTGCCGATTGGAACGAAGTTTATCCGACCGCCGTCCTGGTATTGTCGGACTCAATGGTTGGATAAGTTCAAGGAAAGATTTGTACGTGCATGGACAAACCGGTATAGACACTTCAAGACGGAAGCAACTAGTGCAGCTGAGGCCGCTCATGGGAGATTTAAAGATCTCATCCAGTCCGGTCAAGGCAATGTGGTTACGATCCACCGAGGCAATGGAGCAATACTTTAAGCAAGATATCAATAGGATCAAGGAGGCTTTTGAGAAAAGCTCAATGGATAGGTTGACTCCATTTCTTCATTATGGTAACTTTCTCCAAGGAATAGAATTCAACGTCTCTCATTGGGCAATAAAACATATGATGAGACAAATGGAATATGAGAAAAATTACGGAAAACCGGGTGATGTGTGTATTTGTCCCGACATGTCTTCATTGGGGCTTCCATGTCGTCATATGCTTGTTAAGTATGAAAACTGATACCTTTGGAGGTTATTGATCCGTTTTGAAGCAACTATCTTTCGACCCTCCCCTTCGGAGATCCGGGCAATCTCCATGGGATACGAACGAAGCAAAGGAATTCTTCGAAAGCTTACTCTCGTGGCACCTCGGTAAGCCGACAAGTCTTGTTGAGCCAACTAAGGCTACTTGCTCGTCCATGGATCGCACAAAGCGAAGAGCCAAGAAAGGGAGATCCAACCAGGAAGACCACAAACTAAAACAAAAAGGAAAAAACAAAGGGTAGAATTGAAAGAAATGACTCAACGTGAAGAAGAACTCGCGGCAAGTAAGAAAAGAGATCTAACCGCATGTGAGATTTCGGAACAAAGGTTCGTGGAAGCGCAGTTCCAAACAAAAGAGGTAGGCCGCGGAAGGAACCGCTAAGTCAACAACTAACCCAGAATCCGTATCCACACCAAAAGCCAACTCATCGGAGGTTCCAAAGAAGAGGGTAGGCCGCCAAAGGTATCATCATCCAGTGAAATAGAGCAACAAGGTGAGCATTCCGAAGCCATACCCATAGTCGATCTAGCGGAGGTTCAAGGAAAAGGGGTAGGCCGCCAAAGGTAACATCATCTTGTGACAAAGAACAACAAGGTGAGCATTCCGAAGCCATGCCCATAGTCGATCTAGCGGAGGTTCCAAGGAAAAGGGGTAGGCCGCCAAAGGTAACATCATCTTGTGACAAAGAACAACAAGGTGAGCATTCCGAAGCCATACCCATAGTCGATCTAGCGGAGGTTCCAAGGAACAGGGGTAGGCCGCCAAAGGTATCATCATCAAGTGACAAAGAACAACGAGGTGACGAGGCTAAGGAGGTGACAAACCAAAGTGATAGCAAAGTTGACGTAGTTTTAGTTCGAAGGAGAAGGGGTAGGCCAAGGAAGTACGGACTCCCATCACATATCGAAGACATTGCAAGTGTAGAGATTGCGAGAGGATGGTTTGGATATATTATTGTTACAAAAGGGTAATATGAAGATGTATAAGGATCCCGTAACAGGTAGGACTATTAGAAGTTATCATACCAAGATACAGTCTTACATAGACCAACTTCCCGAGGTTATTCGCGAGTATATTTTATATAGGATGATGTCGACGGAGATGGAAATTGTGGCTATCATCGTGATCGAACAATTAGGAATCTTTGACACGGCGGTTAGTAGAGGTATGACACCATGCAAATATGCTAGAACGAGGATGGCCGAACAACTTGTGAACAAGAGGAGCTTTTTATGAGCAATTGCTTGGTGAAGGCGAGGGGTTTGATGATATGCATGCTCAAGTATTGGGGCCCGAACAATGATGAACTTTCTTCCTTCGAATATTGGATGAGAATGCCGCTTTGTGGGCATCTGGTGGCGGATACATTTAGATGTGTTGTTCATTATTTTACCCCCACCGTAGAATGTACATTCACCCCAAAGTGGCAAAAATGCGAAGGATCCCTTAAGAAGAGAAGAGTTGTTTTGGCGTTCGTGAACGGTAATCATTTCGTTATTCTAATACTCGAGAAAATTGTCCATTGCCACCTGTTTGTGGGATGATTAAAAACAAGGCTCTAGATCCCAATATCCTGGAAGGGATGGATGGCATTGTATGAGGAGAATCACCAACTTTGGGATGCGTTGGCCTTATCAAAAAACCTCTCCCGCAGGAGAAGATGCAACTTCATACGTGTGGAAGCGACGATGAATAATTTTGATGTATGTTGTTCACTAGTACGCAAAATTTTTTTTTGGAAGTGTGAATTGTAAACATTAAATCATATTTTGATGCCAGTGCCGGCATAGTTGTGTTTTATATTGTCTACCCGAACATGTGTACCGGCGTAGAATCTTGTTTGAAACAATGCCGGATATGATGAAAAAACTTGGAAGAGAATTCAGCGACCTTTCCGGCATTGACATTAACCTCGATCGTGTCGGTTTTCTGTCAAAATCGTATTTATCATGGAGATTACGATATCGGCATAGTATCTAAACACAAATAAATGCCGGAACTGTCATTTAGAGAACCGGCATTGTGTTTTGTTCTCGAGCATGCCGGGTATGAAAAAAAACTCGAAATTTAGGGGATTTGACACAAATTTAACAACATAAAAATATAATAAAAATACTACATCGTATAAAAGAACAAACTCCTAAGTTTTGTGGTTCCAAACCGAAAACAAATAAAGCAAACACATTGTTCAAGACTCATGAGACAAACATAAACCAAACTAATACTATAGAATAAACACACGATCACTCGGTTCTTGGCTTCTTTTGTACCCTCTTCTTCCTTTCGCCCCACAAGTCTTTTGCCTTCGGATCTTCAATTTTGTCCATCTTTTGCTCGACGTTCGCATTTCTTTCCGGGTCAAGCACCTCTCCTTTCGTGTTCTTTTTCTTAAAGAACTTTGTCAAATTTCCAATCCGCCGACGCTCGTTAAGGAAATTTTAAACATGTACTTAGTATGTTCGATTGTATAAGTTCATAGACATAGATTAAAAGAATGGTAATGAACAAGACGTACGTACCAACAACGTAACGAAATGTACAAGTGCGGGTACGGTTCGGAGTTGTGGAGGCATGTCTTTGGTGGTGGAGGAACAACTACTATATCCGGGCGTACAACATAAGGATGCGTGAACTTCCGATGGCCTCTTAGGAAGGTTGGTTCAGTCTCATAACCGTTCTCGCCCAATTCCCAATCAGCCCTATCCAACACAAGTCCTTTTTCTTCCCTTTCACTCCAATGTGCAAGAATAGGTTTTGGGTCGTAAACCACGAGAGTATGGTTCTCACTTGATTGGCATTGAGGAAAGTCATGAGAGAATTTTCGATAAGATGTATCCGTGAGATCTTTCTCGCTTGTACCCAAGTTGGCGCATTACACGGCGAGGGTTGTGCATAACAAATCCTTTTGGATGAAATAACGGTCCGTTGTAAAATGAAACATTGTCACGCCGTTGAAAGTGAACTCCTCTCGGCATTCCTATATGGATCAAACACTACATCTTGGACCTCCACCGAGTCCAAAGCCAATCTCATTGCTAATAACCGTTTTTTGTTATTTGGCCTTGGGGTATTGTCGAAGAAGTATTTCGACCTATAGGCCTATTCTCTTGATATTCAGTGAAAATCTTCAATCCTTTGTACTGTTTGAACAATTTTTTGAAGTGTTCATAAGCCCACACCTACGACAATGAAAATCTTTAATAATTGGAAACTAACAAATTTAATCACAACAATCAAAAAAAAAAAAAGTAGTTGACTATACCTGGAGTACAGTGAAATTCCCATTAAATTGATGGGCGTTCGCCTTAGATGCTCGACGCATTTACGCCAAAAAATGTGCCAAGAAAGAAAGTGCCCCATGAATACTCATGAACCTTTTCCAAAGGATCCAAGTATTGTAGGTTGTTCATATGCACCCTATTACCATTGGCGTCGTGGAATATAGCTGTGCCCAAGATGAACAACATATAAGCCGCGATAGTTCTTTGGACTTGTTCGGGATTCAATTCCTTGTTCTTCGTGTTCCCAAACAATTCAACGAGTTTGACGAATGTGATAGTCTTTGTCCTGGGAACGACTAGTCTTGTACATATTTGCCAAAGTGGTTTCCTTGTCCCATCCAAACAACTTTTTAGTCAGTTCATAGATCTTGTCCCATTCCAAGTCCTTAGAGTCATCTCCTACCTTAACGGGTTTCCCGAGAACCTCAAGACCTATTATCCTTTGGACATCTTCAGGGATGATAGTCATCTCGCCAAAAGGAAAATGCATGGTATCAGTTTCACCATAAAACCCTCTCAAAAAGCAGTTTGCCGTGACGGTATCGGTGGCCACATAATTTTTTATCGCAGATACAACCTAGATGCTTTGACTACGGCTTTAATGACGTCACACTCAAGCTTCAAAGGCCATACATCCGATTGTTGATGGCGGCTAACACGGAAGGCATTCTTGTGGTCCTATAAAAACACAGCGAAGTAAGTTACATTCACTTGATCACAGATAAATAATATAATAACAAGATGCAAACGTCTTACATAAGTTTGATATATCCGGCGAGCCCAAGAGTATTTGTAGGCAAATAAGAGTTGCGGGTTTATCGGTTCACCCCAATGTTTGCCATCATCGCGGTCTGGAATCATGTCATACTTATCAGGAAAGTGGGCTGGGGGTGCCTTTTCATTATCCTTAGGGGCTTCAACTCCAACATCGGTCTGTCCTAAGCCACCTGCTTGTGAGGAAGAGCCACCGGCTCGTTCGGGTACAGGATATGTTTTCCACTCATCATCATCATCACTGCTGGTTGGGTAGCTTATAGGTTGATCCCGAATCGTGACCTTAGCGAGGCCGGATCGGGGACGGCTATGTCGAGAAGACTTACGTTTTGCTTCTAAAACAAACTTTGCCTTTTCCTTTGCTCTTTTGTGGTGCTCTAGACCTATGCGACAATATGTAAACCGAGTTATATAATGACAACCGGCATAGAAATCGAACTTAACAGAGTTCCTAAGATAGGTGCCGGCATTCTAATCAATTAATATATGATGCGGTTGTCTTTTAATTTTTGGACGGAGAATGAACATTTTTTTCAACACAAGACCAAGCATAGTAAGTTAACATAACGACAATGCAAGGCACTTAGAACCGGCATTGTTAAGAAGTAAGCTTAAATGCGTGGTGATCAGGATTTTAGTACGTAGAATTTAACACGTAAAACGGCATAGTATTTATGAAACAAACAAAGCCGGTATGTAAAACCGGCATGGTATTCAATTAAATGTGTATGCCGGTAAAGGCATGCAATAAAAACTGGATTCGTGGACATATATTCAGCATGATTTTCAAATTGTATTCTACCGCCATTCAAACATGCAATCGAATTTCAATTTTATTTTCAAAGACTAAACAACATAATTTCACTTTGTGTTTTCTAGTATGGGATAAACCCTAAAATTAAAAACTTCAATTCAACATATACATCACTTACCTAAGCAAATTTGTTATTCTCGCCTCACCATCGAGACTCAGCAGTTCTTGCGCTTTTGATTTCGATGTACCACCATCATCACGCTTTCTTCAGATTGGGTATTGGTTTTTCACCGGGTTTGCGACGACCCATTGTGTTAGAGAACGAATGATTTCCTTTCTATAAAAATGGAGAATGAATGATTTCCTTTCTAAAACCGTCACTTAAATAGAATGAAGGAGTGTGTAATCGACGCATAAACCGGGTATTAAGGATTTTGTAACCGCCAAATAAGTGGGATAGATTAGTTTGTAACCGTCAAATAAGTGGAATGAATGAGTTTTGTAACTGCCACATAACTTGAGTTTGTAACCGTCAGAATGCCGGCATTGAAAAATGGAACCATTCAATGCCGGTATTCTGACAATAAGTACTTGGTGAGCAGAATTCAACGGAGGCATAGGTAACGGTCTAGTTTTTGGTTTATTTTTCGATGCCGGATAAGGAAAGAAAATTGATGAAATAAATAACATAGACCACATAATCTTAAGGAAATAAACTTAAAAACATTAACTCATTTCTTGGAACGAGATTCAATAAGCATAGCCGCTTCGAAATGCCTAAAAGGCTCTTTTCTCCATTTGGTATATGCGTCCTGAGCTTGAAACCTATTCCCTCTGTATCTTGCAAGAAACTCGTTGTATTTGCGACATAACTTTATGAGTGCAATTGTTCGATTTTGTACATAGAGATCACCGTAATCCATTCGGCCTTTCTTACCTTCCAAGTAGTTATTCTTGTAAGGACCAGTCCTAACAAAACCCCAAAAAAGATTCGAAGGACGGTGATCTTCCTGGAAATCGGATACTATGTAGTAATTTTTAATCCACTCGGTTTCTTCCTCGACATCCGCTTCTATCTTAGATTGTTTTTGGCGTTTAAGGATTTCTTTAGCTTCTTTGCGATAATGTTCAAGCTTTGCTTCCTCTTCTTCTTCTCTTTGTCTCTTAAGTATCTCTTCTTCCATTGCGGCAATTGACTTGGTGGTTTCTCCCTTCCTTTTAAGTTTTTCTAGTATAAGGGAAACTGAGTTGGTGGTTGATAATTGATTTCCCAACGGAGTGGATAGTTTGTTCTTCTTGAGTTTTTCTTTTTCCATGGCAATGATGGAATCGGTAGTTGATGAAGTATTTTCCATTGGAGGTATCAAGTGCAATGGGTGAATCCATTGCATTATATAGATGATTGCACAACGGCTATTTAGTGCCGGCATTGTCAGTGACCTACAATCAATGCCGGCCCTCTAAAGCCGGTTTATGGTTCAAAAAAATAGCCGTTGTGCACTGATTTTTGAACATTCCGGCATTGGTATAAACTTATCGTAAATGCCGGCACTAAATACCGGCATAGATTAATATACTACATACTAAGCCGGAATCATTAGGCAATTGAAACAACTTTACATACTAAGCCGGAACTATAATTTATTTCGAACGTAATCCTTGTCGACGGAACAACGAATGCACTTAGCACGTGCATCAAGCCTTTAAACCACTTGGTGGCCCAAGTGGACGAGTTATAGTCTCGTGAGGGCTTACATAGAGGTATACCCACAAAACCTTACAAAATACCTAATCGGATACCCTAAAAACCTAAGCAAATTACACTAAACTATCAATCTTCTTAAGAAGAATCCGTTTCCGATTCCCCCAACCGGTGGTACTCGGTGACTTTGGTTACAATATGGTTCACGTTGGTTTCAAACATGAATGGTTCTCCCTTTTCCCGTAAGTAACGCGTTTTCACGGCTTCATGCTACAAAAACAACACACAAACTTTGTTGGTTACATAAAAATTGAAAAATAGTAGATTGTGCCGAATTATTCATAAAGATACTTACCGGTTGTTGGGGGACAACCTATTGTGATGAGCGTTATCGATCCGTACTTCATTTTTAGATACTCAACCACAGCATTTAGGATGATGTCGTGTCGTTGCTCGATTTGTTGAGCAGTTCTTCCTTTCGGGTTACCGTAATCGTGAACAAACTTCCTAAAAATCTTCAACCACATGGAATCCCGCGTGCTGCTATCTATAGTTGAAGGACGAGTTTTGAGTACCATGCTTGGGTGATTGCTAAATCTTCCTCCGAGTCAAACGATGCCATTTGTTGTATGTGGGATTAGGTTCTATTTATAGATGACTATTCTAGGGTTTAGGTTTCTTAAGTTAAGATTCTCAAGGAGATATATAAGAACCCGAAGTTTTTTTGCTATTTGGGTCCAAGAATTAGCTCTCTTTATATAGAGAAAAACTTCAACGACTAGTTTTTTTGGAAAATCGCAGCAACCGGCATTGTCGTAACTGTGAAATACAACGCCGGTAAATACAACCGGCATTGTATCTGATAAGCTTACAATGCCGGTAATAGGAAAAATTTTAACAGAGATTGCGACAAATATGCAACCTATACCGGCATGGTTTCAAAACTCTGTGAAACGCCGGTAGATGCAACCGGCATTCAATCTATAACAACGTCTATGCCGGTAGTTGATGAATTCAAAAAAAAATGGCTAGTTTTTTGAAAAATAAGACCGTTGGAGATTCATCTCTATATAATACCCCCATTCCTTTGGAAAATTATACACAAACCAAAGATCCAAATAACAAAAATCATTCTCTTAGGAAAGCAAGCACGGTTAAAGCTTCACAAAGGATGGGGGATTCATCATCTTCCTCTATTTGCAAAGTAAGTACATTTACTAACAATATGATCTTCACTACTATGACCCCCGACTAATATAATCTTCTCTTACAGAGTCATCATTGCAAGTGTCAAATTTGCAAGTCGCCTTCTCATCTAGCCATGGACTGTCCTTTTATTTATTCAAAGTGTAGAAGCTGTGATGGGACACGCCGGTTTTGGATTGCAAAAACTGATGATGCTGAAAATGGAAGAATGTTTCTAAGGTGTTTGAATCACCCAAAGTGCGATGAGTTTCAATGGTTTGACAGAGCTGTTCAACTAGCAGAGTCAAGAGAAAACCACAAGGGCCAATGCAAGCCAATCGATGGGTGTGATGGGTGTTATATGAAGGGAAAGGAATATGTTGAAAGAGAAGAAGAACCAATGAAGTTGATCCTTGACACCCCACTCCCGGACGATGTCTTCGAAGAGGTTCGAGAAAGGCTCAAAGGTTCCGTAATTGTTGAAAAGGGATGGAAGTAGATTATCTTTAGCATGTTTTAATTAAAAGATTCAAATCCAATGTAATAGATTAATTATTAGGAATAAAATAGAAGAGCATTCGAAATGAATTTTTATTCAAAACAAGTAGTGTACCTAAGCATGGACGTATTCAATTTTTGCATAGGCCGGTTTTTCTGAGAATTATGAAAATTTTCAAATTATCAGAAAACCGGCATAGATATCAGAAAATACTACTGTGCCGGAACCATTGAATATCTATACAGGAACATTGAATTTTTGGTATTCTTGTCCCGGTATGGTTTTATAAATACTTTCAACGCCGGTTATTAGAACCGGCATTGATGTTTAAATATTAAACATTGCCGGCATTCAAAATCCGGCTTTGTTATCCTAATTTATCTATGCCGGAAATAGTCACAAATAAATCTTGCAAGGATAACACGCTCAACATAAACCAACCAACTTGATTTTGCTATCAAATGTTCTTAATTGTATCCTAAACCAAAAGCAAACCAAACAACTAAAGAGTTTAACACGAGGTACAAACGAAAATAAGTTTGGAATTGTTCAAGATGTGACAACCACGATCCAAAAAAAGAAACACAACTAAAGAGTTAAATCACTGGGTCTTTTGCTTCTTTTGGGCAGGTTTCTTCCTAGTTTCCCCGAACAAAGCTTTTGAACTAGGGTCGGTTGCTTCAATTCTATCAAGCTTTTGCTCGAATTCCTTCATTTCTTCAAGGGACAGTACCTCTCCTTCCTGGTATTTGCAACCCAACATCTTCTTTAACTTGCCAAGCCGACGCCGCTAGTTTAATATAACAAACACATAATTAGTATACATATATGATTATGTGTATATTAAACGACGAAGCAATTAACAATACTTACAAGCAATCCAACGGTGTTATTTAGTTGGGTCATCGTAGGGGGTGCCTGTGCGGGGAGTTGGAACCGGAGGGTTTTTCTGGGGAGGAACTTGGACGTTATCCCGGCGGACGACATAAGGATGTGACCATTCCAGGTACTCTTCCATGTAATCGGCATCAACTTCATCACCGTTTTCAGCAATCTCCAACTTTTCCCACTGACTAAAATCTACCAAACGACGTGGTTCCCTATCCCTCCAATCTGTTGGGTCCGGTTTCGAACATACTCTACATGCAACCGATTTGGAGTTGAATAACACCGAGAAAGGTCGAGTTCAAAACATTGAAAAGAGGCCGTCTGGAAAATGCTAATTGCTTATATCCAAGTTGACGCATCACACGCGTAGGATTAGCCATAACGTATCCTTTTGGGTGGAACAACGGCCCATGGTAAAATGCAACGTTACCAAACCTCAAAATTGCCGGTTTCCTCTAGCCTCCTTGTAAGGGTCGAACACAACATCTTTGGTACTCATTGCGTCCAAAGCCAATCTCATATCGATCAGTCGACCCATGTTACCGGGCTTTGGAGTACTGTTGAACTCGTATCTCTTAGCTAGAGGCGTATCGGGTTCTGGAAGATCTATGATCTTCAAGGAGGGGTAGGCCTTGAACAAGGTTGGGAAGTGTACATAAGCCCACACCTATTCCAATGTGAAGCAATAAGTTTTGTTTCTAAGTTCACGATAAGAGTACATATGAACAATATACACAATAACATAAGTTTAAGAACAAATTTACCGCAGAGAGTGAAATTCCCGACAAATTGGTTGGTTTTAGCCTTAGAGGCCCTTCTCATCTCCATCATCAAATGTGCCATTACTGCGGTGCCCCAAGAATATCCATAGACATCTTCCAACGGATCCAAGTATCAAGGTAGTTCGCACTAACCCCGTTGCCATTGGTGTCGTGGAATACCCTAGTGCCCAAGATGTACAATGTAAGCAAGCGGCAGTATAACGAATTTGTTTAGGGTCCCATCCATCCTCCAAACTTCTTTTCTTTGTCTTTTCAAAATTCTTCTTAAGAAGCGTCAACTTGATTGTCTTTGTCTTACCAGACGTGGATTCATAAAAGCTCTCCGCAGAAGTTTTGTAGTCCCAACCAAATAGCTTGTTAGTCGACTGCAACTTCGACCATTCTAGGTCTAGAGACTCAACTCCTTCTGCAATTGATTTACCGATAACATTCAAGCCTAGAATGTTCTCGAGCATCTTCGTGGATGAAGGTCATCTCCCAAAAGGGAAGTGCATGGTATCGGTTTCACCATGATACCTTTCGGACGACTAAGCAATTGACAAGAATGTAATCAAGCTTCACATAGTTTTCAACCAAAGCATATAGACCGTAATCCTTTACTATTCTTGGACCTCTTCACATTCCCGGACAAGTCCCAACCATCCGCGGCTTGGTTTCTGCAAACACGCACAGCCTTCTTATGATCCTACAATTAGGAGAGACAATACAATTAAGAGATTTTACATAAATACACAACAATACATATGTACAAGATAGAAAATGCTTACATAGGTTTGATAGATAGTACGAGCCCACGAGTCCTTGTATCCAAATAGTATTTTCGGTTCCGGAGCTTCGCCCCAAATTCTACCACGATCAAGGTCAGGAATCATGTCATCAATGTGAGGAAGGTGAGAACCCTTAACTTTCACTTTGACGTTGCCCTTCCCCTTCTTGCCATTGTCTTGTGTTGGTTGTTGACTTGGGCCACCAACTTCGCTTTGGCTTGCTAATTGACTTTCCTCTTCATCTTGCTCATCTTGCTCATTGTGCTCACGGATTGCAAGTCGACTACGGTCAACACCACTCTCCCAAATTATCCCTCTTGTACCAGCCCCCAAACGAATCTTACGACCTTCATCTTTCCCTCGAGGAGGCAGAGACTGAGGAGTATCAAGACCGTCCCTCCTTCTTCTCTTAGTGACAACATCTTTATTTTTTTCTTTTGTTGGCTTCCTTTGCTTTTGACCTATATCGTAAGCACACGGAAAGCAATGAATATAAGACAACTCACCTTGAGTTTTAGCAAAATAAGCATTGACTACCTTAACATAAACCACGCTGGGTACAATGTTCCGGCAGTAAACATTGACTGTCGATAGTGCCGGTATTATTTACCGGCATACAAGTGAAACCTAAAATCTATGCCGGCATTGTTGACAATGTTCCTGTATGTTTTAAGTCCACTACCGGCATTCTCGAATTATTAAACAACAATGCCGGTACATAAAACCGGCATGTACTGAAACCAAAAATCTATGCCTGGATTCGGTGACAAATTCATAAACTCTCCCGTGTGTTTTAAGAGTACTACCGACATGCTCGAAATATTAGAAACAAATGCCGCAGTACTTAACACCGGCATAGAATGAATCCAAAAACAATGCCGGTGATCGGTGGCAAATTCTAAACGCTTCGTATGTTTTTAGTATACTACCGCACACACGAATCATTATCAAACACCGCCCAGACTACAAAACCGACCGTATTCATCCTAGATTGAATGCCGGTAGTGAATAATCAGTCTCGGTTATTTCGGGGTTGTAAACCGGCATTGTATTCATCATAGATTAAACGCCGGAACACAAACCTAAGACCGTATTCATACGAATTTCAATGCTTGGGCATTTCGAAACTCAATCTGCCAAAGTTAGGGTTTCGCGATTCTAACCTAAACCCATTGCCATACATCGAATTAAACACCTACAAAGTAGTTTTAAATGACTTACCTTCTCACGTAAGCCATATATTTCTGTAGTTGATCGTCGATAACGTTGCTTCTTCGTGTTCTTGCTCTTGAGCAATCTTAGCAAGTCTTTCCGCTGTTTTTGTTCAAAGAATCGATGATGTTGAGTTCGATTGGGCATTTGGTTTCTTTCGTGGAGGCATTGTTAATGATTCGGGTTGGTTAATCGACGAAGAAATTTTTGAATCGACGATTAATCGACGAAGAACGATGAAGAACGATGAAGAACATCAAAATTTTTTTTCAAAACTAAAACCTAATAAAGGCTTTGATGAATTAGAAATGGGGGATATATGTTTTGGTTTTTTGATTTTATTGTTTTAGTAGAGAGGGTATTATGGTATTTTCATAATGTTTTTTAATTAACCAAAGGGTATTTTGGTATTTTCATACCCAAAAATCACCCCTTATCAGACACCATGGGTTGGGAGAAGTAATCTATATCCCCCAATTACTTTTTTTATCCCCCAATTGCGCGTTCTTTATTTGATCATACATAATAGATCTGAATCACTTTACATTTTAATGAGTTTCTACTGTCATTATGTTTCATTTTTCTCCCTTGGTTGTCATTTTTGGCCATTTTTGATAGACACATTAAAATAAAATCATGATTAAGTAAACGCCACATGATTTTTTGGTACACACTTTCTTAAAATGCTTATTTAAAGTTTTTAAGTTCTTATTATAGAATTGAGTAACCCATAATGGATTTTCATATTTTAAATGCGCAACCAAATATGTTATTTAATGTCTAAAGCCCGGTGCATTTGTTAAAGAAGAAATAAAGCATTATTGTTTTGGGGATTAATTTCTTATATTGTGAAAATGATATCCCTCACTTATTTTAAGCCTGGCTTGATTGGGGTATACCCAAACTAATTGGGGTATACCCAAATTTAAATGGACATGTGCCCTTACTAAGGGGAGGCCAAAACGTGGTAAAGTTACTTTAATACCCCTACACTAATTAACCTAAAACTAAACCCTAAACTTAAAAACGAAAAACTGATTAATCTTCCTCTAATCCTTCTTCTCTAAACCCTCTCCTCTTCTCTTTCATTCCAAAAACCTAAAATCAACCAAAATTCTCAATTTTGATTTTCTACAAAAAATGGTTGATTCTAAACGATCCAGCAGCAAGAGAGATTCAACTGGTAACATGAAAAGATCCAAATCAGAGGAAAAAGGTAAGGGAAAGGTTAGAACGAGTAAACCCAAGAATGCAATCCTTGAAGATGCTGAAAAGAAACCCCTAAAGGCGAAAAGAAGATTTTAAGTGATTTATAAACTCAAACCCATTATTGTTTTGTTGTATATGATTGTTAGATTAGGTTAGAAATCGAAAATTATGATTTTCGATTTTTTTGGCGGCAAGGTCGATAGTTGAACAACACGCCGACCATTGGTATTTTCAAAGAGCCAAGCAGGTCTCGGGATGAATAACATGCCGACTTTTCATCGTGAGCCATGGCGATTGTTGGATAATAACCAGGGCCGGCAGGGTATAATAACCTACAATGCCGGATTATATTTGGTCGGCGTGGTTTTTGACTTGTAACATGCCGACGTTAGCATCAGAAACCTTAATTTCCTAAGTTATTAGTCGGCATCTTTCATAAATAGGACCATTCGGTTTATTTATTCGTCTACGGGGTAGTTGGTTAACACCTTCCCGACTCTACCGTAGTCTATAGGTGTTTAGTTTATCGGACTTGTCGGCAAAGTGGAAGAAGATCAACAGTGGTGTGTTGCTTGTTTTCATATATCTTATTTGTGCATTGTTTAGGTTCCCAGAGGAAACAAAAGAAGATCTACCTTATCTTGTTAACAATGCAGAAGAGCTATTTGAATATTTGGACACAATTTATCCTAATTTAGAAGATCCTAAAGATGAAATCAAGAGAATTGCCCGTTTAGAAAGTTATGTTTGATGGGTAAGGAAAATCCGAGAAGAATTTCTAAGGTTTATGAACAGTCCTAGCAATCCCCTCAACTATGAAGAATGCACATCATCGAGGAGGAAGAAGAGGAGGAGGTTGATCCAAGAACTTTTTCGGGGCATGTGACTTTTCCGGGAGTGAACCCCTATTACAATGAGGATGGTGACTACATAGGTCCAGTGAAGGGGAAGGGAAAAGCAAAAGCTGATGCCGGTGAAAAAGCTAGTGATGGGGAGGAAGATAACAACAATGAGAAGGATCCTTGAAATTCTTAAAGTTTATTATGTTTACTTGCTTTAGAAACTTTATTGTGGTTTGAACTATTACATTATGTTTTGAACTCTTAGATTGTGGTTTTAGACTTGTTAAACTTATTTTAATTTTCAGTTTTAGTTGCTTTAGAAGTTATTATTTTGTTTATGCAGTTTTAGACAAAGTACTTGAGGCCGGCATGGTATGAAATATATACCTTGCCGACCTAAATGTTAGTTGCACCTTTTAGGTACAAAGTACAACCCATTGAATGCTCAACGTCTAGAAATTTCAAAATCAAGATATTAGGTATGTTGTTATTATAAAAGCATTCCCAACTTCATCTTCAACCTTGCATAAAGAATGGAAGTTTCACCACCAAATATTTGTACTCTTTGTACACTAAGTGGTCATTTTGCAAACGATTATCCCTTTGAAGGAAGCAAATGCACTATTGAAGGTTGTAAGGGATTCTTATTTCTCATGAAAGCTGCAATAGGAGGTGTATATCAGCCGTATGCTTCAAAATGCACTTGTTGTGGGTTTTTCTATTGGATAGATGAGCGTGTATCTCCGTATGAAGATGAAGTTGCTAAAATCAACCTTCTACCATGCACAGATCCATGTTGCGACGGTAGGATGAAGCTAATTACCTCTCCTAAGAAATTGTGTACCGGAAAAAGAGACTATCTATGTCCCAAATGTGTTAGGGTTAAGTTTTTAACGTTTGTATGATTTAATTAAGGTTTGTATCCGATGTATAGTCGGCATTGTCCTAAATTAGAAGCTTGCCGGCGCCCTCATAGTCGGCATTATCCTATATTAAAAGCTTTCCGACGGTTGTTCTGTTGGCATGGATATTATAATACACCTTACCGGCTTTATAGTAATTAACATTCATGAACAATTTTTGAGGGAGTTCTTAGCCGGCATGGTTCTCCACAATAACAATGCCGGCGCAATAAAAGGCGGCAACCTGGCAAAACCAGGACCTTGACGGCTTGATAGAAAAAAACATCCAGGAACAATCTTTTTAAGGGAGTTCTTACCCGGCATGCTAAATTTCATAAACATTGCCAGCGTAGAAAGCGCCGGCATCTTGGCGAAAGCCAGACCTTGCCGGCCATATCAGGCAGCTTTTTCCTGTAATGTCATGCATTGCGGCCGGCAGTTTGACGAAATAATACCGTGCCGAACCTGGGAGAGCCGGCAGGGTTTGGTAATAAATATGATGCTGACCAAATGAGAATACACCCAAAAAAACACATCCATTTCATTCATTTGTAGCACTCCAAAGTACATTGCACAAAACACGCATGCGATTACAAAAGTACTCCAAAAGTACGAATGTTTTGTCTAGTACTCCATTGTACACTACACAAAAAGTCGCTTTATTCCCTAATCATAATCACTCCTCACTCAAATCTATTGAGGGAGTTCATTCAAACCTATTGAACCTCCTTTAGTCAAATCTATGGGACATTCCCTAGACTCATCTATAACATTCCAAAGGGCCATGTTGTCCTCATAAATTTTCATCCATTCCTTGCTCTTGTTGTTTGTGAACTTCTCCCACAAACTAAACCTACATAGAGGAGGTAATGGACATTCCTTATTGAGTTGTAGACCAATAAAATGATTTTTATCCACCAAAGCAATGACAATTCTTCTATGCTTGAGTTGGTCCACGCAAACCGCATGTTTTGGTGCAAATGCTATAGATAGTCCCTCACTAAAAAAATGTACCACGCAATTCCAAGTATCCGCCAATAGATGGCCACACTCCGGCATTCTCAACCAATGCTCCCATTTGATCGGTGCATTTTCCTCCGGGCCTTTAACACTAGTTATCAAACCTTTGAAAGTTGCTTCTTTCTCCTCCATGGAACCTTCTAGCATCATTGAGATATGGAACTCCTTGTCGTTTTCTAGTCGAGCGGCCATCTTCTTTCTAATGTATGGGCATTGGGTGAGATTCTCTTCAACCGCTTTACTTAGGTGTCCCAATTGTTGCGAGACAACGTGAAACCCACAATTTCAATCTTTCGGAACATCGTCGGTACCAATCACGAAATCTTGAATAATTTGATGGAGTTGATTGCGATACTTTTGCAACACCGGTTGTACTACCTTCTTTGGACGACCTTTTTTCTTCGCAACATCTCCTTGGCTTGCTTGGCTCTCAAGAGGTAGAGTTCCATTTGTATTCAAGTTAGAGACGGTTGGTGTAGTTAAATCCTTCTTTGGCCGACCCCTTTTCTTTCCAACAAATTCCACGCTTGCTTGACTCTCAAGAGGTAGAGTGCCATTTGTATTCAAGTTAGAGACCGTTGGTGTAGTTGAATCCTTCCTTGGACGACCTCTTTTCTTTTAGCGGGCTCCTCCTTGTATTGCGCCTCGGTATAAACATGTCAGGATGGATCGCACTTTGTACTCAAATGCTCTTTAATGTTTTCCCTTTTGGATTGATCACTATTTCTACTTAAAAACTCTTTAATTTGTTCTCCTTCGGATTGATCTTGATCGCAATTTGTACTCAAAAACTCTTTGATTTGTTCTCTTTCTTCCGCCCTCGTCTTTTTAGTAGTTGGTCTACCATTAGGATCTTGTTTCGCCGGTTCTTCAAGTTCTTCCATAAAAGGGTAAACTATCGGCATCAACTTGTGCTTCATAGTTTGTTTGTCCAACCTATTCAACTTGGGATACTTTTCGAGGATTATTCTCCCAAGTTCCATGTCGCCAAACTCTTCACCGGGATCTTCTCTTGGAGCCAGTTTGAAAGATAATTGCTTCCAATAAGGATCGATATCATCAAGAGGAATGGGAGTTTTATACCTACCAAGCATATGACGACATGGAAGTCCGATAGCCTTCATTATCCTACACTTACAAGGAGTTTTCGGGTCATCATACTTTTTATACTTTTTAAACAATGTGAGATGTTTCATCATGAAACGTATTGCCCAATGCGAGACGTTTCCATGTATACCAACAAGCAACCAATCATCCTCCTTAAACTCCTTCAACTTCCGGAAGCTACTTTCTTGGAATTGTTTTTTTATCTTGTCGATATCATTATTAGTGTACTCATGGATAGCATGTTGCACCGTCACAATCCCATTTTGACTCGTGAAAAGTAGACCTTTTAGTTTCCCATGAGCTTGCTCTACCATACTTGTGGATTCAAGTTTGAAATGTTTATAGTCGTAAGTATAAGCATACACAAACCTCTCTTTGTGTGGCCTCAACCATTGTTTCTTGCAATATTCCACTACTTTGGGGTAATTAGTCCCCCAATCATCCTCGAAATCCTTCAAGTTTAACTCATATCTTCCCACACTCATCGAACAAACCACCTTATCCCACGCTTTCATGAATAACCCAAACTTAATCTCACCTTCTTTCCATCCTTCGTCTTCGTCTTGTTTCTCTTTCTCCTTCTCTAGCTCCTCTTTAGTTAGTTTGCTAAGACGTTCATCTTCCTCTTTTTCACGTTTAGTTCCTTTCTTTGCTTTCGGTTTTTGGATATGAATTCTACAATTCTTTATAAGATTGCATTGTATATGCCAAGTGCAAAGGAAATTTTATGCATTGGGAAAGACTATCCTCACGACGTTCATTATTGCTTGCTCATTGTCGGTGACTATAACCCCCGGAGTTTCGTTTTTGTGGTAGAGAAGCTTCAAAGTTTCCAATGCCCAAATATAACTATCATCCTTCTCACGATCCATAAAACACCATGCCAACGTGAACGATTGTTTATCCGAGGTTTGTCCTACAATGTTCAACAAAGGCATGTTGTACCTATTCGTCTTATAAGTACAATCCATGAACAAAACTTGGTAAAAGAAACGCGCCAATTGAATCATATCGGGATGCGCAAGAAAAATACGATCCACCTTCCCCTCCGATGACTCATGGTGTCTCACCGTGTAGTTGTATTTGTGTATTAACCATTGTGATTCTTCCATCACCTTTCTTCCATCCCATTCAATTCTTTTAATAGTTGCCTTGGCCGCATAAATTGTAGACAATGAAGAGAGGTTATGCGGGTCGTCCCTCTTGAACTTACTTAGGAGCTTACTTGGTTTAATTCCCCAACTTGTTCTTACTTGTTCGAACTCGTGCGCTTTAAACTTGGAAACTTGACAATGCCCAACAAGAGTTTCCGGATCTTTATGGTTATGCCAACCAACATCAACTCTACTCATTCTCCACATGTGATCGGTGTGTTCGTTCCTCCAAAAATTATCTTGAATGGGCATCCACACTTCTTTGACTTCGTCTTGTGCACCCTAGTCGTCTTCTTATCATACACATAACCCTTCCTCTTGTGACTTTCCTCCAGGGACCCATAACACTCGCATACCATTTCAAACCGCGTAGATTTTTGTTGGGTGTTTTTTACTAGAACGCACATCTTCTCTTTGGCTTTCTCAACAATCCAATTGACGTCTGTCTTTTTCCTTCCATTCCAAATCATTAGCATAATGTGAGGAAGTATCGGGACCCCTAATTTTTCGAGCTTGAGGCTGATCCGCCATAGGTACCAATGCCACAATCTACAAAACATCAAAAGTTTAGTTGATGTGTATTACCACGGTCGGCATGGTCGACATATAAAACAATCTTAGGCTAGAAAAGACCGAACGTAATAGAATATAAACATTGCCGACATGGAAACAACCTAAAGTTATGAAAACATGAAAATGCCGCGTAAGCATTTTCAAGTAAAGGCTCCCGTGTTTCAAAAAATGAAAGTCGGCAAGGTTCAAATTTTCTACATTGCCGGCGTGGTACTGCTCATGAAAAGTCGGCACGTTGTTCAAAGTAGAACCACGCCGGCTTTTATGGCCGGCATGATCGACAAGCGTCGACCTTGCCGACCCTATACAGCAGAACTGAAAAAAAAGAAGCAAAATCGATCATTTGCATGGAAAAATCACAATCTTCACCACCTAGGTTGTCTACCTGATTACTTTTAGCTCCATTCTCTTCTTCTTGCTTATTGGATTCTTCGTTTGGCTCAATACATTCATCACTTCCATACCCATCATGAGTTTGAGGAAAGTAAAAGTGAGGGTCATGCATGTAATCCATTCGATCATGGTCTGGTAGATCATCATACAAGTACTCATATGTAGGAGGAAAGTTAGAAGACTCCCCCACTTCAAAATCAGGATTAGAATCATTCATCTCACTCATATCACAAATTTCACAAAAACCCTAACTCCCCCAAAAAAAAAAAAAAAATCTCCTCTACTCCTTCATACTAATTCTCTCTCTAAATGATTTCTAAAACTCAACTTATAACTAAATCAACTAACTAATCTAACTAATTTAATCATTTTAGTTAAATTAGAGTTAATCATTGTGGGGGCATTTTAGCCATTACAAAAATATGGGTTAAGGGGTAGCTTGACTTTACTTCAAAATGACCATATTTTGTCTTATTGGGTATACCCCAATCTCGCCAGGATTTTAAGCACCCTTTGTCATTATCTACACTATAACCTTTATTTATGTTGATCCTTAAAACTAGTATCGAATTTAACTAGCGATGCATCAAAGAATTTTCTTCAACGAAGTTTCAATACTAAATCATACTTATATACTTGCTTAAAGCTCGATTTTGGATTACGTAGGTTCATAATGTTTGGCTATTATTCAGTTAAAGGGGTGTTGATTTTTTTTTTTTTACTATTTATACGTTACATGCTTTTGAATAAATATTTGTGATTAATATTTTATGGTTACTCATAACTGTTTATAATTGACTAAATTTATGATCAGATAAATTATGTTTATATTATTAAATGCGACTGTGCAATATCACAAGAAAAGTTAGTGTGATATTTGCACTTGTACATGTTAATTTGCTGGATTTTTTAGTTATCACCACAGTGATACTAAACTCTTAACTTGTAAGTGTTGTATATTTTCTGTCCTCTTAGTTTGATTTAACGATTGGAACAAATACTCCTCACAAGTAGTTTTGGTTCACACGTTGAAACAAGCATCAAGGTCATCTAAGTATTTCATATACATGTGAAATAATAGACACCCACAGGTGACTACAATTCACATTATATTAGGTTGAACATATTTAGAATTATTTGAGTTTGTTAATACATTTTAGGACGTGATTTACCCACATGTGATTCTAGTTGTAGTATTAAACAAACATAATGTTGTGTGTATGAGAAGGTAAAATATCTACTGATGATTTTTTCATATCTCAGATTGTTCCTTGATAAGGTTTTACCCACAGGAGAATCTTATTGAAGGTATGAAACTATTGTAAGCTTAATTTTTATGTATCTCTATTATAAATACTAGTTTTGTTCTTAAATTAATGATTGTGATTATTTTGTAGATTTTTTATGGTCCAATTTTTGAAAGATAAAATTGTTTATCACCTGATGATTTTTCGCGTTACTATTTAAGTTTATAAATTGCATTATGAATCTCAAATTATGGGATGTTTTCTCAAACATTCATTACTGAATTTGAGAGGCAAATTATAGACAAAGTGGAAATCATAAAGTCTGAAAAAGGTGGTGAATATTGTGAAAGGTATGAAAAAACATGATAATTAATATCCTAAATCTTTTGCGTAGTGTCTCCAAAAGTTTGGAATTGTTGATCAATACACAAGGCCAATTTATCGTTGGCATAATGGTGTATGTCAAACGACTAAATTATACTCTTATGGAAATAGTTAGAAGCATTATAAGTCATCCATAATGGTCATACATTTGTGAGTGTACGTTCTTTCTACAACTGTGTAATTTAAATAGATTTCCAAGTAGCAGTTTCAAAGACACACTTTGGACTGTAGAAAGGTTGGAAACCTAGTTCAAACCACCTTTAAGTTATGGTTGATCAATTGGAGGTGAGGGCTTACATTCCCAATAATGAAAATTGGATTTGAAAACTATTACTGGTTCATTAGTTTTCCTAAATAATCCAAATGATATTTTCTAATGTTCTAACCGTAGTATGAGTTTTATTGAAACCGAATATGTAAATTCATTAGTGATGGCATAATCAGTGGGAGTACATGGATATATTTGTTCAAGAAGTCATGATAATGATACCTTTATCTAAGATTTCTACAGATATTGTGAATCTTCTCATTTCGAAATGTTAGATAATGAAAGACCACAAATTACAGATCCAATACTCCATAATAAAACTACTGCCATTAAAGAAAATTTTTGATAACAACATGAACCAGCATTAAGAAGATCTCAAAGACATTGAAAGAAAGTTGTTCATATTGTTTCAGTGATTTTCTTACCAGAATTTATTTCATTTTATCATGGAATGGCAAAGACTCGGTTTCCAGTTCACAAATATTACGTGTAATAATTTTGATTAATGGATTAATGCTATGTGAGCGAAAATCAATGGTTGAACATCAAGTCTGGGATATTTTTTCATTGCTCGAAAGACATAAATCAGTTGTACGTAAGTGGGTCTTTCATACCTAGTACGACTGCAATGGCATTGTTAAACTATATAAAGATAGACTTGTATCCAAAGATTTCACGCATAAATGAGGCATTAATTATAAGTAAGTTTTCTCTCGTGTCAAATAAAGACTTATTCAGAATTATCATAGTGTTATCTGTAGCTCAGTACCTAAGAGTTGCATTAACTAAATGTGAAAATAGTCTTTATTAATGAAAATAGTCTACAAATTTTAGAAATCAAAGTATGAAATTTAAGCAGCTTCGTTAATGGTATATGAATTTCAATTACAGATTTATGCATATACCTCAAGATCAGTGGGAGAAATTCATACTCTTGGTCTTGTATGTTAAGACATACTACTTACGAGTAGTGATCTCGACTTTATGCATATCTCTATATTTTTTGAAATGAAAGATATCAATGAAGCTTACCATGTGATAGTACATATCATATGGATTACTAAAGCTCTCATATAAAGCATATATCGAATATTCAAAGAATTTAGAGATAATAACATATTTAACAAATTTTGTTTCATGTTGGATATAAGATATAAATTTAATCTTCATTATGTCTTATAATTTTGATGTGGAACATATAAGAAGATGTTGATATGTTAACTAAATGCCAGAAATGAAGAACAAATTATGGGAAAGTTATCAAGAATCTTGAGATACTAATCTTGAATTATGTCTTACAATTATTTAACCTATCCAATTAGAGTTGATTGGATTTTCAAACTTCAATTTTGGTGGATTTAAGGATTCTATAAAGAAAGAATCCATTAATACTAGTCCAAAATTTAAGTTTGAATATTTATATATGTCTGCGAGACTCGGAGCCTTAAGGTTCGTCTTCGCATTGCTGAAATTCACCGTCTTAGCTTCGCAGCATTAAAGCACGATATGATACAAAAGAAACAAAACACATGAACCTTGAGTATATATGTGTGAATCAAGCAATTCAGAAACAATAGTTGTTCATGTATCACTTAAGCACAATTGCATCGGAGATGCACTTATTGAACAATTACCTTTTAAGACCTCCTAAGAAAAGATTAAAATCTTGGGTCTGTGGGAGTAATTGATTATTGAATTCAGCTGATTTATGTGCCTATTTATGAACACTTATTGAGCTCTTATTAATGTCGTTCTGAATTATTTGTGTATCCATGTTTAGTATACACTTATGTGAATGGATGAATGTTAACAGAAATTGTATTTCTTTTGAAGACATCACTGGACCATTAAGATATCCCTATTTAAGGCCTGATTAAGTAAGTTGTTTGTGTTGTGGTACATGGAAGGGAACATGTTGATAACAAGACAATGTGCCACCGCTATGACTCGCATGAGTAGCTTACTTGATCAAGGTATTATGTTAATCATTAAATTTTGTTTAGCAATTATGTGCGCCTTATGTTTTCTACGATTAACTATTATACAAATTATCACATGGACCAGTGGGAGAATGTAAGAATATTTCTACACATAGAAATATCCTCTTGGGCCATGTAATAACTTGGTTAATTATGAATATTGCTAAATATGTCGGTTACAATTTTGGGATCCTTTCATATTCCCTCTTCCTTGATGGACGGTCGAGATTGATTGTTAATTCTAAATCATATGAACCTTGGTCCTCCTTCTACCTATAAAAGGAACTCAATAACCATCAGTATTGTTTTAAGAATTTTCATTATTCATTACACAAAAGGTCAAGAAGCAGAAACTCTACGGGTGTTCTTGCAGGACATCTTGGATTCAATCAAACGGCATCGTCAGGTACCCTTCCTAACACAACTATGCTTATGATGTGATTATCATGTTTGTTCAAAGATCCTTTATGTATAAAATAAAACTTATATTTTCTACACATTTTCCCATTGAGAATCCAAGAGAATGAATCTAAGTAAAAACATGCAAGGTTATTTTCAGAAAAGAAGAAAACACAAAGATAAAACTGGGAAATTGAGAAGATTACTGGGTGAAATTTTATGTCATGTAGTTTCTCTGTTTCTTCCATTGTATAAACCTTGGGTTTTACTAGCTAGTTTAGCCTAATTTTGGTTCCATGATACAATTTTCAATTCTCTGTTGACTATTGACAACCTCATTGCTAACGTCATCGGATCACAAAAAAAAAAAAAAAAAAACGGATTTCTCTATCCAAATTTATTGGGTTACGGAAAGATAAATAACCTCGTTTGATTGGGGACCAAAGAAACTAATTGGGGGCCTTGACATTTTATTTGCACCCCAAATTTTTCAGGGGCGTATTTAACTCGTTGTGAAAATACTGTTTTACCCTTGACTAATTTTTTTTTCTTTCCAATAACGACTCTAGTTTAACGACCCTTCGACAACAATAACGACTTTAAGGATCGTTATATACATAATAAAAACAATAACGACTCTTTCAAAGGGTCGTCAGGGATTTGATTATAACGACTCTTTTATAGGAAATGACGACTGTTTAGAGTCGTCACTGAAACAGTCGAAACATTAACGACTGTTTAGAGTCGTCACTGAAACAGTAACGACTGCTTATAGTGGTCAGATAACGACTCTTTTATAGGAAATAACGACAGTTTAGAGTCGTCACTGAAGCAGTCGAAACATTAACGACTGTTTGGAGTCGTCACTGAAAACTTCAACACCATGACGATTTTCCATACAGATCTGGGCGGGAAAAAAAAATATTGCAAACAAAAAATTTGAAAAAAATAAATTAAACTCTAATGAAGTAAGATTATCACTAATTATTCAGAGGCATTTTAGCCATTTAGAAGAAAATTTAATAAGGGGTGACCCAAATTAGGGTGGGGTGACCTTTTTTGTCCTCTAGTAGGAGGCCCCCAATTAGTTTCTTTGGCCCCCAATCAAACGAGGACCCATACTTGTATTTTTTTTTTTCATTTTAGTATGCAATTCTTCCTTTTTCCTTGATGTGTTGAACTTGAACCATTGAATCCATCTAATGTTTCCGTGAAATCATTAGTACATTAAAATAAACATATATGTATTACATTTTGAACTAAATGTTGCTATTGGTTGGGATGTGAGTACAAATGTTTCAGGCATTGCACTAACTTGTTCTGATCATACAGGTGCTTACACAACAGCCAAATGTATCCATGTTGCTGGAACAAGCAGAAAAGAGCTAGAGGAAAAAACGGCTTCACTAACGATCGGGTGGACAAGAGGTTTGAACATTCAGATGGTTCAAATCGAAAGCGACAACTTGAAAGTTCTTGAAGCAACTAGGGAAGCAGTTAACAGGATTGCGAAAAGATCGACAAGGTGGCAGGATGGAAACAATTTAAATTTCTGTTTATGTATGAAAGGAATCAAAAACGTTTACTTAATTCCAACTTCTGAAAACTATAGAAGTTTGGCGGCAGTTAGTCTCATGGAAGGTTTATCTAGATCATGGGGTGGTGATGCTTTTGTAAACTATATGAATCACCTACCAATAATTGTTGGAAATGACATTCCCACTATGTAAGCTTCGGGGTTTCCCTGTTTTCTTATTAAAAAAAAAGTATTACATTTTGAAAGCGTTGAAAAGCTTTGGGTTGAACAAAATTAGTTTATAATTTGTGACTATTTGCAACGTCATGGGCAGGGCCACCTATCACCAAAAGAGAAGGAAAAGGATAGGGAACAATAGATTCATTGTGTCCAAGTTCACTGGACTATGTTTTTCGTATAGTATTATTTGGCCACAATCCTCACGATTTATAAAGGGGATACCAGTCTTACTAAGTGTTGATACCATTTCATCGATTCAACGGCCAGGATCGATGAAATTTTTTTGTCCTATATATGAAACGATATCAACACTTAATACGACTGGTATCCCCTTTATAAATCATGACAATCCTCCCTTAGAGTAAGGGATCCATTGAACTCTAAATGGTCTCGAAACAGTCCTTACATGTCAACATCATACGGAGTAGGTTTGACTTAAGCTTCAACGATGTTATGAATTATTTATCTTTTTTTTTTGCTGACGCAATATCTTTTCAGGTTCTGGTCTGAAATTATTGAGGCGGCTATTACTAATTTAAATATTTTCTCTTCATTTTCTGTACTATACTCATTTCTAGAAATAGCTGGCGTTCGTGATTACGTCAGGGAGAAGATTTAAATGGGTGGTCTCCTACGAATGCTCCGTCCGCACTCCACAGTCCACACCAATAACTATGTAGAGGAAGACACCCATCATCTTTACTATGAGGCAGGTCGGGGTGCATTTTATTGAGGCCAACCTTCATTGAGCCTAAGGTGGCTCACTTTGCACTGATAATTGGACGACCAAAGGGAGTCCCTATGTGATGAAAAAAAACAAAACTGTCCGTCACAGAGAATGTGTAGAGAAAATAAAATTGAAAACAATTTCGCCAAATTGAGTTACAATTTAAGATAGTTATACAAATTGTTCAACAATTTCAATAAACAACAATCAAATGGATAGATTAACGGCTCAAAGTTATTCGAAAACTCTATTAAATCAATGGGAATCGATTGAAAATCGAAAACCGTGAGCAAAAACTTCAATGGAGAAGTTTCATTAAATAAAGTGAAGATGATTGATTTTGAGTGCGGATTTATACATCGAACCATATTTCCAAGCAGTGACGAATATAATCGTACACCAACTAACTAATTTTATATATTAATTATTCTAATAACAAGGTATTTCGCAAAATAGATTGATCGATGAGAAAAAAACAGAGCTGTTCTTCGGTTTCGGGTAGGGAAGATCAAGTAACAGAATGTGGTGTTGAAAAAAAAAAGAAGAGAAAACAATGACACGTTTGGTCGGCCTTTAACTGTGGAAACACAGTCATCTAGTTGTTAGTTATAGCTATAACAACAAACTCCTACAGAGTGCGGCTTAAATTACCTGATTATATCAATGTATAACAACAACAGAGAAGTGCATTTCATACTAAATTCCCAATAAATTACAGCAGTTGCACACAAATGATCTTATTACAAATGATCTTTCTTTGAAGTTACACAAGATCCAGTAAAAAACAGAAAACAAACCAAACCAATTGTTGTACATAACAGTTGAACTAATTACCTTGATCTAGAAATGGGTAATCTGTGTAACCAACAACTGGGTCAGGTATGTAAAACGTATCACGGTTATACTTATTGAGCGGTGCATCAATGGCAAACCGTTTAGGCAAATCCGGGTTAGCCAAAACAAGCGACCATATGCAATGAGATCAGCATGATCCTCTTCGACAACTTTGTTTCCGTCATCTTTCTTATAACCTCCAGCTGAAATGAAAGTTCCCTTAAAAGCTTTCCTCATTGGTAAACTACTATGAGGGGTTTCCTGAGCCTCTGCCATGGTGACCATCCTTGGCTCTATCACGTGTAGGTATAAAATTTCGAGTTTGTTTAATGCTTCAGCCATGAATAGGCCAAGAGCGTCAGGGTTTGAATCTCCTGTTTCCATGTAATCCGCGAAAGGAGATAGCCTTATTCCGACTTTATCTGCTCCGATTTCTTCAATGACGGCTTTAACAACTTCTAGAGGAAAGCGGCATCGTTTCTCTAAGGTTCCGCCGTACTCGTCTGTTCTATCGTTCACTGTATCCTTCATGAATTGATCGAGAAGGTAACCATTTGCACCATGGACCTCAACTCCATCAAAGCCTAAACGTATAAAGGAAGAGAATAGTTAAAACAAAAACACTAGAAAATGGTCCATATTAAGAATTCTTGCCAAGAAGGACAAGAAAACAATTTACCTGCTTCAATAGCATATCTTGCAGCAACCTTAAAATCATTGATGACTTGTGCGATTTCATCAATGCTTAATCGGTGTGGAGCTGGCCAATCCACTCCATAGAGGCCGGGTGTACATCCCTTGTCGGTGCAAGAAATTGGAGCTTTCCCATTAGGCTGGTAGTCTAAATGAAAGGAAAAAAAGGAGAAGAAGCAAGAGGAATTCAGTCTAAAATTTTAAGCAAGAGCTGCGTAAGAGAAAAAAAAAGCATCAATAGAGAGCTTCTTTTGGTTTTCAGTAAATCCATTCATGTCATTTTCGCAATGAGCTTCCCATATTTTTATATTCAATTGTAATAATCAATCGGAAATACAGTAAGAAAATACCATAAGAAATTAGGATAATTTCAAATTATCTTTACATCAAACTACATATAATTTTCGTTGTGGAGAGTGATAAGAAAATACCATAAGTGGAGACTCTGCCAACATGCCAAATCTGGCAAAAGAAAATGCCACCCTTGTCATGAACAGCTTGTACAATTGGTTTCCATGCTTCTACATGCTCTTTCGTCCAAATTCCTGGTGTTTCTGGATACCTGACAAATTAAAATGAACCTTAATTTCATTTTGCTAAAAAAAAATTCGCCAGAAATAAAATATCAAAAATGATCATCTATGAAATTTAACATTCTTAGCCAGTAACTTCAAAACATTTTGAAAATGAGAAATGATACCCTTGAGCTGTTTCAGATACTCCAGTAGCTTCAGTAATAAGAAAACCTCCATTACTCGCTCGCTGCGAGTAATACAGGGACGCATGTGGTTGGGGTACATTTCCATAAGACCTACTTCTTGTCAGAGGTGCCAAAACAACCCTAGCAAAATCAAGAACTTGTTATAATGATTTTCACTTACAGATGCAGCAGGATCATTACAAAACAGTAAAGGGTTAAACTCAAAACACAAAAGACTAAGCACATTTGTGCTGGTTTCAGACCTAAAGGGGCAGGGGCACTCAGGGGAAAGGCACCTTTTTTGTGATTTCAGGTGAGGCCCGTGATGGTTAGCTGGACAGTTTATTGCAAGGTCAAGGATTAAAACAGTTATGCTGATAATTACCTACAACGTTAAACTATGGAGCACACAAAATAACACAATTTGAGGTTTTTAATCCTTCGATCTGAGATTACTTAATCCTTCAATCAACAAATCATGAACTCAAAGGGAGAAAAATGATTTGTTTTGTGCAAATTTTATGAACCCTGAACCACAAAATAGTACACGCATACCTGTGTGAGAGTTGATAATTTCCCATTTTGTA
This sequence comes from Papaver armeniacum, assembly GCA_023531295.1. Classification (NCBI taxonomy): domain Eukaryota; kingdom Viridiplantae; phylum Streptophyta; class Magnoliopsida; order Ranunculales; family Papaveraceae; genus Papaver; species Papaver armeniacum. The sequence continues at coordinate 452,123 of JAJJWW010015630.1, forward strand.
AGGTTTGAGTAGTGGTATTGTTTCCATTTGTTCTTTTTGATTTCCTCACACAGTTTTCCTTCCTATTTCTTCTCTTCTCCTTCTTTGATTTTTGTTTTCCACTTCTTCATGATTCTCTCCATCTTTTTATAATGTTCGGAAATGGAATCGTACATCAATGATTGTTACAGTCGAACCACCAACCGACAACTGTGTTTACATTTGACCCACAAACGCACCAAAATATCTTTACTCTCTAAAAAGTCACGGTAAGAATATGTTCACACTTTTGGAGTGTTGCTATAGGGAGGAAAGATAAGTCTTACAGAAGGGGAGACACATTAAAAGTACTTCTCGTCAAAATTGTTGCTCAATTTTGTTTTTCAAAAGCTGAAGTTTATACACATTGTGCACCAAATTTAACAAACCCCAGTTTTAACCAAAACCTTGGAATCCATATAATTACACTTTCATATTTGCCACCAAAAGTGTTTATTTCAATAATATTTTCTTTTCCTCCTTATTGGAGAGAGCTCGCTTCATTTTGACGGTCAAAGAGGAAAATTGGCTAGTGCGGCTATTTTTTCATCTAGACAAAAAAAAAAAAAAAAAAAAAAAACTTCAGTTTTCCATTTCGCATTTACATTGTTCGGCCGCTTCATACTGGTCTACTTTGTAGATGTCGGTTTAGAATGCCAGATTCAATGTTCGGTGGCATATAAGGTGTCTATGAATGCGACTAACACTGCCGGGGCTGATCTGGAAGGTAATCTGTGGGGGACTAAACTAATTGCTCTTAAGATCAGTTTTATGTTGTAGGACTCTGTTGAAAGAGGTTATGTCGTTGGACACTCTCTCGGATTTGGTTTCATTGATTTCAATTCATGATTCTCAATATAGACTCGACCACACACTCTGTGTGTTTATAAACAGTTTGAATTTCTGTTGACCTGCTACAGACAGTTACAACGTACACATGACCCGTTACTGTCAGTTATAACACATCAACTATTTCACACGCTTACAGGACTTTACAGACCCACACTGACTGCACCACAATGAGCCATAGACTGCACCATACTGAACCATTGTCTAACACCCACCCCCTACCCCCACGCAAGTCCAGAGTCTATGCAGGAGCAGAGACACTGAGCTTGGACCACAAGAAGGAGAACCTGACAGTAGAAAGCCCTTTAGTGAAAATATCTGCAATTTGCTCTCTAGTAGATAGAAAACGCACCTCCAAAGCCTTAGCAGCAACTAGTTCACGCACAAAGTGAAAGGTAATTTCAATATGTTTCATTCTGTTGTGAAATATGGGATTAGCAGTTAGGTAAGTAGCTCCCATATTGTCACACCACAGAATTGGAGTTCTGGAGCTTGGAAATTGCAATTCAGATAATAAGGATTGAATCCAGATCAACTCAGAAGTAGCATCAGCCAATGCCCTATACTCTGCCTCAGTGCTGGATCTAGAGACAGATTTTTGCTTTCTAGAACACCATGATATCAAATTAGGACCTAAAAATATGGCTAGACCGCCAGTAGACCTTCTGTCATTAACATCACCAACCCAATCTGCATCTGAGTAAGCTTGAAGCTGCAAAGAAGATGATGTCTTAAACTGCAAACCAAAAGATATGGTGCCATGAAGGTATCTGAGAATTCTCTTAACAGCTGTCCAATTATCCACAGTAGGATCTTTCATAAATTGACATGCTTTGTTAACAGCAAAAGCAATGTCTGGTTTTGTAATAGTTGCATATTGCAGAGCTCCAACAGTGCTTCTGTACAACACAGGATCTTCAAAAGCTGGAGAAGAAGTATTATGAGAGTTACCAGCAAATGGAGTTGCATATTGTTTGGACCCACTCATTTTTGTTTTAGATAACAAATTTGAAATATATTGTTCTTGAGAAAGTAGAATGCCATCTGAAGTGTATTTTGCCTGAATGCCCAAGAAAAAATGAAGTTCTCCTAAGTCCTTAATATCAAACTCACAACCCATTTTATGAATAAGATTATCAACTGCTGATGAATAGCTGCCAGTAATTAAGATGTCATCAACATATATCAGTATATAGAAAGTGTCAGTGGAGGTAACTTTGTAGAATAGTGATGTGTCGGTTTTTGAAGAATGAAAGCCACGATGAAGCAGGAATTTTCTTAATTTGTCAAACCAAGCTCAGGGAGCTTGTTTGAGTCCATATAGTGCTTTCTGCAATTTGCACACATGTGTAGGAAGTACCTTGTCAACATAACCAGGAGGCTGCACCATGAAAATATCTTCAGAGAGATAACCATGCAGAAATGCATTTTTAACATCAAGTTGCCTGAATTTCCATCCTTTGTACAGAGAGATTGAAAGAATCATTCTTACAGTGGTTGGTTTAACCACTGGACTGAAAGTATCTTGATAGTCTATCCCTTCAACTTGATTGTACCCCTTTATCAACCAATCGGCTTTTGAATCGGAAATTGTGCCATCCGCATTCCTCTTAATCCTAAAATCCATTCTGACCAATCACATTGTGAGCAGAACTAAGAGTGACAAGTTTCCATGTACCATTTGAAGTAAACATTAATTTCTTCATCCATGGATGCTCTCCATCTTGGATCCTTACATGCTTCAGTATAGCAAGTAGGAACTGTAATATCTTCACAGACTATCTGAACTTCAGAAGCATAAACTTTTGGTTTAGTGATGGCCATCTTACCTCTTGTAGTCATTGAATGATCATTGACTGTAACAGCAGGTGGAGAAGTAACTGAAGTAGAAGAAGATAACTCAGGAAACTGGTGCAAATCATAGAGTGGAATGGTAACATCATTTGAGATTGCAGATGCAGGAGAAACAGCTGAAGTAGAAGAAGGTTCAATAGATACACTTGTCAATGTTGCAGAAGTAGTGCTTGATTGCTTAAACAGATGTGCATATGGAAACTCTGACTCATTAAACTTAACATCTCTAGATATTATAATCTTGTTAGTCAGAGGATTGAAGCATCTATAACCTTTGTGGAGTTTGTTGTATCCCAGAAAGTGCACTTAACTGTTCTTGGCTGCAACTTGTGACTGTTAAATGGTATCAAACATGGATAAAAAGTACAACCAAATGTCTTCATGAAAGTATAGTCTGGCTTCAGATGGAAAAGACACTCTAATGGAGAGGCGTTTTGTAAAACTGGTGGTGGTAGCCTATTGATGAGAAAATTGGCAGTTTCAAAAGCATAGGACCAAAAGGACATTGGAAAACCAGCATGAGAAAGCAGTGCTAATCCTGTTTCTACAATATATATGTGCTTCCTCTCAGCTTTGCCATTTTGAGCATGAGCATGAGGACAAGAAACTCTATATCCTATGCCACAAGAGTCCAGATAAGTAGATACATTCCTATATTCACCACCCCAATCTGATGTCTACTAAGTGGATTCTCCACAATGAGCCATAGACTGATTCGAACCCTTGATAGTTCTGAACAAAGAACTATACGGTTTTCAAGATCGGAGCTATCAACCACTCGGCCATCTCTCCGAAAGACAATCTCTATTTTATTTGTATTCCCCCGAATAGAACATGGTCATATGAGTTGATAGTGATGAGATCGTAACTACGAAGCAGTGGTACAATTTGAGATTTCCAGAGATTATAGTTTGTGATTGATAGTTTTGAAGGCGGTTTAAAGGTTAAAGGTATGTGTTTAGGTGATTCTGCCATTGTTTGTTGATGAGGAAGAAGAATAGGATGATTTTGATGAAATTAGGGTTTGAAATAGGTATCTGATACCATGTTGAAATAGGTTATGTCGTTGGACACTCTCTTAGATTGGTTTCATTGATTTCAATTCATGATTCTCAATACAGACTCGACCACATAATCTGTGTGTTTATAAACAGTTTGAATTTCTGTTGACCTGCTACAGACAGTTACAACGTACACATGACCCGTTACTGTCAGTTACAACGCATCAACTATTTCACACGCTTACAGGACTTAACAGACCCACACTGACTGCACCACAATGAGCCATAGACTGCACCATACTGAACCATTGTCTAACAGACTCTCACCACTGATCCATGAGGATACTTCGTTCTAGAGGTTGTTGCGACTAGTACAGGTTACAATAAGTTCTGGTAGGAAAGAAGAAAGCATAGAACATTTATTTTTGCCCTGCGATTTTATTTGGTCGATTTGATTTTTTTTTTTTTTTTTTTTTTTTTTGAGCGAACTTTGGTCGATTTGATATTACCAGAAAGCAACAAAAAACATGGCTTCAAAACAAATTAAAAGGAAAAAACAAAGACATTCTGAATATATTTTTTGTGGTGAGCCGTTTGTTGGGTACTACTTGAAAGAAGCGTAATAGCCAGAATTGATTACGGAGGAAGGAAGAAAAATAGGGATGAGCAGTATGAGATTCTTTTTGGACCTTTTGGTACTACATCTTTAACTATTTTGTGGTATTCTGAATTGTACAAATTTAAAATCAAGGAAAAATAGCCAAAATACCCCAATTTGGGAGGTATGGTAGCAGAAATGCCCCGGATTTTCAAAAAAAAATCAAAATGCCCCAATCTGTTAACTATTCCATCCAAGATGGTAAAGTGGTGAATTTGGCACACATGTAAAAAAAAGAATAATAACCCTTCAGGGTTAAGGGTTTCAGGGTTCAGGGTTTCAGGGCGCCGACGACGACGATGATGATGACGGTGACGATGACGATGATAGCGGTGGCGGTGATGGTGGTTGTGGCGGCGATGTTGGTGGTGGTGGCGGCGGCAGTGTTGGTGGTGATGGTGGTTGTGGTGGCAGTGGTGGTAGCGGAGGTGGTTTTGACGACGGTGGTGGTGGTTGTGACGGAGACGGCTGTGGTTGTCGATAACGGCGGTGGTGGTGGTGAGGATATGACACGTGTCGCATAAGGGTGGTCATTTTCTAAGAACAAAATGTCAATTTAATACAAAATTAGGGCTAAAATGACTTTTCTTCATGTGTGAGAATTCACATGTGTGCCAATTTCATTACTTAATACTTTGGATGGAAAGTTGACGGAACGGGGCATTTTAACTTTTTTCAAAAACTCGGGGCATTTCCACAACCATGCCTCCCAAATTGGGGCATTTTTGCTCTTGGCCCTAATATCAAGCGTTGGATATTTAAATAAGTTAGCCACTAATTGGTGTTGTCTACTTTTAAATCTAGTTGTTGGGTTGTACTTGGTGCTGCGAGAAACACCGATATATCAGCGAGAAAGTGGTGGAAAGCTTGCGAAAAAATGGGATGAACCTTATATCATCAAGGATATAGTTGGAACAGGGGCTAGATTGATGGACCCTGAGGGTAAAGATGTGGGCCACAGACTCGATAGACCGTGGAACAGGTTATACTTAAAGAGATATTACCCATAAAAGATTGTGGAACAGCTTATACTGCGAAGTGATGTATGTTTGAAGCAAAATGAATCTATATGAAAATCTTGTGAAAGAATTATTGCGAGATTATACCAAACAAAGAAAGAACATGCGAAAATTTCGCACTAATAATGATAAGAGATAATCAAAGATCAATGACATATTAGAAAGGGGCGAACCTGCTATGGCGTACACCCTAGTTCGCGAAGTCAAAATTTCGCAAGAGGCAAATGTAAGACCTAAAGTACGTCATAAAAGGGGGTTTTGTTGCATGGCTCGGGGAAAAGGTTACACCGCCCCCGGAACTGAGTCATGGAGATTCGGGTCAATAAAGCCCATCCAGGAGAGGTACCTTGGATTTTCAACCTAAGCTTATGACTTAGGTTGGACGACTGAGGGTCTTTTCTAAGGAGTCAGCATCTGATCAAGGTGCCGAGGTACATGGTTGAGCCAAGAGTGCTTAGGGCGTTTGAAGCGTCTCGGCCATTTTGGCAAGTCTTGGCTTATCTTTGCACTCTACCGAAGAAAACTCCACTTAGGGTGCGATCTCGTAACCATAAGCCCTATAGGCAAAAAGGGATAAGAGGCTGCGAAAACAAGCGGTTCTTGTTAAGACCAGGATGGGAGGAGCCAACCTTGTATGGTAGAGGTACGTCTCCTTGAAGGGGCAACCAGGGGGAAGATAAGGGCGGCACCCTCCATTAGGGAGATGATAAGTGTCTTAAGACGCAAATGTCATGAGGATTTATTTTCGCAAGAAAATTTAGGCTTGTCATATTTGTGCGACAATCCTGAAGAGGTAATAATACAAAAGACAAAGATAAGATGAGATCAATGGGTCAGTACATGAAAGTGTAAGGACGTCCTGCGATTTCGTCGCAAGACGGCAATGTCATGGGGCTTTATTTTTGCGAGAATTTTTAGGCCTGTCATATTGTCGCAACAAAATTTCAATAAAAAAGAGAGAGTTAAGGCAAGATCAATAGGTTTTTGCATGCAAATGCAAAGACGTCCTGCGATTTTGTCGCAATGACAAGAGGTGGCACAATAAGACCTTTAACTAGGAAGGCAAAATAATACCACATGATGCAACAAAAGATTTATAAGAACTAACTATTATTTATGCATGTCATCTATCGCAAGAAAGATAATGAGAGGCAGTATGGGAATTATTAAACAATGAACATTATCTTTCTCGCTAGTAAGCACAATAATAAAAGAGTAAATGCATCTCAAAGATGAATGAAGTACACTATACGCAAGAAGTTATAAAGATGAAGTAATCCAAAAAAATAAAATTACAAAAGAAGTTCAAGCCTCAACATCAACTTTTTCGCTGAGAAGGAGATAATGGACATCCTTCACTAACTTTATCACTTTCACCAGCTTTCTCACTTTCACCGAGCCTTTTTTCACCGCAAGTCTTTCCTTCATTCTGGTTTATTCTAGTTTCTTCTCCATCTGGATTATTATCGACAATTTCATCATTAGGAGGAATTTCCTCTTCATTTGCGAAATCTTCGCCACTTTCATAATGATAATCACTATCAGGAGAACCGGGAACTTCATCATCTTCTACTTCCAATGGTTCGACAGATACGGGGGGGGAGCGAGATTTGGACAATAAGATATCATTCACAAGAACTTCATCCCTGAGATGAACTTGGTGAAGAAGTGCCTTTTGATGATTCCTACTTTGGATATCTTTGGAGTAAGCGAGATAATCAAATCTTCTTTTTGCCCGATCGCGATAACGAGCAAGAGTAGAGGCAAGTAATGCATTCTCTTTGCGAATCTTGGCATAGTTGGATTCCAAAGTAGAAAGGGAGGAGCGAAGATTTTTCTCAGATTCTGCAAAAAACAACGAACAAAGAAAATCATTCAGGCGAAGGATTCGCAAGGAAGACATAATAAAAAGACTTAACAAAGAAACAATGGTTGAGGCAGTCAAATTTTATGACTACCTTCCTTTTGCGAGATAAGATATTGAGTTAAATCCAAGCAACTATTCTCCAAGTGGTCCATGGCATTATCAAACTTATCTCCAACCAAACCTTTCAGTCGAGATCGCAAATTCTTTTTATTAGAAATGAGTAAGGTGTTTTCTTTCGCAAGAGAAGAGTAGGATTCTTCTAGCTTGGAGTATTGATCCTTGAGTTGGCTCGCCTTTACACTTAAAATTATTCTACCTTGAATAAGTTTTTCCTTCTCAACAGTAACCTCTTTAAGTTTACTTCTCAACGAACGAGAGAGATTGTTCTTGCTCATTACATACTTTTGAAAAATGTTAAGTCATTTGAAGAGATCGCCACCTTATTTAAAAGAATTAGCTTCTCTTGAGATAGGGTTTCATTCTCATCTCGATAAGTTTCCAACTCAGTTAGCTTTAGTCAAAAAGTAGAGAGGCGAGATAATTCACTACTTAATAAGTTTTGCTTCGGACTAATTGAGCATTCTCCTTGGTAAGATTATCTATTTGATCAACAGAGTACGTATGAAGATTATCTAATTGGTTATATTGATCCATCCAAGCATCTCTATCCATTCGGTCTTCTTCGGCGACAAATTCAAACTAATATATCTCCATTTTTCGTTTCTGGTTTAAAGCTTAAAGGGCTAACAAGGGATTTAAAAAAAAAAAAAAAAAAAAAAAAAAAAAAAAAAAAAATTATACCTTTTAGTTCCTCGTTCTTCTTGCGAAGATTTTCACGATCCAGCGAAACATTCTGAAGCTTTTGATTTTCAAGATGAAGAGTGTCACACTTCAAAGTCATGGCTTGGAGGTTATTCTTCAAAGTTTCAACTTCCTTTTCTAAGGATGTTTGCGAAGCCATTCATCAGAGCCAAAATACTTACTTAAAATTTCGTGAGACACAGATTTGATAGGATCAATGGAAGCTTTCTTGACATCATCTAGAATATCTGATAAAACCTTGAAAGCAGTATCCATCCCTTCCAGATTTTCTTTAGTAAAAGGGAGAGATTCGGTTGAAGAAGCGATGATGACAGAAGGTGGGAGAGTTGAATTATCTTTCGCCATAGATGTGTCATCTGAAGATGAAGTTTGATGAAGGTTAATGACTGGGGCTGAGGCAATGTCAAGAGAAGAGGCATTGATAGTAGAAGAAGAGAAGGGTTCATTCGCAACAGGGTTATCACGAGGAATTTCATTAATAGAAAGGTCAGGTACAAGGGAGAAGTCTGCAGCGATGCTTTCGCGAATAAGGAGAGGGGATTCAACTTGCGAAGGTATCGCAGGAGGTGTTGAAATCTTAAACATAGGAAATGAAACAGAAGTTTCAACATTTTTAGGATGGAGAGATCTTTTGGGGGGGCCTATTGGTCGGTTGTCAATCCGTCAAATATAATTTCACTTTCTCAATCAACTAGATATAAATATAGTAAGCGATAAGAAAGAGTTCGTATCCACAGAGAGGCTTTCGTTGTTATAAAATTTCAGTTTCTAAAGTAACCCAGGGTATGTTTGTTGTATTTAAGCAAATAAAAGTAATTAAACGCAAAGTAAGTAATTTGAATTATCAATAAGGAGAAGATATTGGTCACGGGATAGTATCATTCACAAACATGTATTTTCATCAATGATTAGAATTGGTATTTAATCTCGTATTTATTAAAAGTCCTAGGATACCTTGATCGCAAGTATAACCGTTAATTCCCTGTTTTCATCACAACCACATTAAAAGATGCATATGTGAATTCTTCGTAGAAAGCAACCTAAAGTGTAAAAGCACAATTAAGTTTAACTCCCTAAAAGCATGAAGATTTATGGAATAAGACTCATCAATGCAAACGAATGTGTAAAAGCACTAAACGTTTTAACAAAAGTTATGATTCACTTGTGACTATTAGGATGTATCACTACAAGCACTAACCACAATTATGCTACTTAGAATCAGGGATAAACAACTTTTTCGTATTGAAAACCCTAATATAGCTCTAGAGATGAACACAAATCGGATTGATTCCGGACTCAACCTAACAAGTTTTCAAATCTTATAACACTATTAATTGTGAATCACAAACAATAATTACTTGAGACAAAACTAATTCATTGAATCAAAAGCATGTTGAGAAATCAACTTTATCCCTTAACCAATAATATGTTTAGCTACTCATAGCTATGGAGTTCATCATAATCAATATTCAATAATAAAATAATGAAGAAGAAGAACAAAAGCAAACCCTAGAAGCGTAAACAAAAACGCTCTCCCAAAAATTCCAAGAATAAGATATCCCATAAGTTGTAGAAGACCTTCCCTTTTATAGCTTTTCTCCAACTTCTAAAATTAGGTCTAGTCTTCAAAGTCCATTAGATGAAAATCCACCAAGCCCATAAGAAGAAGAAACCCGTGTAGAAAATATGACCCAAAAACGGTCGACGGAAGTCTGGTATTGTGGCCGGAAATCGGACGGAAAGGTCGCCGGAAAACGGTTCGGAGTGGCCAAGCAAAGTCCGCCAGTCCGGTCAACGAAGTCCCAACTCGGTCGGCCGATCCAACTCGGCGGGTTAACTCGGTCAAGCAGAAGTCGGTGGTCTAGTCGGCTGAAGTCAGCATCTTACTCAATTTGGATAAGTTGAGTTACCAAGGCCAGAACCATTGCAACCTTGCACAGGCCATAAATTGTTCAGCACAATCATTGTGCTTCAGCCATGATGGCTGCCTTCCCTGTAACATCTCTACTTCCAACTCTAGACCACAAATCGATTCATCGCGAGAATGCAACCATTTCAAACCCCTTTTATGCAACTCACTGTTAACCTACAGCTCAACCATCGTGCTTTAACTCCCACCTTTGTCATGACTAGCACCAACTCCTGGTAGGTGGGGAATGGGTCTTGATTTTATGCCTACAGTGATAATGAAGTGCACGGCGTCTATCGAGAGGCGTGGCAAATACGGGTCGAACCACGAGAGACTTGTGGTGTAGTATGATTCTAAGGCTTGCTCTCTTGACTTTAGTAAAGGTAACACACTTATAGTTTGTGTCGATGCGGCGATGTGTTGGTTGTAACAATGAAATGTAACACGGTAACAATGGGGATGCTAGGGTTTTCGGTTCCACCACTAATTCCTATCATGTGTTAAACTCGGTTGAAGTTCTTGTTCTGTAGTAGCTAAGGAGGCGGTGTGTCAATTCCACCGCTTGTCTACGGAGTTTCACCTAATGATACTTCAAATATCAAACTAAGGAACTAACCCGAAGCATTAGTTGTCTAATTAAGCACAACTAGTCAAGGGAATTAGTATTTGTTTCTAAAGTTTGAGTGAGGTATAAACAACACAAATGTTTGCCTAACTACAATGGATACAAGGCATCCATTGTGAGAGAAGAGTATTGCAATGTCTGGAATTGAAAATATCTCGATAAATAAAGCACTCAAGAACATTCAACATAATTGAAATCACAATCGAGAAAATTAGGGTTTCACTGTAACCCTAGCAAATAACTTAAAACAACAAATAACACTAAATTGCTGCTCTGGCTAATCCAGGCATGCCTCTAACATCCAAAGTTCCATTCTATTTATACATGCCCAAATACCCAAAACTTCAAACCCTAATTTATTTTTTAAAATATAAATTAATTGAAAAATAAATCAAACCCATACTCTGATTTCCTCTGAATCGAGCTATTCTCTTGTCAAATCATCCATGCATCGCTTGTTGTGAACCCTAGCTCTAGTTATCTCTGATTTAGTTTCTAGGGTTGGTAGAAACTAAGAAAGAGATATCTAGGGTTAGAGATGAGGCGTAGGTGGCTGATGGAGTTGTTGTTTGATGTCAGGAAGGTGATGATGGAGGTGGTGTTGACAGGGGATAGGGTGGTGGCGAAGGTGGCGCCCTGTCGGGGTATGGAGGTGGTAGAGAAGAAGAGCGGAGCTCTGCTTCGTCGGAGAAGAAAGAGAAGGTGAAGAAGAGAATAGGGTTTGGTCGTGGGGGTATAGGGTGTTGGTGGTTTTGGTGTGAGGCGGGCATAGCAAAGGATGATGTGAGGTGTGCGGCGGCGTCGGATGCGTGAGAGAGATGCGAACGGCTCGGGATGTAAGCGGGTGATTCTGCTTGTTGAGCGAGAGCATCAAACGTTGATGTGCAAGGCCGAGCGAGCATAGGATGTGGCAGTGAAGATCTTAACGGCTCGGGATGAGCGGGTTCGGATCAAGGTCATTGGTAACTCTAGCCCATGTCTTGTAGATGAGTTGCTACTTGTTGAGTTGCAAGCCGTTATTCTTGGGTGTGAGCTTCGGCTTTGCTCCATAGACACTTGCCTCGAGTCTTCGCTCTTTTGGCTCCCTCAATTTCTCCGAGCTTTATTTATTACCTAAAAACACAAAATTAATTAATACAAATATTTATTCTTGAAAACAAAGAAAACACAGAATCTGGGATAATATATGATTTCTAAGCGCAAAAGATGAGTAAAAAGCCAATAAAAAGGTGTATAAATATGCACTATTTGGCACTCATCAACTCCCATTGCAACTTTCGAATTCATCTCTGCCGACTAACAGCATCGACTCAGTCTTCTCGTGCACCATCATCAAATTCAGTTAAAACCCATAAGCACATAAGCTACAAACCACCAATCTTAGCCTATAACTCCCATTACTGCAATACATTCTGTTTGGCAAACACCACACGAGTTGGATTATTTCTCACCAACAACCCTTGTACACAGACCATGACAATCATCTCAGTTCACTGCACTTTCTTGCATTCGGTGACATCCGGCTTCAATCCTGCGGTGCCAAATTCAACACTCACCTGCATTCTCAAACTGCATCTTAACTAGTGCAACAACTCAGCTCAGGCCAATCATCTTCCCATCATACACCTGGAATATCATTTTCACATCCATTTTACAGCAAACCCAATTCAACAACACCATCTTAGCCTAGCAGACTCTTTGAATCCCACCAGCAATACCAGCTGCAACCAACCACTGCAGCTTTTCAGTTCAGCTGAGATTGCCTCAAGCCATTCAATACAACTCATAACACCACTCCTTCCTACCAATTCATGGCCTTTAGCTTTCTGCACAACTGTGACTCAACGGAACCAACACTCAGCTAAAACAAATATCTTCACTGCCTTCTCACACTCACCAGCAAAGGCTCATCACTGAGCCAGTCCACTTGCAATCAATCAAATTCACTTCAGCTTCAGTAGGTACTAGCAACAACTCGCTGCCAGTTCAACTCAAAGCAACAGCTTCAGGCTAACCAACACTACCACCTGATGCTTACATTAACATCAACAACCACAGCACAATACCAAGGTTGTATTCTCACCTGAGTTTCAACCACCACTGCCACAACCTGAGCTATTCTCCATATTCTTCACTTCTCGATTTCAACCAGTGACCACCACCTTCACTGAACTACTCCAGTTCGACCCAGAAATTCCTATAGCCCTTGTGATTCTAGCTACTCTTCAAATACGAGTTACAATCATTGAGTTCTTCCATTACAGCTGCACCCATCACCTGCAACATTCATTTTACGGCAACAAGACCAAACCAAATTCAACAGCATCATCTGAGCTCTTATCTCCAATCGAATCCACAATCACCATCATCAGATTCACATCTTCACCAGCTTCCATCTCCTCTTCTTAGTCTGGAATTTGTCTTCTGAATTCGACCTCATCCCCATGAACAACAACAATCACTTTGTGATTCAATGCCACCATCTTTACCATCTCAGATACACAGCCACAAACCCTTGAATTCAATTCAACCATTAACCCATCACAATAATTGTATCGCCGATCCCTTCTTCTTTACTCCTCGTCACAGCCACAGTGAATAATCTTCCATCTGCTTTTGATAATCAAATGAAACCCACAGATCCCTTTTTCCATTCTTCACCACGAGCTCGTCAATCATCGATCTGGTCTCTCGGAACCAACAGCAGCAGTGGATGCTTTCTCTTCTTCTCAATTTCTGATCAAAACAAACCCTAGTTTCACCATCTCAAATTCAATGCAGTCTTCATTTATTCATCTCTATCGATTGCAGTTCCATGTATTCTCTTTGATTTGACATACCCATCTCATCCAGAAACTCGATTTCTTTTCACTCATCAGCTGTAAAAACTCATACAAATCCGTCTCACATGGAGTCGCCCTCACAGACAGGGTCGAGAAAGAAGAAAGGTTGTGATTATCTGCTCTGAAATTTAGGTACTTTGTAGGAAATTAGATTTATCCACCCAAGCTGATAGGATAAGGGCCACCTAATTAGAAATGGCTTGTCGGTTTGAAAGAAATGACCTATTCGCTTCTTTTGGCGTAACCTCGGCTGGCTCTGAGTGTCGCTCTCCTGTGGATGGACCTCTTTGCTCTTTACGCTCCAAACGGACGCTTTCTCCTTCTTTTACACATAATGACTTCATTGCACCTGGTAACTCAAAACCACACATAAGAGATGCAAATCCCAAGGAAAATAGCAAAGAAAGCGTAACTACTAGATAGTAAATACGGTGTATTCTACACCTATCACCTATGGACATTTCCATCACCCTGCGAATCACAAGTTAAATAAGAAACAAAGGCAACAATATTGTTATTAAAAGAATAAGTATTTCTTAATACCTTGCTATTCGCAGCTTTTCTTTTGTTCATAACGATTTTTGGATGCGAACCCTTGGAAACGTTAGGGTTTTGGATTGTGAACTTGGTGCTAGAAGTGCTTTTGCTGAAACAGAAACATTATGGGAATTATTCAAAGGTGAACAAAATCAAATAAGGCAATTTCAGTAGAAGAGATCAATCCCAAAAAGATCAGTTTCAGCAAAATCAACAAACCTTGATGGCTCCATAAGAACGATGCTTGAGAAAGATGGAGAGGATTTATAGAAAGATGAACAGTAGTCAAAAGTTGCAGACGACAAAAAGATTCACAGAGAATGTAGAGATGAAGAAGACGAAGTAAAAGAAAGAAAATATTCTTATGACGGATCTCTTCTTAAATAGGCAAAAAATGATCACCGGTTAGCATTTAATGTGCCAGTGAATAGGGGAATATTTAACACGTGTAAACGGTTATGCTTAATTCATGGAATCCTGTCGGCAGGAAATTTATGGAAATAAATGAACAGCTGCGGCATTTTGAAAGTACTAGTTCTCATGACATTCTCTCCTTCGCAGAGAAGACATGACAAGAGGCAAGATGTAGGATCAGAATATCGCAACACTAATATCCTTGCGAAATCCTTGAACGACACACTGCGAAGATATCGCAGATGGGAAATAAAAATGACGCAACGGATGACGACAGCCTGAACACGAGAAAGATGTGAAGACCTAGCGAGATTTAGGAATGTTGCGAGATTTAACATTTGTACACTCGCGAGAATGTCGCAAGCCAGATCAGAAAATAAAGGGATGACTTAGTTGTCATCCACTATGTAATGTCATATATAAAGATAGAATAGGCAAGAGAAGAGAGAGAGAGATCTTTTTAGAGTGGAGAGAAAGTTTTGAGGAGAGAGAAAGTTTAGATTAGCAATTATATTCTTGATTTCATTTCTTTCTTGTAAAATTTCTATCTCAATTAATAAAAAAGGTTAATTGTTGATCTTAAAGATGTATTGAATATTATGAATTCTTGTGAGGGATATATTGTAGGATTTCCTGCAACTACAGTGTGAACTACACATTAATTCTCCCCCCTTTTTGTCAATAAAATTGGCAAAGGTACGAAAACTAGTGGGATCCTAATGAAATTTCCAAAGAGACATTTCATGACCAAAAGCAAGCACATATCAACTTTTTAGATGCAATCATATAGCCGAAGCTAAATGCTTTCATCAAGGAGTTTATAAAGATACAAAATAACCCTATAATATTCCATGCCCCGCACCCCATAAAGATTTGGCAATTAAGCACAAGTTCAATTAAGAACTCTCCCCCATAAAATGTCATTCCCGAAAGAACAACAAGAGCGATCTTACTTTCACGAGAAAAGAAGGATTTTTTTGGATATAACAAATCACATACGAATATGAATTTGAATCCAAATAATACTCAATTAAATTAACCACAAGAAAACCCATGATTAATCTAATCGGAAATGCTCAACATAAGAGAACTTACGGAGCTGCACATTATATACATAAAATATGGATCAGGAAAGATCAATATTGCGGAATAAACAAGGATTCATTCTATTTTCCATCACTACTTGCACAATGACATACAATAGACATAATCCTCGTAAACAAAAGTTCATCCTATCTTACATCAATATTTGCATAATGACATAATAGGTTTTAAACTTTTGTAATGTCAAAAGTTCATTCATTCTTTTATCAATACATGCATATCGACATATGAAAGACTTAACTTTTGACAAGTATGGGACAATCATAGTTCATGGACGTAAACACACATATCCCATAACATATTGCAATATATAAAACCATAAAGATTAATACTGCAAAAATCATCTTCCAAACAATTTTAGAATTTAAACAAATAAACCTAAAAATATGAAGATAAAAACGTTGGATATAGCTATGTGTAATCACAATAATGGATATTCCAAACTCTAGTTATTCTTCTAAATAAAACAAGAAATAAAATTCTCATCAGAAGATTTACTAGTTATTGTAGAGATTTCTCAGAGCATCTACCGAGAATTCCTTCTCATTATTGAAAAATCTATTGATTATGGGATCGTTCAATTCCTCTAAATCTTCAGAAATATCTGTCAACTCACTAAGTTCTCTTTTTAGTTCATGCAGGGTGTTCTTTGTTAGAGACAACATTTGTTCATAGTGAGTTATCTTTTCTAAAGACGAAACAATTTGAGATTTTAAATCATTTCTTTTGTTGATGAAATCTTTCACCATACCTTTGAAGTCATTATCGAAATGACGAGGAAAGACAAGAGGGATACTCATTAACCGCATTTGTATCCCAACTCGTGGTGCCTCTATTTACAAGAGCCATGAAACTGTATCTTTTAGGAAGAAAAGAAGACTACAAACGATTATAAATAGATTTATGACCACTCAAACCCTAGAAGAATGTAGAACAAGTCTTCCGTGTTTTTATGAATAAGTATCTATAATATTAGGAGAATATTTTTTTTAACATAAATAAGAACACTTAAAAATACATCACTTGAGTCACATAGACGCAATCCTCATTTTCTCAAGTTAAAGATGAGGATGCGAACGTCACTGGTTAGATAGTGACGACGTGAGCCAAATGCTCCACTCTTTTACCACACAGTGGTTTGCCAAGGTTTGTTGTATAAACAGATTTCCTACCTCTTCCGACCCTGGAAGCACTGGTTTTAGGAAAACCACGTTGATTATCCATATTCATCTATAGCATGTTCTCTTGCAGTTTGGCAATTCTTTTGTTGTTCCTTCTGAATCTCCAACACGTGCTTTGAACATGGTTTGCATTTCCACAAAACGAACAAATCAATAGGGATTCTTTGTTTTGTTGAATTGCCTTCTGTTTACCACAACCATCAAACTTTATTTTTCCATGATCAATAGGAATAACAGGGTTGATTATGCCAGCAATTTTGCCTTTAAATCCTAAACCATTTGTGTTTCCAAATGATTTCTGACCGAAGAGCATTGCTGAAATTTTGTCAGAACTTCCAGATAATCTTTGTAGATCATCCTTAAGAGTATTAATCTCTTTTTCCTTTAGAGCTATGGTTCGGTGAGTTTATCATTAAGGCAGGTCTATCTCAAGATTTTTCACTGGATTGATGATTCAAGTTTCTTCAATGAAGCTTTTAATTGAAGGTTTTCTTGAAGAATCTCTCTATTCAAGAATTCAAAATCTCGTGTAATCAGGACTCAAGTTGAATCGAAATTGAGTACGTGGATGTTTCTCGCAAGAGCATAGGATTCATTACATCCATCGGACATATCCAAGACGTTGACATTTAAAGATTTTTCTTCTATTGAATCATCTCAAGCAAATCTTTGACAAAAGGCGTTTTTCACATCTATTGCTTCTTTTACAAAATCTTTGATCCTTTAAGTTATCTTTGATTTATTGAAACCATTATCATTGGAACAACATTCATTGACCCAAGACAAGTTAGAGGCTTCACTTGAGTTGGAAACAACATTGAATGCGAGATGTTGAACAAAATTTTGATCGGGAGTTTTATCTTTCCAACAAGAGTATTTACGAAAGAGTATCAAGGTTATTTCTCTCAACGATGGCATGCTTCTTATAGTCGTATCTAGATGGAAACGATCTGAGAATTTTCATCACAATGTCCTTTTCAGGAATAGTCTTACCCAATGCAAAAGATACATTAACAATTTTGGACACTTTGTGATTAAACTCATCAAATGTTTCTTCATCTGCCATACAAAGGTTTTCCCAATCAGAATTTAGGTTCTGAAGCCTAGCTTCTTTCTCACCGGTATTTCATTCAAATACGGTTTCTAAGATATCCTAGGCCTCTTTAGACTTAGTGCACGTAGTCACATGGTCTTTGAAGATGCGGGGTAATGGCATGTATGATAGCATTCAAGCCGTCGAATTTTGCTTTGCGGCCAAGAACTTCTTACGGACTATATCTACCAATATCCTTCGGTATAGATATATCATATACGTATTAACCGGAGGATCATAGCCATTAACAACACGTACCCATGTTTGAAAATCACGAGCTTGAAGAAAATCACGCATAGCAATTTTCCACCATAAGTAGTTTGAGCCATCGAAGACTGGTGGTACGTTTATGGAGATAAAATTTCTGTCCATAGAGTCAGATCGCTACAAACACAGACTTGTAAGGTCTTTAAATGTCTTTGCCTGATCTGATACTAATTGAAAAAGAGGGGGTACAACAACCACACCCAATATTTCGATTAGCAATCTGTATGGACTAACTCCAATATACTTTTAAGAGAATCAACTAGACAGTCAGACTCAATCTTAATAAAAGTATATCAAAGAGTTATATCTCTCTTTCTCGATTCAATACTTACTCAAGCAAATAGAAATCTGCGAGTCTAATTGAATACAAGAGAAATCACTTGAACGGTACCAAAGACCAATGTTCGAGGATCAATCAATTTCAATCAACAACCAAAGGTTGGATTTCCCAATTGATTGATTCAACGCACAACTTGTGATATTTCAATTATATAACAAAATATAATGCGGAAAAGAAATAACACTGGTTTAAGTTTTGTTAACGAGAAACCGCAAATGCGAAAAACCCCGGGACCTAGTCCAGATTGAACACACACTGTATTAAACCGCTACAAACACTAGCCTACTACAAACTAACTTCGGTCTGGACTATAGTTGAACCCCAATCAATCTCACACTGATCCAAGGTACAGTTGCGTTTCTTACGTCTTTGATCCCAGCAGGATACTACGCACTTGATTCCCTTAGCTGATCTCACCCACAACTAAGAGTTGCTACGACCCAAAGTCGAAGACTTTAATAAATAAATATGTATCACACAGAAAAGTCTATGGTAATAGATAAATCTGTCTACCACGAAATACCGCAAGTTTTGTTAGTCTTTTGATAAATCAAGGTGAACATGAACCAATTGATAACCCAGACTTATATTCCCGAAGAACAACCTAGTATTATCAATCACCTCACAATAATCTTAATCGACTAGCGAAAGAAGATATTACGGAATCACAAACGATGAGACGAAGATGTTTGTGACTTCTTTTATATCTTTCCTATCGCAGAAATCAATCTCAAGCCAATCTTTACGATTGTACTTAAATACGATAGAAACAGACAAGATCGAGATCACAACTACGAAAGTAGTATCGGTGCGGCTTCACAATCTAATGAAGTCTCTAAGTCGTTAACCTACAGGGTCTCGATAGAAACCTAAGGTTAAAGGAGAATCGACTCTAGCTTATACAACTAGTATCACACAGGAGGTGTGGGGATTAGGTTTCCCAGTTGCTAGAGTTCTCCTTTATATATTCTTTCAAATCAGGGTTTGCAATCTAAGTTACCTTGGTAACAAAGCATTCAATATTCACCGTTAGATGAAAACCTGATTAGATTCAAGCTAATATCTTTCAACCGTTAGATCGAAACTTAGCTTGTTACACACAAATGAAATGCACGTTTTTTGGTTTATGTAACCGTACCCAAACATGTACATTTAGTTGGTTCAACGGTAGTTAACCAAATGGTTAGCCATATGAGCACTTTCATATCAACCATATTCTTCTTTACCATAACTAGTTCAAATGACTCAAATGAACTAGTTAGAGAGTTGTTCAATTGCTTAGATATTTATAATAGACACAATTGAAACACAAACTATTTGATTCACTCGAATCGATTCATGAACTTTATAGCCACGGTTTGAAATTATGCATTCCTTAGTTTATATAAGTTTAAGTTCACAAATAATCGTTTTTTAGAAAATAACCAACTTAACTACGCGGACTGGTAAGCGTACTTAAGTACCCGGAATAAGTTTGTTTTTAGTTTACAAACTCCAGCAGAATTTCTCGGGATGAGAACTTCCGACAGTAAGCGGACTTGGTACGCGGACTTTAGTCCGGTTTTCGGCTTGACAAAGTACGCATACTTTGGTTCAAGGAATAAGGACTTACACACATATGTGTTACCACACAATGTTTATATCCTTCCATGGTTATATAATCTAAACTATCATTTCAATCATTGAAACATTCTTAGAGGACGTTATATAGTTGTTATTCACAAACCATTTTTCGTCAAAGCCATTTTCAAGTGATTGAAACTTAACATGACTTTCGTCACTAGTAAAGATGAACTTGGCCAAAGCGAAAGCTTACCAATACATATTTCGAGAAATAGATACGAGAGATAAACTCGGCTCGAAATAGCAAATGTGTATAATCATAGTCTATATAGCAAAACGACTTTTGTCTCAAGATAAGAGATAGAGTAGATAGACTTTTAAGTGGTAGATAAGTTCAAGTCTCCACATACCTTTTAGTCAATGAAGTTCCACAAGTTCCTTGAGTAGTTCTTCGTCTTTGTATGATAATTGCCATGGAGTCTTGAGCAGAACTACACTTTCTATCCTAGTCCGAGACTTAGCTAATAGTAGACTAGAAATCAAGACTTATAGTTTTGATCACTAACATTGACAAACATGATTGAGATAGCAACGAATACGAGTTCGACTATGCAGTTCTCTAACACTTTTTTCTTCTCTTCTTCTCCTTCATTTTCTCTGTTCATTCTTCTACTGAATTTCCATGGGTTTTATGTGGAAATTATCGAAGTAAATCAGTTGAGGAGTATGTGTAGATGATGAAGAATATGATATGATTGTAAATTAAGAAGTAAAACAATTAGGTATTAAGAAAGGGTGAATCTGGGTGAATCGATTTAGGGTTTCGCCGGATTTTTATGTTTTTATGGAATTGATAAGTTTATCGGATTGGTGATGGATGAAGATTCAAAGGGTTATGGTTTAATTGTTGTTATAGAGCTGTTTTAAGGGAGAATCAGAGAGTTATGGTTTCATAAAAAAATCTCAGAGAAGATTGAAAGGATGAGATTGATGTTAGGAAGATGAATTGAGGAATGGGTTTAGATGATTGAGGAACGGGATGAGGTTAATTGGTTGATATGAGCTGTTTGTGGAGAATTAGAGAAATTAGAGTTTATGTTTTGTTCTTCTTCAAATTAGAATTTGGGTTATAAGAAATCAGTTGCAAAAAGGATAATTGATGTTCAAGAGGAATAATTGGATATGGGTGATAAGTAATTGAATGGTTGGGGTCGAATTATATGTGTAATTAAGAGTTAGGTGAAGCGAATAGCAATTCAGTGGATGCTGGCACATGGGTAAGTTTTTAATTTCTTCAATTTTGGTATTTTGAATTGAATTGCTTTAGTTGATGAATTTGTGTTGAGTTTCAATTGATATTGAAGTTGGTGTAGGATATGGTTGTGGCTAAGGTATGTTTGAAGTTTCAGTTCTCAGGATTGGTGGAATTGTTTGTATGTTGAGGGTTAAATCAATGGTAAACTGAAATAAGAATTGTAGATGAGGGCTTGATCTGATTCAACTGAGGTTTTGTGATTTGAGGTGCAGAACTTTTGAGATGAATGTAAATGTGTTCGAATCGAAAATAGGAGTAAGATGAATGGTTTAGAAGTTGTGGATTAAGTTGGATGTGAGTGATTGTACTAAGTGAAGATAGTTACTGCTATGTAGTGTGCATTTGGCTAATGAACTGAAATCAGATGAAGATGAATGTATAGGGTTGTGCAGTGGGTGAGTGTGAAGTTACAAGTGTTGTTGAAATTGGAATTATATGAGGAGTATAAACTGAGTTTGTTGGTAGTGGTTGTTTAAGTTACAGGATATGGAAGTAGTGATGGAGTTGATGAGAATGATGAATCTGTAGTGTTGAAAAATTATGTGGTTATTAGTCTGGTGGTATTTTCATTGAAAGAATGGAATTAATAACATGTATGGAGTTACAGTTCGTAGAGTTTGTGATGTGGTCTGTGTATCTGAGGTTGCAAGTGAACCTTGTCGGGGATGTTACGATTAGAATGAAGGTTATGAACTGCCTGAGTAAGAAAGATGTTGTTGTTGAGATTCAAGTTGAGTGTGTAGTTTTGTCAGTTGGTGTTTGTGCTGATAGGATGTATAGGCTAAGTTGGTTGTAGTGTTGTTATGAAAAAAGTCTTTGTGAAAACCTGCAAGTGCAGATCAAGGTATTCTTAAAATACAGTTGTATTGAATTTGTAGAATTCTGTTAGAATGAATTATTTGTTGATCAAATGAATAGAATTAGGTTGGTTATGTTTTTTTAGCTGCAATAGATTAAGCATGTTAGTCATCCCAGTCAGTCTAGATGACTTACCTGACTCAGATTATCTTGACTAGACCTGACTCAGTGAATCTTGACTGAGTTGAATCATTTGACTTTGTTGACTAGTTGACCTGACCTTGACACATTGGCCAGGGACTTGACCATTGACCTTGGACTTTGACTTAGACGTTGGACTATTAGTTAACTCGTGATAAGTCGGTTTGACCGTTAGTTGACTCGAGTGGTTGGACCTTATATTAATGGGCTGGTTTGATGGACTTGGGCTTAGGGCTAGTTTATCTATGTTGATGATTTGGACCCCTTATGGTCCGAATTAGCCTTTGGCTTCTTCTGCAAAGTTGTAAATGTTCATAAGACTTAGCTATGGACTATAAAATCAACCTAATTGGATTAGTAAACCTTAGATATGCTAAAGATAGACAATAAAAAGGTGTAGAACCATAAATTGACTTAGAACCATTAGATAGTTCCCTTAGCTTATAACTGGAACTTGTATGAATTTATGTTATGAGCCTTAAGTGAGCCTTTTGGCTAGATTCTTAGAGTTCTTGTGTGATTAACGGTTAGTCTATATTAACAACGGCCAGATTCAAAGGATGAAGCCTAGGTGGATCGTGGATCTCGAGGTAGGCGTGGCTTGTCATCAAAAGAGGTGGAAATTTACATTTAGCTCTTTTGTGATTATTGTTGTTTTCTTTTACAAAATTTTATGTTTATCAAAGTCATGTATTATTTGGTTGTGCTTTCAATGCATTGTTTAATTTAAATTCCGAAAGTTTGTTGATTCCTTTAATCTTTCCATGGTTTGGAAAGGAGCTGTAGTGCTTTGTTTTGTCTCTATGAATTGTTTGGGAAATAAGAATTTCCATTTGAATGCTTGGAAAATAAGATTTTCCATCTGTGGTATATAGGATATTGCTCCTTCTTTTATACATACTTACTTTGACTTTTATGCAATGGCTGGGCGATACACCACAATATTATTATTGAGTATGGTTAGCACAAATATTATACATTGTTTGACGAAGGAGTTAGTCCCATATACATGATTGTTTATTTCTGTGAATTGGTTGTCTTTTAATATTTAGGAAAAACATGTAATGTTTTTCAGATCATTCCAGTGATGACTTGAAAGTTAAATGTTATTTCTACTGGGCACCCCTTTTAGGGATGATGTGCTCACTCATTCCCACTTTCAGTTTCAGAGACAGATCAGAGTTGCGCAGCGGAAGCTTCGAGGAGTCGAGTCCGTTAGTTGGTTAACTTTGGCTATGTTTATTATGTTGTATATTCTATTTGTAAACCAAATGAATATTGTATATGTATCATTTGAGAGGAGTTCTTGTATAAATATATATTTCAGAGTGGGCCTAGTTTTGTAGCAGATTTCTTAATTGAATGCTTAAGTATATGATTTAGAATTTTAGTGCCTCTGTGCTTTACTTAATCTCTTAGATTAGTCAGCTTCTAGCTTTGGGGGCGCTACAATTCAGAGGTGTTTTTTAGTAAAAAAAAAATAGCTCCAAAGCACCAGAGAATAAAGTCTAAACTCCTAAAAAATAAATCATATAGATCTTAGAGACCCATACTTAGCACCTCTCTTCATGGAAAAATCAAAAATTAAAACCTTTGCTCCAATCATTGAAATGATGAGTCTAAATCTAAAGGTTGGAAAGGATTAGTCCTTGTTTAACCCGGGAGATCTGTTTAAAACGGGGTTGTCCTTTCTAGTATCCCATCTTATCAAATGGGATGCTTTATTCTTCCAAAAAAAAAAAAACAACTAACAAAATAAATGCTATACAACGAGATTTCTGGCGGGGAAAAGATTATGTAGGAAAAGGATTTTATCCAAAAGCTTGGCCAAACCTTTGTAAACAAATTCAAAAAGTGGGTCTAGGTTTCAAAGATTCTCGTAAATTTAATCTGGAAATGATAGCAAAAGTAGCATGGAGGTTAGTTAAAGAACCAGATGCTCTGTGGAAAAAAAAACTATGGGTTCTAAATACTTTAGATCTAAATCACCTCTTAGAGAAAAAGCTAAAACCAATGGCTCATGAACTTGGAACTGTATTAGTCAAAGACTAGAACTTATACAAACCAATGGCTCATGAACTTGGAACTGTATTAGTCAAAGACTAGAACTTCTAAACAAATACAGTATATGGGAAGTATGTAATGGGAAAGATATAAACATCTGGGATGATAAGTGGATACCAGGACTACAAGACACCTTAGTAACATTTCGCAATTCAAATAACAATCACTTAACCTTAGTCTCAGACCTAATAAGCCCTTAGACAGTTCTTGGGATCTCATTCTAATTAACTAAATCTTCCCCTCTAGTATAGCTTCCAAAATCGGCAGTATTTACCTCTTCAAGGATAACAACCTTTCTCAAAGGATTAACTCAGGTGGACTTTAACTAGATCAGGGAAATATACAGTTTAATCCTTGTATGATAAATTAAATGAAAATTGAAATTGTTAGTTTGTCTTTACCTGATTCTTTCTGGAAATCTCCGTGGAAGATTGATATTTCTCAGAGGATTAATTTTTTTTTATGGAAATGCTTACATAATTCTCTACCTACAAATTCAAAGTTATTTGGAAAAGCAAGAGATGTCGATCCTCATTGTACCATGTGTGGAATAGAGATTGAAACTACTGAACATCTTTTATTTCACTGTCACTATGCTAAGGAAGTATGGAATTCAACTCCTAATCCTATCTCTCTGGATATAGATAGTTCAAGTAAGATTCTAGATCTTTGCAAGGACTGGTTTTAAAAGCCCTAGAAAGGAAATATCTTTAGAATAATCCTTACAAAGATGTGGTTTATTTGGAAAAAAATATGCAATAGGGTCTTTGAGGATAAATCTAAAACATCTGCAAGTTTGGCCTTAGAAATTCAGGGGCATATTTCCTTCTGGTCTAAGAGAACTAGCAAATCTGACCAACTCAAGAAAGTTCATAGTCAGATTACAAAACCAAACTGGCAAGCACCACAAAAGGATACTCTAAAAATTAATATTGATGTGGCATGGATATCAAAAAATTTACCTTCTAGTTATGCCTTAATTGTGAGGAAAAATGCAGGAATTTCAGAAGGAGGAAGAGAGAGATAGTCAATCAGTTCGGACCCTCAAGAAGCAGAAGTTATAGGAGTGATGCAAGCAGCAATTTGGGCAAAGGAGAAGGGGATTAAGAGCTTCATCATTGAAGGAGACTGTGAAAGCCTTTTCAATTACTTTCATGGGAAGAATTCAGAAATTTATTAGCGTTGTAAAGCCTGTCTCAATGAGGCAGAAAGGATAGCAAAATCATGTAACAACTTTTTGGGTTTTAATTTTGTTCCTAGACTAGGAAACATGGTAGCGGACACTTTAGCTAAATATGTAAGAAACTTAAATTCTACTTTGATTTGGGAGACTACCCCACTTATCAGTATATAAATCTAATATCAGAAGATCTCGGCATAGATCGATATTAGATGACTTTACTCCCTTTGTAATGCTGGACATGTTTGTTTGTTTTTAATGAAAAACCTTATTCACCAAGAAAAAAAAGGTGGTATACGAAATGCCCATGCATGCATCTAATTAAATGAAATAGAATCTCCCATAAGATATCATGCTCGTCAAGAGTAGAATTTAGAGTTCATGGCTCCTTCGTCCATGTTGTGTGATTATAATAACATTAACCTACAGAAGCGGGTACATCAAACTAGATAAGGTGCCATTTCAATTGCCAAATGCTCTTTGGATTCAAACACGGATAAAATACAGTAGCTTCACCCAAAATATTTCAGTAATCTCATTCATGAAGATTTATTCAAACAAGATCGAGCTAAAAAAGAAAAATAATAATTAAAAAAAAAATGTAGGAACTGAACTAATTACCTTGATCTAGAAATGGATAGTCCGTGTAACCAACAATTGGGTCAGGTATGCAAAAAGTTTTACGATCGTACTTATTTAGAGGTGCATCAATAGCAAACCGTTTAGGCAAATCAGGATTAGCCAAAAACAAACGACCATATGCGACAAGATCAGTACTATCCTCATATATAACTTTGTTGCCGCCGAATTTCGTATAACCTCCAGCTGAAATGAAAGTTCCCTTAAAAGCTTTCCTCATTTTCAAACTACTATATGGGGTATCTTGAATTTCCGCTAAGGTGACCATCCTTGGCTCTATCACGTGGAGATATAAAATCCCAAATTTGTTTAGTGATTTATCCATGAAAATGCCAAGAGCTTCAGGGTCTGAGTCTCCCGATTCCATGTAACCCGCAAAAGGAGAGAGCCTTATTCCAACTTTATCTGCTCCAATTTCTTCGACGACTGCTTCAACAACTTCTAAAGCAAATCGACATCGTTTCTCTAAAGTTCCACCATACTCATCTGTTCTATCATTCACTGTATCTTTCATGAATTTCATTCACTGTATCTTTCATGAATTGTTCGAGAAGGTAAACATGTGCACCATGGACCTCGACCCCATCAAAACCTAAACATATATGAATAACACAGTCATGTACATGGTTAATAATTATTTATTCTAGAAGCTCAAAAAAGTCGAGAGCAAAAAAGTTACAACAACACTCTGGAAAAAAAATCCCTAACCAATGTTAAGCACTTTTTTTTGGGTGCAAAAAGCAGTGTTGACACTGAGTTAGTGCATGTATGATAGAGAAAGTTACATTTTTTTATGGTACATTTTTTTTAGCGAAAGATGCATGTATCATATTTGCAGCTCTGGCCTCAGGGAAAAGGATAAAATAAAACTACCTGCTTCAATAGCATATCTTGCAGCAAGCTTAAAATCATTGATGACTTGTGCGATTTCATTAATGCTTAATCGATAGGGAGCTGGCCAGTCCACCCCGTAAAATCCTGGTGTACATCCCTTATCGGTGCTAGAGATTGGAGCTTTACCATTAGGTTGGTAGTCTAAATGAAGCCAAGTGAAAGAAAAAAAAAAATATTGATTTAGTGTAAGTGTATTTTCAAGGTGAGACAATTTAGAACGAGTCGCATATAAAATAATAAAGAAAATATTGATAGAGAGGTTTTGCATATTTTCACTATCATGATAATTTTAATAAACCCATCCGTGTTAACATGATTAACTTCTCATCCTTTCACTATCATTTGTAATAAAATCAATTTGCGTAGATATTAAAACTAACTTAAATTTCTTTTTTCTATTTCTTTGTGGAAAGATATTAAAAAGAGCCGTAAGAAAATACCATAAGTGGAAACTCTTCCTACATGCCAAATCTGACAAAAGAAGATGCCACCCTTGTCATGAACAGCTTGTACAATTGGTTTCCATGCTTCTACATGCTCTTTGGTTCAAATTCCTGGTGTTTCTGGATATCTGAAAGTACCAAAATTAACCTCAAATTTATTTTGGTTTGAGGGAAATTATCTTCAACGAAAATAAAATATAAATAATAACCATGGAAAATATAAATAATGACCACCTACGTTGTATACAGATGAATGTTTTGAATTTACACCAAAAATACGTGAAATATTATGTTTACTTTTCTTTTGTTTTTGAAGCATAAATATTATGTTTACTACTCCCTCCGTTCTTAAATAATAATTTGGTTTCATGTACAAATTACACATGAAACCACCTATTATTTAAGAAGGAGGAATATATCTTTTTGTAAATTACAAATAGTTTGAAAATGAAAAATTATACCCTTGAGCTGTTTTGAGATATTCCAGTGGCTTCGGCTATAAGAAGACCTCCATTGGTGGCTCATTGCGAGTAATACAAGGCTGCATGTGATTGGGGTACGTTTCCATAAGACCTACTTCTTGTTAGAGGTGCCAAAACAACCCTAGCAAAATGTAAAACTCGTTATTACAATTCTCACTTATAGATATAGCACGATCATCACAAAACAATAAAACGGGTTCAACTTAAGCAATCGGGACTAAGAGCGGTTCCTATGGACTCAACAAAATAAGGATTTGTTGATTTTGATCCCACTATGGACTCAATAAACATGAAAAATGGATGTACAAACCAACAAATTTGTTGATTTGTTGAGTGAGATGGAACAAGTAGCGCGCGCGTGATGGATAACCGGGCGTTGGAAGCACAAGCGCTAGCGTTGGAATCACAAGCGCGGGCGTTGGAAGTTTGAGCGTCTTTCACATATTCTCTCTCCAAATCCCGATTATTATATTTAGGATTTGTTTTTTATTATTTGTTTTATTAGTTAAATAATTAGTGGGACTCAACTCTTATTAATTTATATTAATAAAATCACTGGTGGGACCCTAAAACATCAGATTTGTTCATTTTACCTTGGTTTCCCATAGTGCAAAAACGTGTTTGTTCATCCACGTGGCTCAACAAAAAAAAGAATATTTGTTCATTGCCATAGGAATTGCCCTAAACACAGCTTTTTCTTAGGGTCGGGTTAGGCCTGTAATGGCGAGGTGGACAGACTAAAAGTTTAAAACAGTATAATAAGTAACCATTAAATTGTGGGGACCACAAAGTGTCAACTAAGAAAGATCTGAGATTCCTAATCCTTCAATAATCAAGAACACTTGGGAGTCTGTTGTTCAGGCATCATAATTCTTGTTGAAAATTTTGATATTCTTTAATCAATCTAACCTTTTTGATTCAAAGTAACAAATCATGAATACCCAGGGGAGGGAGGAAAATGAAAAACAAAATTTGTTCAGATCTTATTAACTTTTCGATTAACTCTAACCTTTTCGATCTAAGATAACAATCATGGACACAAAGGGAGAAAAAAAAAAAGCTAGTAAGGTTTCTTTTGAACAAAATATGTGCACTTGAGCAACTGCAGTCATACGACTATAACTAAAGACTAAAAACCAAAAAAAAACTAAAAAAAATGGGTTTAATCCGTGGTGAGACGTTACGGTGGTGGAGTAAATTTGGTGGAGCGGATGTATAAGGGTTCATTTGACATGGGGCGTAGGTATAAAATGCGTTTGGGTGGGACGTAAGTTTAATTAACGCCTCATGTCGGGCGCAATTTAAATTTGCGTTTGATGCGGAGCGGAATATATACAACCGCCTTATGTACAGACGGAATCAGAAATTACGCCTGATGGGGCGCATTTTCAAATAACGCCTGATGGGGCGTAATATAAAATAACGCCTGATGGGGCGCAATCTAAAGTCGCGCCTGATGGGCAATACTTATTCTCTAGCACCTCCTATTGTACTTTATACATTGATAGTGAGTGAGTGTAACAAGAGCGGGATTTCATTTTGCGCATGGTGAAGCATATTTCATGTTGATCCAAAATGGATGAGTATGGATCACGAGTCGTGTTAGTTGTCTTTTATCTCCTCAGACGTGTTGTCTTTGTCTGGTGTTAGCTAGTAAAGTCTCATTTTTCGGTGCTGTGTATTTTTATCAACATCACTAATTAATGAGTAATTAAGTTTGATGAGTCTGATCTCCACTCTTCTTTCACCTCACCTTAATAGAACTCACAGTCAGATTAAATACAGGCGTAATTTAAATTTGCGCCTGTATAAGTAACGGGCGTAATTTTAATTTGCGTCTGGATGAATGTGGGGCGTAATTTACATTTGCGCCCGTTGATTGGACGAAGTTTAAAATGCCGCCCGGTGGGACGGGACTAGAAATTGCGCCTGGACGAGGCGCAACTTAAATGTTCGTCTGGTGACAGACGCAAATTAAAATAAGAACGCGCAATTGGGGGATAAAAAAAGTAATTGGGGGATATAGATTACTTCTCCCAACCCATGGTGTCTGATAAGGGGTGATTTTTGGGTATGAAAATACCAAAATACCCTTTGGTTAATTAAAAACATTATGAAAATACCATAATACCCTCTCTACTAAAACAATAAAATCAAAAAACCAAAACATATATCCCCCATTTCTAATTGATGCAAGCCTTTGTTAGTTTTAGTTTTTGAAAAAAATTTTCAGTGTTCTTCATCGTTCTTCATCGTTCTTCGTCGATTAATCGTCGATTCAAAAATTTCTTCGTCGATTAACCAACCCGAATCATTAACAATGCCTCCACGAAAGAAACCAAATGCCCAATCGAACTCAACATCATCGATTCTTTGAACAAAAACAGGCGGAAAGACTTGCTAAGATTGCTCAAGAGCAAGAACACGAAGAAGCAACGTTATCGACGATCAACTACTGAAATATATGGCCACGTGAGAAGGTAAGTCATTTAAAACTACTTTGTAGGTGTTTAATTCGATGTATGGCAATGGGTTTAGGTTAGAATCGCGAAACCCTAAGCTGAAGCTTGATTGAGTTTCAGAGAGTACAGGCATTGAAATTCGTATGAATACTGGTGCGGTTTATAGGTTCGGCGTTTAATCTATGATGAATACAATGCCGGTTTACAACTTGAGAATAACCGAGAGGTGATTATTCACTCTAGGCATTCAATCTAGGATGAATACGGTGCGGTTTTGTAGTACCGGCAGTGTTTGATAATGATTCGTGTGTCTTAGGTAGTATACTAAAAACATCTGAAGCGTTTAGAATTTGCCAATGATCTTAGGCATTGTTTTTGGATTCATTCTATGCGGTGTTAAGTCCTAGGCATTTGTTTCTAATATTTCGAGCATGCCTAGGTAGTACTCTTAAAACACACGGGAGAGTTTATGAATTTGTCACCAGTACTAAAAGGCATAGATTTTTGGTTTCATTACGAGCTAGGTTTTAGGTACCAAGCATTGTTGTTTAATAATTCGAGAATCTTAGGTAGTGGACTTAAAACATACGGGAACATTGTCAACAATAGGCATAGATTATAGGTTTCACTGTATGCCGGTAAATAATCTGCGCACTATCGACGATCAATGTTTACTGCTAGGAACATTGAACCGGCGTGGTTTATGTTAAGGTAGTCAATGCCGTACTAAAAAATGAAGGTGAGTTGTCTTATATTCATTGCTTTAGTGTGCTTACGATATAGGTCAAAAGCAAAGGAAGCCAACAAAATAAAAAATAAAGATGTTGTCACTAAGAGAAGAAGGAGGGACGGTCTTGATACTCCTCGATCTACGCCTCCTCGAGGGAAAGATGAAGGTCGTAAGATTCGTTTGGGGGCTGGTACAAGAGGGATAATTTGGGAGAGTGGTGTTGACCGTAGTCGACTTGCAATCCGTGAGCACAATGAGCAAGATGAGCAAGATGAAGAGGAAAGTCAATTAGCAAGCCAAAGCGAAGTTGGTGGCCCAAGTCAACAACCAACACAAGACAATGGCAAGAAGGGGAAGGGCAACGTCAAAGTGAAAGTTAAGGGTTCTCACCTTCCTCACATTGATGACATGATTCACGACCTTGATCGTGGTAGAATTTGGGGCGAAGCTCGGGCAGAAAATACTATTTGGATACAAGGACTCGTGGGCTCGTACTATCTATCAAACCTATGTAATCATTTTCTATCTTGTACATATGTATTGTTGTGTATTTATGTAAAATCTCTTAATTGTATTGTCTCTCCTAATTGTAGGATCATAAGAAGGCTGTGCGTGTTTAGAAACCAAGCCGCGGATGGTTGGGACTTGTCCGAGGAATGTGAAGAGGTCCAAAGAATAGTAAAGGATTCTGGTCTATATGCTTTGGTTGAAAACTATGTGAAGCTTTGATTACATTCTTGTCAATTGCTTCGTCGAAAGGTATCATGGTGAAACCGATACCATGCACTTCCCTTTTGGGGAGATGACCTTCATCCACGAAGATGCTCGAGAACATTCTAGGCTTGAATGTTATCGGCAAATCAATTGCGAAGGAGTTGAGTCTCTAGACCTAGAATGGTCGAAGTTGCACGGTCACGACTAACAAGCTATTTGGTTGGGACTAAAAACTTACGTGGAGAGCTTTTATGAATCCACGTCACAGTAAGACAAAGACAATCAAGTTGACGTTTTGCTTAAGAAGAATTTTGAAAAGACAAAGAAAAGTAGTTTGGAGGATGGATGGGACCCTAAACAAATTCGTTATCTCTGCATTTTTTGTTGTACATCTTGGGCACTAGGGTATTCCACGACACCAATGGCAACGGGGTTAGTGCGAACTACCTTGATACTTGGATCCGTTGGAAGATGTCTATGGATATTCTTGGGGCACCATGAGTAATGGCACATTTGATGATGGAGATGAGAAGGGCCTCTAAGGCTAAAACCAACCAATTTGTCGGGAATTTCACTCTCTGCCGGAGTAAATTTGTTCTTAAACTTATGTTATTGTGTATATTGTTCATATGTACTCTTATCGTGAACTTAGAAACAAAACTTATTGCTTCACATTGGAATAGGTGTGGGCTTATGTACACTTCCCAACCTTGTTCAAGGCCTACCCCCTCCTTGAAGATCATAGATCTTCCAGAACCCGATACGCCTCTAGCTAAGAGATACGAGTTCAACAGTACTCCAAAGCCCGGTAACATGGGTCGGTGATCGATATGAGATTGGCTTTGGACGCAATGAGTACCAAAGATGTTGTGTTCGACCCTTACAAGGAGGCTAGAGGAAACAGGCAGGTTTTGAGGTTTGGTAACGTTGCATTTTACCATGGGCGTTGTTCCACCCAAAAGGATACGTTATGGCTAATCCTACGCGTGTGATGCGTCAACTTGGATATAAGCAATTAGCATTTTTCCAGACGGCCTCTTTTCAATGTTTTGAACTCGACCTTTCTCGGTGTTATTCAACTCCAAATCGGTTGCATGTAGAGTATGTTCCGAAACCGGCCTCTTTTCAATGTTTTGAGTCATTTCTTTCAATTCTACCCTTTGTTTTTTCCTTTTTGTTTTAGTTTGTGGTCTTCCGGTTGGATCTCCCTTTCTTGGCTCTTCGCTTTGTGCGATCCATGGACGAGCAAGTAGCCTTAGTTGGCTCAACAAGACTTGTCGGCTTACCGAGGTGCCACGAGAGTAAGCTTCGAAGAATTCCTTTGCTTCGTTCGTATCCCATGGAGATTGCCGGGATCTCCCGAAGGGGAGGGTCGAAAGATAGTTGCTTCCAAAACGGATCAATAACCTCCAAAGGTATCGAGTTTTTCATACTTAACAAGCATATGACGACATGGAAGCCCCAATGAAGACATGTCGGGACAAATACACACATCACCGGTGACCGTAACTTTCTCATATTCCATTTGTCTCATCATATGTTTTATTGCCCAATGAGAGACGTTGAATTCTATTCCTTGGAGAAAGTTACCATAATGAAGAAATGGAGTCAACCTATCCATTGAGCTTTTCTCAAAAGCCTCCTTGATCCTATTGATATCTTGCTTAAAGTATTGCTCCATTGCCTCGGTGGCTGATTGTAACCACATTGCCTTGACCTGAGATGGATGAGATCTTTAAATCTCCCATGAGCGGCCTCGGCTGCACTAGTTGCTTCCGTCTTGAAGTGTCTATACTGGGTTTGTCCATGCACGTACAAATCTTTCCTTGAACTTATCCAACCATTGAGTCCAGAGCAATACCGGACGGCGGTCGGATAAACTTCGTTCCAATCGGCAATGAACTTCTCCAATCTCTTTTCGTACATAACCTCGGTAAGAGACCAATAAACTTTCTCCCAATCTTTTAGAAATTCCAACCACTTTTTATGATTTTCCGCATGTTCTTTGTCCACTCGCTCCTTTATCTTGCCTCTCTCATCTTCTTCTTCTTGGGGATAGTTTGTTCTTTCGAACATCTTCCTCTAGTTGTACCATCATTCTCTTCTTAATATCCGCCTTTGCGGGTTCAAACAAGGCATGGCAAGTTTTTATCACATTATTACGTATATGATATGTACATAGGAAATTTTGTGCGTGGGGCAAACCTCGGACATTGCTCTCATTAATGCGGCATCGTTATCGATTCACGATGACCCTCGGGAAGTTGATTTTCCGGAAGAACAACTTCAATTGTCGTAATGCCCAATGATAATTATGGTCCTCTCGTTTTCCATTAAACACCAAGCCAATGTGAATGTTACCTTGTCCGAGGTTTGCCCAACGATGTTGAACAACGGCATATTGTATTTGTTTGTCTTGTATGTGCAATCCATCAAAAGAACACCACAACATGTATTTGCCAAGTTTGTGAAAGCAACGGATGCGAAATGAATATTTGAAGGGGCTTGTTGTCGGGCCCTCTTTTAATGATACGCGTGTAGTTGTGATCCCAAGCTGTCTTCTCAAATTCTTGCATAACGGACCTCCTTCCCATTCCACCCTTCTAATAGTTGCTTGTGCACTATAAATTGTACGTAGAGAAGACACGTTAGTCTCGTCCTTTTCCTTGAAGCCTCGAGAATTTGTCTCGGTTTGATAAGTGCTTTGGTCAATCTCTTTACATCCTCGAACTCGTCGGGTTTTAGCTTCGCAACTAAGGAGTGACCAACAAAATCTTTCGGATCCCGATGGTTATGACAGCCACACGAAACCTCACAGTCCCAATTGTTCATGTCATTTAAACGGAATACAAGCTTAAAAGGGCAATCATTCTTCCTCGTACGAGTCTTGTATATCCTATTAGTCTTCTTTGGATATACATAATCCTTTCTCTTGTGGCTATTCTTCTCCTTGTATTTCCCACTTCTCTCGCAAGCCATCTCAAAACGCCTATTCGAACCTTCGGTGTTCCTCACCAACACACACATGTTCTTAAGAGCCGTCTATTTAGCCCAATCGATTGCTTCCTTTCGATCAGTTATTCCCTACATAAGAACAATTTCGCATTCATTAGAAGGTTCACTACTAGCAATCCATTAGTAATGTTCAAGATACTAGGTGAAAAGTATTATTTGGTCACATACCGAGGGATTTTATAGCATTCCGAGCGTATCCCGATAAGGCGGCTTTGCATTTGTTGGATCAATATATGGCACCACCTAAGGATCGAATGAAAATTAGTTCCAAACAACATTAAAACACTATCCGGAAACACATACCGGCATGCTCGACAATTGTTCCGGCATAGTCTAAGTTTACCAAAGCGGAAGACCGAATTTGAAACCTATTAGGCATATGTGTTTCGTAAGACTACAACGTAGGAAGCAAGGATGCGGCATTATCGTAACATATTGTTCCAAGCCAGGTAAACAATTAGGCATTAAAAAATAATCGATATTGAATGCGGAATTTAGCTTTGGAAAACAATTTTTCTGCATGGTTTTTGTAGGTACCGGCATTGAAAAGTTGTAACTTAACAACGCCCGGTTTCTTTTGGCATTATCGATAGTGATGATACCACGCCAGCGGTACTAAATTCCGGCGTTAATGTTTATTAAGTTTCAATGCGGTTTTTGGTTTGGGATGGAATTGTTTCTGTATGTTTTTCATTCGATCTAGGCATGGTAAACGATCAATGTAACCATGCGGTTGAATATTCCGTAGTATATTCCTTGGTAGGTAAAAAGGTTAGCGTATGCTAGGCATAGTTTTTGGTAGAATTCTATCTTAGGTTTATAATTCAAATTGGGGGATATCAGTTTTCCGGCATGGTCGTAGTATGAATACCATGCCGGTACCTTGACTACCGGCATGGTATTCATACAACTACCATCCGGCACCGAGGTTTTTCGAGTTGAAAAAATGGTGGGTTTAAAGAAAAATTGGATTTTTCGACATCTTAGTGACTTTACTGTGTGTTGGGGATGCTTGTATGTTGTGCAAGTTTACTTTCTTGTGTTGGTTCTTCAAGAAACTCTCCATACTCGTCAAAATCATCATCCAAGGGTGTTGGTTCCACAAATACTTGCAATTGAGAATTGTTGTCGTTAGTTGAAGATTCAAGATATGCTCCTTGTTGTAGTTGAGATAAAGATTCGGCCAGCGTGACAATCCTCTCTTCACAATCATCTTCCATTTTCCCAAAAAAATTCTCTCTCAAAATATTTTTCCCTCCTACTCTCACCTCACTCACCCAAAAACAAATAAAACACACACTAATCATTTATAAAAAATCTTAAGATTTTTACTAATTATTATTAACCACTAAACCTGATTAGTGAGGGGTAGATTAGGATTTAAAAAAATACTTAGATAAGGGGTGACCCCGAATTGATATTTGGACTTTTTTTTGTCCTTTTCCTATATCCCCAATTACTAATTTTATCCCCCAATTGCGCGTTCTAAAATAACGCCCTGTGAGGCGTAATTTAAAATTACGCTTCATCGAGGCGCAACTTCTATTTGCGCCTCACTGCTAAACGAAAATAATAACTACGCCCCACTTCAAACGCAACTAATATTTGCGTCTCACAACAGGCGTAGGTTTAAACTACGCTCGACCAAAACCAAACTAAAGACTAAATATGGTTTGGTTTTTGGTTTTAGTCTAGTTTTTATTCTTTAGTCCGTTCGATAGCGCCTGGTTTCTCGACTAAATATTTGGTTTGAGTCGTGCGCTGTGGTTGCTCTTAGGAAGTTTAATAACTAAATAGTACACACATACCTGTGAGAGAGTTGATAATTGCCCATTTTGTAAGGTTTGAGAAGTGGTATTGTTTCCATTTCTTCTTTTAACTTCCTAACAGAATTTTCCTTCCCTTCTCTCTTCCCCTTCTTTGATTTTTTTTCGCTACTGCTTCGGATACATCTTTATATCTGATTATTTATAGCGTGAGAAATTGAGTTGGCCTAGTGATTGTCACACTCACACAACCAAACAGACAACTACGTTTTTACATTGGATGATTCTGCACGGACCGAGCTTCCAAACCAGATAAAAACCGCTGAGACACAGAATTTGTGGGCCCCACCCACCCCAAAGCAAGCAGGGGGTCCCACTATTAGTTTTGTGTGAGTATGCGGTTTTCCTTTAGTTTAAAATCACGGTTCGAATAGAATTTTTGTTTTACATTTGAGCGATAACACTTCGGGAGGAAAGATAACTCTTGCAGGAGGGAAAACTATC
The DNA here is from genome assembly GCA_023531295.1 of Papaver armeniacum. Taxonomy (NCBI): domain Eukaryota; kingdom Viridiplantae; phylum Streptophyta; class Magnoliopsida; order Ranunculales; family Papaveraceae; genus Papaver; species Papaver armeniacum. The sequence continues at coordinate 489,294 of JAJJWW010015630.1, forward strand.
ATTTGACTAATCAAAAGTACTTTTCATCGGAATTGTTTAATTTCGTTTTTTCAATAATTCAAGTTTATACATATTGTTCCCCTAAATTTAACAAATGCCAGTTCATCTTAATTTTTCAAACTTGGAAATTCACTGCAATTGGGCCGAGCCGGAGGAGGGTCCAGAAGAGAGGAGTCTCTTTTATGGTCTTTTTTTTTTTTTTGTAAAATGAAGCCTAACACAAATGTGCAATTTGATAAAAAGATTAGAAATGATTACTATTAAAAAATCGAAAATGCCCCCTCCTTTTTAGTCCAATTAAACTAGAATATAACGTATCTACACATTCATGCCTTGGAATTTTAAATTTTTCATCTTGTTGGAAAGATTTTAAAAAGATCTACACAGTGAGTACAAACAATTCACAAAAATTTTTTTTGGAGGTGTCTATCCTTTTAGGCACAATTTTTGAAAATTATAAAACGCATTTATGTCTCAGAAATAGCATTCCAACAAAAAATGAATGCAACTGGTGGTGTTTCGTTTTTCTTTGATCGACACTCTCCACCATGACAGCGGTGTTCTAATTTTAGTTTTCCTGATGTTACATTTATTATATTGTTTGGATTCCACAACCGGTTACTTTTAGTCTAGAATGTTCGTTTAGAATGAGGTCACAATTAAATACTGGAGTATTCTACCTTAGGTTTGCCATTTTCTACCGTTTTTTAAGGAGAATTAAACAAATCAGATTACGTGTGGGTGCGCGTATTAACGTAGCCAATACTATACTTGGTCTTAGTCAAATATTTTACCGGCTAAGACTGATTATTTTTTTTTATTTTTTTATTTTTTTGAAGCTCTTTTTTAATTTGTTTATTAAGGAAACGTATACTGATGTACAGACGCCCACTCCTCCTAGTACTGCAAAGGTTAAATATCATTAATCAAGCAATGTAATACAATAAGTTTACAATATTTTTTTTTATCAAAAGCATTATGGTAAAGATACTTGTTTGTAGGATTTTTGTTGCAAATGTGTAGACATATGTTGTAAATTTTTGATCCTTGCTTCTAGAGGTGTAAAACGTGCCGGCCCGGCACAGCCCGACACACGAAGTCGCGTGCTTCACGTGCCATGTGCCATGCTGTGTTGTGCCAACGGTTTAAATGTGTTGTGTCGTGCTGTGCTTTACTAGTCAAAAGCTAGGCACATCATGCCTTATTTGGCACAACACACGAATAAACGTCTTGTCTTTGGCACACGTGCTATAACCAATTTGAAATCACTTAATGTATACATTAAGTCGGACATTATCACAAGAATTTAATTAGACAACATATCATTTGAAATTATTTCAAGTAAAATTAACAAGTTTATTCAATAAAAAAAAATAGCCCATCAAATATAAAATTGGATTATTGTCATGTAAATTAATGTTCTAGTTAAATATAGGTGACAACATTATAACAACGATATTGAAATATATTTTCCAAATATTAAGGTATTATATGTGTTGTTATAAATAAGCCAACATAAAATGTTAAAAACTAGCTAGAATAGTGAATATTTTGTGAAATATACAAAAAATGTGATGTATTATGCCTTGTTATATGGTGTACTAGGCCTTGACCCGTGCCGTAACGGCACGGGAGTTGATCATTGTCTATATGTTCATTGCCCAATTTATATCACCAAAACATGTCTTGCCGCGGATCATATAAAAAAAAAAAAAAAAAAAAAAAAACATAACCCATTGGTTGCCCTCCATCAAATCCAAAATGGTCTTTTACCAAAAGACAATAGGTAAACTTCACTTAGGTGGCCACAAATACGTTTTCACTTTTGGCATAACAATGTTTTTTGTTCTTAATTCGTGATTCCATTTTTTTCCCGATAAGTATGAAAATTGGAATCGATTAGATGTTAACCCTTACCCGGGGAAGCAGGTATTCCCATCCGATGTTTAATTCTGTGACTCTTTAACCCAACCGCATGAGTACCTATCGGAAAAATGAAATTGCAAGTAATCACAATGACTCTTGCCGATTGATGATATGTCATCGGCTTAGAAGTTCTTCTCCTTCTCTAATTGTTACTCAAAAACGTTATCATGCGATGCTATACCACGGAGCTATATCGGATTGATTGATTTTTTCTTTTTCTACACGGATTAACGTAAGGCTAATGTGGAAATTCTTTGGAATCAAATCGAGATAAGTTGACCGAAATAACGTCAATGCCCTTTGTTAGTTTCTCACCAGTAGTGAGTAGGTGTTTGGATTACATTTTAGGGCCTTGTTGTTCCAAAACTTATGTTATCCGCAAATTAAGAGAGGTTGGGAGGTTAACCCGAAGGTGAAGTTTCTTATTCTTAGTTTGTTACATGCAAATTAAGAGAGAACTTGAAAACAATCCATCCTAAGGGAGCTCTTATTCTTAGTTTGTTCTTAATTCGTGATTCCATTTTTTTTTCCGATAAGTATGAAAATTGGAATCGATTAGATGTTAACCCTTACCCGGGGAAGCAGGTATTCCCATCCGATGTTTAATTCTGTGACTCTTTAACCCAACTGCATTACCTATCAGAAAAATGAAATTGCAGTAATCACAATGACTCCGCCGATTGATGATATGTCATCTGCTTAGAGAAGTTCTTCTCCTTCTCTAATTGTTACTCCAAAACGTTATTATGCACGATGCTATACCACGGAGCTATATCGGATTGATTGATTTTTTTTCGCGGATTAACATCAGGCTAATGTGGAAATCGATGGAATCAAATCAGATAAGTTGACCGAAATAACGTCAATGCCACTGTTAGTTTCTCACCATAACGGCCGGTGACTGGATTACATTTTAGGGCCTTGTTGTTCCAAAACTTATGTTGTCCGCAAATTAAGAGAAGTTGGGAGGTTAACCCGAAGGTGAAATTTCTTATTCTTAGTTTGTTACATGCAAATTAAGAGAGAACTTGAAAACAACAATCCATCCTAAGGGAGCTCTAAAATAAGCACATGACGCGATGGATTGTGCATTAACCTATTACTCAGGTTAATGCAATTTGTTTCCATGGTTTTTTTTTTTTGAGAATTGCTAGGTTGACCGTAATAGGTGTTTAGAAGAAACCACCGAATGAAACATATAATGGGACCAACTGAAAACCGTTACCATCCCAATAACATATACATTACACTATCAACGTTAAATTTTTATCGAGTTGTTTTTAGGGTAAATTGCGGTCACAATCTTTGTACAATCTTTTCTTTTTTTTTTTTTTTTTTTTTTTATAACAAGCTTATTTTCACATAGAGTAAGAATTCCCCACTACCTGACTACCACACTGACCACCTACACTACCACCACCAGAACCGCCCATCACCACTACCTCATCACCATCATCACCGGCTCCATGGACCACCAACAAATACTACCCAATTGATATGATTATTAACAAATTTATTATTTGTTTAATGAAAGTATTTATTAGGATAATCATAAGACATTTATAAGGAAACATTAATAAAATATTAATGATGAAAGTATATTCATTAAGAAAATTGTGAGACATCTATTAAATTAAGATATTTATGATGTAAGAAGATATTTATAATGAAAAATTCATAAGAAATTTAATGAAAGTATATTAATTAAGATAATTATAAGACATTTATAATGAGAGATTAATAAAATATTCATTATAAAAAATTAATGATACAATAATGATGTAAACAACCACAACCATAGATTTAGCTTCCCCAAGAATGAATCCAGAGCGTCCTTTATCTAAGCTAAGTTGTCCATGCTTTGTTTTATATTAGAGATTTGTACATGTTATGACGTGCTATCTTAACGTGTTGTCTTTGGTGGGCCACGTGCTTCCATGCTTAGTGTGTTGTGTTGTGCTCTTTTGTGCCAATTAGTCAAACCCAGCACGTCCCATTTAACTAACGTGTTGTGCCGTCTTGGAGCTAAGTCACGTCTTTGGGTGAAATTTTGTGCTCAAATTTTTAGCGTCTTTGGGCAAAAATTTTGTGCTCGTCTTGATGAGTGCAAATATTGCATATTTATACACCTTTTTATTGGCATTTAACTCATCTTTTGTGCTCGGAAATCGAGATATTATCCCAGACTCTGTATTTTCTTTGTTTTCAAGAATAAATATTTGTACTAATTAATTTTGTGTTTTTAGGTAATAAATAAAGCTTGGAGAAATTGAGGAGCCAAAAGAGCAGAAATTGGAGGCAAGCGTCTATGGAGCAAAAAGCCAAAGCCCGCGCGCGCATCAGTTGCAACCCAACAAGTAGCAACTCATTTACAAGACATGGGCTCGAGCTACCCACGACCCGGATCCGAGCCCGCACCATCAAGCCGTTGAGATCTCGCCCAGCTGCATCCTACGCTCGCTCCATCTCTTACACATCATCTCTTGATACTCCGCTCAGCACCAAAACTACACATCATCCTGAGCCGTTGAGATCTCCATCCCCCACATCCAACGCTCGCTCCACCCATCGCATCGATCTTGGCTACACCCGCTTCACAACAAAACACCCTACACCTATACCCCCATTCGACCAAACCTATTTTCTCTTCCATCTTCTCTTTCTTCCCTGCAGAGAAGAACCATCTTCTCCCCTCTCCCCGACCATACATTGCGGTCGCCACCTTCATCACCTTCCTCCATCACCAACAACTCCATCGTAGCACCTACTCCATGCACCTAAGTCTTGGTTATCTCTCACATAGCTTCTCATAACCTAGAAGCTAAGTTAGAGATAAACAAGGCTAGGGTTTTCCAACAACCATGCATGGCGTTCTCGAGGCGATTGAGGAGAGTGACAATGATTCGAGGGTATGGCCGAAAGGGTATGCATTAATTTCTATTGGGAAGTGAATTAGGGTTTTGATTTTTCCATGTATAAATAGAATTCATTTGTGGGTATTTGAACTCATGCAGGCTAGTGAGCACCACTTTAGATTTAAATTGTTATTTGTTTGAATGTTCTAATTTAATTTATCGGGGTGTTGATGAAACCCCGATTTCTATGTCAAGCACATCTAAATTAGGTCTTATTCTTCTGTGTGATATTATGAATGATTAGTAGTTAACTAATGAAGCTTACAAGCTTTGTGATGGAGTCTTGTAAGAAGACTGACTCATACTAGGGGTTAGTTAGCAAAAACTAGTTAATAAACATCTAGTTTTGAGCTTTCATGGAAAGCTCAAGAATTTGGCTTAAGTTAGATTGCCTGCACATGAAATTAGAGGTGGATTCACCACCCTGGTGCTCTCCAATTTGTTATAACCTTTTGATACCTTAGCCTAGAGTCACTACAACTCGTCGCATCGACAATAACCTACATACGTGTTACACACTGCTAGAATTCGATTAAGTAAGCCTAGAGATCAACTATAGCACCACAAGTCTCTGTGGTTCGACCCGTATTTGCTCAGTGCTGCATTGTAGACACCGTGCACTTGCGGTTATAACAAGTAGGCGAAAAATAAACCACTTCCCAAGCCTACCACGTGCTGGCACAACCCAATTTACACCTCTACTTGTTTCTTTAGTTAGTAAGTTTGCCTTTGTGTTATGATTCCGGCTTATATGTCTGAATCCGGGCTTGAGGGAGATTCCCTAAAACGTTCATTATATCGCGCATTGTGTTTTTCTCCTTCACAGAAATGTTCGTATTTCTTTTGTTAATTATATCCGTGAAAACTTTACAATCAGCTACTATAGATGCACTTGACAAATTATTTTCACTTAGCCATTTAGTTGCCTTTAGAAGATCTTTTTCTTCTGTATAAACCGCTGTCGAAGCTCGATCTAAACCTGCTGAAAGATGTAGAAACTCCTCTTGATCTACTGAGTAGAGAATGAACGCATAGCCCATAGATAAATCCTCTTCCTTGAAGGAAACATCTATGAAGATTATCCAATCGGAGTTTTGTGCTGCCCAGTTGGGGGTATTTATTTTTGTTATCTGGTTATTTGGCCCTCATAATTATCCTTTGAGGGGGTCGATTACAGGTACTTCCTAATCTGTTCTAACGGGTTTGCCGTATCTGGAATGACATTTTCAAAAACCACGGAGCATCTATATTTTCATATAAACCATAGAATGGTTGCTCTTTTATCTGACAAGTGCATGTAGATCATGTATGTGATCCAATGTTTAACCCACGTACTTATTGAATCCGAAATGAAAATAGAGTTTATTGCACCCAACGAAAAGCTGAACCGAATTGCTCTAGCAAAAGGAAGGGATCTGAATAGATGTTGTTCCGTCTCCTGAACTTGGAATTACATAATTGGCAATCTGGTCCGATATTAGCGATCTGTGTTGCAAGTCTACTAAATGTTGGAAAAGCGTTTTGAGTTAACTTCCAGATGGACAATCTAATTCTTGGAATCACCTTCATTTTCCAAATCTTTTTCCAATGGAAGCCTATTATATTATTGGTTTCTTGGTCTTGGTTTATAAGATATAGTTATATACGTTCTTTACTGAAAGCGCTCCTAGCGAGTGATGCTTCCATCTTATTGCATCTTGTTTTCTACTTTGTGGAGATATTGTAATAATTTTTTCTTTCACATCTGGTGAAAAGTAATTATCAAATTTTCCTATGTCCCAATTTTCCTCCGTCGGTACCATCAATTCTTGCACCCTTTGCGGCGTCGATTCTTCGAATTCTGGTGGTCTTTGGATTATATCTTCATTAGGTATCCACCTGTTCTCCCAAATTTTTAAAGACACCCAATTTTTAACTTGCCAAACAAAATTATCTTTAATAATACTCAATCCTTTTTGGATACTTGTCCAAATCCATGACATATTTTAGATCATTCTAATGGGTGAGTATTTGAAAAATATTTGGCTTTAAGCAATTGGACCCTAGTTGATCTTGTTCGGTAATAAGTCTACTGGCTAGTTTTGTGGGGAGCACTATATTGAATTGGTAAGGATTTTTAATGCCTAAACCTCCTTGAGATATTAGTTACAAATACTAAACCAGGCTTTAGCTAGTGAACCCTCCTTGCTTTTTATGTCCGTTTTTGTTCCACCAGAAATTTCTTTGAATACGGTCCAGTTGATTTAAGGTTTATTTTGGAAGAGCAAGAACCTGCATTTGATAAGTTTAATTTGTTAAGAGTATGTATTTTATCAAAACTGTCCTTCCAGCTTGAGATATGAATTTTAATATCCAGCCTTGAAAATTTGGAATAATATTTTTTGAGTAGAGGCTCAAAATTTTCTTTTCTATTCTTATTAAAGAAGAGGGGGGTGCGGAATATCTATCATTTTTAGTCATCAAAGGGACTTTTCGAAATTTTGTTATTATTTCCCCATGTTTAGGGTGTATTCAGGGACTAAAATAGATACTGTATTCTTAAAAATTTACCATTTGACTCGTGATGTCTCCAAAAGTTAATAAGATACCTAGAATATTTTTTTCTTCCCCCAGATTTGCTTTAGTAAATAGAAAACAATCATCTGTGAAAAAAGATGGAGATGTTCGGGGCATTTTTATTAACTTTGAGCCCGGATTTTTTTTTATCTATTATTGCCTTTTCAAGAAGCCTGGATAGAATTTCCATGCAAATAAGGAAAAGATATGGAGATAGATGATCACCTTGTCTTAATCCTCTTGAGATGTTAAATTTTGGTCTGGGAGAACCATTGAGGAGGATAGAGAAGGAGGTTGTTGAGATACATTGCATTGTGAGATTTATACATGTATTGAAGCCAAAATAAACTAGGGCCTTTTCAATGAAAGTCCAACCCACCCTATATTGAAGGCTTTTGAGAGATCTAATTTTAGAGTTAAAAGCCCTTTCTTAGATTTGGAAATTTTCATCGAGTGAAGAAGCTCATGAGCTATTATAATATTTTCTGTGAATTATCTACCTGGGAGAAAAGCCGATCGATTGGGGGAGATTAATTTGTTGAGGATCGACTTTAACATGTTAGCCGGATATTTTTGATATTATCTTATAAAATTACTTAAGCTTATAGGTCGGAAATCAGTAGGAGTTTGAGGAGTGGTTATTTTTGGTATAAGAGTTATGAAAGAACGGTTGAAATCTGCATTAAGTATACCTGATTTAAAAAACTCTTGAACTGAGAATATGATATCGGGGCCAAGAATTTTCTAATTTTCTTTCAAAAATCATGGTTGAAAACCATCTAGACCGGGAGCACCCCATTGATTCATATTGCATATGGTGTTCAACATTTCTTTTTTTGAGGGGATTTCGATAAGGGGTGAATTTTCCGAGTTGGATATTGTAGTTGCAGGAAATCCTACAATACATCCCTCACAAGAATTTGTAGTATTCAACACATCTTTAAGATCAATAATCAATCTTTTTATTAATTGAGTTAGAAATTTTACAAGAAGGAAGTGAAATTAAGAATATAATTGCTAATCTAGACTTTCTCTCTCCTCAAAACTTTCTCTCCACTCTAAAAAGATCTCTCCCTTCCCTTAAGCCTGTTCGGCTCTTTATATAGGACATTGCATAGTGGATGACAGCTAAGCTGTCCTTCATTTTCGGATCTGGCTTGCGAATTCTCGCAAGCGTACAAATGCTAAATCTCGCAACACTTCTAAATCTCGCTAGGTCTTCACATCTTTCTCGTGTTCAGGCTGTCGTCATCCGTTGCGTCATTTTTATTACCAATCTGCGATATCTTCGCAGTGTGTCGTTCAAGGATTTCGCAAGGACATTGGTGTTGCGATATTCTGATCCTACATCTTGCCTCTTCTCATGTATTCTCTGCGAAGGAGAGAATGTCATGAGAACTAGTACTTTCAAAATGCCGCAGCTGTTCATTTTTCCATATTCTTCTGTATTGACATGATTAAATGCATCATTACGCGAAATTTATTACACGTATCTCTTCTTCCATCCATTTTTGACACGTCTTTTTCAACCGTTATTTCTCAACCGTTCATGTTTACTCTTCGCATTAAATGTGTTTGCCTTTTCGAGAATCCTTCTCTCTCTATATATTTTTCTTACTCCTCTCTTCTTCTTTTTTACCTTCCTTCTCGTTTTCTCTGCAATTCATCTTCTTCATCTCTCCGTAACTTCCGCTTCTGTTGCTGTAAATCTTCTTCTTTTTACTTCTTTTGATATTCAATTTTCTCTTCATTCCCATACTGAAAATGGCTCCAGTTGGTCGTAAATATGAAACTTCTCTGGAAAAGATTCAGAAAATTTTTGAAGAGAGAGGTTTCATATTAACTACCATCCCCATCAAGAATCTAAATCCATTCTTTCTGCCAAACTTTTTGCTGATCATCATTGTGATGATCAGGAAATCATAATTTTGCTAGGTCAAATTCTCGCTGGCCTTCCCATTCCTCTCTATGACCCTGATCTTCCCTTGTTTTATGAAATTCTTGCTCATGCGAAATTCTCGCGAGTCGTCTTCCAATTGAGCGGGGATTGTATCCGCTAAATGCTTGAATTCGCCAATCGTGGTCTTTGGTAAGGGGTCTCTTTATTCCAAAGAAGTCGGGGATCCCGAATTTGTGGATTTAGAGATATTGTGAAAAATATACGATGAGAGAGCTTCTTCGAAAACTATGAAGTAATAAATCTGAAGAATGATAGAACTCGCTGGGGCGCTCGTTTGAAGAGGAAAGAAAATGTTGCCAGCGATAAAGTACTTATGCAAGACATCGATTGGCATTCTGGCAAGAAAATATTCCTCGCCACTCTAAGGACGATAGGTGGTGCGTCTTTCCGCTAGCTTTGAAAGGACCTTATATTTCGGAGTTCAAATGTGCTCCTGCCCGAATCTCGCCAATTATCAACCTTGGGTATTTAAGCGGCCCGAGAAAGCAAAAGAGGTATTTTTCTTAGATTTCACTCGGTTAGTAATTTTCACTCCTTTTTATACCTACTAATCTTGCGAAATTTTCAGATTATCAAGCTAAGAAAAAGCTACAAAAGGACTGCTAAGGTAAGTACCCTAGAGGCGCTCCGTTCGATCACGGATAAAGTAAGAAATACTTTCTTTTGCTATTTTTAACAATATTGTTGCCTCTGTTTCTTATCTTCATTCGTGTGCGAAGGTTGGTGTTGAAGTTGTTGAAGAAGAAGAAATTTCTGAGGTTGCGAAGGCCAAAGGCAAGAGTAAAGGTCCTCTTCGCAAGGGGAAGTCCGCTGCCCCACCTTCAAAGAAATGAAAGATTCACTCTCCATCTCCTTCAAATCCTCAATCCAGCGAAAGCTCTGATGATGAAGATAATGATGATGTTGATACTTCTCTCGCAAAGGAGAATTTTCCAACTGACTCTTCTATGGCACAACTCATCCAAACATCTTCTCGACTCCATGCAAGGGATTGGAGATGATCGTCTCTCTAGTATGTGCAAAGCCCTCGCGAGTATCTGCGATGCTCCTTTAATAGAGAGTGATGATTCTCTTCATGGGGTCTCCATATCAGTGACTCCCAGCTTTCTAAACTCGCTTGGTGTCTTGGTATGTCTTTATTCCCCTATTTCTTCATAGTTTTGATTTTAGGTTATATCTTGTTAATTTTTTCATTTTCCTTCACAGACCGGGAGAGCTTCCTTCGCTGTTGCCTTAGATCTTGAGAAGAGGCGCGGTATTCTCGCAAAGAAGAATCTTCAACTTCGCAAGAGAAATGAAGAATTGGAAGCTGAAGCTGCTACTCTTCGCGAGAAGACTAAGCAATTAGAAACTGATTCTTCCACTCAGAAGAATAAGATATCCAGTCTTCAAAGTGCCAACCAACAACTTTATGGTATGAGACTTTTCCATTTTCCTTTGTTTTGTTCTCTTATTATCTTCCCTCATCTGATTTACCATTTTCGCAGACGTCTATAACCTTTCTGATGAAGCCATTCTTCTTCACTCATTCCCTGACCCTATGGATAACAATGCCCTTCTTGATCACCTCAACAATTCTTTGAATAGTTTTTCAAATGACAAGATTAAATCTCTTCCTCTAAATGAACTTCAATCCAAATTTCGCCTCTTAGAAATTGATCATAGATCTAGTTTAGGCTTAGCCAACCAATTCAAGCGTCTATATCTTAGTTCTAAAGAGAAAATTAATACTTTAAGAAATTAAATCAGTGATCTCATAGATGATAAAAATCGCATCGCTAGTCAAGGTGCTCAAGCATTAGCGAAATTCCAAAAGGCTCTTCTTGAGGTTCAAATTGAACGAGATGAATCTATCCGCAAAAATGTTATACTTAACGAAAGAGAGAATCAAATTCGCTCCCTTCTTCTCATAAATAATGACGATGAATTCGCTTGGGCTGCGAAAGTTCTAGATGATGCCAGAAATAATTTAGGTGTTAACGTTAGTCTTTGGTGAGCATAATGCCTTGGTTAGAGATATGATTTACGGCGAGAGAAGGTTGTTAATTGTTCTTTTTATCTAACTTGTTTGTCTTTCATGAAATTGTTGTTAAATTCTTGATTCATTGTCACATGTTTGCAGAAGCTGAACAGCGATTTCGTAAAAAGAATTGAAGAACTTGAGTCTGAGAAGGAGCAGCTCGCAAAGAACCTTTCTTCTCGAGATGATAAATACTCTAGATTGAAGAGGCAACTACAGATTACTGTTGCGAATTTTAAGAATGATGCTACTCTCTTTCGCAATCAAACTATTGAGATGGTCTGCGATGACAATGGTATCCCTCATTCCACATATCCATGCCTTCTTGAAGAAATCCCCAAGAATGTGCCTTCTCTGGATAACTCTGACAGCGATGCTAGCGAAGAAGAGGAATCTGATGAAGGTGATGAAGAAGAAGGATCTGATGAAGGTGATGAAGAAGAAGGATCTGATGAGAAATAGTTCTATTTTATTCCTTTTCTTTTTGTAACATATGTACATTCATTCTTTCAATCTTCTATTTTTGTAATCTTTTGCTGCGAATTTTTTGGATCTTCCAATACAAGCTCTACCTTTGTTGTTCCTTTCTGCACATGTTAAAAGAGCAATTCTTTTTTGCAATACAGTTAATCAATACAATGTCAATCTTTTTCATACTATGAGTGCGTAAATATATCATATGAAGACAAATAACATGTTCTTATTCTATTCATTCCCATACTTGCCTCTGTTATTTGTTTTCGAATGAAAGATTAAGCAAGTTACTTTTGAATGGTAACATGCCTCAGTCTTGCAACTGTTGCTGCTGAATTTTCGCAGATCCTCTTAAAATTAAGAATTCACAAGCAAGTATTTCTTTGTTGTTTCCAAGATCCTCTTATATGTGGTCTTATTTTGCCTTCCTAGTTAAAGGTCTTACTGTGCCACCCCTTGTCATTGCGACAAAATCGCAGGACGTCTTTACACTTTCATGTAATGACCCATTGATCTTGTCTTACCATTTCTTTAGTATTGTTGCCTCTGCAGGATATTTTTGCTGTGACAATATGACAGGCCTAAAAATTCTTGTGAACATAAATCCCCATGACATTGCCGTCTTGCGACGAAATCGCAGGACGTCCTTACATTTTCATGTACTGACCCATTGATCTCGTCTTATCTTTGTCTTTTGTATTATTGCCTCTTCAGGATTGTCGCACAAATATGACAAGCCTAAATTTTCTTGCGAAAATAAAGCCTCATGACATTTGCGACTTAAGACACTTATCAGCTCCCTAATGGAGGGTGCCGCCCTTATCTTCCCCCTGGTTGCCCCTTCAAGGAGGCGTACCTCTACCATACAAGGTTGGCTCCTCCCATCCGGTCTTAACAACAACCAGTTGTTTTTGCAGCATCTTATCCCTTTTGCCTATAGGGCTTATGGTTACGAGACTGCACCCTAAGTGGAGTTTTCTTGGGTAGAAAAGATACGCCAAGACTTGCCAAGAATGGCCAAGAAACTTCAAATTCCCCAGGCACTCTTGGCTCAACCGTGTACCTCGGCGCCTTGATCATATGCTGACTCCTTAGAAGAGACCCTCGGTCGTCCAACCTAAGTCATAAGCTTAGGTTGAAAATCCAGGTACCTCTCTGGATGGGCTTTATTGACCCCAAATCTCCATGACTCAGTTCCGGGCGGTGTAACCTTTTCCCCGAGCCATGTTAACAGGTACCCCCTTTTATGACGCACTTTAGGTCTTACATTTGCCTCTTGCGAAATTTTGATTTCGCGAACTAGGGTGTACGCCAAGCAGGTTCGTGATAGGTGTAGAATACACCGTATTTACTTTATAGAGTTTATGCTTTCTTTGCTATTTTTCTTGTGAATTATGTACTTTACGCGTGCTTTTGAGTTCTATAGGTGCAATGGAGTCGCACGGAGGAAAAGAAGAAGAAATTATCCAAATTGAGCTAAAGGGCGAAATTGTCATCTCTGAAGCGAGCTATATGTGGAGCGAGTTGAAACGCGGCGAGGAGCGGAAGAATGAACTGTTAGTTGTCTAGAACGGCAGTTGGATAGAGAATTAGGCTGTCGGTTACAGGAACCGACAGGCCAAAGTAATTGGAGGTGGCCCTTATACATCGGGTGCCAATATCAAGTCCATTTCCTACACAAAGATAGAATTGAGGATGAGAATTCATTTCTCAATCATTCGGGCTCTAACACGGAGAAGTGTGGCTGCTAGGGTTGCGAGAGAAAGAAGGCTGCTGTGCGACCATGGATCGAGAGAAATTCGAGAGAGGGTCTCGTTGTTGAAGGTCGATGATGAGAGATCGATTAGAGACCGATAACCCGAAAGAAAGAGAGTGATTTCCTTCTAATTGAGACGATGAAGAATTGAATCCGAGAGAAAGAATCGATCTTTCTTGTTGAGGGAAATCGAGATCGAGAAATTAATGGTGAAATCGATGGTGATGAAGCTCGGGAGATGAAGCTCGGACAAAGAAGAGGATTTGGTCTTGTTGATAATCACGAGAGATGAAATGTAGAGATGGGTCTTAACCCCTGTTGAGGAGATGATTTGATTGTGATCTTTGGAGGTTCATGAAATTGAAAGATGGGTTGTTGATTATGAGGGTTTTTCACGGATTTGAGGTTGAAGGCGAGTTCTTTGCCATGGGTATAAAGACAGGTACAAAGAACAAGAAGGGGATCGATTATGGCTCGATTCAATGGAGAAATTGAAGCTTGAGTTAGTGGTGATAGCTTAAGTTGAATGATGCATTGCGGTGAAGATGGAGTGAACTCAGGTGTTAAGGCTGTGTAGAAGATACAAAGAAGCGAGCTGCAAGGCAAGAATGGAAGAACCGATGTTGGTGCTTTTCTTTGGTATACTCGGGATTTTATGGGCTAAAAAAGGAGGTCTTGCACTGTGGCGATTATGGCAATGGAATGTGGAGTGTATGTGGTGTTGCAGTAGCAGATGGTGCCACTATCTTTGAGTTGTGCTTGTGGAAGGAGGAGGTTAAGATCTTTATTCTGAGGGAAAATTGAGATGGCTGCAATGCAATAGTTGGTGAAGTGATGGATGGAACCGGAGTTGCAAGTGAAGAAGCTCAACAGGGTTGAAGTGGAAGTGAACCGAGAGAAGATAATGGAATGGCGGGAATCGGTGGCGGGGCTTGCAAGATGATGGAGTTTGGTTGTATGCTATGCTGTGATGGCTCGAGGAGATTTGCGGGCTGTGCGGCTAGTGAGACCGCATGTCGGATGGTGCTACAACTAAAGAGGCGGAGGTTATTGCCCCCTGGGCTTGTAATGCATTGATGGAAGCCAGTCTTGCTTTGTGGTAGCATGGATCTGTTGATGGCTGCAGTGGTATTGGTTCTTGGCACAGGAGTTTGAAGGTCAAGTGAAGCGAGGCTGTAGCTCGGGCTAGTAAATGGAATGGAGCTGCTATTGCGAGGTTATGAATGGGAAGTGAAGCATCCGGTGGTGTTGCGGTGGTGCGGCTGGGAACATTGAAGGCGCATTGAAGTTTGAGAGCGAATCTTTGCGAGGGAGATAGTGCAAGAATGATGCGGTGAGTGTGGAATTGCTTGAGCCGCGGTGAATTGGAAGGATACAGGGAAAGTTGGTGATGCTCTTGGTTTACAGGAAATGGTTTGAAGTTATGGTGGTGCTTAAGCTCTGTATATTGCAGGTGGAGCTGTTATTATGCAACTGAGATGGAATGGCAACTCAGGATGGGGGCTGTGAAGGTGGCACTGAAATGACAGGCCTAGCACAATGCAGGGAAGTTACAGCTGGTGCAACAAATGGAGTTGCAAGACACAGCCATCATGGCTGGGAATTAAGTCAGAGTAAATGGTAATGGGTGCAGGCCATCATGGCGTGCCTATCTGACTTTACTCACTGTGCAACTGTTGCCTGGCAAAGTCGGCTTGATTAGATCACTTTAACTCATTTGATCCGATTCGACCCGGTCCAACCCGGTTTGACCCGATCCGACTCACCCGTTGACTTGTCCGATCCGATCCGTTGACCGGTGGTCAAGGCGGACTTTGCTTTGGTCACCGGAGCCGATTTCCGGCCACAATCCGGACTTCCGGTGACCGATTTTGGGGCGTATTTTCTACACGGGTTTCTCATCCTTGTGGGCTTGGTGGACTCTCACCTAATGGACTTTGAAGACTAGACCTAATTTTAGAAGTTGGAGAAAGCTATAAAGGGAAGGTCTTCTACAACTTGTGATATATCTTTTGCTTGGAATTCTTTTGGAGAGCCACTTTTGTTTACACTTCTAGGGTTTGGTTTTGTTCTTCTTCTTCCTTGTTTTATTATTGAATATTGATGATGATGAACTCCATAGCTATGAGTAGCTAAACATCTTATTGGTTATGGGATAAAAGTTGATTTCTCAACATGCTTTTGATTCAATGAATTAGTTTTGTCTCGGTAATTATTGTTTGTGATTCACAATTAATAGTGTTATAAGATTTGAAAACTTGTTAGGTTGAGTGGAATCAATCCGATTTGTGTTCATCTCTAGAGCTATATTAGGGTTTTCAATACGAAAACGTTGTTTATCCACGATTCTAAGTAGCATAATTGTGATTAGTGCTTATAGTGATATATCCTATTAGTCACAAGTGAATCATAACTTTTGTTAAAACGTCTAGTGCTTTTACACATTCGTTTGCATTGATGAGTCTTATTCCATAAAACTTAATGCTCTTAGGGAGTTAAACTTAATTGTGCTTTTACACTTTAGGTTGCTTTCGACGAAGAATTCACATATGCATCTTTTAATATGGTTGTGATGAAAACGAGGGAATTAACGGGTTATACTTGCGATCAAGATATCCTAGGACTTTTAATAAATACGAGATTAAAATACCAATTCTAATCATTGATGAAAATACATGTTTGTGAATGATACTATCCCTTGACCAATATCTTCTCCTTATTGATTTCTTAAACTATTTACTTTGCTTTCAACTATTTTTATTCTTAAACAACAAACAAACCTTGGGTTACTTTAGAAACTGAAAATTACTTAACAACAATTGCCTCTCTGTGGATACGAACTCTTCCTTACCTTGTGCTTCATTTAAATTTAGTGCGTAAGAAAGTGAAATTATTTTTGACGGATTGACACACGATCAAATTTTGGCGCCGCTGCCGGGGAGGCATACGGCTTGTTATTAAGTTTTTAGTTTCTTTTTACAATTTCTGCTTTTATCTTTGCTTTTCGGTTCTTGTCTTGTTTCTCACTTGTTTTGGAGAATTGTTTGCAGGTGCATAATCTCTGGCTTCTAAGGATTGGAATTATCCAAGGTGCGGGATAGCTACTAGACGCGGCACAATACTCCAACCAAGTAAAGGCACAACGGACGAGCACGAGGAGGAAGTAGGAGAAGAGATTTTCCGACAACGAGAAGAAGAAGAAATGGGTGATGCAAATCGTTCACTCAAGGACTTAGCTTCTCATAGGCTTGATACACAACGGGGTGTATTCAAACGAACTCTACTTTTGAGATAAAGCCGGGGTTGCTTAGAGAATTACCAAAATTCCATGGCATGGTGAATGAAGATCCTAACAAACATCTTTTGGACTTCCACACCATTGTCACGGCTATGCTTCCAGCAAATGTTGAGGCGGATGGTGCAATGTTGAAAGTTTTCCGTTTCTCTTTAATGGATAGTGCTAAGGATTGGTTGTACTATTTACCTCCCGGAAGTGTCACAACATGGAATGGGTTGAAGAAACTCTTTTTGGAGATATATTTTCCTGCATCCAAGGCTACTCAAATTCGCAAAGAAATTTGTGGGATGAAGCAAAACGTGGGAGAATCCTTATATGAATGTTGGGAACGGTACAAGAGATTGGTTGCAAGCTGCCCTCACCACCAATTTAGTGACGCTATGATCATCCAATACTTCTATGAAGGACTTCAATCAAGTGATAGGAATCTTATTGACGCTGCGGGTGGTGGTGCACTAGTTAGCAAGACGGTGGCACAAGCTAGGGAGTTGATTGAAAACATGGCAGCGAACTCACAACAATTCTTAAGTCGTGGTTCGGATGTGATTCTAAGAAGGGTGAGTGAAGTGAGCGAGGTGGAGGAACTTCGTCAACAAATGGGTAACATGACAGCAATGTTGCAACAAGTTGCATCCGCGGTTATACCAACTTCTCCTCAATCTTATGAAGACGAGCAAGCTAATGCGATCTTTCCGAATCAACCAAGACGGTATGATCCCTACTCCAACACTTACAATCCGGGATGGAGAGATCACCCCAATTTTAGCTATGCTAACAAGCAAGGAGCCGTTCAACAACCTACTTTCAACCGTCCTAGTGGATTTCAACCACAACAACAACAATTTCAGCAACCTCAAGCACAACAATCAATGCAAACTCAAGGTGCTGATATTGATGCAAAGCTTCAAACTTTTATGCAAGGCATTTCCACCATGTTCAAGGAAAGTCAACAAGAGACTAAGAGTGCTATTAAGGAGTTGCAAACACAAATGGGATCCATGGCGGTTGATATCAACAATTTGAAGGCACAAAATAGTGGGAGACTTCCTTCTCAACCTATTAACCCAAAAGAGGGTGTCAATGCCATTACGTTGAGAAGCGGTACACAACTTGTGCAACCCGAAGTTCTTGATTCGGGCAAGGTGGACACACCAAAGGAACTGTTTTGGAGGAGAAAACCGAGGATTCTCCCCAAACTTCGAGGTACCTATTTCTAACTCTAAAACTCCGGTTTTCTACTTATGTTCCTCCTCTACCTTTTCCTCGCAGATTTGCAAGTTCTAAGAAGGCGGAACTAGAAAAGGAGATTTTAGACGTTCTTAAAAGATTCATGTGAACATACCACTCATTGATGCTATCAAGCAAGTTCCAAAGTATGCAAAGGTGTTGAAGGACTTGTGTACCAACAAACAAAGGCTCAAAGGTAATGAAGTGCTTAGTGTGGGGGAGAATGCTTGGCAATCTTACAACACAAACTCCCACTTAAGTGCAAGGATCCGGGTAGTTTCGACATTCCCGTCAAAATTGGTAACACAACTTTTAACAAAGCTATGTTGGACTTAGGTGCTTCCGTTAATGTTATGCCTGCGTCAATGTATAATTCACTTGATCTTGGTCCTCTTAAAAAAGGCTGAAATTGTATTGCAATTAGCCGATCGCTCTAATGTCTACCCAATGGGTATTGTTGAGGATGTTCTTGTGCGGGTTAATCAACTTGTATTTCCAGCGGACTTTTGTGTGTTAGAGATGGATGAAGGTGCACCGGACTTGTCTCTTCCATTGCTTCTTGGGCGTCCTTTCATGAAAACGGCGAAAACCATAATTGATGTGGATAAGGGAACGCTAACTATGGAGTTTGATGGAGAAATAATACGTTTCAACATTTTCGAGACGATGAGATATCCTAGCGATGATCACTCTTGTTTCTCCATTGATGTGATGGATACATTGGCACAACAAAGGTTTGAATTAAACGGTGATGATGCTTTGGAAACCGTGTTAACTACATCCATAGATAATGGTGTAGAGTGTGGTAATGAAGTCAAGGAAGCTCTTGGTGATCTCAATTCACTACAAGAATGCCCAAAAACTCATAATATCTCTTTTATTTCTTTACCATGCAGTGATGAAAAGCTTGTACCTTCAATAGTTAAATATCCGATTTTAGAATTGAAACCTCTTCCCGACCACCTTAAGTACTTGTACTTGGGTGATAATGAAGAGTTACCGGTGATTGTTTCTAACAAGCTTAATGATTTACAGGAGCAAAAACTTCTAAGGGTGTTAAGGAAGTACAAGACGGCCATAGGATGGACAATTGCCGATATCAAGGGTATAAGCCCTGCCGTTTGTATGCACAAAATTCGTTTGGAGGATGATGCAAAGCCTAAAAGGGACGCGCAACGCCGTTTGAATCCTCCCATGATGGAAGTTGTGAAAAAGGAGATACTCAAGCTTTTGGAAGTGGGTGTTATCTACCCCATATCCGATAGCAAGTGGGTAAGCCCGGTACAAGTAGTACCAAAGAAATCAGGTGTGACGGTGGTGGAGAATGATAAGAATGAACTTGTCCCAACTCGTGTGCAAACCGGTTGGAGGGTTTGTATTGATTATAGAAAATTGAATGCCACCACTAGAAAAGATCACTTTCCTTTACCTTTTATTGATCAAATGCTTGAACGTTTAGCTGGACACTCATACTATTGCTTTCTTGATGGCTATTCAGGGTTATAATCAGATTGTGATAGCAGGAGGACCAAGAGAAAACCACTTTCACTTGTCCTTTCGGTACTTTTGCTTATAGAAGGATGCCTTTTGGCCTATGCAATGCTCCGGCTACTTTTCAAAGGTGTATGGTAAGTATCTTTTGAATATGTTGAAAACATAATCGAAGTGTTCATGGATGACTTTAGTGTCTTTGGTGATTCATTTGACCTTTGCTTGAACAACTTGTCTCTAATCCTTGAACGATGTGTTGAAACAAATCTTGTGCTAAATTGGGAGAAGTGCCATTTCATGGTAACTCATGGCATAGTTTTAGGCCATATAATATCTTCTAAAGGCTTGGAAGTCGATAAATCTAAGATAGACCTTATTCGTGCTCTAACCCTCCCACTACGGTGAGGGAGATACGTTCTTTTCTTGGTCATGCAGGTTTCTATCGTAGGTTCATCAAGGACTTTTCTAAGATAGCGTCACCGCTTTGTAACTTATTGCAAAAAGATGTGGTTTTTAACTTTGATGAGAAATGTATGGCGGCATTCAATCGTTTGAAAGAACTTTTGATTTCAGCCCCTATCATTAAACCACCGGATTGGAGTAAGCCGTTTGAACTCATGTGTGATGCTAGTGATTATGCGGTTGGTGCGGTGCTTGGGCAACGTGTGGGGAGGCTTCCTCACGCTATCTATTATGCTTCTAGAACGTTGAATGAGGCTCAACAAAACTACACAACCACTGAAAAGGAGTTATTAGCCATTGTTTTTGCTTTAGAGAAGTTTCGCTCTTATCTAATTGGTACAAAAGTTGTTGTTTTTTCTGATCATGCAGCGCTTAAATACTTGCTTACAAAGAAAGAGGCGAAACCGAGGCTCATACGGTGGATTTTACTCTTGCAAGAGTTTGATATTGAAATCAAAGACAAGAAAGGGATTGAGAACACCGTTGCGGATCACTTGAGCCGACTTGCTGTGGACAAGGAGACTATCCCGTTGCGTGAAAGTTTCCCGGATGAGCAACTTTTCTCGATTGCCTTTGGAGAACCATGGTATGCCGATATTGTGAATTACTTAGTTTCTAAACAAATCCCACAGAACTTGTCTCGTGCTGAGAGGGACAAACTTAAGAGGTTAGGGAACCAATACATATGGGATGATCCTTACTTATGGAAACATGGTAGTGACCAAGTAATACTGAAGGTGCGTGCCCGAATCCGAATTTAACTCTATCTTGTCTTTTTGTCACTCTTATGCTTGCGGAGGACATTTTGGGAGTAAGAGAACCGCACACAAGGTACTTGAAAGTGGTTGTTATTGGCCAACTTTGTTTAAGGATGCACATATATTTTGTACAACTTGTGATAGGTGCCAAAGAACCAGCAATCTAGGTGTCCGAAATCAAATGCCACAAACTTTTATTCAATTTATTGAAGTTTTTGATGTATGGGGTATTGATTTTATGGGGCCTTTTGTCAACTCCCATGGGAATTTTTATATCTTACTTGCGGTTGATTATGTCTCGAAATGGGTGGAAGCTAAAGCCACCCCAACTAATGATTCTAAAGTTGTTTCAGATTTCGTGCAAGCTAATATTTTTGCAAGGTTTGGAATTCCAAGGGCGATAATTAGCGATGGGGGTTCTCACTTCAAAAACAGGTTCTTGCAAGGCTTGTTAAGGAAGTACAATGTGTCGCATAAGATTGCAACGCCTTATCATCCCCAAACCAATGGACAAGCCGAGGTGTCTAACCGTGAGGTGAAATCAATTCTAGAAAAGACGGTGAACCCAACAAGGAAGGATTGGAGCATGCGACTTAATGATGCTTTGTGGGCGTATAGAACCGCATATAAAACACCTATTGGAATGTCTCCTTTTAGGCTTGTGTATGGTAAACCTTGTCACTTACCCGTGGAAATTGAGCATAAGGCGTTTTGGGCTATTAAACAATGCAACATGGAGATGGATGGGGCTGGAAAGCAAAGAAAGTTACAACTTCAAGAGCTAGAGGAGCTTCGCAATGATGCATTTGAAAGTTCACGGATTTACAAAGAAAAGACGAAAGCATTCCATGATAACATGATTTCTAGGAAACAATTTTGTATTGGGCAGAAAGTGCTTTTGTTTAATTCTCGCTTGCAATTATTTCCGGGTAAACTAAGGTCACGATGGATCGGACCTTTTATTGTTACTAATGTGTTTTCTCATGGTGCAGTGGAAATTCGTAGTATAGCTACAGGGAAAGAACTTAAAGTTAATGGGCACCGGTTGAAACCATATTATGAAAAATTCACTTCCGAAGTGGTGGAAGGAGTTAACTTTGTGGATGTGCTCCCTCTGGAGGAGTCATAGAAAGCAAGGAGATAGTCGGGCTGACGACTTTAAACCAAGCGCTAATTGGGAGGCAACCCAAAGGATGAGTATTTCTTGTCTTGTATTTATTTCTTTTCTTGTTTTTAGTTTGTCTTGTTTTGTTTTTCCTTTGTTTTTGCTGATTTTTTTTTTTTTACTAGGATTTCCCACCTTGACTTACTTTGGACGATTCAATTTACATTGAGGACAATGTAAAGTTTAAGTGTGGGGGAGTGGTTTATGTTGTAAATTTTTGCAATTTTTCAACTTTTTTGTGAACTAGTGAATAAGAAAATTCCAACTTGTAGTTATTTAGAGTCACATAGTATACATGTCGCTAAGATTACATCGAGAATCTCACAATAGTGACTGAACTTAGAGATGACAGAGAACATGATCGGGTTTCTTAATTGTATGAGAGTTAAAGTGGATTTAACCATGCCAGTGGCAAATAAGGTGCAGGCTGAATTCGGTATTAGAACAGTGATCCCCTATAGTGGAGACTACCCATGTTACATAATGTGAGGCACCAACCTTCAATTCTTTGTACCTGTCTAAATTGTGCTTTTTGAGTGTGTGTCACCGTACGTAAATTCTGGGCAGAATGGTGAGCTGTCCAATTTCCCACCATAGAAGCACTATTTTGATCTCTTGAGTGCTATTTTTATCAACCATGTTGGTGACATCGAATTGCTAACTTACATACCACTTGTGATCTTGTTCGCAGTTAGCACCTTCCACCTTATCTCTCTCTACACCAACAGGTCCATAGAAACACCATCATCATCAACAAGAGGAGCATCACGAATTCGAAGGAAAGTTGAATACGTTCGAGGTTTACAAACAATGGTATAAAATGGGCAAATTTCAGATTTGAGTAAAGCAACAAAACAGGGAGCAGAATTTTTATAAGTTGAAGACTAATATACAAGAGCGGAAATTATTAAGGATGAGAATTCGAGAAGTCTATGATATCAAGACATATAAGTTGTGAAGATTCAAGCGGTAAAGTACTTACACCATGGCCTTTGTATTTTATTTTATTTTGTATTTTGTTTTCTCTTGTCTCAAAAAAAAAAAAAAAAAAAAAAAAAAAAAAAAGATAAGAGAAAAACGTTTTTATTTTTATTTTTTTTGTTTTATTTTATTATTATAAAATGAATAAAAAAGTTTACAAATCAGATGGATCATCATCTGGTAAAAAATTTGTCGGAAGCCGAGCAACAAGCTGAGCTCCAACCCCTTTTTGAATCACCACTCCTAATCTATGAAAGAGAAAATCTCCTACACGTACATTGGCATCATAACTAGCAATGCAGCTACGTAAGCGCTTCAGAAAAACCGTGGTATCATCTCCGAGCTCTCCTAAGGTGGTGAAAGCAAGTGTCCCAAAACTATAACCTTGTGTTGTACACTTCTCCAAGTACTTGGCATTCTTCCTAGAAACAGCATTCTTGATAGCAATCCCCGGCGAAAAGGTGCGAACTCCACCTCCAGTGAAGGGTGAAACTCCGGTTACATCAAAACACATGTCACGCCCGTTCTCCCAGTTCAACACGAGAATGTCAGCTGGTCTCAGAGCAGTGCCGTTGTTGGAAAGGAGACCCAAATCAACCTCTTTCCTAGCCAGAACACCCGCTCGATAACGTTTTTACTCAAAAAAAAAAAAATAAAAAAAAAAAGAAAAAAAAAAAGATAAGAGAAAAACGTTTTTATTTTTATTTTTATTTTTTTTATTTTATTTGTTACTCAAAAAAAAAAAAGAAAAAAAAAATTGAAAAAAAAAAAGAAAAAGAAAAAAAAAAAAAATAAAAAGAAAAAAAAAAAAAAAAAAAAAAAAAAAAAAAAAAAAAAGAAAAAAAAAGATTAAATTTGGTTTGTATAGTTTGTTTTTATTCTTGTATTCTTTCAATAAAGCCTATGGAAAGAAGGAATATCTATAATGAAGTTTCAAGCGACAAGGAATTTGAGGGAAAGAATCATATTGTCGAGATTCTACGAAGTTCGAGAGTTATCATCAAGAGTTGAAGACCGAAGACGAAGATGAAGACACCGTTAGAAGACCGAAGACGTTTCTATGGATGCTGTGAGAGTGGTGCTAGCTGCACGTTGAACGGATAACAAGGTAAGTAAGCATATTCCCACCTTCGTTAAATGGTTGATTTCCTTTCGAAGAGATCGTCAGAAAAATGGGTTTTCAAAAATATATAAAAGATGTGGGTTTTCAAAACATTCGGAGGGTTTTGCCTTCCTACCATTCAACGTGTCGCAGGATTCTCTCTTCATTCCAACCTGGACACATGTGTGACCCATAAAGAGTTTTTATTATTGAGTGCAATATCATAAAACCCTTTCTTGTGAGGCGAGTCGAGACTTTTGATCACTCCGAACCCGAATTTTAGTCGAGAAGGGATGGTTATCTCTCTCTCAACTTTTAAGAATGAGATTGTGTTCATTTATGTGTCTAACTTCTTATGACTAGTGTGCGGAGAATCTCTATGTCTTCTTAGCGCGTTGGATACTATCATTACGGAGAACTAGTAAGTTGGACAAATAGGTTTTGTGGGTAAATCTCTAGTAAACCCTCACGAGACTATAACTCGTCCACTAGGGACACCTAGGGGTTTAAAGGCTTGTTATTTATGCTAAAAGTAACCGTAGCCTCGACGACACGGAGTTGTTGTATTTTATTGTTTTGTTTGATTTGCTCGAGGACTAGCAAAGTCTAAGTGTGGGGGAATCTGATAGGTGTAGAATACACCGTATTTACTTTATAGAGTTTATGCTTTCTTTGCTATTTTTCTTGTGAATTATGTACTTTACGCGTGCTTTTGAGTTCTATAGGTGCAATGGAGTCGCACGGAGGAAAAGAAGAAGAAATTATCCAAATTGAGCTAAAGGGCGAAATTGTCATCTCACAGGCGAGCTATATGTGGAGCAGGTTGAAACGCGGCGAGGGAGCGGAAGAATGAACTGTTAGTTGTCTAGAGGCGACAGTTGGATAGAGAATTAGGCTGTCGGTTACCTGGAACTGACAGGCCAAAGTAATTGGAGGTGGCCCTTATACATACTGGGTGCCAATATCAAGTCCATTTCCTACACAGCATAGAATTCAGATGAGAATTCATTTCTCAATCATTCGGGCTCTAACACAGAGAAGTGTGGCTGCTAGGGTTGCAGAGAAAGAAGCTGCTGTGCAGCCATGGATCGAGAGAAATTGAGAGGGTCTCATTTGTTGAAGGTCGATGATGAGAGATCGATTAGAGATCGATAACCCGAAAGAAAGAGAGTGATTTCCTTCTAATTGAGACGATGAAGAATTGAATCCGAGAGAAAGAATCGATCTTGCTTTGTTGAGGGAAATCGAGATCGAGAAATTAATGGTGAAATCGATGACCGATGAAGCTCGGGGAGATCGAAGCTCGGACAAAGAAGAGGATTTGGTCTTTGTTGATAATCACAGAGATGAAATGTAGAGATGGGTCTTAACCCTGTTGAGGAGATGATTTGATTGTGATCTTTGGAGGTTCATGAAATTGAAAGATGGGTTCTGTTGATTATGAGGGTTTTCACGGATTTGAGGTTGAAACCGAGTTCTTGCCATGGGTATAAAGACAGGTACGAGAGAACAAGAAGGGGATCTGATTATGGCTCAGATTCAATGGAGAAATTGAAGCACTGAGTTAGCTGGTGATAGCTTAAGTTGAATGATGCATTGCAGTGAAGATGGAGTGAACTCAGGTGTTAAGGCTGTGTAGAAGATACAAAGAACCGAGCTCGCAAGGCAAGAATGGAAGAACTGATGTTGGTGCTTTTACTGGTATACTCTGGGATTTTATGGGCTAAAAAAAAGGAGGTCTTGCAGCTGTGGCAGTTATGGCAATGGAATGTGGAGTGTATGTGGTGTTGCAGCCGCAGATGGTGCCACTATGCTGAGTTGTGCTTGTGGAAGGAGGAGGTTAAGATGTCATTACGGGGAAAATTGAGATGGCGCAATGCAATAGCTGGTGAAGTGATGGATGGAACTGGAGTTGCAAGTGAAGAATCTCAACAGGGTTGAAGTGGAAGTGAACCAGAGAAGATAATGGAATGGCAGGAATCAGTGGCATGGCTTGCAAGATGATGGAGCTGGTTGTATGCTACAGGTGATGGCCTGAGGAGATTTGCAGGCCTGTGCAGCTAGTGAGACCGCATGTCAGATGGTGCTACAACTAAAGAGGCCGGAGGTTATTGCCCCTGGGCTTGTAATGCATTGATGGAAGCCAGTGCTGCTGTGAACTGGCATGGATCTGTTGATGGCTGCAGCTGGTATTGGTTGCTGGCCTGGGAGTTTGAAGGTCAAGTGAACTGAGCTGTAGCTCAGGCTAGTAAATGGAATGGAGCTGCTATTGCAGGTTATGAATGGGAAGTGAAGCATCTGGTGGTGTTGCAGTGGTGCGGCTACGGGAACATTGAAGGTTGCATTGAAGTTTGAGAGCGAATCTTTGCGGGGAGATAGTGCAAGAATGATGCGGTGAGTGTGGAATTGCTTGAGCCGCGGTGAATTGGAAGGATACGGGGCAAATTTGGTGATGCCTCTTGGTTTACGTGGAAATGGTTTGAAGTTATGGTGGTGCTTAAGCTCTGTATATTGCAGGTGGAGCTGTTATTATGCAACTGAGATGGAATGGCAACTCAGGATGGGGGCTGTGAAGGTGGCACTGAAATGACAGGCCTAGCACAATGCAGGGAAGTTACAGCTGGTGCAACAAATGGAGTTGCAAGACACAGCCATCATGGCTGGGAATTAAGTCAGAGTAAATGGTAATGGGTGCAGGCCATCATGGCAGGCCTATACAGCTTTACTCAGCCTGTGCAAACTGTTGCCTGGCAAAGTCAGCCCAGTTAGATCACTTTAACTCAGCTGATCCAGTTCTGACCCGGTCCAACCCGGTTTGACCCGATCCGACTCACCCGTTGACTTGTCCCGATCCGATCCGTTGACCGGTGACCGGGCGGACTTTGCCGGTCACCGGAGCCGATTTCCGGCCACAATCCCAGACTTCCGGCGACCGATTTTGGGGCGTATTTTCTACACGGGTTTCTCATCCTTGTGGGCTTGGTGGACTCTCACCTAATGGACTTTGAAGACTAGACCTAATTTTAGAAGTTGGAGAAAGCTATAAAAGGGAAGGTCTTCTACAACTTGTGATATATCTTTTGCTTGGAATTCTTTTGGAGAGCCACTTTTGTTTACACTTCTAGGGTTTGGTTTTGTTCTTCTTCTTCCTTGTTTTATTATTGAATATTGATGATGATGAACTCCATAGCTATGAGTAGCTAAACATCTTATTGGTTATGGGATAAAAGTTGATTTCTCAACATGCTTTTGATTCAATGAATTAGTTTTGTCTCAGTAATTATTGTTTGTGATTCACAATTAATAGTGTTATAAGATTTGAAAACTTGTTAGGTTGAGTCCGGAATCAATCCGATTTGTGTTCATCTCTAGAGCTATATTAGGGTTTTCAATACGAAAACGTTGTTTATCCCTGATTCTAAGTAGCATAATTGTGATTAGTGCTTATAGTGATATATCCTATTAGTCACAAGTGAATCATAACTTTTGTTAAAACGTCTAGTGCTTTTACACATTCGTTTGCATTGATGAGTCTTATTCCATAAAACTTAATGCTCTTAGGGAGTTAAACTTAATTGTGCTTTTACACTTTAGGTTGCTTTCGACGAAGAATTCACATATGCATCTTTTAATGTGGTTGTGATGAAAACAGGGAATTAACGGGTTATACTTGCGATCAAGATATCCTAGGACTTTTAATAAATACGAGATTAAAATACCAATTCTAATCATTGATGAAAATACATGTTTGTGAATGATACTATCCCTTGACCAATATCTTCTCCTTATTGATTTCTTAAACTATTTACTTTGCTTTCAACTATTTTTATTTCTTAAACAACAAACAAACCTTGGGTTACTTTAGAAACTGAAAATTACTTAACAACAATTGCCTCTCTGTGGATACGAACTCTTCCTTACCTTGTGCTTCATTTAAATTTAGTGCGTAAGAAAGTGAAATTATTTTTGACGGATTGACACACGATCAGTTCGCCCCTTTCTGGTTATTTTGTTTCTTTTTCTGCATATAGCTCTTTTACAATTTCGCAATCTCATCTTTATCATTCATAAAATATATTTGTTTCTTCTGCATATCAGCTCTTTCGCAATCTCATCTTTGTTATTATCAGTTTTTTTTTTTTTTTTTTAAGATCAATCATACATTTTTCTTTCTCCTCCCAATTGTTACTTCGGAAGTAAACAAGTACATTCATTCTTTAAGCCTCTTATTTCTGCTACTTTCTGCCTCTGCATTTTTGAGTTTTTCTGCCATTTTCTTATCTGTTGCGAACTTTTCGCCGCTTCTTATCTTCAATATGCCTTGGCTTCGCGGTATTTCTTTTTCTCTCTGTGCTATTTATCTACCATCAATCTTTCACTCCTTTGATTATCTTTGATGCTATGTTTCCAATTCTTCTTCTTTGCAGCTCTTTCCTCGCAAGATTCTATATCGACTTCATAACACTTCTTTCCTTCGATCCAATCTCCTTTTATAACGCCAACACCACTGGGATGAGGGAATTTGATTCATTGGTGGAAATTCGATGCCACACCTAGAATCTCATGTAACCAAGGTCGTCCAATCAATGCGTTGTAGGGTGATTCTACATCAACTACACAGAATAAAATTTCAGAGGACAGCCCCTTCAGTGGAATTCGCATATGAACTTCTCCTTTAGGCTTATTTGCAGTTCCATTAAAACCATAAATTTTGTAAGTTAAAGGTATTAGATCTTCATCTTTCCCTCCCATAGTTTTATAATTGTGATAAAAAAGAATATTCACGGAACTTCCAGTGTCGATCAAAATTCTATTGATTGCCCATGAATTCTCAGCTTTATCATCTTCATCATCACTAGGTGTTGGGTTAATCTCCAATCTTACCACTAATGGGTTGTCATGCATCTCTCCATCCTCAGGTACTTCTTCTGTGGTAAAAGAAATAACTTGCTTTTGCCATTCTTTCAGTGGCGACGTCTTCGCAATGTTCGTAATTTCTCTATTATCAGCATCTCTTGCGAAAACCCTGCTGAGAGTGTTATCATGAAAATCTTCAATTGTCTTGTACGAATGTACAATAGAGTTACAAAACATGTTATTTGCCTTTGCTCCAACTTCTATCACAAATGTTTCTCTTTCCTTTGTTGTATTTGTCATGCGAATATCTGGTGGAGGTGGTAATGCCTGAGATTGAGTTTGTCCTGCTAAAAAGTGATTTAATTTTCCCTGATCTATCATCCTGAGAATGATTCTCTTTATATTTCTACAGTCATTCTTCGTATGCCCATGGAAATGATGATAAGAGAAAAATTCATTACTTCTGAAGCTTGGAGGTGGTTCACTCCCCATGTTCCATGGCGCTGGTATGTTTTCCATCAAGATTATAGCTTCCCAAATCTTCTCCACACTAGCATTCAAAGGTGGCATTTTGATTTCTTCCCATACTATTCTGTGATTTCGCTGTCCTCTGTGATAATTTTGCCTCTGACCTCCATAAGTTTCTTGTGGCTGATCGAGTCTTTGGATTTTGTTATTTCCTCCATGATTATAGAAATTTCTTTCTCTCTCGAATTCTTCTTGATCACGACTCCCCATAGCTACTAACTTCTGCTGACTATCACCCGTTATCCTCTCTTGTTGCCCTTGCGAGGTGCTCGCCACTGTATTTATCAACTTAGGTAATAAGACTGCATTCGCTGTTTTTGAACTTGTGTTCGCAACTGGGTATGATTCCATCTCATTTTGCTTTTCCTCAAGAGCAATGTATTCCTTCTGAAATTCTCGCAACTCAGTCATCGTGATTGTATTCTTGATTCTGAAAATTTGAATGTATAGCAGGTTGGTTGCGAACATAGCATTAATGAATGATAGAATGAGATATCTCTCATCCACTCGACCAGCCATATCACTGCACATTGTCTTCCACCTCATGGTTAGATGTTTCAAACTTTCGTCAATCCTTTGTTTTAACCCAAATACATCTTCAATGCCAGGTCGCGAGGAATTGTTACTTATATACGCTCCTAAGAATGTACTCTGCAAATGATTGAAGGATGTTATGGTATTCTTGGGTAAACCTTCAAACCACTTTAAAGCTTCCCCTGTTAAACTTGATGCAAAATATTTGCACAACACATCGTCATAATTTTTCCATTGTAACATACATCTCACATAAGCTTTGATGTGTTGAACGGCACAAGTTGTTCCGTCGAAAATGCTAGTTAGCGCTGGTAGATTGCACTTTGGTGGTATTCCTCCTAATTGTACTTCTCGTGTAAATGGAGTCTTCGCAACTTCTTCTATAGCTTCATCCAATTGTCTCCTGCCTCCTTCTTTTCTATTGTTTAACATTCCTCTCATCTCCGCCAGCTCTCTTAAAATTTGCTCATTTACACCAGAATTTGGATCCATGGGTCTTTTTAACGCCGTTTCTTTTCTTTTGCGTTCCTCTCTACCTTGATTTTCTCGTTCATCATTTTCTTCTTGTCTTTCCCTGCGATCTTCTCTTTATTCTCTTTCATGAATTCGTACATCGTTATATCTCTCATTTTCTCTTCTTCGCTGCCTTTCAGATCTCTTTTGTACTCTATCATATTCTTCATTGATATAACCATTGTTGCGATTTTGTAAACGCCTTCTTTCTCGATTATTATGATTATTCGCGAAGCGCCTCTAGGAGCTCTTTTTCCTCCATTTCTCGCTCTCGACCTCTCTCTTTCGCAAGTTAGACGTGCTTGTTCAAGCATAATGTCTCTCTATTTCTTCTTCAATTGTTCGCTGATTCCTTTGAATATCTCGTCCTTGTAATATTCTCCTTCCTTCTTCCTGATTTTATTCACCATCTTGATTATTTTGCTCTTGAGGTTGTCCATTCCCCTGATTTCTATCATTTTGTCCATTCTGGAGAATTTCAGCACGTTGGATATAACGATCTTCCATTATTTCTCTTCTTTCGCGACGTTCTTCACCTGGATTTTGTACTTCCTCTCGAGTTTCTTCATTAGCATTTTCTACAGGTAAATTTCGTCTTATTTCTTCTCGAACTGATCTTGAACTTGACCTTGTAGTGCTTCTTGACCTTCTATTTTGTAATCTCATGTTTTCCATCCTCAACTCATGATTTTGCCTTGTCAAATTTGCACGTTCTTCTGCTTCTAATCGCCTTTCTTCATGTATTGTTTGTCTTAATATCTCTAATGCTGCGATCTCTTCATTTCCATGAATTATTTCTCCAATTACTTCTTGGTTTCTCTCCTCTCGTCCATTGTTTCCTAACTGCTGCTCTTCTCCCCTTTCATCTACAGAATCCGATCGCCAAGTATGCACGCTCACTCTGTCATAATCCACTGTTCTATTCGGTATTGGTGTACGTTGAATTGGCGGTTGAATTTGATTTTCTCCATTGTTCCTTGTGTTCATTCTTGAAGATTCCCCCATTTCATCTCTCCCTTCTCCAGCAAGTCTCCTACTCCTCCTAACAGTTGTTGGTTTTTTTGATGCACGTCTTCTTCTAGCGATTTTTCAATCTTAGTGAATTGTTGAAAATTATATGAAATTCCTTTCCTATTACTCCAAATTCTTTCAAATCACAATATCAATCTTCAATCAGTCCCTATTTCTAGCGCCATTATGTAGTTGCAGGAAATCCTACAATACATCCCTCACAAGAATTTGTAGTATTCAACACATCTTTAAGATCAATAATCAATCTTTTATTAATTGAGTTAGAAATTTTACAAGAAGGAAGTGAAATTAAGAATATAATTGCTAATCTAGACTTTCTCTCTCCTCAAAACTTTCTCTCCACTCTAAAAAGATCTCTCCCTTCCCTTAAGCATGTTCGGCTCTTTATATAGGACATTGCATAGTGGATGACAGCTAAGCTGTCCTTCATTTTCGGATCTGGCTTGCGAATTCTCGCAAGTGTACAAATGCTAAATCTCGCAACACTTCTAAATCTCGCTAGGTCTTCACATCTTTCTCGTGTTCGAAGTCATCGTCATACATTGCGTCATTTTTATTACCAATCTGCGATATCTTCGCAGTGTGTCGTTCAAGGATTTCGCAAGGACATTGGTGTTGCGATATTCTGATCCTACAGATATGCAAGGTTTAATGATGTTGGATAGATCAATATCATAGGTGCTGATTTGTGATGTGCCTATTTGGTAAAGTGATTTACAAGGAGAGAGTTGATTTGATCCCTATCAGGAAGCTAGAGAACAGATGGTTCTCTAAGAGATTAATTCCATTGAATTAATCGTATTATATTTTTTATCTTTATAATTGGATTTACACAGGTTTGTACGTATTCAATCTAAGTAGATCCATCCGCTTAATTGAAATCGATTACGAGACTAGTTTCTTGTAAAATTCGTATCTTGAAAGATAGATAACAAGTTTAATCACTTGTCAGAATTCTGATTGAATTATTTGGATATAATTACATTGATCTTGGATATTGATTTTGGAGATCGTTTAAGTACTTTGCTTAAAAATCAGGTTCATGGACCTTGTGTCTATATACATATAGATTGAGTGGAGGTTGAGATATTAACTCTGTATACATATTGTCAAGGATAATTAAGTTGGTTTATGATGAGGTGTCAAACTCACAAAAGATATATTCCTTACTTTTCCTACACTAATAAATAGCACAATGATAAGCAGGTTCGTTCCTAAGGGAGAGTTGAGTCAAAGTTGTCAATTTGATTTATGAAAATATGAATAACGCAAAAACTACGAAACAAATATTAATCCAAACAATGATTATGAAAAGATGAGGGTACCCAAATACACCACAATCTTTAATTTATCCACCTATAAGTCCTCTTACTGAAGGTGATTGTCTATGGACAAAGTCGATACAATACAACAAATCGGTATTCACACTTTGTGTGATCGTCTATGGATACGAGATCGAGACAATACAACAATCAAAGTGTGATTACTTGATAGTAGGTTCGGACTTAACCAAACTCTATAGGATCACTATCAAGTAATACGGAGTTAACGTTTGTGTAATTTACTTTAAATTATAATAAGAACAATTATAATTGCGGAAAAGAAAAGTAAATGACACATCAAGAGTTTGTTAACGAGGAAACCGCAAATGTAGAAAAACCATGGGACCTAGTCCAGAATTGAATACTCTCATAATTAAGCCGCTATACAAAATCTAATCCAACTTCGTATAGTTGATACCAAGCAACTAAAACTATAATTCATTTAGTTTCTTCAGTACCCCTGCGCTTCCGACATTCGATAAGTGCACGCACTGGAACAATTCCTTTGGATCGTATTGTAAATAGTAAAGGAACAAAAAATCTATTTGGTAACAACTCTCTTGATTCTTTCAGATGAAGATATCTCAAGTCATATGAAAAGGCTCTTCCGTTTAACAAATAAAATCCTTTGCCTAGTCAGATCAATCTATCCAACAACTACCGAAGTAGCAGAGTTTAGATTTGCAATCAATCAATAAAGAATCAAACAAGAAACTATAAGGTGATGCCGATCTTACACAACTAAACAACCGAATAAATCCGATTCTAGTTGGATCCCAGCCGATCAAGGTTTGTGCACACCCAAATATATAGAAACCAAATCAGAAATCTTCTTTGTCTTTAAATCTTCTTTAATCTTCAATAAACACCTGCACAACACCACTTGAATCTCTTGTGATCAATCACGCACAGAAAGGAGTCTGTTAACAATGGATTATCACAAGACGTCTTTATATCTACAAACACTTCTTAAGATCATGTCGATACTTCAATCTAGTTTCAGTGAATCTTATATCAGAATAGAAGATTCTCAAGAATAAACAAACTAGGTGCAATCAAAGTTCAACAACCGTTAGTCAATCAAATCAATCGAAAACTAAAATAAATTGCAATTATCTAGTTTCCCACCAACGGTACTCGTAGAGCTTCTTGATCCCACATAAGTCTTTAAATGATCGGTCGTAAGAGATTTCGCCTAATTAGGGTATTTTCCTCTCCGGATAGACGGCTCCACCAGAAAAAAACAAAAAGCTGAAGTTTGCATGGCGCTTAGGATAGCTTGCTTGAAATGCAAACTTGGGTATTTATAGACCAAGGATGTTTGGACACCAAGGAATTTCCAAAACCGAATTATTCTTACGATATGCAATAAATGCCCAAAATCGGTTTTCATAATTCCTGAAAATGCTTTGTCCAATATTTCCGAAATCTCTCATAGAAAATCTCCAATTAGTAAATGCACATTACCAATTTCTATTTTCTAGAGATATGCAATTTAATTGCTAGTAATTAAAGCATATAAAACTAACAACCTTAATTCAAAGATTCTTAATTTATTTCGGATCGGGATCTCCTTGAGTCATTAAGGAATATCTTTGAACAATAAAAGATAAGAGTTATTGATCATGTTCAAAGTATGTCGACATCTTTTCTTTGTAAATCCTCTTTCATATTTACAATCTTGGAATCGATTATACCACACTTCCAAACAAGTTTAGAATTGATTCATCTGTATTCCAAGATAACTATGTGATTGATCAAATATCAATTCACTAATCATGGGTTTACGGTTTTACCAAACACAAGGATCATTTATACCTTAATATGGTTACTGGGACCGGTTACATCAGTTACCAGGATCGGTTACATCAATTACCAGGACCAGTTACCATATTCTCATGGTATTACTTGTGATCGGTTACACAAGTCACTAGGATCGGTTACACCAATTACCAGGATCGGTTACACCAATTACTATGACCGGTTACGCCAATTACAAGGATCGATTACACAACTCTTTTGTGATCGGTCACACCAATTACTAGGATCGGTCACACCAATTACAAATATCGATCATACCATCTTAGGTGATTACTTAGGATCGGTTACACTAATAAAAGTCATACCAATTCATAAGTCAGGCACTGTGATTAGTTATACCAAGATACATAACAAGTTATGATCGGTTCTACTAACTCACACATATTGGTAATCCAACGATATGCAATGAATAACAATACCAATAAGCCTAGCGATTTCCCTTTCGATTCATAAAACAAGTTCATGAATGTACTTCCTTTAAACAAATGTAAACATCGTTTCCTAGGAAGAAATCTTCACCTTTACCCATACACATAATCACAATATCATTCATACGATTATGTCGATGTCATATATACGAAGTTCAAAAGATAAGCGTTATACTTCGTATCCTAATTCCTTAACACTATGATCATGTGATCATGTCTTACTACTAGAGTATAATCATTCACAGACTTGAGTTATGTTTTCCATATAGCACGACTTAAAAGATACGATAGGAATGAAAGCAGGTTCAAGTCAAATATTACTAACCTCAAGAGGAAGGATGATGTCGTCGTTGTAGCTTGTTACTTTTTCACATTCTTCAAGTCTTCGAGTAATACTTGTATGTCTCATAATCATAGACTTTCTAGTCTAACCTATACGAAGTTGTCTCTAGTACATAATCAAGCGACTCTTAGATGAGTTTTTATTCACTAAAATATGACAACCAAACTTGACATACCAACGCTTAGTGGGTTCAACCGAGCTATGCTCTAACTTGAGAGGATGAGAATGATTAGGGGTCTTTCTCCACTAGTGAACATGAATCTTATTCAAAATACGTTTACTAATAATCCTAGACAAGTTATAAGTTCAACAAGTCTAATTAACTCCAAAGTCACTTCGTAGAATAAGTTCTCTACTCGTTTCTAGTCAATTAAGCTACTTTGAATAAGCTCTCTAGTGTAACTTAACCAACCGGTATTCTCTATGAGTCAGATTGATTCTAGCCACATGCTCGTAAGTTCGACATGTTAACTTAGGGTTGTCAAATACACATCAAAATTTACAACATCCCATTGCAACGTTGATACTTTGCTACTTATGATTATATTACCATAACAATTACGGATTACGGTTCTAAAATCTAGCTTTAGTACCTGCAAACAATCCATGGTCATAAGAACGGCATAAGACAAACAATAAAACAATATAAGAAGAAAGATCAACTTGATAAAATATCAAAGACAAGTCACATAGCTTCGAATTATCCCAAACCAAACAAGAATTCAGCTACACATCACAGTGGAGTTCATGGCAAATTAAAAAGAAATAGAACTACACAAGCAAACCACAAAAGCAAACCGCAACAGATGATGGAGGTAATTGCGAATGTCGATGGACTTGAGGTAATGGTCTTACGACGGATGGTGACTGCGAAGATGGAGGGTGGTGTTGTAGTGATGCTGCTGATGTATTGCCTGCTAGTCTGCTGTTTGGTGACGTGCAGGTGCAGTGGTGGTATGCAGATGGTAATGCAATCTGGTGATAATATGGAACTGGTGGAGATGCAAAAAGATGGACACGGATTTGGTGATGAAGGTGGATGCGGAGTGATGGGTATATGCAGGTGGTGTTTGTAGATGGTTGGAGAGGAGCAAAGATCCTCTCTGTTTTCTGTAAACGACAGGTCGTGAAAAAGTATAGGATGTGTTTGGAGACCTAAGTCTCTCTTTTATAGCTTTGTTTCTTGTTCTCTAAACACGCGATACAAGACCCATCTCCTACTACTTCTCGACTTCTAAAAACAGGTCTCAATACACCCTTCATCAACTTTATACAACGGCAACAACTTCATTATGTGGTGGCCAAGCTCTATCCTTTCGAGCTGATTTTTTTCGCACAAAACTCTTACCCAATGTTCAGTTACTTATGGACTTCAAAATCGTCTTTTAACTTTCACAAGACACTCATTAAACCAACATGCCTTGCTTCCTCGGGCATTTAACCATGGCTAACATTCAAGTCTTTTACTTGGTATTCACAGATCGACAACAACTAGCCATTAACAACTGCAATCTCTCTTCTCTTCTTTTGCTAACTTCTCGGCATATTACAAAACCAAAATCAGTTAACAATTCCTCCACAAATTTTGTATCCTTCCGCCTTCAATTTTAGTCCTAACCATCTGCAAAGACTCACAAAATTCATAACATTCGGACTGCGGTACATGCGGTAATAAGACTCGCGCTTGTATTAACAGTGCATAACATCCACCCGACCCATGGCTAGCTACGGGAAGATCATGCAGGTCCCAGCTGAACCTGATGTAAAGAACTCGATCGTTCAGAACTTACACAAGCGGGTTGCGGCGTCTTGCAAAGCGATGAGGGACGTATAATTGTTGCACCTTGAAGCTACACAAATCAACTCCTTCCCCGCAAAGATTCGACATTCAATCACAAACCCATTAATTCTAATCATTTAGGAACACTAATTCTTCATCGATCAACCACCATCAGTCTAACAATTCAAGTGTGGTAACTCAAGTTCTTCACCGACATTCCTTGGCACAAGACATTAGACAAATCCTTCATCTTCTTGCCAACTTGAACTCTAAGATAACCCACTTCTCCTTATTCTTCACGGACTACGAAAAGCCTGTTAATTTCCTTCTTTCATCTCTGAATTCGAATAGCAGCTATCACCAGCAGAACCTGTTTTCTCGGTTTCAAGCATTACCCAAAACCAATACCTATCGAAACAACCAACCGGACACGAGCTTCTTTGGCGTTTAGGTTCAACCAAAGACAAGAGACTAGCTTGGTTGTGACACGAGAAATTAGCTTATCTCCCTGTAGTATGGACGCGACTTAGTCCTTTAGGTTATCTTCTACAGTTCTGTTTTAAGTAGGTTAGAAGCAAACGGTGGCCCCTTAACAAAAACACTATCCGTATTTATCAATTCTCAAAAGAATTTGTTTGGCAGCCCCGATATATTGTGCGTCTGCCTTTAGTACTGCCTTTAGTACTTCTTGTATTTGAGATTTTGAAGCCTTGCTGCTGCTGCACTTGTATACCATCAACTTTTAAAGTCGCAAAACAACTAATTAAGCTCCTTTTTCTCTTCTTTATGTCACATGACTCCAAAATACCTATAAAATGCAAAAGAAGCGTAATATACATATTTCTCGAGAAAAATAGCAAAGAAAGCATAACCAATAAATAATAAATCAAGGTGTTTAAGACGCCTATCAAATTCCCCCACACTTAGACTTTGCTAGTCATCGAGCAAACTAAACTAAACAAAGATACAACAAATCCATTTCGTTTAGGATACGGTTATACTTAGCATGTATAACAAGCCTTTAAACCTCTGGGTGTCCCTATCGGACGAGTTATAGTCTCGTGAGGGTTTACAAGAGATATACCCACAAAACCTATACTCCAACTCATAGCTACTTTTGAACCATAGAGCATAAATACTAAACAACCTATTTGGCATATAATCCCGACTCAGTTTAAATATACCTCATCACCGTAAAAAAATTCCATCTACTTAAAAAGGCTAGTGTTCATTCTAAATTGTTCAAAAATCTCTAAAAGTTAGAGTTTTGTATACGTCAATTTTTTTACGGAACCCTACCCCCACACTTAAATTAAACATTGCACTCAATGTTTCAAACCATTGCAAAAAGAATAAGAGGAATTCTTTAAAAAGACAAGGAAGTAAGAATTGGACTTGTTCAACAGATTGACGCATATGAGTGATATTCAAAATAGATTATCCATATATCAATAATCTGAAAATTTGGGGATCTACCCATAAAATAATATGCAATTCTAACAATAGCTTCACAATAATATTAACATAAAACAACAAAAGTGAAACTATCACCACATAGGAATCACCCCCACACTTAGTTCTTTCTATACAGGGAAATGTATAGGAAGCATAAGTGGAAGGAATTCTTGTGGAAACCTGCACGACGCTAAATTCATACATATATGGTGGATACTTGGAATCAAGGAATTCGGAAAGAACTTTAGAAGCATTCAATTTCATCCCCAAATGAGGTACCTTCTTAAAAGATGGATTAACAACTCTTTGAGAAGCTACTTATAGTTTAGGAGAATCATCGTCAGATAAAGATTTATGTAAAGGATTAGACAAACCTTGCATAATCTCACGCATTACGGGATCCTCGGTACTTCTGAAAAAGTCCATTGATTCTCCTACATCACAAGTATCGCAATTCTCATTCAAACTCTTTACGAGCCATTCTTGATCAGTTTCTTCCATATTTATAACTTGCAAATCTTCATCATCAGAATCGAAATCTGCTCCAAGTAAGTCATTATACTCCTTACGGTCTTCATCACAAGTTGACATCTCATTCAAAGTATTTACAATCTCTTAATTAGGGGTGTTATTCACAAAGAAGTCATAAACATCATCGCTCTCATACACAACATAAGTTTTACCATCAATAATTGTAGTGTTTCTAGACTCAACTTCTTCCTTTTGAATAGGTGAATGATCATTATTACGATCAAAAGTTGAGCTAGTTACACCAACATTATGTACATTTAAGTATTCGTCTTCTTTAGAATCATCATACTCTATATTGGCCTCCATGGGAATGTTAGAATGAGTTTGAACCTCTTCCTTGTTCCGTTCTTCATGAATTTGATTCATACCATTTCTGTTGTTGTCTATATTCCGTTGAAGTTCTTGGAGACCAGCTAACATGGCATTAAGATGATGTGGTGTGTGAATATTATGATAGGAAAAATTTAACCTGTTTCTGCATTCCAAAGCACTATGACCAGCTTTTCCGCATATTTGACATAGTATTTCTTCATCAGGTGACATCAAATTTGATGGCGGTGGAGTAGCAGTAGGATGAGAAGTAGGAGTAACAGAAGTTGAAGTAGAGGCTTGAGAAGAACCTCGACCAGAACTTTGGGATCTTCCTCTACCAAAAGAACCAAATCTACCACCAGAGCGACTAACAGAGGGATTAAAATAACCAGTTCTACCACCATTGTATCCACCAGTGTAATTATGATAGTTGCCTCTTCCAAAAGCACGATAAGCATTCATTTGAGCATTAAAAGCCTTATTGTTGGACTCAACAAGTAAAGATTGATTGCGTTCACTAATGACAACCTCTTCACTGAGAATATTGTTGTGTAACTCGATACAGGTAATTAGTGGAAATCGATGGCGCATAGCAGTAGCAAATGGAATATAATCAGGTGTAAGAGCAGATAGAGTAACTACAACAAGTTCATTGTCGGAAACATATTCTCCAGCAGCAGCTAATTGATCAGCTAAGGACTTGATATCACTAATTAAAGTTGGAATTGAATTGGTACCTTGTTTGATAGACAAGAGTTTAGTACGAAGTTGAATTGAATGCGTAGATGAAGCACGAGAGAAACGTTCATCAATGTTTGTCCAGAGCTGATGAGAGGTAACAAAATTGGAGAAGTAAGCAATTACTGAATCCGAGATTGTTGAGTGAATCCACATGATAATCGTGTTGTCTTCATCAATCCAGTCTGAGTACAATGGATTTTCCACACCGTTGGCTTGATTTCGTGGATTTGTGTACTGAGGTGGATTTGTTTATAATAACACATATCTTTATATTGTCTAGTCTATGTGTTGTCTGATTCCTATTGGTTGTGTGTTGTCCATTTCCTATTAGCTCTTGTAGTTGTGTGTTGTCTGATTCCTATTGGCTCTTGTACGCTGCAGAGACAAATTTGGATAAATATTCCGGTGTCTGTTCATTTAATGTGTCTGTATATTTTTCCATTGAATCTTTTCTGTAAGAACTTCATCTTCCATTAATGAAGCTTTATCACTTCTACTATGGTATCAGACTGAGAATCTGGTACATTCTCAGGGTTTGATCCTTTTTCCGCTGCTTATTTTCATCTTCAATTGTTCTTCTCTCCATCGGTTCATCTTTTTTCTTTCCTTGATTTGATTCTCTGTTCATCTCAGATATAGTTTCTTGATTTTCTTTCTCTTTATTTCTTCGTTCATGATTCAAGATTTTCCAGAAACCTCATCGATTATGGATAATCCGACCTCAAATTCAATCACCAAAGTACCTCTTAATCAATTAACAGGTTTTGTTCATCTCAAATTAAAAGATGATAATTTCATCATCTGGAAGAATCTGATGCTTCATGTTATTCGCAAATTCAAGATCATGAAATTTCTTGATGGATCTCATACTTGTCCACCTCAGTACACAAATCCACGAAATCAAGCCAACGGTGTGGAAAATCCATTGTACTCAGACTGGATTGATGAAGACAACACGATTATCATGTGGATTCACTCAACAATCTCGGATTCAGTAATTGCTTACTTCTCCAATTTTGTTACCTCTCATCACTCCTGGACAAACATTGATGAACGTTTCTCTCGTGCTTCATCTACGCATTCAATTCAACTTCGTACTAAACTCTTGTCTATCAAACAAGGTACCAAATCAATTCCAACTTTAATTAGTGATATCAAGTCCTTAGCTGATCAATTAGCTGCTGCTGGAGAATATGTTTCCGACAATGAACTTGTTGTAGTTACTCTATCTGCTCTTACACCTGATTATATTCCATTTGCTACTGCTATGCGCCATCGATTTCCACCAATTACCTGTATCGAGTTACACAACAATCTTCTCAGTGAAGAGGTTGTCATTAGTGAACGCAATCAATCTTTACTTGCTGAGTCCAACAATAAGGCTTTTAATGCTCAAATGAATGCTTATCGTGCTTTTGGAAGAGGCAACTATCATAATTACACTGGTGGATACAATGGTGGTAGAACTGGTTATTTTAATCCCTCTGTTAGTCGCTCTGGTGGTAGATTTGGTTCTTTTGGTAGAGGAAGATCCCAAAGTTCTGGTCGAGGTTCTTCTCAAGCCTCTACTTCAGTTTCTGTTACTCCTACTTCTCATCCTACTGCTACTCCACCGCCATCAAATTTGATGTCAACTGATGAAGAAATACTATGTCAAATATGCGGAAAAGCTGGTCATAGTGCTTTGGAATGCAGAAACAGGTTAAATTTTTCCTATCATAATATTCACACACCACATCATCTTAATGCCATGTTAGCTTCAGCTAACATAATGGGGGAAAATCCATGGTTTGCTGACACTGGAGCAAACAACCACATTACTCCTGATTTAACTGAGCTTCAGGATTCTTATACTTACAATGGCTCTGAGGCTATTCATGCTGCTAATGGAGAAGGTATGACCATCACCCATACTGGTTTTTCTCTGAAATCTACACCTAACCATAAATTCAAACTTAGCAATGTTCTCTTAGTTCCTCAAGCATCTCAGAACTTGCTATCTGTACATAAATTCACCTCAGAAAACAATTGTTCTATAACATTTGATGGATCTGGTTTTTCTGTGAAGGACTTGTTCACTGGGAAGATA
The DNA here is from genome assembly GCA_023531295.1 of Papaver armeniacum. NCBI lineage: Eukaryota > Viridiplantae > Streptophyta > Magnoliopsida > Ranunculales > Papaveraceae > Papaver > Papaver armeniacum. The sequence goes on from JAJJWW010015630.1 coordinate 531,671, forward strand.
CTTTTACAATGCCCTCACAATAATAGTTTGTATCCACTTCACTTCATTCACCATTCTCCAAATAAAGCTCTCTTTGGTGTTACAACTAACATATCTGCTGAAGTTTGGCACAAGAGACTGGCTCATCCATCTTTTCAAACCATGAAGCATGTCTGCAGTTCTCTTCACCTATCCAATGTAATCAAAAGTCCACTTTTCTGTACTGATTGTCAGTTAGGGAGAAGTCATAAACTTCCATTCACTTTGTCCACTCATTGTAGCTCTAAACCATTAGAACTACTTCATCTAGATCTTTGGGGACCTTGTCCTGTCACTTCTATTTCAGGATTTAGATATTATGTCAACATTGTGGATGACTATTCTAAGTTCTGTTGGATTTTTCCTTTGTATGACAAGTCAGAATTCAAAAAGATCTTTTATCAGTTTAAACTTCAAGTTGAAAATGAATTACATTCTACAATTGTTACCATTAGAACAGATGGTGGGGGTGAATTTATCAACAAGGAGTTATCTTCTTTTCTCACTGGTTCCGGTATTCTTCATGAAATTAGTTGTCCCCACACACTGGAACAAAATGGTGTTGCAGAGTCTAAACACAGACATCTTGTTGATGTTGGCAGAACATTTTTAATTCAATCTGGTATTTCGCCATCCTTTTGGGTAGAAGCATTCACAACTGCTAATTACACTATTAATAGACTTCCAACACGGTCCATTAACTTTAAATCCCCATTTGAGATGCTATATCATAGACAACCTGACTATACTTATTTCAGAATATTTGGTTGTCTATGTTTTCCCTGGCTAAGACCTTACACAGCTCACAAACTTGAACCTAGGAGCTCTTCTTGTGTTTTCCTTGGTTACAGTAATATGCATAAGGGCTACAGATGTTTGGATATCTCTACAGGAAAAGTTTATGTCTCAAGACATGTAATTTTTCAGGAATCTGTTTTTCCACTTAAAACTGCTTTGTCACCACATTCCACATTGGATCATTTTTCTGCTACTTTGCCTACTGCATCATCCATACTTCCTACTACTTCTTCTGAAGATTTATCTGCCAGAACATCATCTACTGCATCATCTACTGCATCATCCATACTTCCTACTACTTCTTCTGATGATTTATCTGCCAGAACATCATCTACTGCAACATCTGAAGTTTTCACTGAAGCTGCATCAGCTGAGCCTGCTGCTCCTGTTTCACTTCCCATAGTTACAAATCATCATCAGATGACTACTAGAGGAAAGGCTGGTATTTTCAAACCTAAAGTCTACTCTACCCAACATGCTCTTTCTGCATCCTTACAAGCTCAACAATTACCTCATATACCTACCTGTGTTAGTCAAGCTCAGAAACATCCAAAATGGAATAACTCTCTTATTGAAGAACATACTTCTCTTCAGAATGCAGGTACTTGGTCTCTTGTTCCTCCTCATCCTGCTCAGAATGTTGTAGGTTGCAAATGGGTCTTTAGAATCAAGCAAAATTCAGATGGTTCTCTTGACAAATTCAAGGAAAGGTTGGTAGCCAAGGGTTTTCACCAACAAGAAGGGCTTGATTATACTGAGACATTTAGTCCTGTTGCAAAGGCAACAACTATCAGAATCATTCTTTCCTTAGCAGTTAATTTCAACTGGTCTATCTCTCAATTGGATGTTAGCAATGCTTTCCTCCATGGAGATCTCACAGAGGAAGTTTACATGATTCAACCTCTTGGCTTTGTAGACAAAAAACATCCTGACTATGTTTGCAAGCTTCATAAGTCTCTTTATGGTCTAAAGCAATCTCCAAGAGCCTGGTATGACAAACTTCTTACTGTTTTACTCTCCTACAATTTCAAGCCTTCTACTGCAGATTCCAGCTTATTTGTCCAAAAACATCATAATAGAATTACCATCATTCTTATCTATGTTGATGATATCCTCATTACTGGTAGCTCTGGTGTTTACTGTGATGAGCTCATTGCTCAATTACAACACCATTTTCCTTTGAAGAACTTAGGCCCCATCCACTACTTTCTAGGTCTTGAGGTCAAGCGTAATGAAAACAGTCTATTTCTCTCTCAAACTAAATATGCAATGGACTTGTTGGATAAGTTTGATATGGCTTGTGCAAAGCCTTGTTCTTCTCCAGTACCTGCCAACTTCAAACTTGTTGCAAACTCAGGAACTATTCTTGCAGATCCAACTACTTACAGGTCTCTTGTGGGTGCTTTGCAGTACCTAACTTGGACAAGACCTGAAATTAACTTTGCAGTTAATCAGGTCTGTCAGCATATGCAATCACCTACTTCAGATCATTTGGTGGCTGCTAAGAGGATATTAAGATATATCAAGCATATAACTGAACATGGTATTCTATTTACCAAAGGACTCTCTGCTGTGCATGGCTTTAGTGATGCAGACTGGGCAGGTGATCCAGATACTAAGAGGAGTACTGGCGGCTATTGTATATTCTTTGGTTCAAATCCAATCTCATGGTCCAGCAAGAAACAAGCTATTGTGGCAAGATCTTCAACTGAGGCTGAGTTTCGCAGTCTAGCAAATTCTGCTACAGAGGTCATTTGGGTGTGTAAGCTTCTTACTGATCTTCATATATTTCTACCTGCTACTCCATCACTTCTGTGTGACAACAAAAGTGCCATTTCTTTTTCATCCAATCCTGTTTTTCACACACGCATGAAGCATCTTGCCATCGATTACAACTTTGTCAGAGAATTGGTTCATTCCAAGGATTTGCATATTTCTTACATCTCTACAATCGATCAGGCTGCTGATATTTTCACCAAAGGACTAGCAGGGCCACGCTTTGAATTTCTCAGAAACAAGCTGAAAGTGCTTCCCAAGTCTGCCCATACCAGCTTGAGGGGGGCTAATAACACATAGCTTTATATTGTCTAGTCTATGTGTTGTCTGATTCCTATTGGTTGTGTGTTGTCCATTTCCTATTAGCTCTTGTAGTTGTGTGTTGTCTGATTCCTACTGGCTCTTGTCTGTAGAGACAGGCTGGATAAATATTCCAGTGTCTGTTCATTTAATGTGTCTGTATATTTTTCCATTGAATCTTTTCTGTAAGAACTTCATCTTCCATTAATGAAGCTTTATCACTTCTACTACTTGGAGTGATTCATTGTAACTCAGCTGAAATTCACAAAATTGTTTTGTTGTTTGAAGCATTTGTTGCATCATGGGAATAGAAGATTCAACAAAACTATCAAATTTCTGATTTGAAGATTTCTCCGCCAAACTTGGATACACACCACTTTCATAGTTTCCAGCCTAAGTATCATCCCTTTGAATGGGTGAATGATCATAAATACGATCCGGAGTTGGGCTAGACTCATTGAAACAAGGTCCGGTTGTTTGTATACCAAGTTGTTCTACTGCCTTTAGCTCATAAAGAATGTGATTGAGCATCTGCACATGTCTAGAATTAAATTGATTAAAAGTACAATTATCCTCCCATCCTTGTGATCGTTCATCATATCCAAAAGATTGGTTTTGATTATATCCCAAGTATGGTTAGAAGTCATAAGAATGAGAATTAAATTGATCACCATAGTATGTACGGTATTGTGAACCATATACATTGTTCCAAAAAAGGAAACATCTTGAAAAAAATTATGCACACAACTCGTTTAGAGACTTACCTCTTGTTACCGATTGTGCACACGCAAAAAAAATGATTGTACCTGGAAAATAAGATTCTAAAAAAAAAAATAGTAAAAGATAAGAATGAAAACTAAATGCAAAATCAGAAAACGAATAACAACTCAAACTACCGACTGCTCCCCGGTAGCGGCGCCAATTTTTGATGAGGTGTCAAACTCACAAAAAATATATTCCTTACTTTTCCTACACTAATAAATAGCACAATGACAAGCAGCTTCATTCCTAAGGGAGATTTGAGTCAATGTTGTCAATTTAATTTCTGAAAATATGAATAATGCAAAAACTATACGAAACAAATATTAATGGAAACAATGAGTATGGGAATGATTAGGGGGTCTTTCTACACTAGTGAACATGAATCTTCTTCAAAATATGTTTACTAACAATATATCCTAGATAAGTTATAAGTTCAACAAGTCTAATAAACTCCAAAGTCACTTCGTAGAATAAGTTCTCTACTCGTTTCTAGTCAATCAAGCCACTTTGAATAAGCTTTCTAGTGTAACTTAACCAACCGGTATTCTCTATGAGTCGGATTGATCCTAACCACATGCTCGTAAGTTCGACATGTTAACTTAGGATTGTCAAATACACATCAAAATCCACAACATCCCATTGAAACGTTGATGCTTTGCTACTTATGATTATATTACCATAACAATTACGGATTACGGTTCTAAAATCTAGCTTTAGTATATGATGCGTGTCGTGAGTGCAAAAAATTAAATCACTTATTTCCACACAATTAACTGGTAATATAATGGAAGCAAGGATCGTTCCCACGAAGAGCAAGGAGTTTGCAGTTGTCAAGTGTCACAAATGGGGGGGTTTTGTTTGTAGGTTGCAAATAAAGCAAAGTAAATAATAAAGCAAATAAATTAAGATGTGATCAAGGATGACGAGTATGATCGAGGAATCCTTCTTCGTTACTAAACATTCATCAAAGTAATATAATTATCTATTCGTCATTAGTTATAGATTATCACCAACCGTAGGGTAACAGATATGCTTATCTACCCCCAAAACTCCTAATATCACCGAATAACAGGTACGCTTAGCTATCAGATTCTATCCGTCTGAGCCACCTTGAGGTACGCTTACAAGATGTAACTCAATCGAATGCTTTAGGGTTTATGAGTCTAGGTTCGGTCCTAGCAGTTCAACTCGGTATGATCGGTTCACTTACTAGTATTATTTTTACACGCGATTGCTCCAAAGAATCCCTCTGCAAGGTCTCACATTTTCTACTTGTGTAAGGGTTATTCAACAATTACGGATATCCTAACCCGTTACTGGAAATAGATCAATCAAGGGATCAGTTTAGTAGGCCTCCTAAATTAACTAATCAATCAATCATAAATATTCATCATAGTAGAAACAAACTATAATCATATGAAGAAATCAAAATAGATTCATATATTAAATCAAATCATGTTTAGAACTTAGAATTCATCCCCAATTAAATAGGAGTTTAGCTACTCATGGATTTAGTAAAATCCATGATATACATATGATAAAATCAAAGAGAAATAGTTTCGGTAATGGAAGAACCCAAGACCCAAGCTTTCGCTCCTTGTCTTCTTGTCTCCACTTCCGTATCTTCTTCCCCAAATCTCTGTTCCGTACTTGGAACTCTCTTGAAAAGTATTTGGAAGTATATTTAAATATCCCTAAGAATATTTGGGTTTGGAAATACTTCGGAACTAAGAAAACCAAAGTATTTTCGTCACTTCTTGGAGGGTGTAACCGATCCTGGTAATTGGTTGGTATGATCGATCGGTCACACACGTAGGTAAGAATTGGGCCTTTTGATCCATACGGTTTTGCCCACAACTTTTGCATACGAGCTCATTCTTTTTATGTTCTTTTCGTCTCTTCATTCTCTACCAAATAAAGTTGAATACTCTTGAATTTTGTCGAGTTCTTCTTGGTCCTTAGTCCAAGCTCACGTTTATGTCCGCTTTAGCACTCTTTTCGCTCCTTTTGGATGATTCTACCTAAATAATACAAACAAAAGAAAACAAGAGTAATACGAGGCAATATGAAAGAAACATAGCAAATACAAGCATGGAATTGATAACAAAAGTATAGTAAATTATGCACTTATCAAATTCCCCCTCACTTAGCTTTTGCTAGTCCTCAAGCAAACTACCCAACCTAAACCAAATCATAACTCACTTTCGCTAGAATCACGATTACACTTAGCATGTGCAACAAGCCTTTAAACCCCTAGGTGTCCCTAGTGGATGAGTTGTAGTCTCGTGAGGGTTTACAAGAGGTATACCCACAAAACCTACTCCAATTTTTCTAGCCACAAAAGAACAGTTCATGATCGACACCGAGCAAGCTAAATAATTAGCCTACAAATGTTCTTTAACTATCAATATCCCACATGAATTCCAATCATCACACATAAGCAATTTCTTGCGTGTGACATTCATGAAAATAAGTAAACTCTAATAAGATAGTCATTTACATATACTTGATGCAATATCTTTCGACGTTACGCATAATACTAGCGTATCTATTATTAAACTTGAATCACATGGATAGAAAAGAGAATGGATGGAAAAGTGAAGTGTGCAAATGTAAACTAAGATGAACGGTGTTATCCATAGTAGTTGCATGAGTTGCCAAAGGATTATTTATATATATATATATATATAACACAATAGTTGAGAGCAGCTCCCATTTATCGACAACATGATCAAATATTTTGGATCTAAGCTAGTTCCCATGGATCCTGCATTCCATGCTTGTTTAGGCGACGGAGACAGGGAAAACATTACACATATTGCCACTCACGTATGCCCACGTCAAATCCTTTTGATTCGGATTCACAATAAATAATGATGTAGTTTTGCTCAATTTATCGACAACTTGACAAATATGGATCTTTTGGATCCAACGGCATACACATGATAGTTCCCATGGATCCTGCATTCCACGCTTGTTTAGGCGACGGAGACAGGGAGAACACACACTATTGCCATCAAGTGTCGAATACCACCTCAAATCTTTTGGATTTGCTACAAATAGTAGTAATGTGGTAATCAAGCCCGATTTTTATTTTGGTACCTACTTGTGATTGGTCATACCAAACACTAGGATCGGTTATACCAATTACAAGGATTGATTACACAAACTCTTGTGATCGGTCACACCAATTACTAGGATCGGTCACACCAATTACAAGGATCGATCATACCATCTCATGGTGATTTCTTAGGATCGGTTACACCAAATCGTAAGTCTAGGTATTGTGATCGGTTATACCAACTCACCAATATACCTATTGATTTCCATTTCAATTCATGAAACAAGTTCACGAACTTACCTCCTTTAAACAAATGTAAAACATTGTTTCCTAGGATGAAATCTTCACCATAAATTAATATATATAACCAACCAATTTGATCGGTTTTCATTATCTTTGGGGCTTCTATCTCAACCAACGATTTTTCCTCGCGACAACATCAAAGCAATACTAGAGTCCCACCAAATCACTTAGAGAGACATATACTTGCAAAAGCAAAAGAAGGTGATTCAGTATTGATAGAATACCACTTATGAGTAATGCATGCACAAGTTCTTGTATTGAAGTTTTCAACAACTATCATGCTATTTCTAGCAACTGAGTTTCTTTGGTTATGATAATAAATTCTATAGCCAAAAGAATCGAAATTATCAACCCGGAAGGCAGATTTGGTGTCATCCTAGTTAGCTCGAAAACCTCAAAGAGATGAAGTTTCAAAAGGCCAAGAAATCATAGAGTTTTGGTTCTTTTTTTTTCTTTTTTTTTTAAGTATATAAATACTGAAAAATATCCTGCAAAAGTGAATAATAATACTAGTATACTTCTCAAACATGCTTAACTACTCCCCCACACTTAAACTCTACATTGTCCTCAATGTTCAAAAACCGAAATTTCTGAATTTCTGACTCAACAGCCTGGTAAACTTGAAAACTGTACAATCTGGTAAGGAATTTGGTAAAACTTCCTTGATAAAAATTGTTCGCCTACGTCTTTTCTATAACTTGTCAAAAGGGAACAGTGTTTAGATAAATGGTCTGACATTTATGGCCTCCGGACTGACAGATGCGCAGTCTGAAAAAGTTCTGGAAAATTACTGAAACTCAAATGTCCAGGCCAATCGGTCCAACTTAACAGACTTCGAATTCATATTTTCTTTTTGGAGAATAAAGATGAGTCTGTCCTATTTAAAAGTTGGGGTCAACCACTCAAATCAAACTCCGAATGAAGTCTCGAGAGATGTTTTAGCAACAAGTGCGCAGTCAGAATTTTCTGACGAAAAATAGCTTTCCTCAAACTTTCACTATAGATATAGGACTTTTGTAATAATTGGGAGCGAAGCGAGGGAGGACCTTTATATGAAAAACCAAAAATGTCCCTCCATTTTAGTCCAATTACTATAACTCTTTGTGTATCCTATCTTTTCAGGGTATAATTGGAAAGCAAACTTTAATATAACATATCTAAAAATCCATGTCTTGGAATTTTACAAAATTTATCTCGTTGGAAAGGTTATAAAAAAAACTCTACGCAACAAGTACAAACAAGAATATCAAATTTAGAGTTTTTACGAAAAATTCGGAGGTATTTATCATTTTAAGCACAATTTTAAAAAATTAAATGTATATCCATTATGCAAACCACCCCAAAAGATACATAATATTTTATGTAGCAAAATTTTGGTTTATGCATCAACTAATTTTCCATTGCAACTAATAAAACGATGTACTCCCTCTGTTTCAAGAAAAATGATACTTTAATTTTAGGCACAATTCTCGAAAATTGAATGCATAACCATTATGTAAACCACCACAAAGGATGCATAAACATATTTTGGTTTATGGATCGACTAATTTTCCGTTTCTGAAAAAGTGATACTTTCACAACCCGTTTCAGGAAAAGTGAAACTTTCACTCCGTTTCGGGAAAAGTGATACTTTCGCCCCGTTTCGGAAAAAGTGATACTTTCGCCCCGTTTCGGAAAATGTGATACTTTCGCCCCGTTTCAGAAAAAGTGATACTTTTTCACCTTTCCTGAAACGGGTTGTGAAAGTATCACCTTTTCTTAAACAGGAAGAAAGTAGTCGCAGACGAACCCCATGTTCAGATTCTTTTTCGGTCGGCCCTCCCACCGTGGCAACGGTTATACTAGTTTAAGATGGGAATGCACAATATGATATGAAAACTATAAAAACAAATAAAAATCAAGCAAAAACAAAAGGGATAGAAATACAAAACCGATGGGTTGCCTCCCTTGAAGCGCTTGGTTTAACGTCGTCAGCCCGACTTGATATTTCAATCACTCCTCCAGAGGGAGCAAATCTTTAAGTCCAATCACGTCCACATTCTCTTTCGAAAAGTTTTCATAATATGGCTTCAATCTATGACCATTAACCTTGGAAATTACCCCGGTTTTGGTACTACTAATCTCAACTGCACCATAAGAATACACATTAGTAACAACAAAAGGTCCAATCCATCTGGACCTTAGCTTACCAGGAAATAAACGAAGATGAGTATTAAATACAAGAACTTTCTGTCCCACAACAAAATTCTTTCGAGAAATCATTTTGTCATGAAAGAGTTTAGTCTTCTCCTTGTATATACGAGAACTTTCGTAAGCATTATTATGTATTTCCTCTAGATCATTAATTTGTAGTTTCCTTTGATTTTCGGCTTCGTCGTACTCCATGTTGCACATTTTAACCGCCCAAAATGCCTTGTGTTCTAATTCAACTGGGAGATGACAAGCCTTACCATAGACGAACCGATATGGAGACATGCCAATCGGTGTCTTATATGCAGTTCGATACACCCATAATGCATCGTTGAGTCTTAAGCTCCAATCTTTTCTGGTAAAATTGACAGTTTTCTCAAGAATGGACTTAATCTCACGATTCGAAACTTCAGCTTGCCCACTAGTTTGTGTGTGGTAAGGCGTACCAATCTTGTGAGTAATGTTGTACTTCTTGAGGAGAGCATGAAAGGATTTATTGAAGTGCGAGCCTCCATCACTGATAATCACTCGTGGTGTACCATTCCTAGAGAAAATATTTTCCTTTACAAACTCACAAACAACTTGAGAATCATTAGTATGGGTGGCTTTAGCTTCCACCCATTTCAACACATAATCCACAGCGAGGAGTATATAAAATTTTCCAAACGAATTGACAAAAGGACCCATAAAATCAATTCCCCACACATCGAATAATTCTACAGCAAGAATCGGTGTGAGTGGCATTTGATTTCGAGAACCTAGATTTCCTGTTCGTTGACATCTATCACAAGATTTACAGAAAATATATGCGTCCTCAAATAAAGTGGGCCAATAAAAGCCACTCTCAAGAACTTTGAGAGCGGTATGTTTAGCACCAAAGTGCCCACCACAAGCATAAGAATGACAAAAACTAAGAATGGATTGAAATTCAGATTCAAGTACGCACCTGCGGATAATCTGATCAGAACAGTGTTTCCACAAGTAGGGCTCATCCCAGACATACTGCTTGGTTATTTTCTTAAGCTTTAGCTTTTGAAAGTTGGACATCGTATTAGGTACTCGTCAAATAACCAAGTAATTAACAATATCTGCGTACCAAGGTGTTGAAGCATTTGTAGAAAAAAGTTGTTCGTCCGGAAAACGATATTGCAATGGAAGTACTTCTTCCAAACAATAATTCTACTAAGATGATCTGCCACTATATTATCAACACCTTTTTTGTCTCTAATTTCTAGCTCAAATTCTTGCAACAGAAGGATCCACCAAATTAGTCTTGGATTGGCTTCTTTCTTCTTTAGTAGGTATCTAAGTGCTTCGTGATCAGAATATACAATCACTTGTGTACCCACCAAATAAGATTTGAATTTTCTAATGCAAATACTATAGTAACTCTTTTTCGGTAGTAGAATAGTTGATTTGTGCCTCATTAAGGGTTCGAGAAGCGTAGTAAATCACATGTGATTACTTGCCTACTTTAGACCCAATACAACACCTACTGCATAATCACTTGCATCACATATCAACTCGAATGGCAAGTTCCAATCTGGTGACTTAATAATTGGTGCAGTAGTCAACAATTCCTTCAATCTATCAAAGGCATCCTTACACTCCTGATCAAAGTTAAATGGAACCTCTTTTTGCAACAATTTTCACCGCGACATTGAGATTTTGGAGAAATATTTGATAAACCTTCTGTAAAAACCTGCATGATCAACAAACGAGCGAATCTCCCTTACCGAAGTGGGGTATTGTAAGTTTCTAATCAAGTATATCTTTGCTTTGTCCACCTCTAATCCCTGAGAGGATACAATGTGGCCTAGTACTATACCATGGTTTACCATAAAGTGACATTTCTACCAATTAAGAACAAGATTAGTATCTACGCATCTTTTTAAAACAAGTTCAAGATTTTCTAAGCAAATATCAAAATAATCACCATAAACACTAAAATCATCCATAAATACCTCTGTAGATGGTGGATTTTTGACAAAGGCTAAAATTGTAAACCCATAATTATAAATATTCCTGATCCAGCAATCAGACGAATATTGAGGCTCATGTCTCTTATCGAAAGCATGAAAGCTCATGCCACAAGAATCTCTGACTGAGAATATTGTCTCTCAGAGTATATATGGATATGTAGTCTCTCAGCTGAGGAAACGGCATATCTCATGAATACTGAGCAATTTCAGTAACTACTTCTACATAGAATCGAAGGATTAGACGGCTCCTAGACAGCTTGCATGCTAGTATAGAGCAATAACGTCTTCAGGATGTAACAATGTTTTCCCTGACTATATGAAATAAATATGATGCTTCAACAAGCTCATAACACTAGATTCCTGAATAATTAATGCTCTTAGAAGATCGTACTAGTATAGAGTTGTAGATAGGAAAAAACGATCCGCTGGTTTTTACGAAATTGAGGAGATGATCGCACGGAGGAGACTCCTTGAACCGAGCGAAATGCTTAACCTCACACAGATGCACTGTAAGAAGGGAGTGCTTTGAATTCGAGAGATCAATCTGTAGTATTCCGGCCTAAACCAATACAATGGCCATTCCAGAGTAAATTCGGTCACAAGAGAGGATGGGTCGGTTTGTAGGAGGGAATCTGAAGAATGTGTCAGATCAATGGTGATCGAAGATTGTAGGTGTGTTGTGTATTCTGAAAATAAGATAAATTCTGAATGATTGATTTTGCTCTGTTGAGAGTTGGATTGTTAATCTTGTGTTGTCTGTTTGACGTGAGATTGTCCTTGTTTCAATCATGATTCAGAGATTTATTTATATTGCTGGAACTGAAAACACCACGATCTCATGAAGTGTGTGATTGATGGAATCAAAGAATGGGGAAGTGGAAATCGTGTTAAAACCGGTTGCTCAACGTGCAGAGACTTGGTTGATTTTCCATCCACTACTTTGTTAACTCCTTCAACTGATTGCACGACTTGCTCACATACTCATCGTGTGTATGAACACACGTGTCGTAGACCGCCAGACCAAAACCCTAGTTAATATCCCCCCATGTAACACGATTGATGTCTCGTGTGTTGTGGAGTCTGCAAGGCAGACGTGTATTTAGTTAGTCAGTTGCTGACTTCATGACTTCATGGGACGATGAGTCCTTGTTTTGTTGAGTCGAACGTGATTTGGAAATATTCTGAGACTCATGAACTGATCATGTTTGTTGAGATAGAGATATAATGCATGAATAAGCTAACATGAGCAAATATTGCTCATTCGATGAATTGTTGAATATTGATAGTTGAACCGGTATTCCTTGGTTTGAGCAAATATTGCTCATTCGATGAATTATTGGTAGCATGACCAAATAAGATAACGCCAATCGAACCAGTATGATAAATAAAATGTTGATCACGGGATCAACGTAAGATTATTAGCGTTTGAATCGGAATTATGAACCTTGGACTCAAAACCCTAATTTGATCAATTGATGATTAGCGATGGTTTATTGACAATTAACCACAGAGCGAAAGAGGGACCGGCTACATGGGATTATGGATCAACCATGTAGCACCCAGACACTTATGTGAGCAAATATTAAGGTCTCCGAAGACCCAGTTGATTTGATGAAAGGATGATTAAATCTTTGGTTTAATCATTTATTAAAATAATGCTCGTCTGAACCTTAGGTAATAAAACCTAATTAATTGTGAAGATGTGAGGACCGACCAAGGGTCATGAAAACGGCCTTGGGTGTTCACGGGATCCAATGATGATCGTTCCATGAAGTTCCAAGTTGTTTGGAAGAGTTTTGGACCTAATACGTGCAATTATGCAAATTAGGTCAAATCATGAGAATACGTGGGACCGGCTTCTTGCAAGCCAAGGAGCCAACCTTGGTCGGTCAAGGTAACATGCTCACGTCACCAAAGTGTCCGTATCTCAATTCTGAAAATTTTGATATTTTCTGGTGTGCGTTTGAGCAACATTTTGAGAAAATATGAAGAAATCAGGGTTTTTGCTGAAACCGTCAAAACCTTCATGAGATGAAGGAAAATAATAGAAAATGAGGGAATCATGAAGTGTGGGACCGGCTATGGCCAAGGCATGGCCGGCCAGTCAAGGAGCCCGGTCCCACGGTCTTTTCCCTAATTTTTTATAATATATTCATGATTTTAGAGAAATATGATAAAACCAAAGAGTTTGTTGAAACCAAGGAGTTTTGTTGAAATCAAAGAGTTTCCATGAGATGAAGGAAACTAAAATATTAATAATAATAAAATAAGGGCGTGTGGGATCGGCTTGAGCATGGTTGGCGGCTAGGGCGGTCCGTGAGTTTTCCCTTATTTTATGTATTATTTCATGATTTGAAGGGATTTCCATAATTTTGAAAGAATTTTCATAATTTGAAGGAAATATCATGAAATCAAGGAAATATAAAAATAATAATAATAAAATAAGGGGTTTGTGGGACCGGCTAGGGTATGACCGGCCAGCTTGGGCCCAGTCCCACAAGTTTCCTTAATTTTATGTATTTTTGTGTATTTTCCATAATTTGAAGGAATTTCATAATTTGAAGGAAACATCATGAAATCAAGGAATTTCATGGGATTAAGGAAACATGAAAAATATAATAATAATAATAATAAAATAGGGCGTGTGGGGCCAGCTAGGCATGACCGGACGGCTATGGCCCGGTCCCACGGGTTTCCCTAATTTTATATTATTTTTCATGGGATCAAGGAAATATCATGAGATTAAGGAGTTTTCATGAGATTAGAGAAATAATAATAAAATAATGAGGAACCATGAGGTGTGGGGCCGGCCGGGATCAAGGCATGGCCCGTTGGCCAATAATCACGGCCCCACAATATTTTTCCTAATTTTATTATTTCCTTAGTGTGAAGGAAACACCATGAAACTGAAGAGTTTCCTCAAAAACGAAGGATATTTGTTCAAATGAAAGGATTTTCATGAGATCAAGAAAAATAATAAAATATGATAAAATATAGAATTTGGGCATGGGACTGGTCACGGCATGACTGGTCGGTCGGTGAGCCAGTCCCCTAGCGCCTTGACTATTATTTTATTATTTTCTTTCCTATTTGCATAGGTTCATCGTCTCGTCGTATTTTGAAATACTTGTTTGTTCATTCAGGTGTTTGTTAACGCATTATTTGTCGAATACATTTACACCATTTTGGTCGGGGCTTACTCGAAGGTAACTAAGATGCCCGTGCATTGAATATATATTACTAACCCATGGAATTCTGCTGGGAAGAACCATAAATTGAAGTAATAAAATATTATGAAAATATTGAATATTTTCCAGGGATTCAGTTGATGAATCTATTGATTTTGAGAATAATTAATTAATGGCTCTACACTAGTACGATCGTCTAGGAGCATTAATTATTCAGGGATCTTGTGTTATGAGCTTGTTGAAGCGTCATATTTCTTTCATATAGTCAGGGAAAACATTGTTACATCCTGAAGACGTTATTGCTCTATACTAGTGGGCAAGTCAGTTGTCCAGAGTCGTCTAATCCTTCGATTTTATATAGAAGTAGTTACTGAAATTGCTCAGTATTCATGAGATATGCCGTTGCCTCAGATGAGAGACTACATATCCATATATACTTTGAGAGACAGTATTCTCAGTCAGAGATTCTTGTGGCATGAGCTTTCATGCTTTCGATAAAAGACATGAGCCTCAATATTCGTCTGATTGCTGGATCAGGAATATTTATAATTATGGGTTTACGATTTTAGCCTTTGTCGAAAATCCACCATCTACATTAAGTCCCCTGCTTAGTGAGGAAAGCCGTGTTCCTTAGTCAGCATTGAATGGTGATTTTCCGATCGTAAACAATATAAGTAATTGAACTTAGTCGTAAGTTAAGATGTTACCGGATTTCGATAGTACGAGCATACCATGACTTGAATGAAGATCCCAGTGGCATGATAGAGTGTCGTTTAGTGGACATAAATTGGTGTTGAACCGCTGATTTTGATGACGGGACCTTGGTCGTTTTAGGATTCTCGGGTCGGGCCCAATAAGGAAATCCTTGTGAGATTATGTTTTGGAAATAAGATTTGATATAAAAGGGAATTAATCCTTTTTTTTATTATTTTTCACGACCAGTGCTTTGATCCCTTCCTCATCTTCACGTCAGGGAGGAGGAAGAAATTCGCCGGAGCTTCCAGCACCGCCGGCCGTCGCCGCCACCATCCGGCCAACTTCCGCCGGCGCCGACCAGGTACCTACCGATTTTTTTTTTTTTTTTTTACAGAAGTTGCTGAGTTTTATGTGAGTTTCATGAAGTGATCATGTTGAAAACCCCATATTTATACATGTGAGTAGGATTTTATTGAAAAACCCTTGTTTTTGAAAACGTATGTTCGTTTGATCGTTAGTTTTGAAAACTAATAATAATCCCTGATTTAGGAGAGATTTTTTCTTTATGAAGATTTAGGTCCAGTGATAAAACTAAGTTTATGAGCTTTCATGTGAACCAAAGTTTTATCATGAAAAGGTGAATTTTCACAAAACCGGAATAAACCCTCGTTTTAAAGAATGACGATGATACGAAGAGAGAGTTTTTTTTTTATATATGAATTTGTGTCCAGTGATAAAATTTTGTTTATGAGCTTTCATGTAAATCAAAACTTTATCTTATAATGTGTGAGTTTTCACAAAATTAGAATAAACCTACGTTTCGAAGACGTATGACGATACGAAGGAAAAGATTTTTTTTATATATATAAAACCGTGAGTACTCACGATTTTTTTATAAAATCATGGTCTATTCATGGATTTTTTTTTTTTTGCTAAAACCGTGGAGTGTCCACAAATTCATTTTCGTGAGCCTTGCTCACATCAATATATATATATATATATATATTATTTATTTATTTTTATTTACGTGATTGAATCACGTTTTTCTTATATATATATATATATATACATAAATATATATTATTTTCTTTAAAGCTAAAACTCGAGTTTTGTGTAATATTACTTAGAAGTAAATAATATTTATGATGAAATAATGCTTTTAGTTTTCATAATTCCATGGTGAATGCTCACGCAGTAGAAATATTCATGATTTTATGAAAATCTGAATTTATGCTCGTCTTTTGTAGTTTTGAAGAAACAAGCAAGTTTTGAAGTGTTAACTCTTACATTATAATCACTATCGCTAGTAGAATCGTAAAAAGGTAAGAGTTGAGAATTACCATTTTATAGACGTTTGCATCTTGTATGAATGGTATACTGAACAGCTACTTTGAAAGGATGTCTGATTCTCAAGTCAATGATGCTTCCAGAGATGATATGTGTGTGGACAATGATGCTTCCATGGAAGACTCACATATAGATAATGATGCCTCTAGGGATGATTCATGCATGGATGAGACTTCCATTGGTGAAGATGAAACTCCTGGAATCAAGAACGTTCCGAACATAGAGGAAGCATTCTTCATAGATCAAGGGCCTGAAAAGCGTCTCAAAACTCCAAAGATTTCGTCTTCGATAAATCCCGAGAGAGGTTACTCGAAAAAACTGGTGACTCCTGCAACTATTCGGTTCTGTCTCGAACGAGGATATTTTTCTCGCATCAATCATTGAATTCAAGCTTTCTCGACGGCCCTTGGAAAAATTTTCTGGATGGGTGAGGTACATGTTGGGTTTTCCTCGTGTTCGAGCTAAGTTGTATGACGCACGAGTAATACAAGCTATTCAAGCTTCTGGAGACTTATTCATTTTTCATGATGCGCGAGGTATTGTAGCTTTGCTTGCTCGATGGTGTATTCCAACTCACTCTTTCATATGCAGATGGGGAGAGTTTACCATTACTTTAGAAGATGTAGTTGCTTTGTTGCATCTTCCGATCACGGGCAATCTTCCTGAAAATCTTTCTTCACCAGAGGAAGTTGCAATCTCTAACATCTTGATAACCACGATGGAAGAGATTAACAAAGCATCTGGCAGCAAAGGTTGCTATGCTCATTGATCGCTGTCGTAAGCGACACAAATATAATTACACTTTCTTACTACTCAAAATATAAATATAGCAAGGGCAAGAAAGGATCGATCCCACAGAGAGGTCTAGGTTGTCAAATTGTTATGGTTCTCTATAAATAACACCGGTAGTTTTGTGATTATAATAAACTAAACTAAAATAAAATCAAATAAAGAAAATAAGCAAACAAATAAGATAAAAGAGATATTGGTTAAGGATTTCGTTTTCATTCACTAACATGCTTTTCACAATAACTAGAATTGATATTTAATCTCAACTTTTATCAAAGACCCTAGAATACCTTGATCGCAAGAATATCCCATAAAATCTCCTCTTGTCATCAACAAACACATTAAAAGATGCGAATATGAATTCTATCTAAAGGAACAACCTAACGTGTAAAAGCACTAATCAAGTTTAATTCCTAGATGCGTTAAGTTCTATGAAATCAGGCCAATCAAAGCAATTGAACGTGGAAAGCGCACTAATTCAATTTAACAAAGGTTACGATTCACATATGATCATAAGAATATATCACTACAAACTATAATCATATTATGCTACTTGTATCCAAGGAATATCACTTTTGCGTATAATAAACCCTAGACTAGCAATAGATGTGATTAGAAGTTCTACCAATTTGCAACTTGACAAAACAATCAATCAATCAATCATAAAACAATATTTTCAGAGAATTGCAAACGATAATTATGAGACAAAACTAATATATTGAATCAAAGAATCATATTATGTGAAATCCAACTATTCCATAACCAATAATAAACTTAGGTACTCGTATTCATGGAGTTCATCACAAGAAGAAAGAGAAAATATTTCATGGTGTAAAACCCTAGAATAAAGTAGAAGAGATAATAATAAAACGTAAAAAGATATGATAAAAGAGATCCAAGATATCCCTAAATTGTGCCTAGGCTTCTCTATATATAGAGTTTTATAACCTCCTCTTGAAGAAACTAGGAAACCTAGCAAAAATAGGAAAGAGCATCTCTTAGGAATTGTGTCCCGTGCATCACCCCATATCGAAATCTGTAGGAAGCTTCTAAATATCGTTCACGTCCAAGTCTTGGCATGCAAATTAAGAAAACGCTTATGCCGCCTATTGAGCTCGTGCGGCTGTGGAAGCCCAGCCCATCTCTCGCCATTCTCTAATATCAGAAGCCACTTCCAGTGATCACCATCAGCCAACGAACCATGGCCCTTTTTCTATCGACCATTGCGTCAATCCCATCGTCTCTGTCCAATTCATGATTTCTCACAACTCCAACAACCACGGTTCGGTTCAACTCGAGTTTAACGGGCAGCATTCCATTTTCCGATCATCGAGTCACCGTTCAACTCCTTCTCGCCACCGAGTTACGTGGCAGCAGCATTATCATTGAGCTACGCTCAGTCCCACGACCAACAACCTCACAGATTCGTATGTCTTCATCGTCACTGCTCCATTGTCATCACCACTGCCAACCTCGCATAACCAATATCGACCCTACCTTCCATCAATGGCAGCAAACCACTAGCAAGTCCTCATCATCGATGACGATCACCGCAGCATCACCGCCATGCTTCCCTTACTACCATCGTCTTCCAATAACTCCTTGAACTTGCTCGAGCCCTTCTCTTTACTTGCCGGACAACTCTCGCCGATACATCTTTAATCAAGCAACGATCCAAACCATCAATCCATCTCTCGAATCACTGCAGCTTACGCTTTATAGTTAACCCCATCTCCGTTAGCTCAAACTCTTCTATCCATCACTGTCAACAAGCGGCTCGTGTCCATGCAGAAAGCGTACGGATTCTCGTTGTACTCGATCTTCATTAGTTCGAGCACCACTTCTCTGTCTTGTCGGTCCAATCGACTCCACCATCTTCTCGCCGATAATCACCATCACCGCTAACAAGCATCACCGAGAATCAAAACCAAACTCATTTGTTCTTCTCCTTCTCTCGCCAAACAACTCTCTCGAACTTACTCGTCAATGGCAAAGCATCATCATCTCCCTACGAGACTCGGGCTACTCACTCGAGCTCGGTACCTCTTCTTCATTACTCGAGTTCACCCCAGCCCTCTTCAATGGCAGCAGACTGAACCTCCCTGTCTCCACGATCTCCATCAGAAAATCATCAAAGCCATGCAACCTTTCTCGAGCTCCATCAATGCCATCTAGAACAATGGCATCACCATGCTCCAATTCTTCATACGCCAACAGCCACGACATCACCATCATTCATTATGATCAACCTCATCTCCGGCTTCACACGATAATGGCAGCCACCTCCACTTTTAACCTCATCAATGTACATCGTCGCCTGGTTTTTTCTTCCGGATTAAGACAAAGAAGATGAAGGTGCCCAGAGTATTTTTTCCGGTGCGATGATAACATTTGAATCCCGACTTCCCCAAGTAAAAGACGTGACTTCCTTTAGTTCCTCTTAGACAAGCCACCCCTTAACAGAATGACTGCCCCTTAACGTACGGTGGGGTGGCAATAGCACTTGGCCTATAAAATGACCATTTTGCCCTTTCAGCCTTCAAATTCTCGTTTTGCTCGTAACTTCTCCATACGAACTCAGAATGACTCCGTTCTTTCGCCATCGTCTTCATCTTCTCGTCCTCTACACAATGAAAAATAGAAATCTTGTATTTGAACGAGTTCCAATTGGTCTTTTTGCTCCAAATGACTCCATTGCACCTAATAAACTCAAAAGCACACATAAGATACATAATTCACACGAAAATTCGCAAAGAAAGCATAAATACTAGATATTAAATACGGTGTATTCTACACCTATCACTCATTGTTTAATACACTGGTGGCCAAGAGATACTCCTCTGGAGTGTCCTGTTGACGGTACGTTATCTATTACTGCTTTCTTGTGTTTATGGCTGTCCAGAGACGTATTTGAAGATGCTGGAAACTTGTTTAAGTCGTTCGTGATTCCTTTTGCGATTAAGATGGCTCAGGGTGAGCAACTCCCAATAGGTAGCTTGTTCCTGGGTTCTTTGTATTCTAAATTGGACTCCTTGATCATGGACTCTAGTGTCTCGAACGGTTTTATGAAGATTGAATGTTATGCTAACACAATGTTTCTTCAAGCTTTGATGTGGGAGCACTTCAAGAATTATGCACCTATTCATCGTACCATTTTGCAAGGATTGAATATTGATGCTCGTCATGTTTTCTCTGAGAAAGTTAATGCCAGGATCATGCGTTGGTCCACAAAGCAACCTCGGATCGAAGACTCGCTTTGTTGATGTTTGGATTGTGAATCAATTCAACTTCCGCCCATGGGTATCAGTTCCCCTTTATATCTCTCAGTTGAGAACTTTTAATGATGAAGAGAGCATGACTTTGAAATCGGTGCTGATTTGGACGACGGCGGGAGAGCTTTTATGCTAAGTTGTACTCCCGGTTATCTAATATCCATAATGCATGGCGAATTCTCAGTGGAAGAATACAATATTGATAGGGCGTCTCGGAAAATGGGTATGGATTAGTGTGTTCCGACTTTCCGAAGAAGAAAACCCTCAGTTGATCATCTTATGACCCTTCTGGACCGCACACATGTGGAAGGAAGTGAATTCTGGCTTCCCAGCTCTGGAAGAGTTTCATATGTAACTCCGGGTTACATAGACTTTTGGGATCAACAACTCAAGCGCTTATCTGATTTTGTAAGAGTTAATAAACCCTTAGTGAAGGAGCCTCCTTCTCCTGAGATGATTGCTACTCGACCAAGATTGAACCATTTCCCTGGTAGCAAAAAACGGAAAACATCTCCAGGATGTTCACAAGTAAGTATTTTACAAAGTCTTCATAAGATTATGATGATTGTATTTTGATTATTGCATCAAAATTTTATTTTCCGCAGGGCGGTCGTAATGTAAGACCGCGAATTGATGTAAACCTCTCAGAAGCTGAAGTGACTGTTCATGGTGGAGAAGGAAGGATTAAGAATTATAAGATGATACCTAACACCATAAAGTCCCCAGTGACTTGTTTGGTGAGTTTGTCGATATCTCTTTCGTCATGATTTCTTCTCATCCGTGTAATTGGGATCTTAAAAATGAATTTTGCTATTCTGTTGCAGAATTTCACTCCATCAAGTATTGACGGTCTTCAGTTCTCTGCTGCTGGGCAGATGATCTCTGATTTGAGCGTTGAAGAAGAAAATATCGTGAGTACTCTCCCTTATAGCCAATCATAAATGCCTCATATGAAAATGCTAATTATTTGAGAATGTACCCAGGAGGATGTTGTCGTGGAGGTAGAGAGTGCTGATACTCGATCATCTCCCGATAATAGAGGCGAAGGAAGTTCCAAATATTCGGAACCGAATAAAAATGATAAACCTCTTGATGTTGACACAGGCAATCCCAACTCTTTGAAAACTTCGAAGACCCCCCAATTAAGAACATATCTTATAACCTATTCATGGAAACATGAAATTGCTGATTTGTGAGTGAATGAATGAGAATCCATGTGAGTTTATAAGTAATTTTGGCGAAGTACGTCGTCAGGAAATTTCAGATTTCAGTTTTTAGCAAAAACACCGTAAAACCTTCATCTGAAGTCGGATTTTCATGATCCGCATAAGTATCTTCAAGCCCATAGAATTTCCAAGCTTTAGAGAAGAATCTTTTTGAATTTTGAGCACGTTTAGGACCTGAAAAAGGCGAAACAGTAAACTTCCAGGAGACTTCCAGAATTTTTTCAGATTGCATGTTGCCCGATGTTTCGACCACATCTTTTTGATCGTTCATTGGATTGTCGTGAAATTTTGACATGTGGTAGAGGACATCCATACGAGGAGAATGGTATATAATCCATCCTCAGATTCCTTGTAGGTTGCTCCCAGTTTGTCTTTTAGTACAGAATAGAGTACAGTTTTTCCAGACGAGATTACCATAAAACGTATTTTCGTGACTTCATGTTATTTGCTCATGCCTTGAGTGTATAATGATGAACTTTGATGATGTGGCATTGATTGTATGCTGTATTTCATAATCCCACTTGGTTTCATGCTTTAAACGACTTTAACCTCATGTAATCTTCGTATTAGGTGTCAAATACCGAAGTTGAGGATACTGAAATCAATGAGGATAATCCGAATTGCTCTAGAGTTGTTGATGAAGAGACAACCATCCCTGCACTTCAAGGCCATGAGAAGGTTATCACTGAATTTACGTAAACCCAGATTGTTGCTGTTTCAGTGATAGAAGAAACCGAAACACCAGTGGAGAATACTGAAGAAATTGTTGACCCGATTGTAGAAGCGTCTCCAGTGATTGAGAATCGTATAGTAGTACATGAATACCCAAGTGCAGGGATTGATTTTGATCCTCCATTTGATGCATCACTCCCATATCACAAATTAGTTGGTGGATTCAGCGTTCCCATTGGATATGTCGACTTGTACGAGAAAATATGGAAGAAATTCGGTCACATCATTGTTACTAGAGACCCAAAGAGTGCTTATTCCTTAACAATGCAAGTAGGTGTTATCTTGCGTGTTGTAAGTGATATATGTTCTAGGCCCAGGAATACTGTGACTCCAGATGTACTCTTTGATTGGGAGTTCAACTTGGAGAATTTCTGAGAGACTTGGCTTCAACGTGAAGTGGCTTCGTAAGAAGATAAATGCTATTAAGGACTCATGTGAGAAGAACATACCCTTTCCAAATGATGCTGTGATGGATAAGGAAGACAAGATTGCTAGGTTGACTGAAGAGTTGAACACGGAGAAGGCGGCCTTACAAGTCTTGAAAGATGCAGAGGAGCAAAAGTCTTTCTTTGCTGATTTTCTTTGATTTCTTTTCATAATCTCTTGAACTTCTGAACTTCTGAGAGATGTGAGGTTTTTATTTAGGTTTTGATATTGGCTGATTTTGGATTGGTAGATGATTGAGGATTTTGTTTTGGATTTAGTAGAGATTTTCTTTTAAGTAAAATGAACTGAATTGATAAATTGTTGAATTCAAATACTGATTGCAAGTATTGCAAATGTTTTGGAGGAATTGAAATACAATGAAAGAAAATCCTAAATGCCAAATCCAGACGCCATGAGTGCTCAAACGTCCAGTACCTCGAATGCCCAATGATTTCAGACAAATTCCTTAAGCCAATTCTCGTGAATTACTGGCAGGGTTCTACCATCTGTGTTGATCAATTTGTAGTATCCTCCGGTTATGGACCTAGCAACCATAAATGGTCCTTCCCAATTAGAGCTCCTTACAGAATGGAGATCTCATTTAGTCGCCTTAAGAACCGAATCCCCTTCCTTGAATTTGTTGGGCTTAGTAGTTCGCGCCTTGAATATTTTTTGCTGATTCCATGGTTGTAGCACATATGGACACTCGTGTAAGGGTGAGTATCCAACATATTGTTTGTCGTGCTTAGCCATGTCTTCAGCAATAAACCACTCGATAGAGTGATAAACATGGAGATGCTCTGAGCGTAACCATTTGGTGTAATACTGCTGAGGTGAGACTATCCACTCTCAGATTTCGGTAATTGCTAAGTTGTTGGTGGAATAAAGTCCTCGGACCAAATAATCATGTTTGAAAACTGATGATATAGACACATGAGGAGGAATAAGACTTGCCTGAGTGCGAAACCTCCTGATGAAAGTATCTGCATCTTCTTCAGGTTTTTGTGTTAGCTCTGCTAGGGCTCTGACCTCCTTCAAATACTCGAATGGTGAAGTATCTTCTTTTTCTTCTTCCGAATCAGAGGTTTCTTCAATGGAAAAATGTGCAACTGAAGGCATTGGTGTTACCTTTCCAGTGTGAATCCATGTTCGTCCAAGAATCATATCATATCCCGGATCTTCTCGAATTACGAAAAATTTTGTTTCTGTCCATGCTGAGTTTATGTTCACCTTGAGGGTGATGTGACCATAAGCATCTCTGGGTGTTCCTTCATGATCTGTGATTGTTACTGGAGCGTGAATGGCTTCTTGTCGTGTGCTACCGTGAAGCTCGAGAGTTTTCAGAGGGATAATATTAACAGCGGTGCCGACATCAATCAATGCTCGTTTGAACTCGTTTCCCTTGAGATGGACTGTGGTGAGGAGTCCCCAGTTGTACATTTCTTCATCTGTTGTTGAGGGCGGCTCAGGGAATGCTTCTTGAATCAACAAACGCTTTCCTGACACGATGTGGTTCAGTTCAGCGAATATGTCTCCCCTATGGGCTTTTGATAAGTATAGCAATTCACAGATGTGCTCAATTAAGGATTAAACTGCTTCTTTGATAGGTGGTTCGAAGTGAAAGTTCTGACAGGGAGAGGATCTCTGTGCACTCCTTCAGTCCCCAGGTTGAGTTCTCCTGATTCGATCTTTACTTTGAATATGCGCTTCAAAGTTTTGCAATCACTCGTGGGATGGTTGACAAACCTATGAAAGCGACAGTAACGAGGATTTTCCATGGCTTCTTCAGTTGGTTCTTTCTTGACATATGGGAGCTTGATTGCGCCGTCTTGAACCCAGGCGTCTAGAAGTTCAATAAATTCCTCAATGGAACAGGGGAAGTCAGGTGCCTCTGGGTCAGCTTCTGTGTGTTGAGCAGGAACTTGCATATTATCCTTCATTTGCACCTTTGAAGGGGTTGAGGAAGTATGTTTGTGTTGTGGCTCGGCTTTCCGTTTACTCCCTTCTGCAACAGCATTTGTAGAAGGTTGGAGGTTGTACTGTTTGTTAATTAGATGCCTTCTTCCTCGAGTCTCTCGTGGCTCTTCAACTTTTGTAGGCTTAGCTCTCTCTAATAGGGCAGGTGCAGTAGTTGCTGATCTCTTGGCCGTTTCGTGGAGTTCTGAGAAAGTCTGGAACCTGAGTTTTCTAGTAAAGCTATGTAGACTGGGATCATTTCATTAATGCACAATTCCACGAGTTGTTGCTTTGTGATTTTTGGATCATGACAATCCAAGGCTTGAACTTTGAACCTTTTCACGTAATCGTTAGGATGTTCATTACTCTTTTGAAACATTTCGAGATCGGACACAGTGATTTGCTCTGAAACGAAGAAATACTTTCTGTAGAAAGCATTGACCATTTCTCCCCAACTTTTGATACTTCCTGGTGCGATGTTATTATACCAAGTATATGCCCTGCCTTTCAGAGACTTCGAAAATTCCTTGAGATGGACAGTATGGTTGTGTTCATGTTCTCCCAACGCCTCCAAAAACCGAGAAACATGTTCTCGAGCATTGCCCGTTCCATCATTAAGAGTAAATGTTGGAGAGGTATAAACTTTTGGTATCGGAATCCTTTGCGTAGCAGCCGGGTATGGAGGTTGGTGATGGTGGACAGAAGGCGTCTTGTCTTTTCCACGATCCTCCAAGAGGCGTTCCGTGTCCTCGCGAGTGATGGCTGGATGGTTCTTTATTTGGTGGATCATACGTAGCCTTGGGAACTTCCTCATCATCTACTACATGGATTGGAGTGACTTCGGGATCAGTGTCTGAAGACTTTTCTTTAGCTTTTCCTTTATCTTGAGTTTTCTCTGACATCTTGTCTGTGAGAGTCTTGAGATAGTTGAATAGTTCTTTTTGAGTGGCAGCCATATCAGTCTGATTTTTGGCAAGAGTTTCTTGCACTTTCATGAGGTCGCCTATGGTAGGTGGATTTTCTCTGACTTCTTTGGGAGACCGACCGAAGAGTGGATTATTGATGGCTCCAGCGTTCGGAGGAGTAGTAGTAGCGGGCTGCACCGGAGGAGTGGTAGTGGCAGGTTGCACCAGAGGAGTGGTAGCGGCAGGTTGCACCGGAGGAGTGATAGTGGCAGGTTGCACCAGAGTGGTGTTAGCAGTACCACTAGAGCTTGCAATATTAGAACCGTGTGTAGAATCCGGATTGGTAATTGACCCGGACCTAAGACCGACCATCTTTGTGAGAATTTATATTGCAACCGAGAGAATGATCTCCTACTGTGGTCGCCAATATGTAGATGGGGAAAAACGATCCGCTGGTTTTTACGGAATTGAGGAGATGATCGCACGGAGGAGACTCCTTGAACCGAGCGAAATGCTTAACCTCACACAGATGCACTGCAAGAAGGGAGTGCTTTGAATTCGAGAGATCAATCTGTAGTACTCTGGCCTAAACCAAGACAATGGCCGTTCCAGAGTAAATTCGGTCACAAGAGAGGATGGGTCGGTCTGTAGGAGGGAAGCTGAAGTGTAGTTGCAGGAAATCCTATACTACACCCCTTACAATAATCCACACAACTAAAACATTTTAAGATGAATAATAATGATTTTATTGATTATTTCCTTGAATGTTTACAAGATAAAATAGAAAAGAGCTAAAGAATTTACAATCACCACAAACTTTCTCTCTCCTAATGACTTGTCTAACACTCTGAAAAAGAATCCTCTTCAAAACAGGCTCATTCGACTCTTTATATAGGGTAGTATACAATGGATGACAGCTAAGCTGTCCTTTATTTTCGGGAATGACTTGCGAAATATCGCAAGTGTACAAGTATTCATTCTCGCAACTCTCCTAAACTTCACTAGGTCTTCACACCTTTCTCATGTTTTGGTTGTCGTCATTCATTGCGTCATTTATATTACTCTTTTGCGACGAATGATAATGAAGAACAGAAAGGTGGTAAAGTAATGATAATGAGGCTGCTAATTTTGATTCTAGTTTGAAATCTCTTCTCAGATTCTGTGAACAAATGATAATGAGTTAGCAACTTAATAGCAATTTCACAAAAAAAAAGATGGTAAAGTAATGAAGAACAGTAAACAACCTTCTCTGTCAGAAATCATATCTTTAACCAAGGCAGTATGCTCAGCATGAAGACTGACGCTAACACCTAAATTATTTCTGGCGTTATCTAAAACTTTCGCAGCCCAAGCGAATTCATCATCACTATTTATGACAAGAAGTGAACGAATTTGATTTTCTCGCTCATTAAGTATGGCATTTTGGTGAAGAGATTCATCTCGTTCAATTTGGACTTCAAGAAGAGTTTTTTGGAATTTCGCTAATGCTTGTGCACCTTGATTAGCAATGCGATCCTTATCATCTATAAGGCTACTAATTTTCTTCCTTAGAATATTATTATTCTCGTGGGAGCTAAGATATAAACGTTTAAATCGATTGGCTAAACCTAAACTAGATATGTGCTCAATTTCTAAGAGATGAAATTTGGTTCGAAGTTCATTTAATGAGAGAGAATTAATCTTGTTTGAAGAACTACTTAAAGATTCATTGAGATGAGCGAGAAGAGCATCATCATCCATAGGTTCAGGGAATGAATGGAGAAGGATGGCTTCGTCAGAAAGATTATAAATGTCTGCGAAAATGATAAGTCAGGCAAAGAAAAATAAATGACAAAGTAGAAACGAAGAAAAGAGAAGGGTATTATACCATAAAGTTGCTGATTAGCACTTTGAAGAGTAGATATTTTGTTCTTCTGGGTAGAAGACTCAACTTCCAGCTGTTGAATTTTTTCGCGAAGAGCGGCAGTCTCACTTTCATCCTTCTTGCGAGATGTCGCAACTTCAACTTCTAGTTCTTTGTTCTTCTCCTTAAGTTGGAGATTTTTCTTTTCAAGGTTATTGCGCCCCTTCTCAAGATCTGAGGCAACGACAAAGGAAGCTCTCCCAGACTATAAAGGAAAATAAGGGAATTGTTAAGATAAGGTTTATAATCAAAATCACAAAGAAATAAAGAAATATGAACATACCAAGGCACTAAGTGCATTTAAGAACCTGGAGTCATTGTCAGGAAACTCCACGAAAAGAATCATTATCCACTAGCGGGGGCATCGTGAGATATTTGCAAGAGCTTCGCAAGTAGCAGAAAAATGATCATCTCTCATTCCTTGCATAGAATCAGAGAAAACACTAGACAATTGCGCCATAGCAGATTCGACCGAATGATTCTCCTTCGCAAAAGAAGTATCAACCTCATTATCATCTTCATCAGAATTTTCGTTGGTTTGGGAATTAGAATGAGAAGAGGGATGGATTTTCCGTTTTTTAGAAGAGGGAGCAGAAGATTTATCCTTGCGAAGAGTGATTTTATTCTTGCCTTTAGCCTTCGCAGCTTCAGGAATGTCAGTTTCTTCAACGCCAACATTCGCACACGAATGAAGATAAGAAACAGAGGCAACAATATTGTTAAAAATAATAAGGAAAAATATTTCTTACTTCATCCGTGATTGAGCGAAGTATCGCAGTACTCGCTTTTGGATTTCTTTTGTAGCTCTTTCTCAATTTGGTGATCCGAAAAATTCGCAAGATTAGATATAAGAGGGAGTGAAGATTGTAAAATAAGTAAAAGTTAGGAAGTATACCTCTTTTTGCCTTTTCGGGCCAATTAAATACCCAAGGCTGATAATTTGCGAGATTCGCGGGGAGTATATTGGAACACGAAATGTAAGGTCCGCTCAAAAATAGTGGAAAGACAGACCACCTCTCATCTTTAGAGTAGCGAGGAACGTTGTTCTTGCGAGAATGCCGATCAATATCTAGCATGAGTATCTTATCGTCGGAAACGTTCTCTTTTCTTTTCAATCGGGCACCCAATGAGATTTATCATTTTTCATGTTTATTACTTCATATTTTTCAAAAGTTTTCTCTGAGTGTACTTTTCGGCGACTATCTCTAAACTTGCGAAGTTAGGATCTTTAACGTTATCGGGATATAGAGATCCCTTACCGGCGCCGCGATTGGCAAATTCAAGCATTAGACGGATGCAATCACCACTTAATTGATAAATAGCTGCGAGAATTTCTCATGAGCAAGGATTTCATAGAACAAGGGCAGTTCGGGATCGTACGGGGAATGGGAAGACTGCGAGGATTTGACCTAGCGAGATTATGATTTTACGATCATCACAATGATGATCGGTGATAGGGTGTAGAATACATCCTATTTACTATCTATTGTTTATGCTTTCTTTGCTATTTTTCTTGTAAATTATGTATTTTACGCTTGTTTTGAGTTTTGTAGCTACTTTGGAGTCGCACGGAGGAAAAGAAGAATAAATGATCCAAATTGAGCAAAAAAGGGCAGGATTGTCATTTCACGGGAAAACACTATAGGGAGACGAGCCACGGTTAAAGGGAAACTCTCTCGAGAGGAGTATTAAAAGTAGCCGGTGATGTTAAGGGGTAACTACATGTTAGGGGGCTGTCCATTGGGTATCCCTTATCTAATAAGATGGTGGTCCTTATCATCAGGGTGCAAATATCCACCCAAATCATTACAACCCTAGAATTAAGATATTTCTCTCATTCTCTTCTTCACTCTCATTCTATTCACCTGAAACTAAGAGCATTGGTTGCTGCTGCTGCTAGCCGTGAAATGCAGAGAAAACAAATCGAGAGCCGAGAGAAGATGAAATGGGTTTTGCTGTTGGGTCTCAGGGGATCGAAGTTGTTAAAACTGAGCTAGGGTTTGATTCGAATTGTTGATGTCGAGATTGAGGATTTGATGAATCAAAGATGGGTTCTGAGCTGATGAAACAGGATGGGCTCGACTTATTTATGGGATTT
The DNA here is from genome assembly GCA_023531295.1 of Papaver armeniacum. NCBI lineage: Eukaryota > Viridiplantae > Streptophyta > Magnoliopsida > Ranunculales > Papaveraceae > Papaver > Papaver armeniacum. The sequence goes on from JAJJWW010015630.1 coordinate 561,399, forward strand.
GAAGAGAAGAGATTGCGGTAATTGGCTCGCAGATTCTGAGGTGACCCGAGATCCATAGAAGTAGATGCTGTTGTTGAAATCGATTCAGGGAAATGGTGATGAAGAGTATGAGGCAGAGCTGAAGATGCCGCTGTTACAAGAACAAGAAGGTGGAATTATGGTGATGAAAGCAAAGAATTGGTGCTGCTGGGTTTATGATGAGCTGAGAATGAGTCTGTGATGACTCGGAGATTGTCGCTGCTCATTAAAAAGGGATTGATGAATTCAAGTTAGGGTTCGAGCAATTGAAGAAAAGATTTAATGGGTTTTGTTTGAGATTCAGATGGGAAAATGAATTGGGTTAGTCTCTAATTGAAGTCTTTGGTGAATACGTAGTAAAGGGTTTGGAGAAATTGGAAGTGATAAAGCTCGAGAAACTAAGACATGTGACGATTTAGGATGGAGATTGAGCTGTGGTGTTGCCAGGGTTGGATCGATGAGAGATTGCAGCTTAAGTTTGTGAGCGAGAATGGTAGGCCTGGTGGATGTAGTGCAAGGCATGATGATACTGGTACTGGCAGTTGTGGTTTTGAGGCTATGAGAACGAGCTGCAGGGATGATATTGTGCTTGCCAGGAGCTGAAAGAAGATGCTGCTGTTGTGTATGGAGAGTTATGCGATAATTGGCTAGCCGCAGTGATGAACATGAGATGCAGGTGCAAAGATGAGAAGTGTTGCTTCTGTTACAGGGTAGAAAAGGCACCAGAATTAGATGAATGTGTTAGGCATGTTACAGGTGAAGAAAAGAACGGCTGCAATTGGCACGGGAAACACCAGAAAACAGCCAGAACTCGGCTGGAATTTTATTCAGATGAGTCAACTCAGTGACTCGTTACACCAACTCAGTATTTCAGCCGACTAAGACCGAGTCAGACCAGCTAACTCAGTGGCTGACTCTCTCCTCCTGACCGTTATTGACGGTTTGACCCTTTGACCGTTAGTCCTAACGGTGGGTATCGGAATATTCGAAGTCGAATATACCGTTGACGGCAATAGAACTCAGGTGGCCGGCGGTAACTTTTCCGGCCGGATTCCGGCCATAATACCAGTTTTCCGGCGAGCCAAAAATTCCAGAATTTTCTATGGATTTCTCTCATGGGTGTGAAGACTTGGACTAGGAATTGGATGGAGAATTGGGCTCAAACTTGGAAAGAGAAGATGGAAGAAGAGAAAGACTTGAATTTGGAAATTGAATTGCTAAAGGAAAAGGATTATATTCCTTGGAAGATTTGGAGAATATTGAAGCCTATAAATAGAGAAGTTTTCTACATCTTTTACACACCTCTCTACACACACAACACTTTTCTTTTCTTATTCTTTGTGTGAACTTCTTTAGCATGAGTAGCTAATTTTATTATTGATTGAGGATGAATTCCTAGTTCTTAACATATAATTTGAGTTTTGTTTTCAATTCTATCTTGAAGTTTTTCACATGATTATCGTTTGTTTTTACTAATAGGAATGATCTTAATGACATTCATGATTGATTGATATATTGTTTGGGTGGCCAACTAAATTGATTTGTTAATTTGATCTAAAGCTAGTGAAAGTTAGGAGATAAGTAATCGTTTCTTGACTCTTTACATAAGTAGCAAACACGAGACCTTGCGGAGGGATTCCGCGGAGCGATTGTGTGTAAAAACAACGCTAGAAAGTGGACCAAGCGAACCGAGTTTAACTACTAGTACTAAACCTAAATTCATAAATCTTAATGCATTCAGGGAATTACATCTTGTAAGCGAACCTCAAGGTGGTTCTTTTGAATAGAATCCGATAACTAAGCGGACTGTTACTCGGTGAAATAAGGGATTTTGGGGCTAGCTAAGCGGACTGCTATCCTACGGTTGGTGATAATCTGTGACTAATAACAAGTAGAAAAGAACATAACTTGATTCATTGTTTCGTAACGAAGAAGGATTCCTTGATCTTGTCTCTCTTATTGCTTTCAACTTTATCTTTTAATTGCTTTGTTTATTTTCTTTTGCTTTTTACACCCCCTTTTGTGACAATTTTTACAACTAGAATCTCTTGCTCCTCGTGGGAACGAACTTGACTTCCATTATATTATTTTTAATTGAGTGGAAATATTAATTAATTTGATTGCACCTACGACACGCATCAAATTTTGGCGCAGGTTCTTAGGGAGCAGCGGACGATTTTAGTTGTTTTTATTTTTCTTTTTGCTATATTCATGATTTGTTAGATTCTTTACCGTATCTAACTTAGTTTTTGAAAATCTTATTTCAGGTACCAGTTTTCCATGTATGGTGGACAAGAGCAAGCATATTACAACAATCAATACGGTTTTCAACCTCAACATTATGGCAACTTCCAACCATCCTTAGGATACAGACTTTATGGATATTCTCATACATATCAACAACCTTATGACGGGTATGTAAGTGAACAATCAATAGGAGGGGAGGATAGTTATGCTTCTAAATCTATGTGTGATCTCCTTGGTGCAAGGCAACCTAGTTTGAGGGAACTTGAGAGAAGGTTCTATCAATTGATCGATGAAGAAATTCTTGAAGCTAAAAGAACTTTAAGAATAGAGCGTGAAAAACGTTATTATATGGGTTACGATGATGATTTTGAACCTTATGAAAATTATTGTAACAAGGATAAAGTTATTCCAACTCGGGATCATAATAAGGATCCTTCACCTATTCAAAAGGAGGAGATTGGGTGTGACTTACCTATTGTTATAAACGGTGTGACACCCTCACAAGAAGATCTTACAATCTATACCGATGAAAATCATTTTAGTGAATGGCCCGATTCCGATGATGAAAATGTTGAAGAGATGATGCTAGAGGATGAAACCAAATTCATTGATTTTGTGGAAGACCCAATTGAACTTTCCAATGATTTTAATGACGCCAAGACTTTGGTTAAGGTAGAAAACGATGAAGAATGGTTGCAAGGTTTAATAGAGGACCACGATATACAAGAGGTAAGTAATTCACTTGAATTTTTTAAGGATGAAGAGGATTCTATAATACAAGAGATTGTGCAAGGTTTGTCTAACCCTTTGCATATTGATTCTTCTCCTTCACCTCTTATTGGTTTGAATGTATGTGCTTCGAAAGTATTTTTGGATGATTTTGTTTCTAGATATCCACCATTGGAAACACTTGATGCTAACACCATGCAGGTTTGCCAAGAGGAATACATGGAAGTTCCAAAATTCTATGTTCTTTATACACTTCCGAGTGTGGACGAGAATAAGTGTGGGGGAAATTTCTATCGAGTGATAACATCACTATTGTTTTCTTGTGCTAATATTTGTATGGAATTATTGTTTTCAAAACACGTATTATGGGTGGATCCTCAAATTTTCAGATTGTTAGTATATGGGGAATGAATCTTGCAAGAGCTAAGTCGGGAGATTCGACTTTAAAACAAGCGCTTAATGGGAGGCAACCCATAGGTTTTGTATTTCTTATCCTTTTGCTTTTGTTTTTTTTGTTATTTCTTTTTCTTGTTTCATATCATGTTAACATTTCCCACCTTGACTTTACTAGGAGGATTCAATTACATTGAGGACAATGTAAAGTTTAAATGTGGGGGAGTGGTTAAGCATGTATTTACAAAAAAATTTACAAAAAAAATTAAAATTTTTTTAAAAAAAAAAAAAAAGTTTTACATAAAACCTCCAACTTTTAAAGATTTTAGAGTCATTAGCATACTTCTAGGTATGTTTACATAGAGATTTTTGACCGACATAATTGAACTTGGAAATGTTAGAGAACTACATTCGGATTTCTTGCTTGTTAGAGTGTTAAATAATGGATTTAATCATGCCGGTGATGCGAATTTGGTGCAGGGAGAAATGCGTTATTAGAGTTGCTGATCAATCATTAGTGGAGACTACCCGTATTCATATCATGTGAGGCACCGACCAGAAATTTTTCCATCTACTAAAGAGCTTTCTTTTGAGTGTGTGTCACCGTACGTAAATTCCGGGTAGAATGGTGAGCTACCCAACTTCCCACCAATAGAAGCACTACTCTTTGATCTCTTGAGTGCTAATTTTGTCAATCATGAGGGTGACGTCTATAGATGAAAGCTTCCTTCTTGTAGTTCGATTTGCAGTTAGCACCATTCTCTCTCTCGACAACAACGGATCCATAGAAACACAATCATCATCAACAAGGAGCGACATCAAAATCTACAAGGAAAGTTGGAAAAGTTTAAGGTTTACAAGCAACGGAACGAGAGAAAAGAGCAAATTTCAAACTCAAGTAAAGCAACATACAAATGAGCGGATTTTACATATATGTTGAGGACTTACAATACAATGAGGTAATTTTATATCCAAGTATGAAGACTTATTTATAAGAGCGAAGAAAATCAAAAGGTGAGAATTATTGAAGTTTATGATTTCGAGACGATACAAGTTGTGAAGAATCAAGCGGTAAAATACTTCTTCCACGGCCATGGTTTATTTTGTATTTAATTTCTCTTGTTTCAAAAAAAAAAAAAAAAAAAAAGAGAGAAATATTTGTTTTGTTAATAAGCCGTGGAAAGGAAAATTTATAAGGAAGTTTCAAGCAACAAGGATTATTAAGGTAAAGGTTATAAATTGTCAAGGATTTATGAAATTCGAGAGTTTATCATCAAAAGTTGAAGCCGAAGACCAAGAAGATAAAGACGAAGAGCGGAAGACGTTTCTATTGGATGCCGTGAGAGTGGTGTTATCATAATTGGCGATCGGATGTGAAGGTGAGTAAGTAATCTCATCCTTGATAATAATGGTTGATTTCCTTTCGTAGAGATCGTTAGAAAAATGGTTTTTCAAAATATTAAAAGATGTGGGTTTTTAAAAATATTTGGAAGTTGTCCTTCCCACCATTCAACGTGTTGCGAGAATTCTCTCTTCATTCCTACCGCACACATGTGAGACCCATAAAAAAGCCGTCTTTTTGAGTGCAATTATCATAAAATCCTTTTTGGTGAGGCGAAGTCGAGGCGAAATGCTTATTGATCGTTTCTCAAACACGCATTCTCTCATTATGGTTTGGTTATTTCTCAATCAACATTTAAGAATGAGAATATGTTCTTTAGTATTTCTAATTTCTTATTACTAGCATGCAGAAACTCTATGTCCTCATAACTCTTTGGATGCTTGGGACGCTTGAAGAACGCTTTGAAGTTGTAAGTTTTAGTTTGATTTGCTCGAGGACTAGCAAAGTCTAAGTGTGGGGAATTTGATAGGGTGTAGAATACATCCTATTTACTATCTATTGTTTATGCTTTCTTTGCTATTTTTCTTGTAAATTATGTATTTTACGCTTGTTTTGAGTTTTGTAGCTACTTTGGAGTCGCACGGAGGAAAAGAAGAATAAATGATCCAAATTGAGCACAAAGGGCAGGATTGTCATTTCACAGGAAAACACTATAGGGAGACGAGCCACGGTTAAAGGGCAACTCTCTCGGAGGAGTATTAAAAGTAGCCGGTGATGTTAAGGGGTAACTACATGTTAGGGGCTGTCCTTTGGGGTATCCCTTATCTAATAAGATGGTGGTCCTTATCATTTGGGTGCAAATATCCACCCAAATCATTACAACCCTAGAATTAAGATATTTCTCTCATTCTCTTCTTCACTCTCATTATATTCAGAAACTAAGAGCATTTTCTCTGCTGCTAGCCGTGAAAAGAGAAAACAAATCGAGAGCCGAGAGAAGATGAAATGGGTTTTCTTGTTGGGTCTCGGGGATCGAAGTTGTTAAACCGAGCTAGGTTTGATTCGAATTGTTGATGTCGAGATTGAGGATTTGATGAATCAAAGATGGGTTGGTGATGAAACAGGATGGGCTCGACTTATTTATGGGATTTGAAGAGAAGAGATTGCGGTAATTGAGGCCGTTACGAGAGGTGTGAGATCCCAGAAGTAGATCTTTTCTTTGTTGAAATCGATTCGGGGAAATGGTGATGAAGAGTATGAGGCAGAGCTGAAGATGCCGCTGTTACAAGAACAAGAAGGTGGAATTATGGTGATGAAAGCAAAGAATTGGTGCTGCTGGGTTTATGATGAGGCGAGAATGAGTCTGTGATGACTCGGGAGATTGTATTTGCTTTCATTAAAAAGGGATTGATGAATTCAAGTTAGGGTTCGAGCAATTGAAGAAAAGATTGAATGGGTTTTGTTTGAGATTCAGATGGGAAAATGAATTGGGTTAGTCTCTAATTGAAGCTGCTGGTGAATCTGTGTAAAGGGTTTGGAGAAATTGGAAGTGATAAAGCTCGAGAAACTAAGACCTGTGACGATTTAGGATGGAGTTTGAGCTGTGGTGCTGCCAGGGTTGGATCGATGAGAGATTGCAGCTTAAGTTTGTGAGCGAGAATGGTAGGCCTGGTGGATGTAGTGCAAGGCATGATGATACCGAATGCGCAGTTGTGGTTTTGAGGCTATGAGAACGAGCTGCAGGGATGATATTGTGCTTGCCAGGAGCTGAAAGAAAGATGCTGCTGTTGTGTATGGAGAGTTATGCGATAATTGGCTAGCCGCAGTGATGAACATGAGATACAGGTGCAAAGATGAGAAGTGTTGCTTCTGTTACAGGGTAGAAAAGGCACCAGAATTAGATGAATGTGTTAGGCATGTTACAGGTGAAGAAAAGAAACGGCTGAATTGGCACAGGAAACACGAGAAAACAGCGAACTCCTACTGGAATTTCATTCAGATGAGTCAACTCGGTGACTCGTTACACCAACTCGCCAAGTATTTCGTTGGACTAAGGCCAGAGTCGGACGAGTTAACTCGGTGGTCGACTCTCTCCTCCCTTGACCGTTGGTGACGGTTTGACCCTTTTTGACCGTTAGTCCTAACGGTGGACTGACGTGAATATTCCGTCGAATATACCGTTGACGGCAATAGAACTCGGGTGGCGGCGGTAACTTTTCCCAATGGACCCGCCATAATACCGAGTTTTCCGTGAGCCAAAAATTCCATAATTTTCTATGGATTTCTCTCATGGGTGTGAAGACTTGGACTAGGAATTGGATGGAGAATTAGGCTCAAACTTGGAAAGAGAAGATGGAAGAAGAGAAAGACTTGAATTTGGAAATTGAATTGCTAAAGGAAAAGGATTCTATTCCTTGGAAGATTTGGAGAATATTGAAGCCTATAAATAGAGAAGTTTTCTACATCTTTTATACACCTCTCTACACACACAACACTTTTCTTTTCTTATTCTTTGTGTGAACTTCTTTAGCATGAGTAGCTAATTTTATTATTAATTGAGGATGAATTCCTAGTTCTTAACATATAATTTGAGTTTTGTTTTCAATTCTATCTTGAAGTTTTTTTCACATGATTATCGTTTGTTTTTACTAATAGGAATGATCTTAATGACATTCATGATTGATTGATAGATTGTTTGGGTGGCCAACTAAATTGATTTGTTAATTTGATCTAAAGCTAGTGAAATTTAGGAGATAAGTAATCGTTTCTTGACTCTTTACATAAGTAGCAAACACGAGACCTTGCGGAGGGATTCCGTGGAGCGATTGTGTGTAAAAACAACGCTACAAAGTGGACCAAGCGAACCGAGTTTAACTACTAGTACTAAACCTAAATTCATAAATCTTAATGCATTCAGAATTACATCTTAAGTGAACCTCAAGGTGGTTCTTTTGAATAGAATCGATAACTAAGCGGACTGTTACTCGGTGAAATAAGGGATTTTGGGGCTAGCTAAGCGGACTGCTATCCTACGGTTGGTGATAATCTGTGACTAATAACAAGTAGAAAAGAACATAACTTGATTCATTGTTTAGAAGTAACGAAGAAGGATTCCTTGATCTTGTCTCTCTTATTGCTTTCAACTTTATCTTTTAATTGCTTTGTTTATTTTCTTTTGCTTTTTACACCCCCTTTTGTGACAATTTTTACAACTAGAATCTCTTGCTCCTCGTGGGAACGAACTTGACTTCCATTATATTATTTTTAATTGAGTGGAAATATTAATTAATTTGATTGCACCTACGACACGCATCAATCAGTAAACAACTTTGTAGAAAGAATAGATGAAGATTCTTGATTGGGAATAGTAGACAAGGTGAAACCCTTCTCTTGTAATTTGTTTTGAGTTTCATCTAAAAGGGTTTCATATTTACGACCAGGAGGAGCCATTCTTAGAATATGGGAATGATTAGAGAATTGAAGATCAAGAGAAAGAAGAAAAGGAAGATTTACAGATAGCAAACGCAGGTACGGAGGAAAAGAGTTGAAGAAAAGTTGCGAGAGGAAAGTAAAAGAGAAGAAGAGGAGGGTGAGAAAACTATATATAGAGAGAAGAATTCTCGAGAAAATAAATGCATTTAATGCGAGATGGGACGTGAATGGTCAAGAAAAAACGGTTGAAAGAGACGTGTCAAGAAAAGAGTGGAAGAAGAAACATGTGTAATAAATTCCGTGTAAAAGTACGGGATTGTAACAGATAAAGATGAACAGTTGCGGCATTTCAAAATATTGGTTCTCATGGCATTATCTTCCTCGCAGAGAAGACATGAGAAGAGGCAAGATGTAGGATCTGAATATCGCAACATCAGTACTTTGCGGGATCAATAAACAACATCATTGCGAGGGCGTCGCAAAAGAGTAATATAAATGACGCAATGAATGACGACAACCAAAACATGAGAAAGGTGTGAAGACCTAGCGAAGTTTAGGAGAGTTGCGAGAATGAATACTTGTACACTTGCGATATTTCGCAAGTCATTCCCGAAAATAAAGGACAACTTAGCTGTCATCCATTGTATACTACCCTATATAAAGAGTCGAATGAGCCTGTTGAGCAGAGGATTCTTTTTCAGAGTGTTAGACAAGTCATTATGAGAGAGAAAGTTTGTGGTGATTGTAAATTCTTTAGCTCTTTTCTATTTTATCTTGTAAACATTCAAGGAAATAATCAATAAAATCATTGTTATTCATTTTAAAATGTTTTAGTTGTGTGGATTATTGTAAGGGGTGTAGTGTAGGATTTCCTGCAACTACATGAAGAATGTGTAAGATCAATGGTGATCGAAGATTGTAGGTGTGTTGTGTATTCTGAAAATAAGATAAATTCTGAATGATTGAATTTGCTCTGTTGAGAGTTGGGTTGTTAATCTCGTGTTGTCTGTTTGACATGAGATTGTCTTTGTTTCATTCATGATTCAGAGATTTATTTATATTGCTGGAATTGAAAACACCACGATCTCATGAAGTGTGACAGTTGATGGAATCAAAGAATGGGGAAGTGCAAATGTTGCTCATTCGATGAATTATTGGTAGCATGACCAAATAAGATACTAGCAATCGAACCGAGTATGATAAATAAAATGTTGATCATGGGATCAACGTAAGATTATTAGCGTTTGAATCTGGAATTATGAACCTTGGACTCAAAACCCTAATTTGATCAATTGATGATTAACTGATGGTTTATTGACAATTAACCACGGAGCGAAAGAGGGACCGGCTACATGAGATTATGGATCAACCATGTAGCACCCAGACACTTACGTGAGCAAATATTAAGGTCTCCTGAAGACCAGTTGATTTGATGAAAGGATGATTAAATGTTGGTTTAATCATGTATTAAAATAATGCTCGTCTGAACCTTAGGTAATAAAACCTAATTAATTGTGAAGATGTGAGGGACTGACCAAGGGGTCATGAAACCGGCCTTGGGTGTTCACGGGATCCAATGATGATAGTTCCATGAAGTTCCAAGTTGTTTGGAAGAGTTTAGGACCTAATACGTGCAATTATGCAAATTAGGTCAAATCATGAGAATACGTGGGACCGGCTTCTAGCAAGCCAAGGAGCCAACCTTGGTCGGTCAAGGTAACATGCTCACGTCACCAAAGTGTCCGTATCTCAATTCTGGGAATTTTGATATTTTCTGGTGTGCGTTTGAGCAACATTTTGAGAAAATATGAAGAAATCAGGGTTTTTGCTGAAACCGTCAAAACCTTCATGAGATGAAGGAAAATAATAGAAAATGAGGGAATCATGAAATGTGGGACCGGCTATGGCCATGGCATGGCCGTCCAGTCAAGGAGCCCGGTCCCACGGTCTTTTTCCCTAATTTTTTTATAATATATTCATGATTTTAGAGAAATATGATAAAACCAAAGAGTTTGTTGAAACCAATGAGTTTTGTTGAAATCAAAGAGTTTCCATGAGATGAAGGAAACTAAAATATTAATAATAATAAAATAAGAGCATGTGGGACCGGCTTGAGCATGGTTGGCTGATAGACGCATTTATGTGTCTAATTTGTCCACAATGTTTCGTATTGTTAGTACTCGTTTTTGTACTTATTATGGTGTTTTGTGTGTTTGTAGGTATTTTTTTTGGAAATAAAGATTGTTGGAAAATTCGGCAGAAAAGTTGCTCGGAACACCCCGGAGGAAATTTGCTATTCGGACTCCCACTTTGGATAAGGGGTAACCCAATTACTAAGGGGCACCAACTCGATATTCGCACGCCCATGTTTGTTGGATAAGGGCTGACCTTCTTCTTCATTTCAAATTTTCAAAATTGGCGGGAAAATAAAAGTTTATCCTTTGTAAAATTTCAATCAAGAATTCGGAGGTGTTATAGGGAGACTAAATGGTTGAAAATTTATGGGATTGTTCCTGGGACATATACAAAGCTATTACAAGTGTTTTGGTGGATCAAATTTGGATGAAAAAATCCGTGAGAAGAAAACAGAGCAATACGTGCATGGGAGGAGTTATTCACGGGATTGCGTGAATTACAGGGAGTTCTACACGTGCTTGGAAGATTTGAGTCACCATTTGGAGCGTGCAGAAGATAAATAAGGAGATTTGACAGCTTCATAGCGTGTGAAAATCAAAATCAGAGGTGAAAAAGGAAAAAAAATATCACGTATCTTGCATGGAGAATAATCAAGAATATTTTGCAATTACTCAAGAGATTCGGGAGCTGTTGCGTATATAAAGTGTTGTTTTGGGTCATAGAAGAGATACGGAGAGATTGGGAGAGTCCAGAGCAACCACGGAGCAATAAAAATCAAGTTAGAGAATTCTGTTGCTGCTGCCGCCATTGAAGAACACGAAGAACATTCAACGCACGTTTGACAGTCGTTTATGCTACAGTGATACGACTCACGGGCGAGGGTCGTTCTCTGTAACAATCCGTTTGTAACAATTAAAACTGTTACAAATCAGGCTTTTCATCTTTTCTCCCTTGTTCATCATTTGTAAACCATTTTTGAGCATTAATAATGATTTTTGAGCGTGTTTCCAACATGATGAGAGGCTAATTCTCCCACAACCAAGGCAATGAGGAAGCTATTTACACATGAATAATTGCTAACTATTTTATTTTCTCTAATTTATAATTAATAATTCACTCAATCACTGCTTTTGCAGAGTATTTAATTGTTTGCATAATTTTCTTCATTAGTTGTGATTCAATTAGATAGGTTATGCTTTGTATTAAGATAATCTATGCTTAGGGGATACAATTAATTTTGAGAATTTGCCTGATTATTTTTGAATTAAGAAACAAGGATTTAAAAAAATAATTAGAGTTTTGGATTATTTACCGTTATTTATTCATGTGTAATAGTGGAATCAGTGTCTTGGTTATTTTCTCATATCTTGAATCAATTTTGTGTTTAAGTTTTCCTTATTTTTAAGTTTTATAAGTCTAAAATGTTTTGCTTTCACAAGTCTCAACGAACCTTATTACTACAACATTATTGATTCACATCAATTTTGGCGCCCGACGACGGACTTGTCTTTAGGCTAGAGTTTTTAGATTTTCTTTTAGGTTTTTATTTATTTGTTCTTCTTTACGTTTTTGGGTTTTGTCTTTTCCTTTCAGATTTTGGGATTTGGAGCGAAAGAAAAATTTGCCAAAGATTTTGGTGGATACTTAAAGATTTGGAGTTAAAGACAAAACGAAAGGAGCGAAAGAAGAAGATTTTTTATATTTTATAAAAAAAAAAGAGAGAAAAAAAAAGAGATATTTTTTTTATTTTTTTTAAGACTTTCCTTTTCTTTTGTACTTTATTTTTGGACTTTGGACTTGGACATTTGGACATTCTTTTATTTTTAAACCCTACGGAAGGGTAGTATTAAATATAAAGCTGTTTTGCGAGAGAAGGCGGTGATTACGATATCACCTCGGCCCCTCGGGTTCGTACATGACATAGGAGTCGTGGCCCGAGTCGACTACAACGGTTCATCCTCCGTCTCTGAACGGAGGTAAGTTTGTCGAAACACTCGCGAATCCCCGCGCCGAGTTCTGTCTTCCTTCGTGTGAATATATCTTGAGGACTTGAAAACGGTTGTTTTAATTTCCTAGTAAAAGGGCAAGGACTGGCCATACAAGATAAGGGTTCGGATTTCATCACCGTTCTCTTCTTGCCCGCCTTAGGAAAACAATACTTAACGCGAACCTAAGCCTTAAACTTTGAATAGAACGAGACCCATAGGGTAACAAGCTTAGTAGGAAAGTCGCTCGAAAAATATTGGTTACTCTTTTAGCATACTTCAAAGTTCATGATGGTTTCGTGAAGTTGAATGCGTGACTGTGCCGCCTTGTAATAGCGGTGAGGCCTTGGGTATCAAAGCTCACGTGAGCTTCCTCGCCTTGATTCAACTTACTTTAACTCGGATTGATCCAGGGGTTTGCTTAGATTGTAACGAATTCCCCTTCGAAGGATTAGAAGCTGGTCTAGAAAACAATCTAAGTGGAGCCATCATGCTTTTTGTTTGCTAGATATCATTAGGTTTGCTGTGGTGGAGTCAGCCTTGTTTGTGTTTGCATAGAACTTCCCTTCATTTTAGGATTTTTTTTCTTTTTCTTTTGTTTTTCTAGTGTATGCCCGAGGTCATTAGAGAACGGGCTTGGAAAAGAAACACTCTAGGTCGTTTGATTAGTGACAAACCTAGTAGTTCTTCTTGTGAAGACGGGGAACTCGAAGACTCTTCTTTTGAGAGCCCCGTTTTTGGAAACTTCAGTTTTGAGAATCTGTCTCTTAGTGTGGAAAGTATCCCTAGTACTTCAGTTGTGCCAACGATGGCAACTTTGAAAGATTACATATTCCCAACTGGTACCAACCGAGCTTCGTGCATTAAATTGCCAGCCAATACGGCTAACTTCGAGATAAAAGCTAGTATTCTTCAGATGATCCCTATATTCTTAGGAAAAGATGATGAGAACCCTTATTTTCATATTAGGGACTTTGAGGAAATTTGTGGGACGGTTAGAATAAAAGACCTTACTGATGAAGTTTTGAAACTTAAGATGTTCCCCTTTTCCTTAAAAGATAAAGCCAAGACCTCGCTAAACAACCTACCATCTGGATCCATTGAAACATGGCATGAACTTATTGCTGCTTTCTATATGAAATTCTACCATAAGCATAAAATTGCAGCTGTTAGGCAGACAATTAGTGCTAGTGTGCAACAAGAGGGAGAGTCTCTTTATAGGTTTTTAGAGAGATTCAATGATATCCTATCTCAGTGTCCTCACAATGGATTTGATAAGATGAAACTTGTAGGGATTATTTATGATGGTTTAGACTATTCGACCAAAGTCATGGTCGAGTCTATGTGTGTTGGTGAGTTTACTAATAAAAGTGCTGAGGATGACTTTACCTTCTTAGGAGTTGTTCTTTGAGAAATCCCAATAGTGGGAGTCTTGTGTTGAACCCCTAAAAGACTCTTGGTCAATAGAAGTAGCACCAATGTGGTAGATACAAGCTTCGGGTCAGATGCTAAGTTTGTTGCTTTGTCCAGAAGGCTAGAAGCTTTGGAAATGGGTCAGTCTAAAAATAGGTCCCTTGGTGAACCTAATAGAACCTCTCAAGTATCTATTTGTGGAATAGAGCCCGATAACTCATTTTGGGAAGGTCAGGTTAGTGAAGAGCAAGCTCATGCTATTTATAACAATGCTAGGTTTGAGAACCGTCAGAAGTTTGACCCATACTCAGAGACCTACAACCCTGGTTGGAGAAACCATCCTAATTTCTCTTGGTCTAAGGGCCAGAATCAAAGTCATTCTAGTAATTCTCAGCCTCCCCCAGGTTTTGGTTATGATAAGAACTCTTCAGTTCAACCCCGGTTCCAGAACCCTTACGAGAATAGAATGACTAGCTTAGAGGAATCTTTTAGTATACTAAAAAGAGCGAGGATATGTTAACACAGAGCCGGGAAATGTTAGTAAAGAGTCAAGGTAATTTTCAAGAGGAAACCAAGCAGAATTTTAAGAATAATTCCAAGTCTCTTGCTAAATTAGAACTTCAAGTCGGCCAAATAGCTAAGTTCCTTAGTGAGAGAGAAGATGGAAGGTTCCCTAGTCATACTAATCCTAACCCTAAAGGAGAGAAATCGTACAATCATGTGAATTCTATTACAACCCTTAGGAGTGGAAAGAAAGTTGACAATAAAGGTCGCCATGCACGAAAGTGAACATGTTGTAGTTCACCCTTTTGAGCGAGAAAATGAGGAGACTGATAGAGTCTCTAATGAGACCAATGAGGGTCATATTGAACCAGGCTTTGTTCCTAGAGCCCCGTTCCCCCAGCTGCTAGTTCCAACTAAGAGGGAGTCCAACTTTAATGATGTTTTGGAGGTTTTTAAGCAGGTAACTATCAACCTACCATTGTTGGATGCAATTAAGCAGATTCCCGCTTATGCCAAGTTTCTTAAGGACTTGTGTACACGAAAGCGTAAGCTAAGTGTTCAAAAGAAAGCCTTCCTAGCTAGTCACGTGAGTTATATTATTCAGAATACGTACCACTACTCCTAAGTATAAAGACCCAGGGTCCCCTACTATTTCTTGCACAATAGGTAAATACCGTGTTGAGAAAGCCTTGCTTGACTTGGGAGCCAGTGTGAACTTACTCCCATACCATGTGTACCTTAAGCTAGGACTTGGTGAGATGAAACCTACCCAGATGACTCTTGTTTGCCGATAGGTCCGTTAAAATTCCTCGGGGTGTGATCGAGGATGTTCTCATAGAGGTCAACAAGTTTATTTATCCTAAGTGGATTTTGTTATCCTAGATACCCAACTTGTCCCTGACCCAGAGAACCAGATACCGGTAATTTTAGGTCGCCCGTTTTTAGCTACATCCAATGCGATCATTAACTGTCGAACTGGTATCATAAATTTGTTTTTTAGTAATATGACTATTGAGCTGAACGTCTTCCATATTAGTAAGCTACCCTTTGAACTAGATGACTCAAGCATAGAATAGGTGAACATGATAGGAACATTAGTCGAGGAGTCATTACCAAACACTTTGTTAGAAGATCCATTAGAGAAATGCCTAGCTCACTTTGGGATTAATTTCGATGATGATGATGTGATTAATGAGGTGAATGCTTTGTTAGATTCAACCCCTTTGTTAGACACTAGTAATGGATGGAAACCTAAGTTCGAACCACTACCAGTTTCTAAGTCTACCTAGTTCCTTCGTTAGAAGAGCCTCCTAAGTTGGACCTAAAACCATTGCCGGATACTGAAGTGAAGTATGTGTTTTTAGGCCCATTCGAGACTTTACCCGTGATTGTTGCTTCCGACTTGGATAGTAATCGGGAAAGTAGGCTAGTAACCGAATCCTTCAAAACAACAAGGAAGCTTTAGGGTGGACCATAGCAGACATTAAGGGTATAAGTACTATTGTTTGTATGCATCAGATCTATTTAGAGGAAGATACCAAACCTTCTAGGGAGATGCAACGAAGACTAAACCCTAATATGAAAGAAGTAGTTCGAACCGAGGTTCTTAAGCTGTTAGATGCAGGCATTATCTACCCCATTTCAGACAGTAAGTGGGTCAGCCACGTTCAGGTTGTTCCCAAGAAATCCGGTATTCTTTTGTAGTCCGTAATGATAATAATGAGTTAATCCCAACCCGAGTGACCACGGGTTGGCGTGTTTGTATTGACTATAGGAAATTTAACAAGGTCACTAGGAAGGACCACTTTCCCCTTCCCTTCATCGACCGGATGCTTGAGAGATTAGTGGACATAGTCATTCTTGCTTTTATATGGCTACTCTGGCTATAATCAGATCGTTATTGCCCCAGAAGACCAGGAGAAAACCACTTTTACCTGTCCCTTTGGTACCTTTGCGTATAGAGGCATGCCTTCGGGCTATGTAACGCCTTGCGACTTTTCTCGTTGCATGATGAGCATATTTTCAGATATGGTAGAACGGTTCTTGGAGGTCTTTATGGATGATTTTTCAGGTGTTTGGTTCGTCTTTCAATGAGTGCTTGCATCATTTGTCATTAGTGTTGACTAGATGTAAGGAAAAGAATCTAGTGCTTAATTGGGAGAAATGTCATTTCATGGTTCAATCGGGAATTGTTTTAGGGCATATCGTATCTTCAAAGGGTATAGAGGTAGATAAAGCCAAAGTTGACCTTATTAAGACTTTACCAGGTCCCAAAAACCGTAAAATATATTAGGTCATTCTTAGGCATCTGGTTTTTTATCGTCGATTCATTAAGGATTTTAGCTTGATTTCTAGACCTCTTTGCAATTTGCTTGCAAAAGATGTTAAGTTTGTCTTTGATGATGCTTGTTTAGAGGCTTTGAGAAGCTCAAGACTTTACTCACTACCGCCCCATAGTCCAGGCACCTAACTCGGAACCTACCCTTTGAGATCATGTGCGATGCTTGATTATGCTATTGGTGTTGTGATAGGTCAGCGAGAAAACAAATTACTTCATGTGATTTACTATGCTAGAAAACTCTGAATGATGCCCAGTTGAACTATACCACTACAGAGAAGGAACTGTTGGCCATTGTGTTTGCCTTAGACAAGTTTAGACCCTATCTCTTAGGTTCTAAGATCGTAATCTATACTGATCATCTTTGCTTTGAAATACCTTTTGTCTAAGAAGGATACCAAACCTAGATTGATTAGATGGATCCTTTTATTACAAGAATTTTGTCAGGACATTGGAGACAAAAAGGGTGCGAGAAAATGTAGTAGTGACCACTTGTCTAAATTTGGTTGTTAGTTCTCCTAATGATTCCCTTCATATAAGGGATAGCTTTCTGATGAACAATTGTTCTGTTTCCCAATCACCTTGGTATGCAAATATAGTGAATTATTTTGTTACTGGTCGAATGCCCCAACATTGGGGTAAACAAGATCGTTCTAGGTTTTTAGCCGAGGTTAAGCACTTCTTTTGGGATGATCCTTATTTATTTTAAGTATTGTCCGGACAGTTATTAGGAGATGTATACCTGAGAGTGACCAGTCCAGTATTATTTCCTTCTATCATGATCATGCTTGTGGGGGTCACTTTAGTGCTAAGAAGACTGCTGCTAAGATATTGCAGTGTGGATTCTACTGGCCTTCGTTGTTTAAAGACTCCACGATTCTTGTGTTACTTGTGAATGTTGCAGAAATGGGAACCATTTCCGTAGGAACATGATGCCCTTGAACCTATTTTAATCGTTGAGGTCTTTGATGTGTGGGGTATTGACTCTATGGGTCCGTTTCCTAATTCCTTTGGTAACCTATACATCCTTGTCGCCGTAGACTATGTCTCTAAGTGGATTGAGGCGGTTGCGTGTAAAACCAATGACCATAGGTGATGAGAATTTCAATTGAGTTGTAGTAAGAAGGTTCGTTGAGACTTGTGAAAGCAATGGATTTTTAGACTTATAAAAATTAATAATAAAGAAAATTTAACACAAAATTAATTCAAGATATGAGAGAATAACCAAGACACTGATTCCACTATTACACATGAATGAATAACGGTAAATAACCCAAGACTCTAATTATCTTTTAAATCCTTTGTTTCTTAATTCACAAATAATCAGGCAAATTCCCAAAAATTAATTGTATCCCTAAGCATAGATTATCTTAATACAAAGCATAACCTATCTAATTGAATCACAACTAATGAAAAGAATTTTGCAAACAATTGAAACTAGTGATGATTGAGTGAATTATAAATTATAAATTAGAAAAAATAAAATGGTTACCGCTTATTCATGCGTAAATAGCTTCCTCATTGCCTTGGTTGTGGGAGAATTAGCCGCTCATCATGTTGGAAATACGCTCAAAATTCATTATTATTGCTCAAAAAAATGGTTACAAATGATGAACAAAGGAGAATGATGAAAACCGGGTTTTGCAACAGTTATAGTTGTTGCAAACACCGTTCTGACTACGATAGAGATAAAGTGCGGCTATTCGACAGCTGCGACCCACGTTCATGAATCGTTTTTCACTGTTGAAAAACGACTGTCCTAGATAGTCTGTTCTTCACGATCTTCAGAGATGCAGCAGCAGAAACGGTGATTCTGCAACTTGATTTCTTAGGCTCTTGTAGCGTTCCAAATCCTCCCAAACTCTCCGTAACCTCTCAATGATATACCAGCACCTATTTATAGTCAAACAGACGCGAGATATCACAATATAATTGCATATAATCCTCCCATCACTCGGTGTTTAAAGAAAATATTTTGTTTCCTGTTTTACTTTACACGGCTTCCGATGATGTAAATACGTCTGAAGCTTCCTTACTTAACTCCTACACGTTTTTGAAGTGACCAAACACGAGCAAAACTCGTCCAAACATATTTGTAATCCGTGAATATCATCCGTGCATAGCTCCTGTTTTCTTCCAACACGAGTTCTCTAGCCAAATTGGATCGAAAACAAGACCCATACCAGTCCTGTTAGGCCCAAAGGAAGATACCCAATGATTTTCAGCCATTGAGTCTCTCTAGAACAGCTCCAAAATCCGAACCCTAATATGGTTCGTTCTTCGCCATACTTTCGCTTAAAAGCTTATTTTCAAATTGTTGAAGATGACTGCCCTTTATCCACGTTCTGCAGGGTGCGAATAGCAGTGCCTCCTTGGGATGCCCCTTAGCAATTGGGTTACCCCTTATCCAAAGACGAGAGTCCGAATAACACTTGTCCTCCGGAGGTGCTCCGAGCAACTTTTCGAGCCGAATTTTCCAAAAAATATTTATTTCCAAAAATACATAAAAACACAATATTAGTACAAAAATCGAGTTCCAACAATACCAACACTGAGGACAATTCAGACACAAAAAATGTGTCTATCAATAGGGTTGTGATTGAGTTCTTGAAAAATAATATACTTACACGTTTTGGTACACCGCGAGCTATAATTAGTGATGGAGGGTCGCACTTTTGTAATGGACCTTTTAAACTTTTGATGAAGAAATATGGTATTACACATAAGGTAGCCACCCCGTATCATCCATGAGACTAGTGGTCGGGTAGAGGTTTCTAATAGGGAGATAAAACGTATATTAGAGAAAACGAGTTAATCCTAATCGGAATGGTGGTCGTCTAGGCTATCGATGCCTTATGGGTTTATCGTACTGCGTTTAAAACCCCTATTGGAATATCGCCTTATCGGCTTGTTTATGGCAAGGCATGTCATTTACCTGTTGAGTTAGAACATAGAGCTTATTGGGCTGTTAAGCAGTTAAATTTTTCACTTGACAAGGAAGGAGCCCATAGGAAACTCCAGCTCAATGAGTTGGACGAGATTCGTATAGATGCTTACGATAGTGCGAAGAAGTATAAGAACAAAATGAAACTTGTGCATGATAGAAATATTTTACGGAAGTCATTTTTTCCAGTCAAAAGTTCTTCAGTATGATACTCGCTTGCATCTTTTCCCCGGGAAGTTACGTTCTCGGTGGACGGGTCCTTTTATTGTTCGCACTTTGTATTTCCTCATGGAGCTGTTGAGATCGAGACACCGGACGGTAGTAGTTCTTGAAGGTTAACGGTCGAGATTGAAACCCTTTTTAGAGCCCTTCCCTATAGGTGATGTTGAGGAGGTCCCTGTTTACCCTTGATTGACCATCGAGGCGATTGTATGTTGTATATTAGTTTTTGATTTCTCTCTTCACCCAGGTACTATCTTTCCGACTTCTCTCTTTACTGATTCCTCATGTTACTTTACTTTTTGGTATTGCTCTTTCATTAGAAACATTGAGGACAATGTTAGATTTAAGTTTGGGGTGGGGAAGAAACTTCTTGTTAGTTTTTAGTTGCAATAAATAAACTCCAGAGCCTAGAAATTTATGTTTATTAAGGATGGCACTAACCAATCTAAGTGGATGGAAGCATTTTGGTTGTAGGAGTTGAGGAACCAATCTGATTAGATGGAAACATCTAAAGAGTCTATTCATAAAAGCACAGAGCTTAGGTGTTAGAAAAGAAAACATGGTAGTTTCGCCATATCCTCGTGATGGAAACATCGAAAGAATCCTGATCACTTCTTTTATTTTTCTCTTTACCATTGCTAGGGTGAAATAGAGTGACTGATATACCCAAAAAAAAAATTGAGACCAGACCACTAGACCAACCGGAATAAATACAATAAAGTCGATCACTGGTACCCTTGTATATGCCAGCTGAGTTGACCTAGAGTTAGGATTATCGATCACTGGTTCCCTTGTATATGCCAGTGTGTTGATATTAGTCCAGACCAGTGTCTCAGTCCATTAGGATAGGTTCACCTTAGTCAACATCATCCACGTTTTTCTACATCCATCTTCTTAATCTATCCATGTGATTGGTTGACTCCGGTTTATGATGTCCAGAAACTATCTGAGTAGAGCTCTGTCACTTTATATGAATTTTAGTACGCTTGAGTGCAAACTCATGTAAAACAATTGGAATTTCGCATCAGGGTACTTCCTCCTGTAGTCAATAAGTATGCCAACCAAGGAGATTCTTTAGTGCCTTCCAAGGTTCTGCGTAGATAGCTAGGGTCTGGAGTAAAGGTTTTGTGGGTACACCTCTGGTAAACCCTCTGGAGACAACATTCTGTCACTGGGGCCACCTAGTGAGTTAGAATTTTATTTTTAATAGTTTTGCTCGAGGACTAGCAAATAATAAGTTTGGGGGTATTTGATAGACGCATTTCTGTGTCTAATTTGTCCACAATGTTTCGTATTGTTAGTACTCGTTTTTGTCCTTATTATGGTGTTTTGTGTGTTTGTAGGTATTTTTTGGAAATAAAGATTGTTGGAAAATTCAGCTCGAAAAGTTGCTCGGAACACCCCCCGGAGGACATTTGCTATTCGGACTCCCACTTTGGATAAGGGGTAACCCAATTACTAAGGGGCACCCAAATGATATTCGCACGCCCAGCTGTTGGATAAGGGCTGACCTTCTTCTTCATTTCAAATTTTCAAAATTGGCGGGAAAATAAAAGTTTATCACTGTAAAATTTCAATCAAGAATTCGGAGGTGTTATGGGGAGACTAAATGGCTGAAAATTTATGGGATTGTTCCTGGGACATATACAAAGCTATTACAAGTGTTTTGGTAGATCAAATTTGGCTGAAAAATCCGTGAGAAGAAAACAGAGCAATACATGCATGGGAGGAGTTATTCACGGGATTGCGTGAATTACAGGGAGTTCTACACGTGCTTGGAAGATTTGAGTCACCATTTGGAGCGTGCAGAAGATAAATAAGGAGATTTGACAGCTTCATAGCGTGTGAAAATCAAAATCAGAGGTGAAAAAGGAAAAAATATCACGTATCTTGCATGGAGAATAATCAAGAATATTTTGCAATTACTCAAGAGATTCGGGAGCTGTTGCGTATATAAAGTGTTGTTTTGGGTCATAGAAGAGATACAGAGAGATTGGGAGAGTCCAGAGCAACCACGGAGCAATAAAAATCAAGTTAGAGAATTCTGCTGCTGCTGCCGCCATTGAAGAACACGAAGAACATTCAACGCACGTTTGACAGTCGTTTATGCTACAGTGATACGATTCACAGGCGAGGGTCGTAATACGGAAGACAGTCTTAAAACTACAGCAACAAAAACACTTTACATGTATCGTTCTCTGTAACAGTCCGTTTGTAACAATTAAAACTGTTACAAATCAGGCTTTTCATCTTTTCTCCCTTGTTCATCATTTGTAAACCATTTTTGAGCATTAATAATGATTTTTGAGCGTGTTTCCAACATGATGAGAGGCTAATTCTCCCACAACCAAGGCAATGAGGAAGCTATTTACACATGAATAATTGGTAACTATTTTATTTTCTCTAATTTATAATTAATAATTCACTCAATCACTGCTTTTGCAGAGTATTTAATTGTTTGCATAATTTTCTTCATTAGTTGTGATTCAATTAGATAGGTTATGCTTTGTATTAAGATAATCTATGCTTAGGGGATACAATTAATTTTTGAGAATTTGCCTGATTATTTTTGAATTAAGAAACAAGGGATTTAAAAAAATAATTAAAGTTTTGGATATTTACCGTTATTTATTCATGTGTAATAGTGGAATCAGTGTCTTGGTTATTTTCTCATATCTTGAATCAATTTTGTGTTAAGTTTTCCTTATTTTTAAGTTTTATAAGTCTAAAATCTTTTGCTTTCACAAGTCTCAACGAACCTTATTACTACAACATTATTGATTCACATCATTGGCCGGCTAGGGCCCGGTCCCGTGAGTTTTCCCTTATTTTATGTATTATTTCATGATTTGAAGGGATTTCCATAATTTTGAAAGAATTTTCTTAATTTGAAGGAAATATCATGAAATCAAGGAAATATAAAAATAATAATAATAAAATAAGGGGTCTGTGGGACATGCTAGGGTATGACCGGCCAGCTTGGGCCCGGTACCACAAGTTTCCTTAATTTTATGTATTTTTGTGTATTTTCCATAATTTGAAGGAAACATCATGAAATCAAGGAATTTCATGGGATTAAGGAAACATGAAAAATATAATAATAATAAAATAGGGCGTGTGGGCCATCTAGGGCATGACCGGACGGCTTTGGCCTGGTCCCACGGGTTTTCCTAATTTTATATTATTTTTCATGGGATAAAGGAAATATCATGAGATTAAGGAGTTTTCATGAGATTGGGGAAATAATAATAAAATAATGAGGAACCATGAGGTGTGGGGCCGGCCAGGATCAAGGCATGGCCGGTGGGCCAATAATCACGGCCCCAAAATATTTTCCCTAATTTTATTATTTCCTTAGTGTGAAGGAAACACCATGAAACTGAGGAGTTTCCTCAAAAACGAAGGATATTTGTTCAAATGAAAGGATTTTCATGAGATCAAGAAAAATAATAAAATATGATAAAATATAGAATTTGGGCGTGGGACTGGTCACGGCATGACTGGCCGGTCGGTGAGCCAGTCCCCTAGCGCCTTGACTATTATTTTATTATTTTCTTTCCTATTTGCATAGGTTCATCGTCTCGTCGTATTTTGAAATACTTGTTTGTTCATTCAGGTGTTTGTTAATGCATTATTTGTCGAATACATTTATACCATTTTGGTCGGGGCTTACTCAAAGGTAACTCAGATGCCCATGTATTTATTACTAACCCATGAAATTCTGCTGGGAAGAACCATAAATTGAAGTAATAAAATATTATGAAAATATTGAATATTTTCTAGGGATTCAGTTGATGAATTTATTGATTTTGAGAATAATTAATTAATGGCTCTACACTAGTACGATTGTCTAGGAGCATTAATTATTCAGGGATCTTTTGTTATGAGCTTGTTGAAGCGTCATATTTCTTTCATATAGTCAGGGAAAACATTGTTACATCCTGAAGACGTTATTGCTCTATACTAGCAGGCAAGCTGTCTAGGAGCCGTCTAATCCTTCGATTCTATATAGAAGTAGTTACTGTAATTGCTCAGTATTCATGAGATATGCCGTTGCCTCAGCTGAGAGACTACATATCCATATATACTCTGAGAGACAGTATTCTCGGTCGAGAGATTCTTGTGGCATGAGCTTTCATGCTTTCGATAAAAGACATGAGCCTCAATATTCGTCTGATTGCTGGATCAGGAATATTTATAATTATAGGTTTACGATTTTAGCCTTTGTCGAAAATCCACCATCTACAAGAGCCATTAATTAATTATTCTCAAAATCAATAGATTCATTAATTGAATCCCTGGAAAATATTCAATATTTTCATAATATTTCGTTACTTCAATTTATGGTTCTTCCCAGCAAAATTCCATGGGTTAGTAATAAATATTCAATATACGGGCATCTGAGTTACCTTCGAGTAAGCCCCGACCAAAATGGTGTACATGTATTCGACAAATAATGCATTAACAAACACCTGAATGAACAAACAAGTATTTCAAAATACGACGAGACGATGAACCTATGCAAATAGGAAAGAAAATAATAAAATAATAGTCAAGGCGCTAGGGGACTGGCTCACCGGCCGGCCAGTCATGCCGTGACCAGTTCCACGCCCAAATTCTATATTTTATCATATTTTATTATTTTTCTTGATCTCATGAAAATCCTTTCATTTGAACAAATATCCTTCGTTTTGAGGAAACTCCTCGATTTCATGGTGTTTTCCTTCACACTAAGGAAATAATAAAAAATTAGGGAAAATATTGTGGGGCCGTGATTGTGGCCAACCGGCCATGCCTTGATCCCGCCCGGGCCCCACACCTCATGGTTCCTCATTATTTTATTATTATTTCCCTAATCTCATGAAAACTCCTTAATCTCATGATATTTCCTTGATCCCATGAAAAATAATATAAAATTAGGGAAACCCGTGGGAGCGGACTCCTTGTTTGGTCGTCATGCCCTAGCTGGCCCCACACGCCCTATTTTATTATTATTATATTTTTCATGTTTCCTTAATCCCATGAAGTTCCTTGATTTCATGATGTTTCCTTCAAATTATGAAATTCCTTCAAATTATGGGAAAATACACAAAAAATACATAAAATTAAGGAAACTTGTGGGACCGGGCCCAAGATGGCCGGACATGCCCTAACCGGTCCCACAAACCCCTTATTTTATTATTATTATTTTTATACTTCCTTGATTTCATGATATTTCCTTCAAATTATGAAAAATCTTTCAAAATTATGAAAATCCCTTCAAATCATGAAATAATACATAAAATAAGGAAAACTCACGGAGATAGGCCCTAGTCGGCCAACCATGCTCAAGCCGATCCCACACGCCCTTATTTTATTATTATTATTAACATTTTTGTTTCCTTCATCTCATGGAAACTCTTTGATTTCAACAAAACTCCATGGTTTCAACAAACTCTTTGGTTTTATCATATTTGTCTAAAATCATGAATATATTATAAAAAATTAGGGAAAACACCGTGGGACCGGGCTCCTTGGCCGGCCGACCATGCCTTGGCCATAGCCGGTCCCACACTTCATGATTCCCTCATTTTCTATTATTTTCCTTCATCTCATGAAAGTTTTGACGGTTTCAGCAAAAACCCTGATTTCTTCATATTTTCTCAAAATGTTGCTCAAACGCTTTTGAGTAAAATATCAAAATTCTCAGAATTGAGATACGGACACTTTGGTGATGTGAGCATGTTACCTTGACCGACCAAGGTTGGCTCTTTGGCTTGCAAGAAGCCAGTCCCACGTATTCTCATGATTTGACCTAATTTACACAATTGCATGTATTAGGTCAAAAACTCTTCCAAACAACTTGGAACTTCATGGAACGATCATCATTAGATCCCGTGAACACCAGGGCCGGTTTCATGACCCCTTGGTCGGTCCCTCACATCTTCATAATTAATTAGGTTTTATTACCTAAGGTTCAGACGAGCATTATTTTAATAAATGGTTAAACCAAAGATTTAATCATCCTTTCATCAAATCAACTCGGTCTTCAAGAGACCTTGATATTTTCTCACGTGAGCATCCGGGGCTACATGGTTGATCCATAATCCCATGTAGCCGGTCGCTCCTTCGCTCCGTGGTTAATTTTCAATAAACCCATCAGTTAATCATCAATTAATCAAATTAGGGTTTTCATAATTCCAGATTCAAACGCTAATAATTTTACGTTGATCCCGTGATCAATATTTTATTTATCATACTCGGTTCAATTGCCAGTATCTTATTTGGTCATGTTACCAACAATTCATCGAATGAGCAACATTTGCTCAGATGAGCAATATTTGCTCAAACCAAGGAATACTGGTTCAATTATCAATATTAATAATTCATCGAATGAGCAATATTTGCTCATGTTAGCTTATTCACGCATTATATCTCTTTCAACAGACATGTTCAATTCATGAGTCTCAAAACATTTCCAAATCACGTTCGACTCAACAGAACAAGGACTCATCGTCCCATGAAGTCAGCAACTGAGTAACTAAATACACGTCTACCTTGCAGACTCCACAATCACACGAGACATCAATCGTGTTACATGGGGGATATTAACTAGGGTTTTGGTCTGGTGGTCTACGACACGTGTGTTCATACACACGATGAGAATGTGAGCAAGTCGTGCAATCAGTTGAAGGAGTTAACAAAGTAGTGGATGGAAAATCAACCAAGTCTCCGCACGTTGAGCAATTGGTTTTAACACGATTTCCACTTTCCCATTCTTTGATCCCATCAAACTGTCAACTTCATGAGATCATGGTGTTTTCAATTCCAGCAATATAAATAAATCTCTGAATCATGATTGAAAAAAGGACAATCTCACGTCAAACAGATAACACGAGATTAACAATCCAACTCTCAACAGAGCAAATTCAATCATTCGGAATTTATCTTATTTTCAGAATACACAACACACCTACAATCTTCGATCACCATTGATCTCACACATTTTTCTGCTTCCCTCCTACAGATCGACCCATCCTCTCTTGTGACCGAATTTACTCTGGAACGGCCATTGTCTTGGTTTAGGCTGGAGTACTAAAGATTGATCTCTCGAATTCCAAGCACTCCCTTCTTGCAGTGCATCTGTGTGAGGTTTGACAGTTCGCTCGGTTCAAGGAGTCTCCTCCGCACGGTCGTCTGCTCAATTCCGTAAAAACCAGTAATCATTTTTCCCTATCTACAGATTGGCGACCACAGTGGGAGATCATTCTCTCGGTTGCAGCCTCAAACTTTCACAGGATGGTTGGTCTTAGGGCTAATTCAACTACTCCAAGCCCAATCCAGAATCTTTCAAACGGCGATATTCCTCCTTCTAACGCTACGTCTGACAGCACGGGAAACAGAGAAGTCCGAACTCTAACTGAGTTGGCACGAGTCTTAGAGATCCACACCAGAACATGGATCTCGATGAAAGATACAATGAATCACGTACTCGATTTCCTCATCAAATCGACGCTCTGAGTTAGGCAAAATCTCCACTCCATAAGTCCCAGCACCGGGGACTGACTCGCCCCACGATGACCCTCAAAGCAATAGTTTCACTACTTATGAGAAGTCGGTGGACCAGAGATTACACGTTAGTTGAAAACTTGTGTGAACTCCTACACTTTTCGAGAAGCAAATGATGCAGACACGTTCGTTGCACTCAACCAAATATCATCTCGAGGTACCATTAACTTCCTTATCTCCAATGAAGAGACGTTCATGATGTCCGAGCATTCGATCCACAACATCATATTTGGAGAAGAGGACCGCATGGCAGATGAAGGATACAATCGAGCCCTATACGTAACTGGTTTTATCAAGGACTCTGAATTCAAGAGAGTTCTCGTCGATACAGGCGCTTCTACAAATATTGTCACTATGAAGACTCTCAAGGCAGCCAAGTTCCCACAAAACAAGATCGTTCGTCATCCCATCTTGATGACAGGTTTTGAAGGAAGCCAGATCCATACGTATGGATATGCGTACATAGATCTGAAGGTGGGGCCTATTCAATCAAAAGCCAAATTCCACGTGATCGAACAAGAACCTGACTATCACATGATACTCGGACGACCGTGGCTCCATGACAACAAATTAGTTCCTTCAACATACCTATCAATGCATGAAAGCTCTAATCAATAACAAAATTATTCGTATTGCGTCTTCATCATCTCCTTACGCCCCGGTCTATGACGTTGAATTCCTTGAATCTCAGAAGAACATCCCCGAACCTCCAAACAAGATTTACAGTTCTCCACTCCCAAGTTGGGAGTCCATCGAAAAAGTTACAGACAAGCCATCATCTTCAGGCATCAAGTCGGCTAAGTCATCTGCTACACCGATTAAGCGCCGCAAGGATCAGATTTCAACTCAGGGATCCAATTTCATCGCCATTCGCGATGCAGAGGGGAGAATCATTTACCGACGTAAAGATTAGCAATTAGAAGGGGAGAACGACGAAGAGTCTCCCCGCCACAAAGAATCATGTCAAAGTGAATCATCACTCGAAGAAGAAGTTCAGGATGCTCCTCAACAACTACAAGACGGCATTGACTCCACTACTGATGATCTCGAAACGATCAACATTGGAACAGAGGATGATCCAAGGCCGATTCTAATTAGCTCAGCACTGTCACCGAGGAACGGACGGAATTAATAACACTATTGAAAGAGTATCAAGATGTCTTCGCCTGGACGTACGAAGAAATGCCTGGTCTAGATGATAAATTGGTTACTCATCATCTGCACATCACACTGGCTCCAAAGCTGTCAAAAAACCGCCTAGGCAATTCAGACACGAAGTCGAAGAGCAAATCAAGGTCAAGATTCGAAACTGCTAGCAAGCAGGTTCATCAAACCTATTCAACACCCAACATGGCTGGCATAACGTTGTTCTGTCAAAAAGAAGAATGGCCAAATCGGATGTTGTGTTGATTTCGGGAATCTAAACAAATGTTGTCCAAAAAGATGACTTTCCTCTACCCAACATCGATATGCTCGTAGATGCAACCAAATGGTCACGGTATTTTCTCATTCATGGATGGCTACAGTGGATACAACCAGATCAAAATGTATGAACATGATGCCAACAAAACCGCATTTCGTACTCCTATTGGGAATTTCCACTACACCGTGATGCCCTTCGGATTAAAGAATGCCGGTGCTACCTATCAACGAGCCATGACTGCCATATTCCACGACATGATGCACAAGCAAGTGGAAGATTATGTTGATGACGTAGTGGTGAAGTCGAAGACTCGAGCATCTCACTTTTTCAGGTTCTAAGACAAGTGTTTGAAAGATGTCGAGAATACAAACTAAAGATGAACCTCTCAAGTGCGCTTTTGTGTCTCTTCCGAAAGTTTTAGGATTCCTGGTCACAGCAGAAGGAATCAAAGTCGATCCAGACAAAACGAAAGCTATTACTACCATGCCTCCTCCACACACTGTGAAAGAACTCCAAAGTTTCATGGGCAAGGTAAATGATATTCGACGTTTCATCCCTGGATTAGCTCAACTTATTGCTTCATTCACCCCTCTATTGAAGAAAGGAGCTAGCTTTACATGGAATGTTGTGCAACAAGAAGCATTCCAGAGAATACAACAGATACTGCTATCACCTGCTATCATGAAATCGTCGGTACAAGGACGACCACTGATACTTTACACAGCTTCTAATGATGTTGCCATCAGAGCACTCATTGCTCAAGAAGACGACGAAGGCATCGAACGACCAATCTACTACTTCAGCCGTACCATGCGAGATGCTCAAATCAGATACCCAAAGGCTGAGAGAGCGTGTCTGGCGTTAGTACATGCAATTCAGAAGTTCAGGCACTATTTGCTATCCAACAGAGTTGTGCTCGTTTCCAAAGCTGACCCTATAAATTTCCTACTATCAAAGCCAGCCTTGATAGGAAACCAAGCAAAGTGGTTACTTGGATGTCGAATTTGACATAGCATGTACACCACCTAAAGCAATTAAAGGCCAAGCAAGAGTATGCACTTGCTCGGCTTGCTTTCCAGGAGAAGATGCAACAATGTTACATGAAGATGTAACTGGTGAGTTTCCAGATATCTTAGTTATCAAAGAAGAGACGTGGCTTTTATACTTCGACAGTTCTACCACCCCTAGCAATGACACTGGAGGAGCAGGCATAGTACTAAGTCTCTCCATCTAGCGAGGTTTTCTCACATTCATTCAAGCTGGATTTTCACTGCACCAACAATTCAGCGGAATATGAAGCCTTCTTACTGGGATTGTCTTTGGATAAGTAAGCAGGGGGAGATTCAAAACTACTGGTCAATCAAATGAATGGAACATACTCCCTTAAAGAAATCACACTTGCTCCATTCAGGACTGAAGCTCAACGGCTTTTAACCTACTTCACTAATGCAATGATTTTCCATATTTGGGACGAACCAACAATAGGCATGTTGATCGCTTTGCAACTCTCGCTTCAAGATGCAATTTGAAGGAGCGCGAGAAAAAATCACCGTACAAAGGTGTCTTTGTTTATCCACATGGCTCGCTCAAGTCGAAGATATTCAAGCAGATAATTGGCGAGCACCTATTATTCATGAATTGAGCAGTTCTCTTTCACAAGGGAAAGTCAGTCTCAAGGAATTAAAGAATTATTTCTTACTTCATGGAGCGTTATACTATCGAAACTCTGATGGGTCATTATCACGATGCCTTGGAAATGACGAAGCGGACGAAGAACTCAAGCGCATACATGAAGAAACATGCGACAGACGCTGGTGATAACACTCTACGTAAAAGCTTCAAAGAATGGGATACTATTGGCCTTCCATGGAGGCTCAATCAAGAATGCCGCAAAAGTCATGTCCCAATTGTCGATGCCTCCTCACCACTTAAAAGCTCGACATCCCATCAAACTGGGACCGGAGGGAACCCTACATCAAATATCTCCGAGATAATGAATCGTCGCCGAAAAGAAAGAAACAATCAAACTCATTCAGAGGGCTAAGAGATTTGTCTTTCTTGATGGAATCTTATACCGCAAAAGCTTTGGTGGAAACTTGCTGGGATGTTTAGCTGAGCATGAAATCCCAATGGTTTTAAAGGAGATGCATGACGGAGAACATCAAGGAAAAAGGAAATTGTTTCTCCAGATTCATGAGAAATATTACTGGCCGACCATGGAAGATGATGCAGATGCACACGTTCAAAGGTGTCATAAATGCCAAGTCCATGGTAACCTCATTCACACTCCCTGTCTTCCATTGAATTCTGTGAATAGTCCGTGGCCTTTCTATAGCTGGGGACTGGATATTATCGGGAAAATCAATCCAGCATCTTTGAAGCAGCATGAATACATCATCACTGCAACCGAGTATTTTACCAAATGGGTTGAAGTTGTTCCCCTCCGAAGCACCACTGGAGTCACGATTGCAGCCTTCATCAAAAAATATATAATATGCGTGATTCGGTGTTCCCAAACACATTGTTATCGATAATGGAACTCCCTTTGCCAACAAGCACGTGATGGAATTACTCGAGGAATACGGCATCAAACAGGTCTTCTCTACACCGTACTACCCCCAAGGAAACGGACAAGCGGAGAGCACGAACAAAACTTTGATCCGCATTCTCAGCCGAAAAGTTCATGATAATCCTCGAACCTGGCATGAATAGTTGCCTATGGCTTTATGGGCTTACTGAACCGCACCAAGGAGCTCGAATGGAACCTCACCATATTCTCTCATCTATGGGGCTGACGCCATACTACCGGCAGAAATCAAAATTCCTTCATCAAGGATCGCAACATCCAGTGGAGTAAAATGGGATGAAGCCGAAGTGTCCAACTCAAGAGTCGTTGAACTGGACATGCTCGAGTCGAAGCGGGCTAAGGTGGAAAAATATGTAGAAACCTACAAACAAAGAATCTCCAGAGCCTACAACAAAATGGTAAGACCTCGAACATTTCAAGTAGGGGATCTGGTATTAAAGACAGCAAAGCACATTCAACAAGATATGTGTGCTCACAAGTTCTCTCCGAAATGGGAAGGACCATACATAGTTATCAAGTCAGTATCTAGCGGATATTACAAAATCTTAAAGATTGATGGAGGAGTGAAAGGAAATATAATCAACGGCAAATGGCTCAAAGCATATTATGCCTAATCCATAAAAGACAATTACATTTTCATCAATTCATCATTTCAAGCATTTTTATAATGTAATTTATTTTCTTCCAAAGAGCATGCAAAATGCTCCTTTGTTCATTGACACATTCCATAAATGAACAAAAATTTCCTCATGTCATCATCAATCATCCTACCTAAGAAAAGCCTAAACCTATCCGAAAACAACAATCACAAATGCTCACTCGTGAGCAAACCATCCAAAGAGTGGATAATCCCTATAAGAAGCTTTGTCAAGTTTCTTCGAAAGATCCTGGTCTTTACCTTCAAATCTTCAATCGCCTTCTCGACTCCGGCCGATTCAGCAGCAGAATCTTCTCCTCCTCTAATAAAGCAAAGTGGTAGTGGAAATCGCATCAAAGCCAGCCTCCGCCGCCTTATGAATCTTGATTATATCGAGTCGACGACGAAGCCAGCTCACATTAAATCGCAATGTCTCGTAGTTTGAGATCATCTCATCCCATTTATGCAGATCATGGTTCTTGACATCTCGCAAATGCATCTGGTTCATTTCCTCAATGATCGGCAACAACCCAGCTATTGTGGTTAAAAGGGTTGGAAGAAAGCCTTTCCATACTTCTGTAGTGGCAATGTGGCCATACTTCTTCCAGATCTTAGTATACAGAGGCGCGTAACATTTGGGAATGACGAATCCGCCAACCAATTCATTGTCCGGGAAAGTATTGAGCAAAGGGGCTTCAAAGGGGAGTCCAGCTGTGGGATATTCACGAGCATGAACATTGTCCCCTATCTCCATGGATTCTACAGAATCTTCACCAACCCGGTCGTTGCTATCTTCAACCTCGACTACAATCACGGACTTTCCACTCCTTCTTCGTCTGGCATCGACCACGACACGAATATCCGCCTGCGACAAAACGAAGGAGTATTTGATTTCACTTAAATGGAGCACGGTAGAATTCTAAGAGTTATAAGATTACTTACAGATGATCCAACCTCAGCACGATCCGACCTATATCGGACAGTGGCTCTAATAGTTCGCTTGGGCCTCAAAATATGAGAACAAGCGTTCTTCTGATTATCCTGTAATAAACCGTTTTCTTATGATCAATAATCTCGATCAGACGAAGATGAAAAGAGATACAACTTACTGAGATGGACGCTACTATTTCACGCTTCGACTGAGGATCATCTTGAGAAGAAATACTACTGCTTGACATAGCGACAACAAGGTATGATTAAGAATTCTCTACACAATAAAACTAACTCAGGAACGAAAGAAATATTCGCGTAGATGATATACTCAAAGTCTTGAAGATATATATTGGACACGGTGGAGGTTTATCTTCTGCGAATAGTCAATTCAGTTACGAGTCTCACTGAAACCCTGAGTTTCAAAGGTTGATACTGAAGACGCGGAGGGAAATAACGCGCTGGGGACTGACATAGTCAAAGAAAAGCCACGTAGCTTTGTACATGTCATGAGTCTCTTAACCGTGATATGCTACTTCTCATAAGACAAGACAAGACGAAGATCATCAAAAGAGATCATGATGGATTTAGGCGCATGAACATTGGTTCATTTCATTCGATCAGAAGGAATCACCATTAGTAAAGTGTTTATTCAGAAGAAAACCTTAAATATGAAGCAAAAGTCATTCAAATCGTCGAAGAAATGTCTACTACAAATCCCAAGGAACATTCAAATATTTAAAAAGAAAAGAAGATGGAAATAAAGATACTCGTCGGATTCATCCGAATTGTCAGACTCGTCATCACTATCCTTCTCATCATCGGAGTCATCAGAGTTGTCATCACTATCTTCCTCTTCGTCAGAATCAGCAGCGATGGAGTTCGGATAAGCTTCAGGATCATCATCTGAGTCCGAGTCCTCTTCCGCTTCAATTTGCTTCATGGTCCTCCGGAACTCTCGTTCATATCGATCAGGCTTAATCTTGTGCTCTGGTACCTCTCATGTATCCTCTTCTTAAGAAGCATCAGCATCAGAGTCAGAAGGCCTCCCGTCCAAGAATTGACGCCTCTCTTCAGTCCTTTGTATTTTGCGCCGGATTCGATCCTTTTCACGCTGACGAGCCTCTTTTTCATCATCCTCAGCTTTTCTTTTCCTGAGTTCAGCAAAAGTGACCCTTCGTTCATTCAAGGGTACGCTAGGCTTCACTCCCTCATTCCGAGTAGCCCTAGCTTTCGATTTCGTTATAGGTGCCTTGGAATCCTCATCAGAAGAGCTAGAAGAAGAAGAGGAATACCAATAATCGTAATCTCTGTCGGACATTTTCTGGAATCAGAGGCACAAAAGATTACCAACATGCAAACATATCTATTGGCAAAAATGGTAACTCTTAACTCTTATCTTTTACGCTTCCACTAACAATAGTGATAGTAATGCTAGAGTTAACACTCCAAAATCGTTTGTCTCTTTGAAACCTACAAAAACGAACGAAACTCGGATTTTTTCATAAAATCATGAATATTTCTACTGTGTGAACATTCACACAGGAAATATGAAAGCTAAAGCATTATTTCATCATAAATAATTGTTTACTTCTAAGTAATATTACACAAAACTCAAGTTCTGACTTTAAAGAAAATAATATATATTTACATATATATATATATATATATATATAAGAAAAACGTGATTCAATCACGTAAATAAAAAAAATGTATATTTTGACGTGATCAAGGCTCACGAAAATAAATTTGTGGACACTCCACGGTTTTAAAAAAATCCATGAATAGACCATGGTTTTATAAATAAATAAAATCTTTTCCTTCATATCGTCATACGTCGTTGAAACGAAGGTTTATTCCAATTTTGTGAAAGATCACACATTATGAGATAAAGTTTTGATTTACATGAAAGCTCATAAACAAAATTTTATCACTAAAACACAAGTTCATATATATAGAGAAGAAAAACTCTTTCTTCGTATCATCGTCATTCTTTAAACGAGGATTTATTTCAGTTTTGTGAAAATTCACCTTTTTCATGATAAAACTTTGGCTCACATGAAAGCTCATAAACATAGTATTATCACTGGACCTAAATCTTCATATATAAAACAAAAATCTCTCCTAAATCAGGGATTATTATTAGTTTTCAAAAACTAACGATCAAACGAACATACGTTTTCAAAAACAAGGGTTTTTCAATAAAATCCTACTCACATGCATAAATATTGGGTTTTCAACATGATAACTTCATGAAACTCACATAAACTCAGCAACTTCTGTAAAAAAAAAAAAAATCAGACGCACTGGTCGGCGGCCGCATGAAGTTGGCCGGACGGTGGCGACGGCCGGCAGGCTTGGAAGCTCCGTGAATTTCTTTCTCCTCCCTAATGTGAAGATGATGAAGGGATCAAACCACTGGTCGTGGAAAAATAATAATAAAAAAAAGGATTAATTCCTTTTATACCAAATTTTATTTCCAAAACCTAATTTTCTAAGGATTTCCTTATTGGGCCCGGCCCGCAAATCCTAAACGACCAAGGTCCCGTCGTCCGAATCAGCGATTCAACACCAACTTATGTCCACCAAACGATACTCTATCATGCCACTGGGATATTCATTCAAGTCATGGTATGTTCGTACTATCGAAATCCGGTAACATCTTAACTTACGACTAAGTTCAATTACTTATATTGTTTATGACCGGAAAATCACCATTCAATCCGACCGAGGAACACGAGTTTCCTCACTAAGCAGGGGACTTAATGTAGATGGTGGATTTTCGACAAAGGCTAAAATCGTAAACCCATAATTATAAAGATTCCTGATCCAGCAATCAGGCGAATATTGAGGCTCATGTCTCTTATCAAAAGCATGAAAGCTCATGCCATAAGAATCTCCGATCGAGAATACTATCTCTCGTAGTATATATGGATATGTAGTCTCTCGGTTTGAGGCAACGACATATCTCATGAATACTGAGCAATTTCAAAGTAACTACTTCTACATAGAATCGAAGGATTAGACGGCTCCCTAGACAGCCTTTCTGCTAGTATAGAGCAATAACGTCTTCGGGATGTAACAATGTTTTCCCCGACTATATGAAAGAAATATGACGCTTCAACAAGCTCATAACACTAGATTCTGAATAATTAATGCTCCTAGATGATCGTATGTACTAGTATAGAGCCATTAATTAATTATTCTCGAAAATCAATAGATTCATTAAGCTGAATCCTGGAAAATATTCAATATTTTCATAATATTTCGTTACTTCAATTTATGGTTCTTCCCAGCAGAATTCCATGGGTTAGTAATAAATATTCAATACATGGGCATCTGAGTTACCTTCGAGTAAGCCCCGACCAAAATGGTGTAAATGTATTCGATAAATAATGCATTAACAAACGCCTGAATGAACAAACAAGTATTTCAAAATACGACGAGACGATGAACCTATGCAAATAGGAAAGAAAATAATAAAATAATAGTCAAGGCGCTATGGGACTGGATCACCGGCCATCCAGTCATGCCGTGATCAGTCCCACGCCCAAATTCTATATTTTATCATATTTTATTATTTTTCTTGATCTCATGAAAATCCTTTCATTTGAACAAATATCCTTCGTTTTGAGGAAACTCCTCAGTTTCATGGTGTTTCGTTCACACTAAGGAAATAATCAAAAATTAGGGAAAATATTGTGGGGCCGTGATTATTGGCCAACCGGCCATGCCTTGATCCCGGCCGGCCCCACACCTCATGGTTCCTCATTATTTT
The DNA here is from genome assembly GCA_023531295.1 of Papaver armeniacum. Lineage (NCBI taxonomy): Eukaryota > Viridiplantae > Streptophyta > Magnoliopsida > Ranunculales > Papaveraceae > Papaver > Papaver armeniacum. The sequence continues at coordinate 598,005 of JAJJWW010015630.1, forward strand.
ATTATTATTTCCCTAATCTCATGAAAACTCCTTAATCTCATGATATTTCCTTGATCCCATGAAAATAATATAAAATTAGGGAAACCCATGGGACCGGGCTCCTTGGTTGGCCGGTCATGCCCTAGCTGGCCCCACACGCCCTATTTTATTATTATTATATTTTTCATGTTTCCTTAATCCCATGAAATTCCTTGATTTCATGATGTTTCCTTCAAATTATGAAATTCCTTCAAATTATGGGAAAATACACAAAAAATACATAAAATTAAGGAAACTTGTGGGACCGGGCCCAAGCTGGACGGTCATGCCCTAGCCGGTCCTACAAACCCCTTATTTTATTATTATTATTTTTATACTTCCTTGATTTCATGATATTTCCTTCAAATTATGAAAATTCTTTCAAAATTATGAAAATTCTTTCAAAATTATGAAAATCCATTCTAATCATGAAATAATACATAAAATAAGGGAAAACTCACGGGACCGGGCCATAGCCGGCCAACCATGCTCAAGCCGGTCCCACACGCCCTTATTTTATTATTATTATTATTTTGTTTCCTTCATCTCATGGAAACTCTTTGATTTCAACAAAACTCCATGGTTTCAACAAACTCTTTGGTTTTATCATATTTCTCTAAAATCATGAATATATTATAAAAAAATTAGGGAAAACACCGTGGGACCAGGCTCCTTGGCCGGCCGGCCATGCCTTGGCCATAGCTGGTCCCACACTTCATGATTCCCTCATTTTCTATTATTTTCCTTCATCTCATGAAAGGTTTTGACGGTTTCAGCAAAAACCCTGATTTCTTCATATTTTCTCAAAATGTTGCTCAAACGCACACCAGAAAATATCAAAATTCTCAGAATTGAGATACGGACACTTTGGTGACGTGAGCATGTTACCTTGACCGACCAAGGTTGGCTCTTTGGCTTGCAAGAAGCCAGTCCCACGTATTCTCATGATTTGACCTAATTTACACAATTGCACGTATTAGGTCAAAAACTCTTCCAAAAAACTTGGAACTTCATGGAAAGATCATCATTGGATCCCGTGAACACCCAGGGACGGTTTCATGACCCCTTGGTCGGTCCATCACATCTTCATAATTAATTAGGTTTTATTACCTAAGGTTCAGACGAGCATTATTTTAATAAATGGTTAAAGCAGCATTTAATCATCCTTTCATCAAATCAACCGGTCTTCAAGAGACCTTGATATTTGCTCACGTGAGCATCTGGGGGCTACATGGTTGATCCATAATCCCATGTATCCGGTCCCTCCTTCGCTCCGTGGTTAATTTTCAATAAACCCATCAGTTAATCATCAATTAATCAAATTAGGGTTTTGAGTCCAAGGTTCATAATTCCAGATTCAAACGCTAATAATTTTACGTTGATACCATGATCAGCATTTTATTTATCATACTCGGTTCAATTGCCAGTATCTTATTTGGTCATGCTACCAACAATTCATCGAATGAGCAACATTTGCTAAGATGAGCAATATTTGCTCAAACCAAGGAATACTGGTTCAACTATCAATATTAACAATTCATCGAATGAGCAATATTTGCTCATGTTAGCTTATTCACGCATTATATCTCTGTCTCAACAGACATGTTTAATTCATGAGTCTCAAAACATTTCCAAATCACGTTTGACTCAACAGAACAAGGACTCATCGTCCCATGAAGTCATGAAGTCAGCAACTAACTAACTAAATACACGTCTGCCTTGCAGACTCCACAATCACACGAGACATCAATCGTGTTACATGGGGGATATTAACTAGGGTTTTGGTATGGCGGTCTACGACACGTGTGTTCATACACACGATGAGAATGTGAGCAAGTCGTGCAATCAGTTGAAGGAGTTAACAAAGTAGTGGATGGAAAATCAACCAAGTCTCCACACGTTGAGCAATTGGTTTTAACACGATTTCCACTTCCCCATTCTTTGATCCCATCAAACTGTCACACTTCATGAGATCGTG